>CM030363.1:277542735-278154462 GCA_017893485.1 Hemerocallis citrina | reverse complement strand
TGTACCTGTAGCCCCGTGCATCAAGAGTTCCCAAGGAAATCAAATTCCGTTTCAGCAGAAGAATATGCAAAATATCCCTTAAAGTGAACTTATTTAGACCTGGCATCTTCAACTCAACTATCCCCTCACCCACTACTTCACAAATCTCTCCAGTTCCCGTTGTCAAAAAATGCCCCGTAGTAGACTTGTAAGTAGAAAACAACTATCTCTTGAAGAAAATATGAGAAGAACTCCCTGAGTCAAGAAACCAACTAGAATCCACTTCTAAAGAATTTGAAATAAGAAGACACGAAACCTAAATCAAAGGCACTAACCACATTAGCGGCTGAAATCCCGTTCTTGGCGCTCTCTTGATTCTGTAATTTCCAACAGTCTTTCTTGATATGCCCTGGCCTTTTGCAATATCAGCAACGATCGAATCCTTTTGCAAAGCACTTTGTCTTCCCCCATCCACTGCTAGAAAACTTGTAGGAATAGACGATGATGATTTATGGGTCTCCTTCCTAAGTTAATTTTCCTTCAATGATTTGATTATACCATCTACCATAATACTCTAATTGGCAGATCTACCATGTACCATGGTCGTGATCAAAGGCTCGTACAAATCCGACAGTAAATATATCAGGTTAAAAGCTTTATCTTCCTCACACACATCTGTGTTGATCGCCTTAAGTTCAGATAATACCTTATTGAACTCTGTAATGTGGTCTTGGAGATCGTTACCTTCCTTCATAGATAAACGGAACAACTTCATCTTCCAATGCATCCGATCTAATAACGACGAACCGGAGTAGTCAGCTATGAGTCTTTCCCACAAACTCGTCGTATCAGTTTCTTCAAGAAATCTGCACTTGACATCGTCTGCCAAGAATAGTCGGATTAGACCTATGGCTATTTCACGAATATCTTTCCAAACATCATCCTTCATATCAGTTGGCTTTTCCTTCTTCTTAACTGCTGACTGCAACCATTCTTGAACAAGAATATCATACATGTCAGTCTTCCAAAGATTGAAATTGATCTTACCATCGAACTGCTTGATCTTCAAAATATTGTGGCTTGTCATCTTAACCAAGGGACTCGGCAACCTGAAGCTCTGATACCAGTTGTTGGGATTGGGGCGTCAACCAACGCCCGTTGTAGCAGCGGAACTAATAGAGCAATGAGGAAGTCGAAGTAGACGAGACGAATAAATTAAGCAAGTAAGTAGATCCACCAAACTAGCACAAACACAACAACGATGACTTATCTCGGTTAGCTTTTGCTTAATCCGGGGAGGGGGGTAAATATAGGGAGATCTGATATTCAACTAGAAGATATTACAAGGAGTTATTGATTCACTCAATACAAGAAATTAAACTTACCCCCAAGAACTATCTCTCTCTCGAGCCTCTCTTTGCAATGGAGAAAAGAATCTATGAAGTACTACCTCTCATATTGGAGGATTTTACAATATATATATAGAAGAATAGAAAAAAAACCTAGGTCTAATCTTGATCCTCAGTCGTCCGATAAAACTTGGAAAAGAAGTAACTGAATAGGAGCCGCACGATCTAACTTGGAGTTGAAGATTAGGCTGAACCGACCTAACAAATCGAAGCTCAAAAATGAACACAGCGTCGGGCAGTCGACCGTCCAACAAGACCGGTCGACCGTACCACTCTCTGACATTCCCTGTACTACGAGCGGTCGGGAGTGCAGTCGGGGGGTGCGGTCGACTGTCACCAAGACAGGTCAACCGCAACTAGCCTGCACCCTACTGTTGATGTTTCTCCTTCTACTCACTTCGACGCTTCGACCTCCGTGCTTCATATTATCTTCTTTTAATCTGTACAACGAGTATACATGACACAATCCTAAGATGTTTAAGTGCGGAGACAACCTTTGCCCCAAGACTTTGGTAATGATCTTAAAGACCCGTTCAATAGACTAATTGGTCTTAAATCTGATACCCTTGACATCTCTGTTATTTTTGAAATTAGAATAACGTTCACATAGTTTAATCTATCAATTTTCACGTAACCGTGATAAAATTCTCCGAAGAAAGCCATCAAATCCTTCTTGATAATATTTCAATGTAATCTGTAGAAGAATATTGGGAAACCATCCGGACTCGGCGCCTTATCCTGCACTAGTCGCTTGATTGCTTATAAGACTTATTCTTCTGTGAAGATGCTTTCAATCCCTTCACTTCCATCAATTCTCGACGTGCTCCACATATCCGGTATCATACCGCATCTTTGTACAACTTTGTTGCCGAATAGCTCTATAATTTTACCATCTATATGCTGCTCACTAATTCTTCATCCTTGCACCAATTTTCTCCGAGGTACATTTCCATAATGTGATTGTGTCTTCTTCTCCCATTGGTCACTTTGTGAGAAAATCTAGTATTGACATCTCCTTCTTTTAGCCATTGGACCCTTGATCGCTGTCTCCTGTACTGCTCCCCCATCTCTCCAATATATTGGATCTCTTGCCTACTAGTTGCCAGCACTTCGATCTCAGACCCAAGGAGGTCCCTCTCCTCCTCTACCTTTTCCAGTTCTTGAATTCTCTCTCCTGATTGCTCCATCCTTCTTTTTACCTATCCAAATTCCTGCTTAGCCCAATCTTTTAGGCATTTTCATAATCTCCTAAAGAGTTTACCAAATAGTTTCACTTGTACAATTCTTGTGAAGTTGTCGGTTGGATCGGTTGACATGGGCTTGTTAAGGTTTTTCCATTATAGGATCGTGAAGGCTGGTTTAAATGGATGCAACTTTGTGGGTGGAGCTCTTGTGGATGCTTATGGGAAATGGGGGGAGTTGGATGACATGGTCAAATTATTTTGGAGGCTAGAAGATCGTGATCATGTTGTATGGAGTATAATACTATCTGCATGTCTTAGTAATAACGACCCCGTGAACAAGGCATTTGTTTGTTAGTTAGTTATGTTACTGATGGTTTTACTTTTGACCCATTTATGTTTGCTACTGCATTCAACTAGTGCTCAGATTCTGAGAACGTTAGACATGGTTTGCAACTTCATTCCTGCTTATCAAAGAGTGCATTTTTACGTGACTTGTTTGCTAGAACTTCACTCGTTGATATGTACATTAGCATCAGGATAGTTGATGATGCCTACAGAAGCTTCTTGGAGTGCGAGAAGTATGAGATGATATTTGTGTTAGGGATTTCTACCAAAAACCCCTCTTAGGAACTAGTTGAGTTATTCGATACAATCAACACAAACTACCAAGCACATATGAGATCATACCAAACACACCAAAGCATACACAAGTTTGTCCTGGCTGGGGTTTTTGCCTTAATCCGCACGGGGGGGGGGGGGGGGGGGGGGGGAGGGGAGAGAACCCAAGATGTTATTCAACTAGAGAAGATACAAGAATATTACAATTCACATCACGACCCTCTCTCAAACCTTACCAGCAAGTATTAGTTATTTACAATTAGAGAATCACTCAATCTCTCCTTTAATGAAGTACTCTCTCTCTTGGTTCTCAATGGAGGCCAATAACAACAATATATAGAGATATAGAGAAACCATAGTTTGATATCTTGATACAATAGCTTTTGGATATTCCTGAAGAGATAATCCTATGATAAGAGCCGTAAGATCTAACTTAAAGAGCAAGTTGGGCTTCTCACGAATCACCACGACCCGACCCAAATAATCTATCAGCGCCGCGTTCGGTGGATCGCACCACAAGGTCGGTCGACCGTCTCCCTCTTGGGAACTTTTGCAGAGTTAGGCTGTCGATCGCACCCCAAGTACGGTCGATCGCAAGGTCCGCAACTCTTGCTGCTACTACTGCTGACTGTTTCCCTTGCTTCCAATCCATCTCCGATCGTCTCGATTTCTCCATCGTCCCATCGTCTTCTTATCCAACATAGTATGCAAGACATAAACCCAACAATTTGGTTCTATGATTCATGGATTTGTTTCAAGTGCAGGCTATAGTAGCACTATAGCGTTGGTACCTGATATGAGAAAGATTGGAATGTCAATGGACCATTCGATATTAAGTTGCATGATTAAAGCTGTCTGATATTATTATCGGAAACAATCTTATTGAGATGTACTCGAGATGTAGAGCCATTGATGATGCAGTTAGGGTGTTCATGTCAATGGAATTTCATAATGAGTTCTCATGGACGACAATGATATCTGGCTTCAACGAATGTGAAAGATATGAAGCCTCGCTGCAATTATACCGGAGAATGGAATCTGCAGGCATAATAGAGCCTACTCAATTCACTTCTATTGCAATCCTACTTTCTACCTTAAAACTCGATGATATTCACAAAGGAAAGCAGATTCATAGATACATCATGAAGAAAGGGTCTCAGTCTCATGCCTACATTAAATCAGCTCTGACAGGGATGTACTCAAATTGTGGTTGCTTAGATGATGCATATCCAACTATGTCGAATCTTCTCTCATGGAGTTATATGATAGCTTCATATAGCCAACACGACCATATGGTAGTTATGTCGGGGAGTACTCGGTTACGGTTAGAATTAGACGTAAAAGGGGTGATTGGGAGCATATGGTCACGTTAGTTTATGGTCCATATAACCCTTCGCTTAGAGATGTTTTCTGGATGGAGTTAAGTAACATCCGGGGTAGATGGGTTGGTCCGTGGGTACTTGGAGGGGACTTCAATATTACTAGATTTCAGAACGAACATCGAGGGAGAGGCTCAAACGATAGGGATAGGAACAAGTTCAACCAGGTCATCAACGATTTGGATCTCACGGAGATCCAGACATCGGATAGGAGATTTACGTGGTCTAACATGCAGGCTAAACCGACCCTTGCTAAACTAGATAGAGTATTGGTTTCTGTGGAGTGGGAAATCTTGTTCCCGCTTGCGACAGTAAGATCAATTTCGAGGTACACTTCAAACCACTCACTGCTTATTCTGGAGTGTGGAAACACCGGAAGTAGACATAGGCCACAGTTCAAATTTGAGAAAGCGTGGACCATGGTCGGTAACTGTAAAGAAAAGGTCTTGGGAGAGTTCGGTTGCCAGGACCGATGCGGTAGCCAATTGGAATATCAAGATGAGAAGGCTACGTAAGTGTCTTAAGAAGTGGGCAAAGCGGGAGTTTGGGGAGATTTATAGGAAGAAGGAGAGTTTGGGAGAGAGGATTTAGGAGCTAGAAATTATTGAAGAAGATAGGAACCTGGAAAGAGGCGAATACGAAGAACTGACATCAAGCAGAGGATAGATACACAGAATTTTCGGGATGGAGGAATGTTACTAGAGGAAAAGATCAAGGGTGCAATGGCTTAAAGAAGGCGACTCAGACACAGCATTCTTCCATAGCTTCCTAGGTTGCGTGAAGGCGCGAAAGAAGGCGACTCAGACACAGCATTCTTCCATAAAGTGGCAAATTGCAGAAGAAGACACAATCACATTGGGGGGTTGTTCGTTGATGAAATCTGGACAGAGGATTGTTCAAAAATAAGCCAACAAATATATAGAGGATTTAGAGAACTCCTAGGAAACAAGAGACTTCAGAGAGGCAAGATGCAACCAGAGATGTGGAGTGAGTTAAGAATTGAGGTTAGTGAAGAGATTGAAGAAGAATTCTCAGAGGAGGAAATTCTAAAAGCGATCAAAATATTGGGGCAAGACAAGGCGTCGGGTCCGGATGGGTTCCTGATCCTGTTCTATAAGCTATATTGGAATATCATCAAGAAAAATTTAATTGACATATTCCAGGAACTATTTTAGGGTGTTGCTCGAATCGAAAGATTAAGCTACACAAATGTTATTTTAATTTTGAAGAAATTGGAAGTCCTGAGATTGTCAGATTTGCAGCTAATCAGCCTGGTAAATGGATCGTTCAAAATCATCACTAAAGTTCTGGCTAATAGATTGGTGCCACATTTAGCGGATATTATTGACAAAACGCAGAGTGGTTTCATGAAAGGAAGAGATATTATGGATAGCATCGCCTCTGGCTATTTTGCACCATAATGTAATACCCCGCAAAATAGCATATGGCTATTTTGCACTGTAACCCGTGCATTAACTAAGTATTACACACGATTACATTTCTCTCCTAGAAATTATCAGTTAAATTGAGAGATTTCAGACATACGGGCTGTTCTAAATCCGATGAAGTAAACTCGGAATATCATCTCAATTAAACTATAGTTTTGTCCCGATTGTTTTGACCAGACAATTGTGGGAGGAAATTATAATTTCCATAAAGCATGTATTTTATAGGATTTTAATATATATGTATTGGTTATTTTTTTAGTAAGCGAGTGCTCGAAGTGAATGTGGTATGAGTTTTGTGCACTAGGGTTAGAATGGGAATGTGGTGACCTAGGGTTCCTTGACCTAACTTAGGGTTAAGAACCCTAGCATCATGATGATCATGGCTTAAGATCCAATGGTGGAAATAAAATACCGTGTGTATGTTGACTTAGGAAATAGGAAGCTTCCTAGGAGCTTCAAGGAAGCTTCCATGAAGCTTCCTTGCTTGATGTGTTGGCACCCAATCCACCTTTCATTCCTTCACACATCCCACACTCCATCTCATCCATACACCTCACCACCATCCACCCCACACCCACCCTCCTTGGCCGGCCCCTATAAACCCCACCCCCATCTCACTTCACTCCATTTTTCAAGCTTCATCTATTCTCCTCCTTAGCTTTCTCCATTCCTCCTTGTTCAAAAAAAAATTATATATATATATATATATATATATATATATATATATATATATATATATATATATATGTAAGAAAAGGGAAGAAGTCTATAAAAAAAGAAGTAGTAGAGAAGGAGAAGAAGAAGTGTAGGAGAAGGTGTTGGCTAAGGAACACAAGCAAGCAAGGAGCAAGGAAAAGAGAAAAGCAAGCTAAGACTACAAGGAGTGTTCTTGCAACTTCAAGTGGGTGATCTCTTAAACTTCCTTGTATTTATTTTTGTTGTGGAATAAATGGATGTGTAGTAGTGATAGGCATGATTTTGTTACCATGTTTGAGTATGAGAAGTGCTAGGAAAAAAAAATAAATTGTATGGTAGAGAATAACTCTTTTGAGTTTTGATTGAACCGCATGATTGTGAGGGTATATTGGGGAATTTCTTACGCCTAAACGGTTTGGAATCTTGGGCTAAAATTCTGGGGTATTGTTCTTCTATGCATTTAGAGTATCCATGATTTTTTTCGTAATATTTGGATGCATTTTAGTAGCCCGAACAGTGGGTCCAAGTCTGGACAGCAAGCAGCCAGAATGGCTGCTGGCTGTGATGATTTTTGTGTGTCTTTCCGATTTTATATCTCGGAAATTACAGGGCATTTTGATCTGGGAATTTTTGTGGACGCTGTTGTATGTGTCTAAAACCATATTCTTAAATTTCGTATTTTTCCGAGGTCGTTTGATGCCCCGGAAAAATTGTAGAACGCGACTGGTCCGCAGGTGTCGGCTGAAGCTGACTGCGATTTGTGCTGAACTTCAAAAATCCATAACTTCGTGTACGTTTATCATTTTGCTACGAAATTTGGGTTGTAGCTTGGGGTATGAGTCTACTTGATTAATCTCAAATTTTAGAATTTTTAGAAGTCATTTGATGAGTTTTCTAAGGTAATTAGTGAGGGGCAGTGAATACTCTGCTGAAACAGAACGGCTGAAATGTAGCCATGTTTGAGGAGTCGTAGATCGTTGTGTGAAATGAATTTGAATGTGAATTTTGGACACGATGAAATGGTATATGTGTAGATAGAGAATCTCAAATTTCATGATCGTTGGACTTAGGGATGATTTACTATTAAATTTTAAAGTAGGGTACGTTCAGCCTAGTACGAGATGTCTAGTTCATGGAGATAGATATTCCTAGGCTTATCTGTTAAGAATTTGGGCGACTGGCCAACTGGAGAATTTCAGTAGGGAATCATAACTCGCTAACCCAATTAGGATTGGTAATTCCAGGTTGTGGGCTATAACTTTCCAAGGCGGACAGATTCGGCCTTGTCAATGAAGTATTGCTAGAAAAATCAACCCTTCCCGTGTGATGCCCCCAAGGGAAATTGGTGTCTGTGAGAACATTAAGAATTGAATCTAAGGACGTATTCAAATAGGAAGTTAAGGTAGACAATCCCACCTTCCCATAGGACCCGAAATTGAGTGATCTCGATAACCAAGCGAACTCTTATGATATTGGACAAATGCAGCAAGTGTGAAAAGGAACGTACTACTAAGAGTATATAATGGTTATTGGATGACAAGACGATTGAATTTGAGGAAATAGTCAACTGAAGAATTGTAAACTGGGGTCTTACCTTTCCAGAGTTAGAGATACCAAGCAATTCTGACTTGTGTGCTGGAATTTATGGACATTGTGTGTTTTAGCAACCTATTGTCTAGACCGACTTCAAGGTTTGAGTTAACTCGGGGACTTGAGTCCTTTAAAAGGAAATTGAGGGAATCATCGACTAGGGGATGGCAATGCATCTCCTCACCTTCTAGGAAATTCTGAGCGTATTGGCTTCCGATGAGTGTAGCTGGGATCACAGCTACTGGTATTTCTTGATTGTTCCATCGGACCATTGATGAGGAACCCTCTGCCTACCGCAATATGGTGATCGTGAGCTATCAGATTTAAAAGATGAGTTTTTAGCGTTTCATTCGGAACTTAAGGCAAGTTCCTGTGCATGTACTCATGGTGGACATGAGTGAGTTGGGATATAGCTCTGTTGGATTGTATTGGGTGTCTCGATGCATGAATCTGCCAAAAGTCCAGAAAGGATAATTATGTGCGTACTTACCTTCACTAAATTATATTACGTCATCAGGGCGCCGTTAGACCACTCGCTGAGGGTCACGGGCCGGGATTATTTTTGGGTCGCTGACCTATGAAGGTATTGGGAATCAGTGGATGTGATTCCGGGATGGTTGTTACCTTGACAGACCAGTCAGGCTCGACTTTATTAATTGACACCGAGTATGATTGAGTAACAACTTGTTTCAGTGAACTGCATTGATTAGTTTTTCTTTTATTGTTTCGCTTGAAGACCGAATTGGTGTTAGGGGTGATTCCCTATAATCCAACTTGTTCTGAGAGTTAGCACTAAGTGGTGATACTGGTTGTCTCTTCCTGTCATTAGGGATATGCACTGCGGTGCGTATCTTGCACTGTTAATTCCTGAAGTACCATGGTAAGAACGGGATGCTGATATCCTGGCAGATCGGGGGTATTTTAGGACCTCCGAGGTCGTCATGTTCTATGTTGGTGGACACGAACGGATCAAAAAGGATCTTTGCACAATGGATATACTTGCGGTATATCTGTAAGTTCGTCACAGCTTTCGAGGATGGTTCGACGCAGTAATTATTGGTGACTTCGGGGTAGCACCCCGCATTATTTCTTTTATTTTATTTTCACCTCCTCAACCATGTCATACTATCAGGAACAGGAAGTAGACCAAATTAGAATGCATTGCATAGCGAGGGTTCCAATCCCTAAACATGGAGACAACGGCTTGATTTGGAAAGTATGTAATATGGGATGCATACATTTCCAAAGTCTCGCTTGCATTAGACTAAGTATGTTGGCTTGACCTGGGTCACATGTAGTATGGGATGCATGTGCATCCAAGATCTTGCTGACATTAGATTAAGTGCATCTGTTCTATACTCTGTATTGTTGCATTAGACTCGGGTCATGGCATACACGAACACTAGGAAATCAGGATGCACGTTGAATTTTCCATTCAAGATGAAATTGTGAGTGTGATAGTTTGAGGATCGCTGTTTCCTTATCAGCATTGCATCAGTAGAATTACTGACGTACCCCACCTTTTAGGTACATGGATACCAGGTCACGAGTATAGGAGAGCCCAAGATCAGCAGGGCATCCAAGTAGTGGCAGTATGCACGTCTACCCTTCAAGCGGGTGTAGAATTATCAGGATCGCATAGCAGAAGGCTCAAGCTAAGGGGCAAGTCCCAGAGGGGGCAGATAGACCACTCAACGGAGTTTCGGCAGTTACCAAGGGATTGCCGATCTGAAAGACAGCCAATGGCTTCACAAGAAATGTTCAAGTATTATTGTAGTCGGTTGTAATAAAGTTATGTAATTTGTATTCCTTGTTCAAGGACAATTTGATATTTGTAATTATTAATGTAACAACTCTGATGGCAATAAAAATGTTTAAATTTCCACATTATTTATTGTGTTGAGATGCATTTGAAGGCAATGATCTTGGTGATGTCACGGATGTCCGATAACGGGGATCCGGGGCGTTACACCTCAGCTCAAGAGATAATATTTAGAGGTAACAAGGATAAAGTGAATGGTTTTCTGCTTAAGCTAGATTTTGAAAAAGCTTACGATACGGTGGATTGGGAATGTGTGGACGAGACATTGGAACTAAAGGGTTTTGGGGTGAAGTTGAGAAGTTGGATGAGAATGTGTGTTCAAAATGGAAAGTCGTTCATTGTTCTTAACGGAGTTAATGGAAAAGAAATTTGATGTCATTGAGGGGTAAGGCAGGGGGATCAACTTTCACCACTGATTTTCACGATTATTGCCGATGGTTTGACGGAAATGTTCAAGAGAGGAAAAGAGGCAGAAATTTTAAACGGAGTCAGGGTGAAAGGTATAGGGGAGCCATTATCTATCCGTCAATATGCAGACGACACGTTACTGTTTGGTGCTGCTCAGTTGGAGGAAACCTTAGTAGTTAGAGTGTTATTAAGATGCTTTGAATACTGGTCAGGATTGGCGGTCAATCTTCAGAAGAGCTGCGTCATTGCCCTAGGCAAAGATCAGCAAGATGACATGGAGAGGATATCTTATGCATTAGGGTGTGGGAAAGGGGAATTCCCCTTGAAATATTTGGGGACGCCAATAATACCAGGAAAGATGCTTAAGGAAGATTGGGTTCCTTTAGTGGAGAAAGTGGAGAAAAAGCTTGCAGGATGGAAAAGGAAATTATTATCGATGGGAGGCAGAGTTACTCTTATCAACTCGGTCCTAAGCAGCCTTCCTAAATACCTGATATCCATTTATGAGATTCCGAGCTGGGTGGTAGAAAGAATTGATAAATGCAGGAGGAAATTCTTTTGGAAAGGATCACGGGAGGATAACAAAGGATTCAATTTGGTTCGGTGGAGCAAGGTGTGTAGAAAGAAAGAATTCGGAGGTCTAGGGGTCGTGAACCTCCGCGATATGAATAAGGCACCACTATCAAAATGGTGGTGGAAAATGAATAAGCGACGACAGTCTTGGTGGTGCAACTCCTTCAGGATATATAGACGACAGAAAAAGACTAGATTCGGAGGGAAAATCAAATTCGGAAAGGTTTCATTCCTATGGAAAGGGATTGCAAAAGTTGGTGAAATGTTCCACGATAACACTATCTCCAAACTAGGAGACGGGAAGACAACTAGATTCTGGAAGGATAAATGGTGGGGAGAAAATGCAAATAAATCTCTTTTCCCAAAACTAGCAGAGGAAGCTATTAACGAAGATGCGATGGTGGCGGATGTCTGGAAATGGGAAAGACTGCGACTAGAGTTCCGCAGAAACGTGTCACCTGAAGGCCAGGTTCAACTACAAGATCTTCAGATTATGCTGGCAGAGAAAATGGCGCTAGGAAGGGGAAATGAGGACGAGAGAGCGTGGAGGCTAGAGACTAATAGTGTGTTTTTAGTGAGGTTAATGTATCATTTCTTAAATGATGGGGGAATTAGAAGTGCTTGCGCGAAGGTTATTTGGAAATCGAATATTCAAATAAGGTGAAGGTGTTCCTGTGGCTAGTGGAGAATAACGCAATCCTTTCTAAGGTGAACATTAGAAAACGTAACATTCTGATTGACACGAAATGTCCACGATGCAATTTAGGGGAGGAGGACACTAATCACATCTTGTTGTTCTGTCCAAAAGCTCAACTTACTTAGGAAATCATGGGTTTAGGGTTTGGGGTTTAGGGTGACAGAGGTTCCTACGAGTATTGAAGATGTGTGGGGGAGATGGAGATCGAGGTTCATTAGGAAGGAGTGTAGATTAATGTGGGATATTACGGTTGTAGCTAGTATGTGGATCATGTGGCAAGATAGAAACGATGCTTGCTTTCGTAACATTAATTGTACATTTCAGAGGATGCTTAATAAAATCTTATCTCTTATTAATGACTGGGCAGGTACATCAGTGGCGAGAAAGAAACCATGTACTGATGGAGCGGAGTAGCCCTAACAAGGTGACGGCAGAAGCCTTCACGGGTGGTTATTGTATTTTGAGAGCCAGACTATTGTTAGGAGCTGGCAGTTGTGACTGTATTTATTCGCAGCTAGATGTGGACTGGATTTAGTTTGGTTTGTAATATTTCGTACTCTTTGTTTCGTTAAATATCATTAATGAAACAGGTGAGTAGGGTCACTTTTATTTCAAAAAAAAACACGACCATTCCGAAAAAGCTCTCAAGCTCTTGTCAGAGTACAAAGATGTGCTTACCACGATTGACGAGTTCATCTTTTCCAGTCGCCTTTCAGCTTGTTCTAGCTTAGCAGCACTTGATGCAGGGCAAACTCTCCTTCTTTTTTTTTCTTTTTTTTTTTGAACAAAAAGAATAGAATCGGAGGACTCCAACCATGAATGTATATTTAAAACTCAAAAAGAATACAAGAGTCCAGTTTACAAGAGACAAACTGAGAGAAAGAAAAAAAAAAAACCAAAACAAAAATCTCCATGTTTCTACTACCAAACAGGATTTGAATCAAATTTTCGGGTTAAAGCAGCCATCATCAACATGTACAGCAAGTGCAGATGCCTCGAGGAAGCACAAAATTTCTTCAATAGGGTTAAAGAACATAATGTTGTATCTTATACTGCAATGATATGTGGATATGCCCAACATGGGCTCGATCTAAATGCACTTGCAATGTTTGATGAAATGAAGGTGGCTAGTTTGGAGCCAGATGAGGTAACCTTTGTTGGGGTACTTTCAGCTTGTAGCCATTTCGGATTAGTGAATGAAGGTTAGGAGTTTTTCGAGTCTATAACTTCGGACAATGGAATGGAGAAGACGCTGAATCTTTATGCGTGCATGGTTGATCTTCTCAGTCGAGCAGGGAAGGTGAGGGAAACTGAGGAATTGGTTATCGAGGCACCTTTGTATCAAAAAACTAAAACAGTGCTGTGGAAAACGCTGCTGGGTGCTTGTTGAAAGCATGGTAATGTTGAGGATGGGAAGAGGATAGGTGGGTAATGTTGTTGAAAGCATGGTAATGTTGGGTGCTTTTGCCCTATCAAATAGGGCAAAAGCCAAAGTACCCCCCAACGTTTGGCCTGAGTACAAAATATCCATACAACGTTTGAAAAAATACAATAAACCCATTATTCCGTTAACTTAACCTTATCCGTTAAGTTATAATTATTAATTTACTTTTTTACCCTTACCCTTTCATATTCATTCTCTTTCTCCCTTTCTTCATTCATTTTTTTCATTCTTAATTTTTTCAGGTTCTTCCCTTTATTATAAGAAGAACATTGATTGCTTTATTTTATATTTGGTAGGAAGCACTGTGTTTTGAGAGGGAGTTGCCTCTTGAAATGGTTGCTAAAGCTTTTCTAGATCGATATTGCTCTGATGTGGTAATTAAGTTAGTCTTTGCAGCTGGTTTGATTATCAAAGAAATCAAGTATACTTTAGACGAAAAAATGTCTCTTTAAGCAACCTTGGAAAGATTTGAAACATAAACATATTAATTTTAAGGAGCATTTTATTAAGAAAATGGAAACTAATATCATTTTAGCTACAACTAAAACCATGGCCTAAAAGTGTTGACAATAAAACAAGAGATAATCGTTTTTTTAAATTTAAAATCCTTAAATAATTAATTTTTTTTAAAAAAAAAACTAGAAGAAAAACAGAGAGAAAGATGACTAGTACGTATTTTAAGAACACGGAAGGTTGTCTGTAATTAACCCTGAAATAAAATTTGTGATATTCTCTTCGAATGAAAAATGTGTAAAATTTAACAATGAAACACAGTGCTTCCTACCAAATATAATTAGCCAACTTTGGTACCATGTAATTAACTAGCGCTATACTTTTACTCAAAAATAATACACCATAAAGTAATCAAAACAAAAGATCAAAACACACAAAAAAAGGGAAAAAGGAAAAATCTAATTAGCTACCAAGAAAATAAATCTCATTGCTTGTTCTTACAGAAAGAAGGAAAAAAAAAAAACCAGAGATGAAGCTAGGCAACAAAAGAGGGCATCACTCAATGTTAGTGAGGAAGAGGGAGGCAATCTCTTAAATTTTTTTAGGGTTTGGATTAATTGCGTGCTGCAGTCTCACTAGTAGGATGGTTGGGCTTTAAACGGCTACCTTTTATATAGCAGAGTCATGAAGATCAATGTTCTTATTATAAATGGTACTCCATATGTTCTTCTTATAATAAAGGGAAGAACCTGAAAAAATTAAGAAAGAAAAAATGAATGAAGAAAGGGAGAAAGAGAATGAATATGAAAGGGTAAGGGTAAGAAAGTAAATTAATAATTATAACTTAACGGATAAGGTTAAGTTAACGGAATAATGGGTTTATTGTATTTTTTCAAACGTTGTATGGGCATTTTGTACTCAGGCCAAACGTTGGGGGGGTACTTTGGCTTTTGCCCTTTAATATTTTACTAAGTGTTTGATTCTAACTTTTATCAATACCGTTTTGACTGTTGTAAATAGAGTACACTAGAGATTATGCCAAATGCAAACTTTTCTTAAAATTGTTAAAGCATATTCACCACCTCTATCAAATCTGAAACTTTTTTATCTTAGCATTTAAGTAGATTTTTAATTCATCAAAATAGCGAGTGCTACTTCCTCCATATATGTATGACAAACATTCAATAATTATCTACATAGGTAATTAAATACTTCTAACCAATTTTCGTCTCATCTAGTCACAAAGCTATTGAGATTACAAATATCAGAATGTATTGACTTAAGAAGTTGTGTGCTCCTAGAGACCATAATAAAAGATTTTCTAGCGATCATAATCTGAGCACAACTTTCATATTTGTTATATTTAATAGAGTGTCATTTAGCAGAGTTATGAGTTTTAACAAGAACAAACAATTTAATATATAGTTCTCAAATCCTGGCCAATTATGCTATGTTCAGGAACTATACACAATTAGAACTATTATTATTAATTGTCTCATTTGTTAAACTCAACTTATACATACGATTGACAATATATGCACATTATAAGAGTTAATACAAAATTACTCTATCACATTTTACAAAATTGTTTGCTTTCTCTAGTGATTTTAACAATGTCCACTTGCTCAAACACATTGAGAGAAGAGTTTTTTCCTTTATTCGTTCTTCATCATATTCATAACGCTAAATAAGATAATAACTAACATGTTATAATTCAACTTTGCACACACAGTACAATGAACGAGAAAGAACAAAACGTATCTAATAGAGTCATATCCAAAGAGATGCTCTCTCCTAAGTTACAGACATTTGTTGTACACCACATATATTAACTTTTATTAGAGAAGCAAACATACAATCGCATACAAATTGCAACTGATGGATTTAGTCAAAATATCTATACACATAGTATGATAAAGCACTTAACAATCCTAAACATGCTAGTTTTCTAGGCGAGAATAACTATGATCTAAAAATCTCAATCATGTGATCAAACGCACAAAACGTTAATACATTCATCACATGAAAATATAAAGAAAGATTATAGTAGATCATACCGACACTTCAAGTTAGAAGTGTTTTCCAGATTTGATGAAGAAGCCTGCGTAGTGCAGACTTATTATACCATGATGCAAATTCATCATCTCCAATACACACAATTTGTAAGTAACTTTGAAGTTCCTACATTCATCAAATTATTAAAGATTAGTCAATTAAACAAATTATTAGCACTATCTAATTCACAACAATTTAATTGGAGATTCAATTTTATAGTCAAAACCTATAATTTATCAAAATAAATATTTGATCCTTAGCACGTAGCCAAAGCAGTTATTCAAATTTATATTTAATTAAATAATGCTTAATATGGTTTTGAACTTTAGCACTTAGTAACAAAATTCAAACAAATAATTAAATAACAATTTAAATTTGATGAAGAACTTATCTTTAATTTAGATCTGATCCAGTCCAAACATATTTGGATCTAGTCTAAATAACATTCTCACTGGCCACACTATTTCCAACAACTACATCCACATATCTTGTTGTACTTTCACTTTCCAACTGTTAAATTCAAAATTGTCAAATATTTCTAGTTTCGGAATCTTTTACACACGATTAAGTTTTTCCATCTTATAGGAATAAACAGTAAATTCCAAAATCTAGAGGATTTTTCTGAACAATTACTACTAACGTAATTACAGTAAAATAAAGGGTTTTTCTGTAAAACTGCATAATAAACAATAATGCAGAAAATTAAATTAAATACATCAGCACAAATCTTAAAGTTTAGAGTGGACCTGTATCTTGATAAAATCAAGTAGTAGTTGAGTAGTTGAGGGTTGGATCTGATTCGTACACAACTGCAGATCCAGTAGTGGCCCCAAACACAAGACACAATAAAGTGGTTGTAAGCAACACACACAGATCCGATCTATCCCGTATTGCACCCAAAACACCACACACCAATAGATAGGCTCAATTTGAGGTCGGGATCTAATCAATCCCAAGAGCACCAAAGATCCTCTCTTCAATCCCATAAACAAAATAGCCAAATCCTCTAATGAACAAATCAGATATGAATCAACCATTAACCAGATCACACACAGTGATCGGGAAAAGGAAGGGGGAAGGATTCACGGCTGGTGAAGGCGGCCTCGTCGACTCGCGGCAACGCCGGCGATGCTGGCGGCAGTGGCCTGCATCGACATTGTCGATAGTAGCGACGGGGACAACACTCTAGATCTAGACGTGCTCGGGAACGACGCCAAGGAGGAGGGGCCCGCTGGCGATGTGGTGAGCCTTCGGCCTGCGACGACACCGACGACACCGACGACTGTGGCGGCGCCCATTGACGGTGGCAGTGAGATTCCGAAAAATTCTTCGAAGATTTCTCACTCAATTATCTTTTTTAATCTCAAAAATTAATTAAATATCTCAAGATTGTTAGAGTTTATGAGATAATAACAATAGAAATTAGGGTTAATATCCTAGACTAAGGTGCTTGAGATATTTACTCTAGGTATCAAGATTGGAATACCTAGACTACTATCACAAGCCAGTATTTATAGGATAAATACTGGTTTGGGTACTGCCGTACTGGGTTCTCAACCCACGTTCTGATATCCATACAGTTAGTACGTGTAACACACGTGATACCCATAGAATAATATTACACATAATATTATTCATATATAGTGAGAATATACCTATATATCCAATATATACTTCATTGCTGGTTGTCTCTCTCAATAAAGGAATATTGAGACTCTTCTGTCATAATCAACATTAATCATTGGTATAGGGACGTGGATCTGTAATTTGGTCTTCATATTCCAACATATCCTTCTGTTGGGTAAACTTATGGTTTATCATTTATGCTTGAGATTCTTAGGTGGTTAGTGAGATATGTCAATCATTAGTTAGTGAGATATGTCAATCATTATTGTTGCTGATAATACTACCAGCACGTAGGTTCTGAACCTAGTTGCATGCAGGATGCCATGGTGAACTTAGGACTGCGCCTTTGTAAAATTGGCATTAAACGCTAGTACTTATGGCTTCATTAGCACATACAATATGCGTCTAAGGGTCTATAACCACAAACATATTTCTTAAGGAGTCTACGAGTGAGATGAGTATGAGTGCGCAATCCTTCAGAATTGAAGTATGTGAAGCTTTCCTTGACTTGTGGCAATTCCAGTGTTCATTTTTTGCTTATTAGTTGCCAAGATGAGTACAAGTTTCGGTTGTTTGGTTGGCTAAACCTGCAGTTGCACGACAATTGCAATTGGAAAGAGTGTCAACTGCACTGCAGTTGGTTAGCTTCAACAGGTTCTTACAACTGCAATTACAAAATGCTCTTGTGGTTATACCTTGTAAGCAATTGTAATTACAACTGTAATTTCAAAAAGAAAGCAAATATAGCTGCAATTTCTCATCCACCCCTTCAGCCTTCCACCTGTGGTCACCATCATCTCTGCCCACCACTATTCTAGCCATTACGACCTTCAACCCTCCAACCACAATCTCGGGCCTTCTTCTTCAACCTGTTGAAATTTATTTTTACAGTTTTTCGGGCCGGATTCCGGCAGGCTCTGGCCACCAGCGGCGCCGGAAAATGAGTGGATTGCGATTCTCTCGACAAGTACTATTCTGTGGTGTACTCACTTGCCAAAACGAATTCCGTATGAATGAGAAATGTTGGTCCAAAGTTGAGTACTTGAAATGTACTAACTTGGCAACTTGGAAAAAATGGAGTCCCATATCTGAAATTGTGAAAGAATTTTTCTAGTATATATACTAGAAAATTGGACTAAAGGGCGTGACCCGGAGGTTACCACTAACGTGTAGTGGAGAGAAGACTTAGCCAAAATGACAAACACGCGCGCGCGCCCGGCCCGGCCCCAGCTTGGTTTGACTTAAATTTTTTTGTTTTTGCCCCAGACAAAATTTTTTTTTCCCCCAGTGAACTGATGAGGCTTTTCATATTCAGTAACTGATACCATTACTCTGTAACAGCAGAGTAATGGCTCACCAGTTATGAATCTGAACCACCACTCTGCTGTTGCAGAGTAATGGACCATTACTCTGCTATTACAGAGTAATGGGCCTCTGAAGAGTCTCCATTTCTCTCCTATAAGGTACTGAATCCTGTAGAGTCTTTGTAGGATCCGAACTTTATTCTTTTCTTTTCTTCTTCTTCTTCTTCTTCTTCTTCTTCTCCTTAAATCTAGTTCTAACTGTCTTAAAGCAAAATTTTCCTCACTGATTCTAACAGTTTTTTGTGAAGTTTGTTTACAGGTACTATTATCAATTCGGAAAAAACAACAACAACTAACAACTCTGTTTCAAATTGTTTCAATAAGAACATGGAGAACACACAAAATGATATGGCCAGTGGGCTTATCAGTACCGAAACACCGGCGACCTAAAATGTGACTGCACAATCGGTTGCGGCACATTCGGTCGTTCTGCCCACGCACATAAACGTGGGAGAAAAACCGAAGAAGTTCAATGGAACTGGATTCAAGAAGTGGCAAGGGAAGATGTAGTTCTACCTGACCACCTTGAAGCTGGACAGATTTCTCACTGAATTTGCCCCGATGTTAGCACCGATGGATGCACACTCCGTTGCTGCGGTTGATGCGTGGACTCAGGGCGACTACCTCTGTAGGAACTACATCCTGAATGGCTTGGTAGACCCCCTGTACAACGTCTACTGTGTCTTCAAGACGTCCAAACTCCTGTGGGGGACTTTGGAAAAGAAGTACAAAATAGAAGACGCCGAGTCCAAGAAGTTTGTAGTCGGCAAATTTCTGGACTACAAGATGTTGACTCCAAAACTGTTGTGAGTCAAGTCCAAGAACTGCAAGTCATAATGCATGACATCGCTGCAGAGAACATGACGCTGTGCGAACCATTCTAGGTTGCAGCGTTCATCGAAAAGCTTCCACCTGGATGGAAAGACTTCAAGAACTACCTCAAACACAAGCGAAAGGAGATTTCTCTTGAAGACCTAATTGTCAGGTTGCAGGATCGAAGAGGAGAATCACAAGGCTGACAGGTCCTATGGAAATTAGTCCATAGAAAAGGCCAACGTGGTGAAGCACGAACAGAAGGGCAAGAAGAGAAAGTTTCTGTTACAGGTCTCAAACAAAAAATCACTTGCAAAGAGGTTTTCTGGGAAATGCCACAAGTGTGGTAAGCTAGGGCACAAAATTTCTGAGTGCCGAAGCAAGGACAACAATCATGCAGGAACTGGACATGCAAAAGGGTTTGAAAAATCCCATGCACACATAGCTGAGAACTTGTCCACTGATCTCTCTGACCTGGACCTCTGCGCTGTAGTATCAGAGGTAAATCTTGTGGGGATCAATCCTCGTGAATGGTGGTACGATACTGGGGCCACCAAGCATATCTGCTCGGACAAGGAAATGTTCACTTCATACCAGAAGTGCAACAAAGATGAACAGCTGTTCATGGGAAACTCTTCCACCTTCAAAATTGCAGGAACAGGGAAGATAGTGCTGAAGATGACTTCAGGCAAAGAACTAACACTCACAAATGTGTTGCATGTTCCAGATATTAGAAAGAACTTGATATCAGGTTCTTTGCTAAGCAAGAATGAGTTTAAGGTTGTTCTTATTTCTGATAATTTTGTATTGTCCAAGAATGGGGTATACTTGGGTAAAGGATATGTAAATGATGGACTGTTCAAGTTTAATGTAATGACAGTCATCCCTAAAACTATTGTTCCTGCTGTTCCCAATGTTAATGAAATAACTCCTATTGCCTATGTTGTTGAGTCTTCTTCTGTTTGGCATGAAAGACTAGGTCATGTTAATATCAATTTTGTGCGTAGATTAATTAACATGAATTTGGTACCAAAATTTAAGGTAGATAACTCCGAAAAATGTGAAGTTTGCGCGGAGGCCAAACTCACTAAAACTCCATCACGTTCAGTAGAAAGAAACACAAAAATTCTAGGTCTAATTCACACGGATCTGTGTGATTTAAAATACGTGCAGACCAGAGGTGGCAAAAAGTACTTTGTGACAATCCTAGACGATTGCACAAAATTCTGTTATGCATACTTGTTACATAGCAAAAATGATGCTTTGGATAAATTCAAAGAATATAAACTTGAGGTTGAGAATCAACTTGGCAAAACGATTAAAATCGTTAGGAGTGATAGAGGAGGAGAATATGATGCACCATTTAATATGTTCTGCTCTGAACATGGAATAGTTCATCAGACAACTGCTCCTTACTCACTCGAATCAAACGGTACTGCCAAGCGCAAGAACCGAACTCTAAAAGAGATGATGAATGCCTTGTTGTTGAATTCTGGCTTACCCCAAAATATGTGGGGAGAAGCGTTGCTGACTGCTAACTACATTCTCTATAAAATACCTCATAAGAAAACCGGCAAGACACCATACGAACTATGGAAAGGTAACATACCTTCGTATAAATACCTCAAAGTGTGGGGGTGTCTAGCAAAAGTGACAGTACCTAACCCGAAACAGGTCACCATCGGACCAAAGACGATTGATTGCCTATTCATAGACTATGCACACAACAGTAGTGCATATCGGTTCTTAGTATACAAATCAGATATACCGGATATCCATGTGAATACAATAATGGAATCAAGGAATGCTTCCTTCTTTGAATACGTATTTCCGTGCAAGGATACTACGTACCCCAAATGTACACGTGAACAAGAGAATGCAAGCACTTCGGTTGATGAACCAGAACATGATACTGATGAGCCTAGACGAAGTAAACGGGCTAGAACATCAAAATCATTTGGTCCTGACTTTGTAACGGCCTTTCTATTAGAGAATGAGCCCAGAACTTTGAAGGAAGTCATGTCTATGCCTGATGCTCCTATGTGGAAGGAAGTAATCAAAAGTGAAATAGACTCCATTATGCAAAATCATACATGGGAGTTAGTCGACATGCCTTCTGGATGTAAAGCTCTAGGATGCAAATAGATTTTCAAACAAAAATTGAAACCAGATGGTTCAATAGAGAAGCATAAGGCAAGACTTTTCGTACAAGGATTTAGGTAAAAGGAAGTCTAGATTTCTTTGATACATATTCCCCAGTTACAAGAATAACTTCCATAAGAATGTTGATAGCTATTGCAACTCTACGTAACCTGGAAATACATCAAATGGATGTTAAAACTGCATTTCTAAATGGGAACTTAGAAGAAGAAATATACATGAAACAACCTGAGGGTTACATTGTTCCTGGACAGGAAAATAAGGTGTGCAGGCTTGTAAAATCCATGTACGAACTGAAACAAGCTCCAAAGCAGTGGCATGCAAAATTTGAAAATGTTATGATGTCGAATGGTTTCAAAATAAATGAATGTGATAAGTGTATCTACATCAAGGATACTCCAAATGGATATATTCTGGTCTGTCTGTATGTAGACGACATGCTCATTATTGGAAGCAATAACGACATTATCAAACAAATTAAGAACATGCTTAGTGGCAAGTTTGACATGAAAGATTTGGGAGTTGCAGATGTCATACTAGGAATCAAAGTTTCCAGGACATCTGAGGGAATTACTTTGTCTCAAGCTCATTATGCTGAGAAAGTACTTGAAAGATTCAAGAATTACTCCAATGGGACAGCAAAAAGTCCCGTCGATCCCAGTCTTCACTTGTTCAAAAACACAGGCGAAAGCATATCACAACTGGAATATGCACGTGTAATCGGTAGTCTGATGTACCTAACAAATTGTACAAAACCGGACCTAGCACATTCGGTGAATGTACTGAGCCGCTACACGAGTAATCCAAGACGAAGTCACTGGAAAAGAATAACTAGAGTATTGAACTACTTGCGACATACTCAGAGTTATGCACTGCATTACACAAGATATCCAGCAGTACTAGAAGGCTACAGTGATGCCAACTGGATATCGGACTCTAAGAACACAAAATCTACAAGTGGATATGTCTTCACACTTGGTGGTGCAGCTGTATCATGGAAATCTTCTAAACAAACGCTATTGGCCAGATCAACCATGGAATCTGAGTTTATTGCTTTAGAAAAAGCGGCAGAGGAAGCAGAATGGCTTCGAAATTTTTTAGAGGATATTCCTATGTGGGAAAAAGCAGTGCCTGCTTTATGTGTACACTGTGACAGCCAACCGGCTATAGCACGGGTACTGAGTTTTATGTATAACGGTAAGTCTCTTCATATCAGAAGGCGACACAAAACCATTAGACAACCGCTCTCAAATAGAGTAATTTCTATAGAATATATAAAATCGGCCGACAACCTAGCGGATCCATTTACTAAAGGTCTGTCGCGAGAGCAGGTTGTGAGATCATCAAGAGGAATGGGTTTAAAGCCTATGACGAAAGAGGATACTTGATGGAAACCCTACCTAGGAATTAGAGATCCCAAGATCTAGGTTCAAAGGGACAACTAAATCTTGTTGAATCGACAGGAGCACTGAGAGATTAAAATCTCATAAACACTCTTAGGATGATAAAACAGTGTTGCCTGCAAAGAGTTAGGATAAGCTTGGCTTTTAATGATTCTCATAGCTTTGAAATAAAAGTGGGGTATAGCAGGATACTCTTTATGGGCAATCACCTTGTGAGTGTGAAATGAGGCTGTTTCTAGGAGAATGAAGAGAGGCTACATTCTCCAAGTTCACTCACGATTAACCAGGGCTGTTCAAGGCCAAAATGAACACTACAAGAGAACTTAGTTCTGTGAGGAAATGAAACTGTGTGATAGTTATTTTCTAGGTTCACATCAAAGTCCGGGTAGTTCAAGACATCATGATCACTACCTGGTCAAGTGAATCCGATAACTACTTACTAAGGGTGGTTCAAAGTTGAAAAATTACTACCATTCCTGATGCAGTGATTTTTCGATTGTACTCTCAGAGTTTTTCTGTCATGTTTTTTGTTTTTATGTCGTGTCTAGATTACATAGTCTGGTAATTTTCATTCCTGTGGGGGATTATTGGAATTAATTTTTTCAGTTTTTTGGGCCGGATTCCGACAGGCTCCAGCCACCGGCGGCGCTGGAAAATGAGTGGATTGCAATCCTCTCGACGAGTACTATTCCGTGGTGTATTCACTTGCCAAAAATGAATTCCGTATGAATGAGAAATGTTGGTCCAAAGTTGGGTACTTGAAATGTACTAACTTGGCAACTTGGAGAAAATGGATAGTCCCATATCGAAAATTGGAAAAGAATTTTTCTAGTATATATACTAGAAAATTGGACTAAAGGGAGTGGCCCGGGGGTTACCATTAATGTGTAGTGGAGAGAGGACTTAGCCAAAATGACAAACACACAGGACTTAGCCAAAATGACAAACACAAATGCGCGCGCGCGCTCGGCCCGGCCCGGCCCTGCTCCGGCTCCGGCCCCGGCTTGGCTTGGCTTGGGCTCAGGCTTAATTTTTTTTTTGCCCCAGACAAAAAAAATTTTCCCCAAGTGAAATGATGAGGCTTTTCACATTCAGTAACTGATACCATTACTCTGTAACAGCAGAGTAATGGCTCACCAGTTAAGAATCTGAACCACCACTCTACTGTTGCAGAGTAGTGGACCATTGCTCTGCTGTTACAGAGTAATGGGCCTCTGAAGAGTCTCCATTTCTCTCCTATAAGGCTACTGAATCCTGTAGAGTCTTTGTAGGATCCGAACTTTATTCTTTTCTTCTTCTTCTCCTCTGTGTCAACAACTGAGAGTGCATCACAGGCAGCAGTTCGCTGGAATATCTGAAGCAAGGGTGCTGCTCTTCAGAGAATGTACAGTTGTATCCTGGGAAGCAATTTGCCAGCCACCGTTACACTACGGAGCAAATTTTGTTTTAAAGAGAGAGATTTTAAACTCGACTCTGTACAAAGCATTTGGTTTGCTAATTTTCCTTACTGTATTTCTGTTCTTCATAAATGCTGTTAGTATTTTTCATATTTATAAAATCGAGTTCTAACACAACCATCACCTAATTGCTCCACAGGTAATTACAATTTTCTAATGCTACTAAATGATTGTAATTGTTGCAAACTGCTACTTTTGCAGTTACAAGCAATCAAACACCCCAAAATACACGATATAGTGTACTAACATATTAGCCCCACCAAGATCGTTGACCCTAGTATAAAAGATTTCGAGAGACTTAGATCTCTTAAAGACTTTGTCTAGCGATGCAAAGTGTTTGATTCCAGGTAGAAATTGTATGTTCAAAATTTCTCTAAAAAATGAGTACAACTGCACTCGCTATTTAAGATAGCGAGGTCAGTTGAACTAGACTCGCTATCTGAGATAACGAGTGTAGTTATATACATTTCAGGTAGAAATTGCATGTTCAAATTTTTTTTTTTTGAAAAAATGAGTACAACTACACTCGCTATCTGAGATAGCGAGTCTAGTTCAAATGAACTCGTTTTTTTAGATAGTAAGTGCAGTTGTATACATTTCAAGTAGAAATTGCAAGTTGAAAATTTTTCTGAAAAATGAGTACAACTACACTCGCTGTCTGAGATAGCGAGTCTAGTTCAAATGAATTCGTTATCTTAGATAACGAGTATAGTTGTATACATTTCATGTAGAAATTGCATGTTCAAAAATGAGTACAACTGTTGCTAACTCTCTCTTTAACTTGGCGGTTTTCCAGTTGGCGTCTGTAGAGGATTCTTTTGTTCTTATCGACAATGATCGTTTCTGGTTTATTCCCTTCTTGATTGATCTTCCCCAACCACTGGCGGAGGCCTTTGATGAGCTCATCTGTTTACTAAATAATTTCGATTGGAAATCTTCAGAGGGCATCGGTTGGCGGTGGTCTACTTCAGGTTCTTTTTCTGTTAAATCTTTTTATAAATTCCTTAACTCTAAAGGTATTAGATCTCCTGTTGCTAAATATTTCTGGGATATTCCAGTGCCTCTAAAAGTGATTATCAACTCTTGGCTTGCTTTTAATTATAAGTTACCCACGGTCGACATCCTTAACAAAAGGAATCTAGCTTGGGGTCAACTTTGTGCTCTGTGCTCCCAGCATTCTGAAGATGCGGATCATCTTTTTACTCAATGTGCTAGCGTCCTTCCGTTGTGGAAGATTTGTTCGTTGGCTTGGGGCACAGGTGCTATTCCCCCGGATTTAGCCTCTTGTTAGCATTCTAAACCTTCGAACCCTCAGTTCCGGAAAGTGTGGATACTGACGATTCATATCATTTTATGGATTATTTGGAAAGAGAGAAATGCCATCTTATTTCAGAATCGCAGACACTCTAGGCTCTCTATGATTGATGACTTGTTATTTCTGTTCAACCTGTGGTCGTTGAAGTTGAAAACTGCTGATTTTAGTGTTCCAGCTTATCAAAAATTAGTTGAAGCTTTCAGTTGTCTTAATTCTCTTCAAAGTTTATAACTCGACTGCTCTTTCTTATTATTTGTGTTTATTTTTATCTTCTCTTTTCCCTTGCTATTTTGCAGACTTGATTCCTGCTTTAATGAGCAGATGCCAGATAAGTTTTTGATCACTCCCGGTGATTTTTGTGACCTGTTGGGAACTCCTTTTGTGAGCCTAAGCGACTGGTGCTTGCTTGATCTGACTTCGGTTTATTTAATTTCTATCTATGTTTAGTTATGATGTTTTCTTTTGTGGTTACTGAAGCTTTCTATCATCAGTTTGTGGGTGCTTTTATGGCAGCCTTATCTTTGTTCTCACCTTAAATGTATGGTTTAATATCTGATGTGTGTATCATCTCCAGGGTCTTATCTTTTGTGCGACTGAGATTTGGCTGCTTTGCTTACTTTCTGGGTTTCTCTTTTTATGTTCATTGGGAGTGTTTGATTGGCTTTCTTTGTTCCACTTTAGATGGCATGTTCACTGCATTTAGTGGCTTTTCCCGATCTGTTTTTGTTTGCTCGACATCATTATTTGTCGATCTTTTGCTTTACTGCTCTGCTTCTGTATTGCTTCTGCTGCTCCTATAGCACTGCATTGCTTTGATGGTCCATTGGGGATGTTATTGTTCGGATGTTGCTCTACTTTGCTTGTCTTCTCTTGCATGTACAGGCTCTTTTCCTACTGCTGGAGATTAGTCTGGTGCGTTGCTCCCCCATCTTTGGGCTACTGGAAAGCTTCAGCAGGTCAGGGGATGCTGGTTTGTTACGGAACGCAGTTTTTGATGCTGAGTCGCTTGTTCGGATTTTAGCTCATTTGGTTGGGACTGGGGCTCTACTCCACTTCTGGCATTTTAGTTTCTCGATTTTGTTTCCTTCGCTTTATCGTTGTTCGCTTAGTTTAGCTCTGCTACTTCTTAGATGTTGGTTATGTTCATTTTACAGCTTGTAAAATTGCGTGTATTAGACGGTTTTATTGTATTGATTTAATAATATTCTCTTGGCTGGGGTCGTTAGGACCCTATCCGGTTCATCAAAAAAAAAAATGAGTACAACTACACCCGCTATTTGAGATAGCGAGTTCGGTTGATATCTCAAATAGCGAGTGTAGTTGTACTCATTTTTTTAGAGAGTTGGTTTTAGAAGAAAAAATACAAACCAAACACGATGTTGGAAATAGTGAGTCTGACTTAGACTTTTGTATATTAGCGAGATTTCTCCAAGTGTTGGAGAAAACCATAGAATTACATTCGCTGTTTGAAACGACATGCTTATTTTCAAATAACTTGCTGTTTGAAACAACGATTAATTTAATTTAGTAAACCAGTGCGCCATAATGAGGTATTTTGACGCCCTCGAGATCTTTATCGGAGAAGGACACAGAGAGGCCCAAACTCTTTTAGGGTGAAATATTATGTACTGAATTAACTTCTCTCACGAAGGCTTCGCGGAAGGAGTTGGAATCTCCGCCCATAGTTCCTCCTTGAATGGCATGTAAAATGACCATGTGCTCGGAGTCTTGTGATTTAGAAAGTCTCTCTGGACGTTTATTAGCCCCCCGTGGCGGAGGGGTTTCAGTGTTATTATTGTTGGATCCTGTAGGCAAGGCAAGAAACACTTGGGGGGGGGGGGGGGTGAATAGTGTTGTATAAAAATTTAAAACAAAATTGAACTTTTTCTTCTGTTCAGTCGACTTGAAAAGAGAAATAAGTCGACTGAGGCGTCAGATTAGAAGAGTATTTTAGACAAGTCTGATCAGTCGACTTATAGCGGAAACCAGTCGACTTGCCAATCAAGTTTTCGAAGAGTATGTTATACTAGTTTGACCAGTCGACATAAATAAGAGAGGAAGTCGACTATCCAGACAAGTTTCACAGAGTAATTAAAAAGCAAGTAAAGAAAATAAAAGTTCAGAGAAATACAACCACAGAGTACACACGATGTATCCTGGTTTGGTCCTCCCGACCTACATCCAGTCCCCAAGCAACCCACTTGAGATTTTCCACTATTCTTGAAAAAATACAAGAATACCCTACGACGTTTAGAAAACAACCTTGTCCAACCCGTAGACCTCTCTCACCAATAGAGAAAGCAAACCCACTCTTCCACCGAGAGTGAAAACCTGACTCTACAACCTAGAGCCCTACTCTCCAACCGAGAGGACCACTCTCATAACCCAAGAGTGAAGAACAATAACAAAAGAGTTACAATCAACCTATAGCCTTGTTTTGTGATTGTGATTTTTGTAAGTGGCTAATCGGTCAACTTCTGAATTCAATCCAAAACGAATTCAATGTTGTATTGAACTGAAAATCAGAGAACCAAGACTTAGAAGATTAGAGTGCTAGTTTGAATACTTGTTCTTTTGAAAGCAATAAACTTAAACTTTTTATCAAATGCTTGGAATCTTTCAATGGTGATTCCTAGGCTCTATTTATAGAGAGGAATCCCTTGAACGTTGTAAATCAGTTTATAAAACTGATTTAAAATGGATATAATCTTTTGAAATTCGAAAAACAAGTTTTGAAATCAGAAAACTGTTGAAACGAATTGAATAGTCGACTGGGTTGAGTCGACTGGCCAAAGTTTGAAAGAGTTCAGACAGTTTCGTACTGATACAGTCGACTGGTGCCATAAGGCAGTCGACTGGTACTTAACAGCTAATCTAATTCAAACTATTTCGACCTTTAATCTTTTGAAAAACACTCAATTATAAAGATGTGTGAGTGTGTGTGTGTGACAAGACTGTTACATCAATCTAAGACTCAAAAAAGGAAAATTACAATTATTTTACAAGACATGTAATATATCACATTGAAGCATAGGTCTTGTCTTGAGTCTTGAGTCTTGAGATGGAGCTTTAGCCTTTGTCTTTGTCTTTGAAGCTTGCTTGATCAATCTTGAGGTTTAGAACCTTGTAGCTTTCTTGATCAATTTGCTTTGAGAGCTCCGTTTGAACCCTTTGCCTTTGTGTATACATGGTATTGATACAATCTGCAATATATAAGAGGTAGCACAACAACTTTGCATTGTGTTGTAATCATCAAAACCAAGAATCAACATTCTTCTATTTTTTTATGATGACAACACAATAGCTTACAATAATAGAAATATTACACATGCTCAAAGCTCCCCCCTAACTAATGTACAATATGCATATGTTGAAAAACATGCACCAAATACACAAACATACACATAGAGCTATTTTTCTTTCCCTTTGTCATCAACAAAAAATAGGAGGAAAAAATAGTAAACACAAAGGAGCATTTGCAATATAATAAACACATAGCAAAAGCAAATTTATACATAGAAATTTGAAATACATTGTTCAAAAAACATAAAATACAAAATAAGTAGAAAAATACAAAATAAATAAAATGCAGCTAATTAGTCTTCTTCATCGTCATCTTGGGCACCTTGAGAGGGAGGAGGAAACTAAAAGGTGAACAAGTGAGTGAGATGGGAAAGACTGGCTTCAAGAGCGTCTTGACGATCCATGATATAATTGACAGAAGTGTAAAGACTCCTAGGATCATCAAAATCAGCACGAGGACAAGATGAACTAGAAGTAGAAGATCGACGAGCTGAAGTGGCTAAGGGGATAGGAGGTGCATTCCTACGAGGTGGAGAGGTGAGAAGTTTCATGCGTGCTAGACTTGCACGATCAAATGACTCATAGTGTTTTACAACACTCGTCTCCGAATCGAGATCAACTTCATAATCGGAGAAGATGTGAGCGAGTAAAGCACCAAAAGGAAGAAATGAAGAATGAGTCTTATGAAGACGATTAAAGATGACTTGAACCCAATTTATTTTTATATTGCCAAAAATTGCATAAACGGCTTGTTGCAACTCATGGGAATAATGGTCATAACTCTCTGTTTTGGGAATAATGTTATATGACAGTATGCGTGCAACAAGCTTAGCAATATGAGTAATTGATCGATTGTTCATAGGAGGACCATGATTCGGCAAATAAATTCTAGACAATATGGTGTCATCATTCATTTCAACATCCCCTAAATCAATCCCTTCATCAGATAAACCCAAAATAAAACATAACCTAGCAGGGGTGATGTTCATGCGATATTTTTTACTGAAGATAGTATAAACATCTCGCTGCCATCCTCCGATGTGACAACCTTCAGATTTGTGTTAAACAAATATATAAGGTGAGGGTAGTAAGAGGGTTGGTTCACCAAAGACAATAAATCAAATAACCCACATTGTTCAAACAATGAGGCTAGAGGAAACCTATCAAGATCCGGAAAGTTTACAAATCTACCCGGAAAAATGATAATTGAACAAATAATGTACCATTTATCAATAAGACCAGAGCTTCTTAAGTATTGAAGCTAGTCTCTTGAGGATTGTCCCTCCTCTACATTAGAGGTACGAGATCTTTTAGGAGCCATTACGCAAAAACTCTAGAAATAAAGAGATCGAGGATTTATACCAACAATGAGACACAAAGAGAGGCACAAAACTTCGGGGATCTTTGAGAGGAATTCTGCAACAAAAGATTTTGGATCAAGGGTTGAATCTTGGGGCTCCAAAAATTCTGGAATCTCCAAGCAGCAGCAGCAGCCGACTGGGAGACCTCGGAAAGGAGAGAGACAGTGAAAAGTAAAGTAAAAAAGAGAGAGGTAGAAGTTAGGATTTTTACTCAAGGTTAAAGAGCTAGGATCAGATCTGGAGAACATCGAGGGACGAGATTGGTCAAAGGTGAAAACAGGGTAAAAGAGTCGCCTCAAAAGAAGTGCCAAATTTCGAATATGAAGAAAACTGATTCGCGACAGTCGAATTTGAAGACAATTGGCAGTCGAATGGATTACTGTTCACAGTCGACTTTCGAGAGCATTAAAACTCAGAAAAATAGATATAACGAAAAATACTTGGTCAGTCGACTGAGATAAAGTTTTAAGTCGACTTACCAAAGTTAAAATTTCAAGAAACATTATGAAAACTACAAATTCCTAGTTCTATTCTTAAAGTGATAAATGTTTCTTCCTTAAGTGGTTTAGTAAAGATATCTACTACCTGTTTATCAGTAGAAATAAAGTCTAAAGAAATATCTCCCTTTAAAACATGATCACGTAGAAAATAATGTTTAATATCAATGTGTTTCATACGTGAATGTTGAAACATATTTTTAGATAAGTTAATGGCACTGGTATTGTCACACATTATAGCAGATTTCGAAAATGAAATACCATAGTCTAATAAGGTTTGTTTTATCCACAAAATTTGGGCACAAGCCAAACTTGCAGCGATATATTCAGCTTCTGTAGTAGATAGGGATACCGAATTTTTCTTCTTACCACACCAAGATACTAGGAGTGTCCCAAAAAGTGACACGTTCCACTAGTACTTTTTCGGTCAGTTTTACTACCGGCAAAATCCGCATCACTATATGACAAAAGTTAAAAATTATCGGTGCGTGGATAAAATAAACCATACTCAGACGTGCCTTTAATATATCTTAATATACGTTTCACAGCTTTTAAGTGAGATTCTTTAAGACTTGACTGATATCTAGCACACAAACATACACTAAACATCATGTCTGGTCTACTAGCAGTTATATATAAGAGTAGGCCAATCATACCTCGATAGAGTTTTTGATCGACACTCTTACCTAATTCAGCTTTGTCAAGGGTAGTGGTAGTAGCCATAAGTGTGGTCTTACTACTCGTTCTATCCATGCCAAATTGTGTGAGTAATTTCTTAGCATATTTTCTTTGATTAATAAATATGTCATTTGGTGACTGTTTAATTTGTAGTCCAAGGAAATAATTGAGTTCACCCATGTGACTCATCTCAAACTCATTTTTCATGGTATTAGCAAATTCTTGACATAGATTACTATTAGTAGAACCAAAAATTATTTCATCTACATATTGTATGATCAAAATATCAGTCTCAGTTCTCCTAATAAACAAAGTAGTATCTACTTTACCTATTTCAAAATCCGTTTCTAAAAGAAAAGTCTTCAATCGATCATACCAAGCATGAGGTGCTTGTTTAAGACCATATAAAGCCCTTTTCAATTTAAAAACATGATTTGGGAATTGTTCATGTTCGAAACCAGGTGGTTGTTTAACATAAACATCTTCCTTTATAAACCCATTAAGGAAAGCACTTTTCACGTCCATTTGGAAAAGTGTAAAGTTTATATAACAAGCGAAAGATAATAGAATACGAATTGATTCTAGTCTTGCAACAAGAGCATATGTTTCATCAAAATCTATGCCTTCTTCTTGATTATACCCTTGAGCAACTAGTCTAGCTTTGTTCCTAACGACTTGTCCTGATTCATCTAACTTATTCTTGAATTCCCATTTGGTACCAATTATAGTATGATCAGGAGGTCGTGGAACTAAATCCCATACATCATTCCTTCTAAATTGGTTTAACTCATCTTGCATGGCATTCATCCAAAACTCATTCTCACAAGCTTCTTGTATATTCTTCGGTTCAAAATCCGACAAGAAAGTCGTGCGAGAAATCATGTTAACATGAGATATTGTCTGAATACCATGTGAAATATCACTGATTATTAAGTCATGAGGATGATCTCTAACTTCAAAAAAAGATTTTGGTAAAGTTGGAGACATCACAATAGGATTAGTCGACTTGACTAGTCCATTAGCCGACTGATTCACATCAGTCGACTTGACTTCCTTATCAGTTGATCTATCTGTAAGGTTAGTTTGTTCTAAAGATGTAATAACCTTATTTAAAGGTGATGAATCAGTTTCATCATCTTCAATTAAAGTTGATGAAGGCAGAGATTCATCAAATGCAACATGCATGGATTCTTCAATAGTCAATGTTGACTTGTTGAAGATTCTATATGCCTTACTCTTATTTAAGTATCCTATAAAGATACTCTCATTAGATCAAGGATCAAACTTATCTAAATTATCTTTAGTGTTTAAAATGAAACACTTACATCCAAATATTTTGAAGTAAGATACTTTAGCAATTCTATCAAAAAATAACTCATAACATGTTTTCTTAAACTTAGGCCTAATCAATATTCTATTTAAAACATAACAAGTTGTAGCAATGGCTTCAGCCCAAAAATACTTAGGTAAATTATTTTCAACAAGCATGGTACGTGCACATTCTTGAAAAGTCCTATTCTTTCTTTCGACCACTCTATTTTTGTGGTGAAGCTCTAGGAAATCCAAACAAATGAGTTATACCATTCTTGTTGCAATATTCTACAAACGTTTCATTCTCAAATTCTCCACCATGATCACTTCTAATAGTGACTATTGTTAGAGATTTTTGATTTTGAATCCGTTTACAAAAATTTGCAAATTCATCAAAAACATCATTCTTATGTTTTAAAAAGAAAGTCCAAGTGAATCGTGAAAAATCATCTACTAAAACAAATACATACCTACTTTTACTTAAAGAAGCAACTCTAGTAGGGCCAAATAAATCCATGTGGATTAATTCGAGAGGCCTACTAGTAGAAATTACTTCTTTTGTTTTAAAAGTAGATTTAATTTGTTTACCTAGTTAACATACATCACATAACTTATCCTTTTTATAGGATAGTCTTGGCAGGCCTTTAACTAGATTGTACTTAGACAATTTAGCAAGAGTTTTCATATTCACATGGTCAAATTGCTTATGTCATAGCCAAGAATCATTATTAGAAGCTACTAAGCAGAAATTATTCAAAAAATCATATGACTTTAAACACAATTCATAAATGTTATTATTCCTAAATCCTTGGAAAATTATATTTTGCATGGTAGAGTTATAAATTAAACATGCATCTTTTTCAAAAACTATTTTATATCCCTTATCACACAATTGGCTAGTACTCAATAAATTATGCTTAAGTCCACTAACTAGAAAAACATCTTCTATTGAAGGGTTAGTATGCTTACCACCCATGCCTATTCCAATGACCTTCCCTTTGTTGTTGTCACCGAATGTGACTGTTCCTCCATCAATTTCTTGTATGGAAGATAGGAGGTTGGCATGACTAGTCATGTGCTTTGAGCATCCGTTGTCAAGTATCCAACGATCTTTTTTAGGTACCTATAAAAATTTCAATGTGAATATGGTACCATTTTCATTGGGTCCAAAAGAGATTAGTTTATGGGAAACCAAACCCAATGAGAGTTTGATTTTCCACCAAATGCAGAAATATAATTAACAGAATTACATACAGAAAGAATGTATGAATTAATGTAAGTAATTCTATCTTTCGGACTCAGATTGACTGGAACCCATATATTTTTGCTCTGTTCAGTCGACTTTATCGAACCTTTCAGTCGACTGTTACTGAAATCTAGTCGACTGGGAGGTAGAATAGGTCGACTTATCTGATGTTTTCGTTTCTTTGAATGAAACTCAGAACCTCTGGACAGGAGACTGATACTTGGTTCAGTCGACTGGTCTGAACTATAGATTTACCTTTAACATTAAAACTTACAATTTTAGGCTTTTCAAAAAACTCATACAGTTTATTCTTAACACTAGAAATAGATAGAAATTTATTTACACTAGTGTTCTTAGAGACATGAGGTTTTTCAAGAGGCTTTTGAAAACCAAGTCCAAACCTTTCATTGGATTGCACTTGATTTTGGTGAACATCTTTTAAATTCTTCTTTCCTTTATTAAATTTAGATACATTCTTAGATATCTCTTCATAATTTTTCTTTAGAGACATAAGATCTATATCTATACTAGAAAGATGAGAATTTAAAGATTTCACTTCTTTACCAAGGTCAAGAATCTCTTGGGAAAGTGTTTGATTTACTTTCTCCAAGTTCTTAACTCTAATTTTTTCTTTCTTAAGCTCTAGAAAAATCTCGTTGAAAGTATCAAGCAAATCATTAGAATCATAATCATCACTTACTTGATTTTGACTTGCCATAAAGCAAACGTTAGCAACCTCGTTTGTCTCTTCATTTTCTTTTTCCGATGAAGAGTCGCTATCATCCCAAGTTTCTTGGTATGCCTTTTTGTTCTTCATGAACCTGTTCTTTGTGTACTTGTCCTTTTTTAAGTTGGAAGCCTTTCCATTAGATTTAGCGTTCTCTAGTGGGCAATCCTTCTTCATATGACATGTTTTGTTACACCTGAAACAAGTTGGAAGTTCATTAGTATCCTTAAATTTTGAATTAAACTTACCTTTCCTTAGGAACTTTTTGAACTTTCTCGTGAACATGGCTATCTCTTCCTCATCTTATTCTTCATCCTCGGAGTCCGACATGGTTTTGAATGCTAGTGTCTTCTTCTTTGATTGTTGAGGTTCTAAATCCTTCTTGCATTCTTCAAGTTGTACCTCATATGCCATAAGATTTCCCACAAAATTCTCAAGAGAAAGTTGTGTTAAATCGTTGGCCTCTTCTATGGCGGTGGTCTTCTTCTCCCATTCGGCGATTAGTGCACGAAGAACCTTCCTCACCATTTCGGCTTGAGTGTACATCTTTCCAAGCGCCACAAGTGAATTTGTAATGTCCGTGAACCTTGTAATCATCTAAAACACATTCTCGTTCTCCTTCATGCGAAACATCTCGAACCTGTGAATAAGAACAGATATTTTAGATTCTTTTACTTTATTTGTTCCTTCATGAGTTACCTCGAGTGTGTGCCAAATTTGATGTGCGGTTGTTGCATTGGATACACGATTGAATTCCTCCTTTGTAAGGGCACAAAATAGCGCGTTCATCGCCTTTGCATTGTTCATTGTTTGGCTCTTCATGTCGTCGTTCCATTGTGCATATGGAATGGTAGGAGCAGTGTACTCGGTCTCTGTCATGTTCCATATCTTATAGTTGATGGACTAAAGGTAGATCTTCATTCTACACTTCCAGTAGTTGTAATTGGTTCCATCGAAGAGGGGTGGCCTTTGTGTAGATTGGCCTTCATGGTATTGATTTGCATTAGAAGTAGTTGCCATTGCGCTCAACCAAGCTCTGATACCAAGTGTTGGATCCTGTAGGCAAGACAAGAAACACTAGAGGAGGGGGTGAATAGTGTTGTATAAAAATTAAAAACGAAATTGAACTTTTTCTTCTGTTCAGTCAACTTGAAAAGAGAAATAAGTCAACTGAGGCGTCAGATTAGAAGAGTATTTTAGACAAGTCTGATCAGTCGACTTATAGCGAAAACTAGTTGACTTGCCAGACAAGTTTTCGAAGAGTATGTTATACCAGTCTGACCAATCGACTTAAATAAGAGAGGAAGTCGACTGTCCAGACAAGTTTCACAGAGTAATTAAAAAGCAAGTAAAGAAAATGCAAGTTCAGAGAAATACAACCACAGAGTACACACGATGTATCATGGTTCGGTCCTCCCAACCTACATCCAGTCCCCAAGCAACCCACTTGAGATTTTTCACTATTCTTGAAAAAATACAAGAATACCCTACGGCGTTTAGACAACAACCTTGTCCAACCCGTAGACCTTTCTCATCACTAGAGAGAGCAAATCCACTCTTCCACCAAGAGTGAAAACCTGACTCTACAACCTAGAGCCCTACTCTCCAACCGAGAGGACCACTCTCACAACCCGAGAGTGAAGAACAACTACGAAAGAGTTACAATCAACCTATAGCCTTGTTTTTTTATTGTGATTTTTGTATTGGCTAATCGGTCAACTTCTGAATTCAGTCCAAAATGAATTCAATATTATATTGGACTGAAAATCAGAGAACCAAGACTTAGAAGATTAGAGTGCTAGTTTGAATACTTGTGCTTTTGAAAGCAATAAACTTAAACTTTTTATCAAATGCTTGGAACCTTTCAATGGTGATTCCTAGGCTCTATTTATAGAGAGGAATCCCTTGAACGTTGTAAATCAGTTTATAAAACTAATTTAAAATGGATATAATCTTTTGAAATTTGAAAAAACAAGTTTTGAAATCAGAAAACTGTTGAAACAACTTGAACACTCGACTGGGTTGCCATGATGAGTCGACTAGCCAGAGTTTGAAAGAATTCAGACAGTTTCGTACTGATACAGTCGACTGGTGCCATAAGGCAGTCGACTGGTACTTAACAGTTGATCTAATTCAAACTGTTTCGACCTTTAATCTTTTGAAAAACACTCAATTATAAAGATGTGTGAGTGTGTGTGTGTGATAAGGCTGTTACATCAATCTAAGACTCAAAAAAGGAAAATTACAATTGTTTTACAAGACATGTAATATAACACATTGAAGCATAGGTCTTATCTTGAGTCTTGAGTCTTGAGATGGAGCTTTAGCCTTTGTCTTTGTCTTTGAAGCTTGCTTGATCCATCTTGAGCTTTAGAACCTTGTAGCTTTCTTGATCAATTTGCTTTGAGAGCTTCATTTGAACACTTTGCCTTTGTGTATACATGGTATTGATACAACCTGCAATATAAAAGAGGTAGCACAACAACTTTGCATTGTGTTGTAATCATCAAAACTAAGAATCAATAATTGTTTCATTGGACAAACTGAGAGAGATAACCCCGACGAATTAGGTCTTCAATTCTTTCTTTGAGGGCCCACAATTATCGGTAGTGTGTTCATGACCTCTGTGAAATGCACACCACAGGCCAACTGTCTCTTCTCTTGCTGGCCGTTGTCATTTTGGGAGGAGGACGGACTATCCGATCCTTTTCAAATGTCATGAGGATGGCAGAGTTTCGAAAGTGGGTCATTTTGGACAACAAATTCTCCTCAGCGTGACAACACTCATGATTAGACCATCAGGGCTGGAGAAGTTGGTCATCAGGGCCGGCCCTGGGCCTGTGTGACCTGTGTAGTCGCACAGGGCCCACAATCGCACAGGACCCATTAATGAGGAGGCCCGTTGAACATCATATATAATTAATACATATTTTATACCAATTTTAACGCAAAAATCAATTTGTGTGAGTGGTTAGTGGAATAGACTTCAAATCTAATGAGTGTAGATTCGAACCTTGTTGTCGACGATTTTTTTTCATTATATATATATATATATATATATATATATATATATATTATATAAAGTTTTAAATGATTTCTTTGTTTCTTTCATTAATTGTTAATATTATATGTAAATTTACTTTAAAAGAAAGTTTTTTAATGATTTCTATGTTGTTGCTTTCATTAATTGTTGAGATTAACATAATACATAAAGCTTTTTTTAATCGTGTATTTCCTGCGTTGCAAGAATACAAAGATCCTTAACCACATTTATATTATTTTGTCTTAATTGATGAGACGAATAATTCAACATATCGATTAAGTCGTCTCAGGTGTTGGAGCCTCTAATGATATAAAATTTGAAATTTATTTTTCAAATGAATTCATATAAAAAATTTAAGATACAGAATGTACCATACTCATATTTTTCAACTAAATTCCTATAATATATATATGATATTAAAATCAAGTAAAATTAGTATTAGAATATTTAAAGAAGGTCCATTTTTTTTCTTTTTTCCGCACAAGGCCCTATAAATCTCAGGACCGGCCCTGTTGGTCATACATCATCTATGTGGTCCATTTTGATCTCTATCCATAAGTTTCGGTTTTATAAAGGTTGTTTATTTTGTCATAAATGTTATATTTTGTACTGATGTCTATATTTATATCTGTATCTATGTTTGTATCAACGAGTTGAATAATTTTTTAGATAATTTGAATTTATTATAGCAATAGTGTTTGTTTGTGCAAGCAACCTGAAAAAAAGAAATGATTTTTTTTCTTTTTTGCTTGGAAGTAAAAAAGAAAAAAACACAGAGTGAAATTTTGGCAGGATTCAGATTTTTTAAATATAAATATGCAACTTTTCAAAAATACTTGCTGAAAGATGACAGTTGCCAAAGTATTTGCGCTCATGGACTTAACAATTAAACTCGCCGTTCCCAACATCGAGTTTAGTTATTTCATGCTCGCCGTTGGGACACGACGAGTTTAGTGCCATTGTTTTGAGAAATTTGTCATTCCCAACGGAGAGTTTAGTTCAAAATTTTCCATGAAGACACGTCGTTTCTGACGGAGATGATATTTATATTAGACTCGTTGTTGAGAACAATGAGTTTAGTTCAAAATTTTTAATGAAGACTCTCCGTTCCTAATGGCGAGGATATTTATATTTGACTCGCTGTTGGGAACAACGAGGATGTAGGAAATTTCACAGAGTGAAACACTCTGTTGGACTTAGTGAATTTTCGAAAAAAAATTCATAGATTTGTTTAAAACTAAACTCGTCGTTCCCAACATCGAGTCTAGTTTAAATGTCCTCGCCGTTAGAAACGTTGAATCTTCATTGAAAATTTTGAACTAAACTCATCGTTGAAACCGATAAGTTTCTAAAAAAAGCTACACTCGCTGTGTTCCAATGACGAGTTTGAAACAACTAAACTCGCCGTTGGGAACGGTGAGTTTAATTATTGAGTTCATGAGCATAAATAATTTGACAATTGTCTTTTTTCTGTAAATAGTTTTAAAAAGAGGCATATTAAAAAAAATCCAGGATTCTTGATAGAAGATGGCACTGGTATCATGGTTGCTGGTGATAGAATCAATAATAATGCAAAATGTATTGCCTGAAATGCACATATATTGATATATGTGAAGTGGAAGGACACTGATGTGTTTGGAGATCTGCAGTCATATTTTAGATTTCAACAACTCACAGACACAAAAATTAAATTAAAGGTAGCAACAAATTAATCAACATAAGCAAAGGATTCAGGTTCGTTGGGCGATTTCAAATTCCGTGCTGAGTTCTCCCCTCACCGTCTTTCTTCACCCAGATCCCGTCGTCCCTCCCACTCACTCATCTTTATCCCTTCTCTAAACTTTCTGTGCTCGTGATTCTCGACAGACCCATCTCATTGTTTTCTCCTTTCCCCCTCTTTTGGCCTCGTCCTCTCCGTCGGTCGCTCCTTCCTTCCATCGCTTGCCTGGCTGTCGTCTCTGGCTCTTTTACCTGTGTTTCTGGGTTTGCTCTGATTTGAGCTTGGTGCCCGCCTCCCTCGTGTTCTTTGCTTGTGCTCTCATCGCAGTCAAGTCCCTCGGGGTCTTGGTGGTTTTGCTTGGTGCTCCCCTCCGGTGGCTCCCCCCTCTTCTCACTGGCCTTTCGGGCTGGTGATTTCTCCCAACCTTGCGTCCCCGCAGATTCTCATTTTTTCCTGGTATTTTCAGCGCAGTTTCTCTAACCTATCACTGTAAGTTTTATTTCAATGCTTATTTCTTGTTTGGCATGTTTTTTTTTTCGATTTCTATTTTCGATTTTATTATTCGCTTCACGTGATCCCTTTCGATCTCGTTTTTCTTATCCTCGCATGTTCATTCTTCTCGTGCTCATTTTCTTCCTTCATCTTACCTGGGATCTGCTATTTTGCTTGTCGACTGTGACCCCTTGGTTAGTCACCTGTGTTAGGTGGAGTGGGAATTCCAGCTCCCTTTGTGCAAGTGCTCGAGCTCCCCCCTCTTCGTTCTTTATTCTCCTTCGCTCTGTGAGCGAAATTTTCTACTCAATTATCCGGCTATTTTCAGTAGATTTTGAACGCTTTGGTCAGCGGTGTTGATCTCTACAGTGTTGGTTTTACAGCTGTCATTATTTCCCCCGTTCTCTCTCCCTCTCTTGGTTTTGGGCCCTGGCCTCTATGGGCTCATCATGGGTCGAGATCGTAAAAAAAAGGGCCAAAAAAAAAGATTTTTCTAATTACAAACTTAACCCTATAATACACTCTCTCATTCGGCCCAATTCTCAGAAGTTTCTAGGGCGCCACTCATCGCCCCTTTACTGCTTTTTCAATTCCCATTCCTTTTCCCTTTTGAAGGTTTCCTCCCCCCCTTCGTCTTCCTCTTCGTCCTCCTCCGCTCTGATATGTTTTCGTTGTCTACAAGCTGGGCATCTTAAGGCCTTCTGCACTTCCACCATGAAGTGTTTGTTTTGCCTGAAATCTGGCCACTCCTGTAATCGGTGGTTCTCTCTCCAACAACTATTGGGCCTCTCCATGGGCATTCCAATTTCCGATCAAGTTCTGGGAGCGCTTGATTTCCCATCTCTTCAAGCCAGGCTTGCGGATTTGCATGTTCTTAAGCTTAAGAAAGCAAAGTTTTCTTCCCTATCCCCTCTTCTCCCAAACCCACCGGTCTCGTAGTGCATTCCGTAGCTTCTCACCCTACCCTCCGAGTTCTTTCTCACCCCTCGCCTCAGGTGACTCCTCAGGTTACTAAGCCCCAGACCACTCTCGTCTTTATCTTCGCTGCCGAACTCTCTGACAAAATGAAAATGTTTGAGTGCTACAGAGCTGTCTCCTTCTCTGGAGGTTCGGTGTCCAACTTTACCTTAGACTCTTTTCTTAACAATTCATGCAATGTGAAAGATTGGGTGTGGGCTATTGATTCATGTTCTAATGGTGAGGTGGTCATCAATTGCTCATCCTCTAAAATACTGGATGATCTTATTGCCAACAGTTCTTTTTCCATTGGATCGATTAAGCTCTCCCTTCGCAAATGGGTATATCAAGGCCATCCTCCACCGGCCCTTATCCCCTCCCCTGTCAAAGCCACTCTTTTAGGCCTTCCTCCGTTCTGCGACTCTCCCCGTATAGTTGCGAATATGACCAAATGTATTGGTGAGTTGATTCGCATATCCTCTTCATCTACGTTGGCTTCGGGATGTCTCCAAGTGAAAGCAGAGTTTTTCTGTCCTCCGATTAATGATAGGCTAGTTGCTTACTTTCTGAGAGACAGTAAGAATGTCTTTGCCATTTCAGTCAATTACCACGACAACGCTAATGGATGCTTTTCCCTAGTGCCTTTGTTTGGTGGTGACCCTAAGGCTTTGATGTTTGCCTCTCCTCTACCCAAAACTTTCTCCATGGGTGTTTCTTCTCTCGCTTCGGCTCAATCGTCCAAATTTAAGGTTGTTCTCAGAGCTACTCCTAAAAAGAACTTTGCCTTACAGCGTAGGAGTTTTAATTCTCCCTCCAGCTCCAAAATCTCGCCGTCGAAGCCCCCCAACCTAGTCTGGATTAACCCAGAGATCGCTCCTCTGTCCACAGTGTTACATATTCCTCCTCCTCTTCCCGGCCATGTTTCGCTCCTACCGAAGCTTACTCTACCTTCCTCTTCGATAGCTCACCCACCACCAACTCCTACAGCTGCTGCAGGCCGGTGCTCCGATCACTCTGTTCCCAAACTTATTGAATCTGATGATAAGTGGCCGACATGGGAAGTTAACCCACTTTTCTCCAACGATTGGGACAAGTTCAAACTGGCGGTGCACAGTTCTCCTTCTTTGAGGGTCAAATCTAATTCGGATTCTCTTAAAGCTTTCGTGACTCTGAATCCGAAATCCGATGCCTGGATTGATCACAACAACCTTTTAGATGAAGAAGTTGCGGAGCTTGATCAATTCCAATCGCAACAGCAGGTATTTTCTTCCGTTTACTCATTTGTTATTGAGTTTTGTTCACCAAATTTTATTGGTTTTAATTGCTGTTGCGTTTTTCGATTGGGGCCCTACTCCTCTTTTCCGGCTAGATATTCACTTTCTTATTGTCTTGCTACTTACTATCACTTTTGTTCATCTATGTGGTCGCCTGCTCCGTTGTCGGTGGGTTTCAATCCACCGCGAGGTGGTCGTAAGCCTCCCCCTTCCCCTCTCTATTCTCCTAAGCATCTTCCCTCTCCTACCCTATCTTCTCACTCATCACAATTGGTTCCCCCTAATTCCTCCTCCTTTAATACTAATGATTATGCCAATAACCCTTTGATGGGTCAGCCATCAGCGCCTGAGGTCTCACCTGTGAGACAGCAGACAGTTGATTTACATAATAGTCCGTTTCTCGTCATTCGTTCTAGCTAGCGCCCGTATTCGGGCTAAAAAAGCTGTGCTTCTTTCAGCGGAATCTCAGCCATCCCTTGCGGCCCAGCTCTGCAATTTAGACTCCCTTCTCCCTACTGCTGCTACCTCAGGACCAGATCTATTAGGATCCATCTATCGTGTGCATTTCGACACCCTTTCTAACCTAGACATGCTGCGCATCTCTAAGGATATGGGGTTTCTTGTTAATTCTGATAATTTCGCTGACTTTGATGCTATTTGCCTTCGCAAAATTTCTAGAGCTTTTGAGTTTCAAGATCCTCATGATTAGCATCTCTTGGAACATTCGGGGTCTACGGTGCACGACCAAGCAACAAGCTATGTATCAACTCATTTCTTCTTCCCAATGTGATTTGATTTCCATTCAAGAATTGAAACTTGATTCCCCTTCTCCTTCTATCTTACGCGCGATCGGTGGTTCTTTAATCTCTAATTGGATCTCACTTGATGACAACGGATCTAGAGGTGGGATCCTGTTTGGATTTAAAGACTCCTGCCTCTCCCTCATTTCTATACAGCAGTTAACCTTCTTCCTCATCGTTCGCCTTCATTGGTCTGAATTCAATCGTGACCTCACAGTTTTTTGGTTTATGGATCGTTGATAGCAAATCGTTGGTCCCTGTTTTGGAACGAATTTAATTCCTTCCAAAACAACATTAATGGCTTTCTTTTTCTGTGGTGACTTTAACATCACCAGATTCTCCAACGAAAGATGGGGAAACTCTTCTTTTTCCTTAGACTCCTCCCGCTTTAATGATTGCATTCGTTCACTTCATTTGATTGGTCTTCCTCTTAACGACAGATCATTCACTTGGTCTAACATGCGTTGCGCGCCGTCGATGGCTAAGCTTGATCATTTACTCGTTTCCTATGATTGGATTACCTTTTTTCACAACTTTTTTGCTTTGGCCATGTCCAATACTTCCTTGGACCACGTGCCCATATCTCTGTCCTCTAACTACAACTTTGCAAGACTGTTCAAATTCCGCTTAGAAAAATTCTGGCTTCAAGACCAAATCTTTGTTAATCTCATCATTGAGTGCCTTTCCTCTATTATGGGCTCTTCCGGCCTTGGATGCATTCTACTAAATCTTCACGCTATCAAATACGGCTGTAAAGTTTGGTGTAAAGAGAGATTTGCCAATGTCAATTTCCTTAAACACATCTTCCTTTCTTCCATTGAATCCATTGATAACTTAAGGAACTTGGTCCTATCTCGGATTCCCTTCGTTCCGAATGTAGTTCTTGTAAGAGAGAATACGCTAGTATTCTCCACAACGAACATATCAAATGGAACCAAAGGTCTAAGTTCCGGTTGCTCAAGGAGGGTGATGGTAACACCTCCTTCTTACATAACTTTGCGTCGCATCATCAGTGCAGCAATCATATTTCTTCCATTATTGACAATGGCATAGAATTTACTTCTGATTCGGAAATTCACGCTTCTTTCCTTCGCTTTTATAAAAATCTATTAAGGTCTCCCAAACATCGTTCCTTTCACCTAGATTGGACCCAACTATACGGTCACCAGGTTCAGGACCTGTCTAGTCCGGAAGATCCTTTTTCTTTGGAGGAAATCAAGTCGTTTGTTTTCTCTTTAAAAAGTGATTCGGCTCCAGGGTCGGATGGCTTCCCCACCTTTTTCTTCCAAAAATTTTGGGATTGTTTTAAGGACGATGTGTTCAAGATGTTCTCAGACCTTCACCAAGGATCCTTTTCCTTTGATAGGATCAATTACGCACATACCGTTCTAATCCCCAAAATCATGGGAGCTCACTCAGTCTCTAACTTTCGGCCGATTAGCTTCCTCAACACTACGTTCAAGATCATCATGAAAGTGCTCTCTAACCGCCTCACTGCTATCATTTTGCCTCTGATTGACTCCGCTCAATCAGGTTTGATCAAAAATCATTTTATCCTCGACAGCGTGGCGTCGGCCCAAGAAATCATTTCTGAATGTCATAGATTCAATTCCGAGGGGATCCTGTTAAAATTAGACTTTCAAAAAGCGTATGACAATGTCAGTTGGGATTTTATTTTCGAAATCCTTCTGCATCGTGCGTTCGGTCCTAAGTGGATCGCTTGGATTAAATCCAGTCTCTTCGCTGGTACTTCGTCCATCCTAATTAATGGTTCGGAAGGTCACAAATTTAAATGTAAGTGTGGCCTTCGTCAGGGTGACCCTATTTCCTCCCTCTTATTTTCTCTTTTTGCTGATGTATTCAGTAAATTACTCCGTAATGCTTGGGACACCAATGTCATCGAAGGCCTTGGGGGTTCTCAGAGCTTTTGCGGGGTCCTGAACCTCCAATATACCGACGACACTATTATCTTCGCGAAACCCAATGGGATTACTTTACGTAACCTGAAGCTACTTCTTTATATTTTCGAAAGTGCCTCTGGCTTATCGATAAACTTCCAAAAATACTTAGTTCTTTGGCTTGGAGGGTCTGACAACCTGCAGGTTGAAATTGCTCAATTCTTCAACTGCACCTCTACTTCTTTTTCCATCCAATATCTTGGTATTCCCTTGAGATGGGAGAAGCTTCATAAATCTGATTGGTTGCCGATGATTGAAAAAGTTGAATCTAGACTTAAACCTTTGGGCTGGTAAGCACCACTCTTGCGGGGGTAGATTAATTCTTGTAATTCTGTCCTCTCCTCGGTCCTTTTATATACGATGTCTTATTTTTATGTCCCTTTGTGGGTTATTAAAAGGATTAACCAAATCAGAAGGAATTTCTTCTGGTCGGGTGTTGATACTTACAGAGCTGGCACTCACCTCTGCAATTGGAAGTTGATTTGCACTTCCAAAGCAGCTGGTGTCTTAGGTGTTCTTGATCTCAGAAACCAAAATTTATTCCTTCTGGATAAATGGTTATGGAGAATTTTGAAGGAAGATCAATTACCCTGGGCTCGCCTTATCACTCTTAAATGTTTCTCCCGGCATAAGATCTGGGATTTCTCCCCTACTCTTTCCTGCAAGGCCTTTCAATTTTGGAAGGGTGTTTGGAAGGTTGCCAGTTCTTTTCTCTGTGGCATCTTCCACGAGTGCGCCGATGGATCCAAAACCAAGTTTTGGTCCGATTTATGGATCGGTAATATTAAACTAGTGGCGGCTTTTCCCTCTCTTTACCATTTGGCTTCTAACCCTGTGGCCACGGTGGCAGATCATGTTACGATCCTCAATAACCATAAGTTCTGGTCTATTCCCTTTAGTAGTGACCTACCTTCTTCACTTGAACCTGAATTTGTTGAGCTTTGTCTTAGCTTAAACCATTACGCATGGCATCCCAAAGAAGATTTTAAGTGGCGATGGACCAACTCTGGTATTTATTCAGTAAAATCTTTTTATAACTTCCTTAATTTTGGTGGTGTTTACTCACCGCTTGCCAAACCCTTATGGAGCACTTGTGTTCCTTTGAAATCTAAAATCCTATCCTAGCTTGCCCTTAATGACAAACTCTTGGCCATGGAGATTCTTAATAAAATGAACCTCGCTTTAGGCCAATTATGCACCCTGTGTTCTTCTGAACACGAAGACACCGATCATCTTTTCCTGCAATGCAATTTTATCCGTCCGTTGTGGTAGATATGTGTTCTAGCTTGGCAGGCTCCTACTATCCCCACCACTTTTTCCTCGTGCTGGAAGCCTCATTTTTTGAGAAAAGACTATCGCAAATTCTGGGTCCTCTCGATCATGGTGATCATATGGGTTATTTGGTCTGAAAGTAACAAACGTATTTTTTCACAGACCTCTTCCACGATCGATACTATAATTGATGAGTTTTTATTCTTCGCCAAATTTTGGCCTTCCACTTTAACTCAAGATAAAGTGGTTGCATTGCAACTTTTTCGCCTCGAAGATGCGACTGTTATTGTTCGTTCCACTAATACTAATGTTCTTTAGTTATTTTCTCTCTAAAAAATTTATGTTCTCTTCTCTCCTTTGCAGATCTAAGTTGGTTGAAGGTTGCTTGCCTTACTTCTCTGAGGACCTTTTGTTATGCTCGTTGGCTATTCCTGGGCTCAAGTTAGCTTCACTCTTTCTTACTAGTCTGGATATGTATATTTTATTCTTTTCGTTGACTGTTCTAATTTTGTTGGTGGATGGTTGTTAATTGTTGTTTTGGTTGGTTGTTCTTTTTTGATGGTTTACGGTTTTATCCTGTGTGATTTTTTTAGGCCGATTATTACTTCTAGTGCCTTGGCCTTGCTGACTGTTCATTTCTGTTATTTTTTTCCTGCATCAGCTATCTCTCTGTGTTTTGTTTGCTCTAGCTAAGGCTCTATTGGGAATTGTATTGTGTTTGGGTTGCGTATGGTTTAATTGGTTTCTTTGACTGTTCCTAGACTTTGTTTTCAGTCCCTGGCTTAGCGACCTGTTCAGCCTGCTACCTTTGTTTTCTGTGATGTTCTAAGTATTTAGGAGTTCAGTTGGTCCTCCTTTGTTCTGAGGAGGAGGTTATCCCTGTGTCATTAACCGTTTTCTCATTTTTTGCCTCTTAATGGAGCTCCTATGTTTTTGTTTCCTAGTCCAGAGGCCACATTTCGGTTTTCAGTTATTGCGTTTCTCATCGTGACAGTCTTGCCATTTTCTGGGTGTTGGTCCTCCTGGTCTGCGCCTGCTCTAAGTTAGCAGCTTTTCTCATCCCCGAATTAGGTTTCTGGATTCGCTGTTCTTCCTTCCAGCATTGGGCGTTGTGGGAAGATGGGCTATTAATTCCCAACCTGGTTTGAGCATTCAGTTGGTTGCATGGATGATTCTCTTTGTTCCTGATACTTTTGACTCATTGTTTCCCTGTTTCTGCTTGGAGGATCTTCCTCCTGCCGATGGTTCCTCCTCAGTGGGGGAGCATTGGCCCGAAGTCTGTGGCTGGAAGTGGTCTGTTTGTCTTTTTCGGCCCTGGCGCTTCATCTTCTGGATGAAGTTTTCTCCTCATTCATCCCAAGCTAGCCTGCATCGCCCTGTTTCCCTTTTGCTCCCTTAGGCTCTTTTGTTGTATTAGCTGTCTGTGGTATTCGTTAGGCAATGTTCTCTACTGCTAGTTTGTAATCTTTGTTTCTGTTGTTTTTAGATTCCAGTTTTACTCTTTGTAAAATTGTATCTGTTTGTATTCACACTTATTTATTTATATATTGGGCTGGAATCTCACGATTCTATCCTCGTTATCAAAAAAAAGGTAGCAACAAATTAATAAAAGAATTTTTTTTTTCAACATCGCCTGCTAAGAGCATCTTTAGTCGGCCAATTTCCAAATTTTGAAAATTTTGGCCAAAAATGAGCTCTATTTGTTCCCTAAATTTTCAAATTTTGGGTTTTGAGGGACAATAACATTCTATATTTGAGAGAATATATAGAAAATTTCCAAATATAGAAATCGAAAGATCAAATTTCGTTCGTGCACAAATTTATCTGAAAAAATGATCGGACGCAATATGATTTTTCGTCCCACAATTTTTTATAAAAAGTCTCGGACGTTAAATGTTTCTCCGTCGCACAATTTTTTCAGAATGAAGAGGGACGGACGTTGAATGATTTTTCGTCGGATTTTTTTTAAATATATATTGAACGGGATACCAAATCCCCTCCGACACCTTTCTTTACCTCAATCAACATTTTTTCCTATAGAATTAGCCTATAAAAATTATTATGGGTACATTTTAGGGGGGTTTGGATATTAATTAAAAATTAAGATATAATTAAGATTAAAATAAGATTTTAATTAAGACTTTAATTTTAAAATAGTTTTTGGACGGGATTTCAAATCCCGTCTGATACCTTTCTTCCAATTTTTTTTTAAATTTCTCAGACGGGAATTAATCTACCGTCCGACCAAATTTTGAGTTGAACAACAACATCGAGAACTTAAATTTTCTATTTCCAAATTTTATATTTAAAAATTTTAAGTCTCAACAATTACAGATGCTCTAACAAATGTTCTAATTCAGTTTTGGCTGAAGGTATAAAAAAAAATTAACTAAAAAAGTTCCAACTCCATACAATTAACTTACGTTATCTCCATATTAATGTCTTAACCAAGGAGCTAAAAATATTAGTGTTCACGAAAATGAAACAAAGAAATGAAGATCTACCATCTATCATTAATAACAAAGAAATAAGATTTAGCATTTATCATCAATAATGAAGAAACGTAACTACAAAATTACACTACGATCTGAGTGAAAGCCAGTGCTTCCTCAGCCTTAGATTTCCTTCCTATCATGGATTCTCAAACCTCCTTGCCTTAGATTTCCTTCCTTTCATGGATTCTCAAACCTCCCACACAAGGAATTGCTAGAACTAGCAGCATTTTGTTTTACCTCAGTTGAATAGTGTTGATGTCTTATAAAATCTTAAAGCTAAACAATTAGTAAAGGTTTCTCACTTAAGAGGTAATGGATGCGGTAGTTAGACATCTTTGAGAAAAACTATATCAAATTTAAAGTCAGGCTAATATACACAAAACTAAAATTACCAACAAGCTATACTGACTTAAAATGAACAAATAATACTTTTAATTTAAATTGTTAGTATTAAGGGTAATTTCAGTAAGGTCAGTTAACCTTATTGTAATTTATTTTTTTGGCAGTTTACTATACCGATTTTTTTTAGACATTTCATATCAAAAAACTGTTCAAAATAGGCAGAATATTCTAAAATGCCGAAAACAATAACTTGAGCATAGTCGATTGCTATAAAAAAATTAATTATGATAAACTGCAAAGATATAAACTATAATAGGGTTAATAATTAAAATTTACCCTAGTGTTAATGAATAATTTTCTTTTGAAAAAATATTAGTGAACACTAGATATGTCACTTCTTGCATTAAACATGTGCCAGCGGATAGACTGAGCTATCCCCACTTCACATCTATCCCCATTTCATGAAGAAAAGTCAGGTTATTCAACTCAGATTGCAAAACAAAAATATGAGGAAGATTCCTATAACCTAATTCTTCAACATCACATAGTTTTGGTTTTCTCCAATACTTCAACCTATATAAACTAACAAAATGGACAAAATTCCAATGCTTCAACCTATATAAACTAACAAAATGGACAAAATAGAACAAAAGAAATGAAAGTTAAGAATCTATAAATAGGAAGGAAAATAAGTGTGAAATATAACGAAATTTGAGTGAAAACAATGCTCAGGTCTTTTAAATGATAAATCTACAACAAAAAAAACATGAATTATGCTTAATGGCAACATAAACGGTTCTCTACGCTACATTCAGTTAAGCATCAAATTGACAACCCTAAATTATACAAAACCTAACTTTAGACTAATAAACTCAGCTGGAAATTCAAAATTTGTCAGCTCTCCTCTCACTAATGGTACCAGGGGCTAAATGTTAAAAAATCCTCATTCAAGTAGGAGTAATGCTATACCCACTACCAATTTCACTATATTTCTCTTCACTACCAACTATGTTATCAACACATTGGTAGTGGACCCAAGCCATTCCTATTTTCAAAAAACCTCACGCAACTTTTTTTTTGTTTTGAAAACCCCCCCATCAACTATCAGCACATTTTTTTTAATAAAAACCCTCACTCATCCATACATTGAAAACATAGCTAAGTGAGGTTTTTTATAAATAAAAAAGGCTAAATTAAAAAAAACCAATGAAGTATTGGTCATTTTTAAAAAACCCACTGAATTTTTTTATTAAAAAAATCTCACTGAACTACGTTTTTCAGACATGTGTGAGTGGGGTTTTTTAAAACAAATTTGTGTTAAGAACATAGTGAGGTGAAGTTTTTAAAATAAAATTAAAAATTCAGTGGGTTTTTTTATAATGACCATTAGTGGGGTTTTTTTAAATTTAGCTAATAAAAAGTTTGTGTGTATTTTTTTGAAAATTGGTAATACTTGACTGAAATATTTTCACATTTAACCAAATGTGACATTATGCTATCTTTTGAGTTAAAAGAAAAAGGGGGGAAAAAGAAGAAGAAAGGAAATTCGACAAGTACTTTGTTGAACAAATGATTAATTTAATCCTTTCTTTTTGTTGAATGAAATGTATATACAAACACATAGTGCGCTGCTTCTATCCAGCTAGAGCCAGGTTCTTCCTTCATGAATCCTTGGTCCGTCTTCCTAATTCCTCCCCCCCCCCCCCCCCCCCCCCCCCCCCCCCCCCCCCCCCCCCCCAACCCCAACACAAAAATACCCCACTTTTAAAAACTAATTTTTAAAATTGACCGCTTTTGAAACTAATTCCGAAGGTAGACCAGCTTTCATAGGCCGCAGTACTGAACTGCAGCCTTTTCGATAATGAGGCCATTCTGAACTGCCACCGCGGAACAAGTTATCCACCACTGCCATACGGGCCATTCTAAGAATTTTCTCCTGAAACTGGACTTTGAGAAAGCATATGACTCCGTCGACTGGAATTGCTTGCTGGAAGCTCTCAGAGGGAGAGGCTTTGGGGTTAAATGGATCAGGTGAATCAAACAATGTTTATACACTAGTGAAACGGCAATCTCAGTTAATGGGCAGCCGGGACAACCGTTTTCTTGCAAGAAGGGTCTTCGACAGGGGGATCCGCTGTCACCTCTTCTATTCACTATTGTAGCGGATGTTCTGAGGGGCATGCTAGATAATTGTCTGAGAAAATGTTGGATAAAACCTGTGGCTAGCAGCACCTCTAACCTGGGGTGCACGATTCTTCAGTATGCTGATGACACCCACCTCTTTGGTAACGGGAACAGGTCAGAAACAGTTTACTTTAAAGGGGCCCTCTACTATTTTGAAGTCTGGTCAGGTCTCAGGATTAATTTCCACAAGAGTGCTTTGATCCCAATTGCACTTTCCGATGTAGAAGCACAGGCCCATGCTACCATTATGAATTGTATGAAAGACAATTTTCCAATCAAATATTTAGGTCTGCCGCTCAGACAAGGGAAGCTTACCAAGACGGACTGGCTATCCATCATAGATAGGGTGGAGGACAGATTGTCTGGATGGAAAGGAAAGTCGCTTTCCCTCGGGGGTAGAGTGGTACTTATCAACTCGGTGTTGTCTAATCTGCCCATTTACTACATGTCGTTCTTTGAGCTGCCTAAGTGGGTGATCCAAAGAATTGACCGCATCCAAAAACGATTTCTCTGGAAAGGGGCGGACTCAAATAGGAGGATACCACCTGATCAAGTAGGGTATTGCATGCATGAAGAAGAAATATGGAGGGCTAGGCATCATCTACTTGAGAGACATGAACCTTGCCCTACTGAAAAAATGGTGGTGGAAGGTCTTCCACCACAGCGGGGAAGGATGGTAGGAGTTCATTCAACCATACCTAAGGGAGAAAGGTACGAGAAGTTTAGGCTTCCGGGTAGGGTCTAGAGTTTCTAACTTCTGGAAAGGGATTGCCAAAGCCAGCGGGCCTTTCAACTCAGCAGTTACATCGTAGGGTCTAGAGTTTCTAACTTCTGGAAAGGGATTGCCAAAGCTAGCGGGCCTTTCAACTCAGCAGTTACATCGGCTATTGGTAATGGATGGTCCACCAGATTCTGGTGGGACAAATGGTGTGGTGCCCATACCCTTAAGGAGACTTTTCCAGATTTGTATGAGAAAACGACTCGCTCGAATATATCTGTGGCTAAGACATGGAAGAGGGGTAGTCGGAAATCGTCTTTTCGAGGGCCTCTTAGCCCAGGGTTACAACAGTGACTGAATGAACTGCAAACACACATTACACGAAACGGGGCGATGTGCGCTCAAGGTCCAGACCAGATCGTTGGGGACTAGCGACCAAAGGAGCTTTCACTGTTAGGTCTTTGTATCATCGCATTCACTATCGAGGGTGTAGACCCAGTGGGGCACAGGTGTTATGGAAAGCCAAAGCGTCCCTTAAAGTTAGGGTCTTCCTCTGGCTAGTGCTCAATAATGCAATCCTTACCAGAGAGAACCTTGCCAAAAGACAATCCCAGATCGCGACCAACTGTGGATTCTGTAACTTACATACGGAGAATCTGAATCACCTGTTCATTCACTACCAAAGGAGTAAGGCAAATATGATAGAGGTATTATGGGCCTTAGGGACATGTGACTATCCCAGCGAATACGAGGATTTGTGGGTTAGCCCCAAATTTGCCTCTATTCGCCACAAAATGAAGGATGCTTGGTACATCGCCATTGCGACAACTACTTGGGTGTTATGGCTAGACAGAAATAATTTTTATTTTCGTGCTTCATGTAATAGTGTTTCTGGTAATCTTACTCATATCATGCATCTTATTTCCTTTTGGGCCACAGCTGCTGCTTCAGGAGCAAGAGGGAGGATTGCCAGAGTCTTCCAGGTGGAGGAATTCGATGATGAGAAGGTCGAGTTTTGACCAACACTGGACTGAGGGGCAGGCGCCCTTGATACTCGCATGGAACAGGATACAATTGGGAAACCCAAAGTCTGCAACTACCTCTATTTTGTATTTTGTTTCGGTCTATTGTAGCTTTGGTTGTACTTTCGGTTAGACCCACCCTCCAAGGTATTGTTGGGGGTTATGTTCTATTTTCTGCACTGTTACTTTTTGTATTTTTTTTCGGTACGCCGGGGTTGTTTTATTAATCTCTTATTAATGAAAAGGGTGGTGGTATTCCACCTTTAACCTCAAACAAAAAAAATAAATAAAAAAAGATAAAGAGGCCACAGTTCACAACTGCGATCTAAGTACATACCATATATCTTTGGCTAATAGGCTTCAAGACTTGGGAAAATTTTTCCTAAGTGTAAAATGTAAAAAATACGATGTCGCAGTTGGGTACTGCAGCCTCGATATAACATAGGCCACAATATCGAACTGCGGCCTCTTCAATTTCGAGGCCACAGTTTACAATTGCGGTCTCACTTATATGCTTCGAAGGACCCAGTTTTGATCATATAACTGATGACGCAGTTATGTTATATCGCGGCCGCAGTACCCAGCTGCGGCCTCATATTTTTCACATTTTACACTTAGAATTTTTTTCTCAAATCTCTGAGCCTATTAACCAAAGATATATGTTATGTACTTAGGTCGCAGTTGTGAACTACGGCCTCGAAATCGAAGAGGTCGCAGTTGTAAACTGCGGCCTATAAGAACTGGTCTATCTTTAGAATTAATTTTGAAAGTGGTCTATTTTGAAATTTAGTTTCAAAAAATTGGGTCAGTTTGGGAAAGAAAATCCTCCTTGAACTCTGGGGAATAATCCCACATACAGGCTGATGAACAAATATTTGATAGGGCAAAAGCCAAAGTACCCCCCCCAACGTTTGGCCTGAGTACAAAATGCCCATACAACGTTTGAAAAAATACAATAAACCCATTATTCCGTTAACTTAACCTTATCCGTTAAGTTATAATTATTAATTTACTTTCTTACCCTTACCTTTCATATTCATTCTCTTTCTCCCTTTCTTCATTCATTTTTTCTTTCTTAATTTTTTCAGGTTCTTCCCTTTATTATAAGAAGAACATATGGAGTACCATTTATAATAAGAACATTGATCTTCATGACTCTGCTATATAAAAGGTAGCCGTTTAAAGCCCAACCATCCTACTAGTGAGACTGCAGCAAGCAATTAATCCAAACCCTAAAAAAATTTAAGAGATTGCCTCCCTCTTCCTCACTAACATTGAGTGATGCCCTCTTTTGTTGCCTAGCTTCATCTCTGGTTTTTTTTTTTTCCTTCTTTCTGTAAGAACAAGCAATGAGATTTATTTTCTTGGTAGCTAATTAGATTTTTCCTTTTTCCCTTTTTTTGTGTGTTTTGATCTTTTGTTTTGATTACTTTATGGTGTATTATTTTTGAGTAAAAGTATAGCGCTAGTTAATTACATGGTACCAAAGTTGGCTAATTATATTTGGTAGGAAGCACTGTGTTTCATTGTTAAATTTTACACATTTTTCATTCGAAGAGAATATCACAAATTTTATTTCAGGGTTAATTACAGACAACCTTCCGTGTTCTTAAAATACGTACAGTCATCTTTCTCTCTGTTTTTCTTCTAGTTTTTTTTTTTAAAAAAATTAATTATTTAAGGATTTTAAATTTAAAAAAACGATTATCTCTTGTTTTATTGTCAACACTTTTAGGCCATGGTTTTAGTTGTAGCTAAAATGATATTAGTTTCCATTTTCTTAATAAAATGCTCCTTAAAATTAATATGTTTATGTTTCAAATCTTTCCAAGGTTGCTTAAAGAGACATTTTTTCGTCTAAAGTATACTTGATTTCTTTGATAATCAAACCAGCTGCAAAGACTAACTTAATTACCACATCAGAGCAATATCGATCTAGAAAAGCTTTAGCAACCATTTCAAGAGGCAGCTCCCTCTCAAAACACAGTGCTTCCTACCAAATATAAAATAAGGCAATCAATGTTCTTCTTATAATAAAGGGAAGAACCTGAAAAAATTAAGAATGAAAAAAATGAATGAAGAAAGGGAGAAAGAGAATGAATATGAAAGGGTAAGGGTAAAAAAGTAAATTAATAATTATAACTTAACGGATAAGGTTAAGTTAACGGAATAATGGGTTTATTGTATTTTTTCAAACGTTGTATGGGCATTTTGTACTCAGGCCAAACGTTGGGGGGGTACTTTGGCTTTTGCCCTTTTAAAAATTATAAACCTCACTCAAGTTAGTTTCTCAAATTACTCCAATTTTTTTTTTTTTGGGACGGAAAAAGCCTTATTTTAAACATATTTTTACAATTTAGTCCCTTGATTAACATATATTTACGTTTTAGTCCCTTATATCATAGTATTTGCAATTTTGTCCCCCAACTAAAATGACTTAAGTATGCTTTTTTATAATTTAGTCAATTAATTGAATTGTATTTGCAGTTTAGTCTCACAAATCGTAGCATTTGCAAATTAGTCCCTCAATTAGAATGATTTAAATGGGATCTTTTGCAATTTTGTCCTAACTTAATGGGTATTTACTATTTATTCCCCCAAATCATAGCATTTTCAATTTAGTCTCGGAATTATTACGAATTAATTAATTTAGTGACTAAAATTTCCACCAAACAAAAATAGTTAATGGCTAAATCGATTCAAGAATTTAAATATTAGCAAAACATTTAGAAATTTTGAAAAAAGAAAAACAATGAAAATAGAAAAAGAATCAAAAGGTAATGTTTTATCTTAATTATTTTATGACTTATCTTTTAATTAATTAATTATTATTTTGATGTTGTCACTACTATTGGTCTGCTGACATTCTTAAGAAGATCATTATACATGTTCGTACATCACACGAGATATATGCTAGTCTTGGAGAATATTTGAGATATTGTATACAATTTTTAATGTATAGGGAGAGAGTGTCCTAATGTGTGTTAAATTTGGGGATTAAATCAATTAATTTATTCTTATCGAGAGGCTAATTTGTAAATATTATGATTTGGGAGACTAAATTACAAATACTTATTATTTAATGGACTAAATTGTAAAAAACCTAATAAAGCTATTATAGTTGGGGGACTAAATTGCAAATGCAATAGTTTGGGTGACTAAATCGCAAATATCTGTTAATTAAGAGACTGAATTATAAAAAAAAATTGTTTAAGTTTAAAAAAGGATATTTTTGGCCAAAAAAATGTAGTAACTCAAGAAACTAATTTAATTAAGATTTATATAAGGCAAAATTGTTTCGAGAGGTTTTTAAAAAATTATCATTTAAATAACTACAATTAAACAAGTCACATCTAGCATTGTTATTGTGTCGGGTCGGGTAAGGTCGGATCACCCTATCCAACGGGTCCATGTCTGAATTCAGGTCCATTCATTTTTTTCGGGTCCAATTCGGGTCTGATCGGTTTCAGGGTAACCAACAGGTACAGAAATATACGACAATATTTTTTATTTTTCATTGTTTACTATTGATTTCAGTATTAAAGTTCACAACATATTTTTTTCTCTGTAGAAGATCACATGAATTAGCTACATATAGGAAGGGAAAGTAAAATTGATTGATATGATTTAGATAAGTTGATTTTACAATATAATGAGTATGAGATGTAAATTGGAAGTAAAATAAAAGATTGCACACTTTCTATCAAGTTATATTAACATATTAAACTTTATTTTCTATTAAAAGGAATATATATTTTTAAACACATAAAACTATCATATTCTAATGTACTAAAATTTAAGTTATTGATCTATTACCGGGTTTACGTCTACGGGTCACGTCCGGGTTGGGTCGGGTCCAAAATAATTGGACCTTAACGCTACCTGTTTAGGATCGGGTCGGTTTCGATCAATGTCAGGTTCGGATCGGGTTCAGGTCATGGGTAATTGTGACAATGCTAGTAAGGCTGACAACGAGCCGGATTTGGGTTGGACTCATATAAGCTTGAACCTCAATTCTAAAATTGGGCCCAGGCCCAACCCAATTTATTTTCATGCTTAAAATATTGGGCCCAAGCTCCGACACGATTAGACCTGAAAATGGGGTCGGGCCTATACCTGAACTAATTATGCGCTTTTGATATTAACATAACAACGTCTATAATATTTCTTCAAAAATAAAATAACATATTGAGTACTATATAATTAAAAAAAGACGTCTTGATTAGTTTTTGTAAAATTCTCTAATATTGTTTATTTATATTCAATATTTATAAAACATCAATTTTCTCTTGATCTCTAACACTATAATGGGAGAACCCCTTAGTCAGTAACCCAAAGTCAGTAACCCAACCCGTGCAACGCACGGATTGGGTTACTTTGGTAAATATTTTCAAAAATGGACCTGTTTGGTAAATATTTTCGAAAGTGGATCAGTTTGAAAATTATTTTCTTTTTAATTATGGACTAACTTTGCTAAATATTTTAGAAAGTGGACCTGTTTTGTAAATATTTTCGAAAGTGGATCGGTTTGGAAATTATTTTCTTCTTACCCTTTTCATTATCTTCCAATTTTTTCCACGTGCACGTGTGCACGTGTCTGATACTAGTAAACTATAATACTAATTTCAATTTATACAAATAAATGTCTATTAGAAAGAAGAAAAAAATTATACGAATGAATAAACATGACTTTTTAAATTGACCATGACTATGCATAATATTAACATAAATTTTTTAATGCATATGTATACGTATGTAATCATATGAGTAAATGAACATGTAGATGCACAAATTTAATCTAGACCTGTCAGGCCTAAATACTTGAGCCCGAGTCCGGCGCAAATTTTGTTCGAACGTAAAATCTTGAGTCCGAGCCCAATCCGAATTGGTTTAATTAATCAAAGCCCGCAAATAACTAGTCCAAGCCCGCAAATAACCGGGTCGGACCTAGTCGGGCTGTAAAATCTTGAGTCCGAGCCCGATCCTAATTGGTTTAATTAATCAAAGACCGCAAATAACTAGTCCAAACCCGCAAATAACCGGGTCGGATCTAGTCGGGCTAGGATCGGGTTGATGCTTAATTTCCACACTTACCTCCGTCACATTAGTCACATTCACTCGTCTCCGTTAACCCGTGACAAGAATCCAAACAGGGCCTATTCGCCGTTCCAAATTCCAACACCTGTACCATGCCCGTCTCCCCTCTCCCCAAACCCCTCCTCTCCACCTCCCACCACCACCACCACCACCACCACCACCACCATGTCCGCTTCCTCTCCCTCCTCCACGCCCCTCAGCCCCAAACACCAAACAACCCTCAAAACCCTCAAAACCCTTACACTCTGATGAACAAATCAGACCCCATCCAAACCCTCTCCTCCCTCTGGTCCCGCTCCTTCTCCCTCTCCCCCACCCACTCCTTCCCCAACCTCGCCGGCTTCCTCCGCAACTTTGACCTCTGGATCCTCTCCTACCAGCTCTCCATCTCCCGCCTCACCTCTTCCTCCTCCTCCTTCCCCCCCTCCTCCGCCATCCACCTCCCCACCCTCCGCTCCCTCCTTTCCCTCCTCACCCATGTCAACTCCGCCTCCTCCTTCTCCTGGGGCTCCTCCACCGACCTCCTCCTCCGCTCCCCCGCCGACCCCCCCTCCACCAAACCCATCTCCAAGCGCAAGTTTCTTGAAAAACTCCGCACCTCCGGTCCCCCCTTCCAGGACCGCGTCGTCCAGGAGCTCCTCCTACTCATCCTCGAACCCATTTTTGAACCCACATTTTCCCCAAAGTCATTTGCATTCCGCCCTGGCCGCAATGCGCACACTGTAATTCGTACCATTAGGAGCAATTTCGCGGGTTATCTGTGGTTTGTTAAGATGGATTTGACTGATCTTGCACATGGATTTGGCTCGGAGTTGATTATGGAGTGTTTGAGGAAACGAATTACCTGTAGGAAGGTGTTGGGGTTGGTGAAGGCAGCGGTGAGGACGCCGGTGAGGGTGAAGGGGGATGAAGAGGAGGTGAGTGGGTTGATGAGGAAGAGGTTGAAGAGGAAGGTGTTGCGGAGGAAGAAGAAGGTGTTGGACGACAAGGAGCCCAAGCCGGACCCGTATTGGTTGAGGACTTTCTTTAGTTTTGCACCGAGGGAGGCAGTGTGGGAGCCGAGGTACGGGCATTGCGGGATTTTGAGCCCGTTGATTGCAAATGTGTGTTTGGATGTGTTGGATAAGTGGATGGAGGAGAGGATTGAGAGGTATTTTAGGCCTTGTAGGTATGATTCGATATGGAGGGAGTCGATGGATGAGGGGTGTCATAACCCGGCGTGGCCGGAGTTTGTGCCAACGAGTGGGAGGGAGAAGACTAGGAGGATGGATTATATAAGGTATGGGTCGCATATATTGATGGGGATTAGAGGGCCGAGAGAGGATGCGGTGGAGATTAAGAAAGAGCTTGTCGAGTTCTTGGAGGATCAATATGGATCAAGATTGGACAACTCGAAGATTGAGATTGAGCATGTAACAAGGGGGATTGAGTTCTTGGATCATATAATCTGTAGAAGGGTGATACACCCGACGCTAAGATACACATCCTCAGGTGGAAAGATTGTGAGTGAGAAAGGTGTAGGGACTTTGCTTTCGATAACTGCAAGCTTGAATCGATGTATTAAACAGTTTCGAAGGTTAGAGCTTGTGAAAGGTGATAAAGACCCTGAGCCTTTGCCTTGTACTCCTATGCTGTATGCTGGGCAAGCCCATACAAACGCTCAGATGAACAAATTTCTCGAGACCATGGCAGATTGGTATAGATATGCAGATAACAGGAAGAAGATAGTAGGGTTTTGTGCTTACGTGATAAGGAGCTCGATAGCAAAGCTTTATGCTGCGAGGTATAGGTTGAAGTCGCGAGCAAAGGTGTATAAGATTGCCTCACGTGATCTCAGCAATCCGTTGAGAGAGCACACAAGGAACGATGCGCCCGAGTACTCTGATTTGCTGAGGATGGGGCTTGTTGATGCCATTGAAGGTGTTCAGTTCTCGCACATGTCGATGATTCCCTCATGTGATTATACACCGTTCCCTAGGAACTGGGTACCTGATCATGAGAAGGTTTTGAGGGAGTATATAAGGTTGCAAGATCCTAAGTTCTTTTGCGAGTTGCATAAGTCGGTTAAAGGGCAAGAATTAAACTTGCCTCAGGATGATATATCCAAGATTGTTTGGAATTATAAGGTTTGTGGTGTTTATGGCAGGAGGAGATCCCGAGATAATAGCAACAACAATGGGAGTTCTGATGAGGTGTTAGATGATAAGAAACTTCACTTATTGGACAGTTGAGTTGACAAACACCTTGCCTTGTTGAGTGAGTATGAATCCCAACTGTTCATAGAGGAAGAATACTCCAGAGGACTAAAGCTTCAACGGGAGTTCGAAACGAGATTGACTAGTGCAACAATGAACATCACCTCAGCTTTGGGTTTCTATTGACTGGCTCTTTGAAGCTGAACCTCCCTGAGTGTTCAATTGTTCTTGGCATTTCATGGTTGATTGACTGCATTGGAACTTGTTGACTATGGGTCGTGGGTTATGTTATTGTTTTCTTCGGAATACACTGTTTGTATCTTATACTTTGTGATGATTATTGTGTCACATAATGAAATCTGAAGGAGATTGAAATGGAAGAAGAATTCCTTGAAAAATGCGAGTTCTTCCGGACAAGACATCGATTGTAAGCCTGAAACTCTGACAAGACTTGAACTTGATTGACTTGTAGCGAGTGAAGCTGGTCTACAGAAGTGAAGGGTAAATATACCTTTATAAAGGAAGAATCACAGGACTACATCAGCACGGGGAAAGTCATTGGAACTGAGTGAATATCGATGTATTGAGTTTGTGATTTGGTTGCTGCAGATGTGATCTTGTTTAACGTTAATAGTTGGTTTCATTTCTACCACTCATGCCCATCACAGGTGTGTATGCACACTGTCAAGAGCAATTTGGCATGATTGTTGAGTTGATAAAGATGATGTTAACTTCGATTTTACAGGAGGTAAATTTCTCGTCAAATATGATTCAGTGTCTTTTGTTTCTTTTCAATGTAATTACACTTTATGTTCTATATTGACCTTTCCTTATATTCTCTAGGATAATTACACTGCGATGAATGTTGAAGGTTCTGTAGTTCTGTTCACTGTTTGTATCAGGTCAGTGAGTTTACCTATGTATACTATATTTCTGTGCTGATTATTTAGCAGTAAATATGTTATCTTAGACTGGAATCTCCTGCTGCTTTCATGTCTTCCAAGTCTACTTTTAGAAATTTTACAAATAGTTGGGAGACGTGAACAGACTTCATAGAACATAGTTTTTATTATGTTGATATCTTTCTCTCCGTTCTGTATTCTGGAGGGTTCAAAGTTTAGGTCGTTTTTGTCTGAGCCAATTCTTTAATTTATTTATATTTCCTATTGTAAGCCCATTCATTAAGGAGGCAATAATAGAGTTGATTTTATGTCATATCAACTGCTCCACTTGTAATGTCTAGAAAGTAAATGGTGCTTTTTTATGCCATTTTAATATAGTGAACCGCTTGACATGTAAAGATTGTAAAATTATATCAGAAAAGTGTTTAACCTTACAACATAGATTAATGGTGTTGGATGTTAAGATTGAGAAACACATATGTGCGAGGAAGGAGACTAGGAACCCAAGAATTAGGTGGTGAAATTTGAAGAGAGAGAAACTAGAGGTTTTTAGAAATAAAGTCCTTAAAGGAGCATCATGAAATTAGGAAGGGGAGACAAATATGATGTAAACTAAAATAGTTACATACATAAGAAAAATTTCAAAGAAGGTACCTAGAAAATCTAAAGGTAGAGGGTTGCTAATTAAAGAAACATGGTGGTGGCAAGAAGAAATTCAAAATATTGTGAGAGAAAAAAAAGATCAACCATTAAATATGACAGAAATGAAGAGGATTTGGAGAGATATAAGACTGTTAGAAAAGAAGTTAAGAAAGCGGTAAGAGATGCAAAAAAAAAGCTTATGATGATTTATACAAAAAATTAGGAACAAAAAAAAGAGAAAATAAAATTTATAAGCTTGTTAAACAAAGGGATAGAAAAACAAAAGATCTAGATACAATTAGGTGTATTAAGAGCGATGATTTAAAGACTCTTAGTAAAAGATGAGGAAATTAAGGAAAGATGGCGAAATTATTTTGAGAAGTTATTAAATGAAAAAAGTTGGAGGCAACTTAAATATAGAGGACTCGAGGGAGAGTCGAGAACATATGTTTTTCCGTAGAATTAGGACCTCAGAGGTTCGAAATGCTCTAGGAAGGATGAAAATAGGAAAAGCTTTAGGGCCGGATAGTGTATCCATTGAAGTTTGGAAGTGTCTTGGAGATGTAAGAGTGAGTTGGCTAACAAAATTATTTAATGAGATTTTGAGGACTAAGAAGATACCCGATGAATGGAGAAAGAGTATTTTAGTACCTATATACAAAAATAAAGGAGATACACAAAATTGCTCCAACTACCGAGGGATTAAATTAATGAGCCATATGATGAAAATTTGGGAGAGAGATCAAACATAGACTGAGACTAGAAACTACAGTGTGAGAATCAGTTTGGATTTATGTCTGAGAGGTCAATAATGGAAGCAATTTATGTACTGAGGAGACTTGTGGAAAAATATAGAGATAATAAGAAAGATCTACATATGGTGTTTATAGATCTAGAAAAAAACCATATGATAAAGTCCCAAGAGATATAGTATGGTGGGTATTAAATAATAAAAGAGTAACTATTTATTGAGGTAATTATGGATATATATAAATGGACAACGACCACAATTAGAACAAGCACATGAGAGACCAGTGATTTTCCTAGTACAGTAGGTTTAACCTAGGTTCTGCTTTAAGCCCCTTCCTTTTTGCTTTGGTTATGGATGAATTGATGCGAGAAATACAGGATGAGGTGCCTTGGTTTATGCTTTTTGCCGATGACGTCGTCTTAGTGAACGAGACTAGAGCACGAGTCAATGCTAAATTAGAATTGTGGAGAGAAACTTTGGAAGGTAGAGGCTTTAGAATAAGTAGAAGTAAAACATAGTATATGGAGTATAATTTTAGTGATATTCAGAACACAACTGAGGAAGTAGTGAAGCTCGATAGTCAAGTGATACCTAAGAGAGACCGTTTTCGATATTTAGGCTCGATCATATAAAGAGATGGAGAGATTTGTGAAGATGTTATAATATGATCCAATGAGGGTGGTTTAAGTGGAGAAGTGCCAGATGGTATTTTGTGTGACAAAGGTATACCTTTGAAGTTGAAGGAAGTTTTTTATAGAATGGCTGTTAGACCAGCAATGATGTATGAAGCAGAGTGTTGAGCAACAGAGAAACATGTCCAAAAAAACGAGTGTAGCAGAGATGAGAATGCTAAGATGGATGTGTGGTAAAACTAGGAAGGATATAATTAGAATCGAACATATACTAGACATGCTAAAGGTAGCTCCAATCTAAGATGAGTTAAGAGAGAATTGCCTTAAGTGGTTTTGGACATGTCACACGTAGACCTAGTAGTGCCCCGTTAGAAAGAGTGTTTTGATAAGTATTGTAGGTAGAGTTAGGGGTAGGGGAAGACCTAAACTAACTTGGATGAAAACGGTGAGAAAAGATATGATAACTTGTGACCTTACAAAAGATATTGCGCTAAATCGAGCAAAATAGAAAATCAGTATTCATGTAGTCGATCCCAACTAGTTAGGAAAAATGCCCTGTTGTTGTTGTTGTTTAAAATAGGGGGAAGGACGAAATAGCACCCAAAGTTTACCTTAATTCTCAAATAGCACCCAAAGTTTTTATAATATCCAAATAACACCCAAAGTTTTTAAAATAAGACAAAAAATTCCTTATGTTAATTTTGTAGCAGAAATTACGTGAAATTACAGAAATACCCCTTCTTATCTTTTCAGTTCAATTTTTTTCAATTTTTTTTCAGTCTTTTCAGTAGTGGTGGAGATGGTGGTCGGTGATCGGTGGTTGTTGGCAGTGGAGATGGTGGTGGTCGGCGGTGGAGATGGCGGTTGGCAGTGGTGATGAGTTTGGATTTTAAACTTATTAAGAGGTGAGAGCAATTTCGACATTTCATACTCTTCTTAACGGGTTTAAACCCGTTCAGAGGTATATTGGAAGAATTTTCCATTAACTTAACGGAAAATTTAACGGCAGGTGCTTTTTGTCCATATTTAAAAAATTCGGGTGCTATTTGGGTATTTTAAAATATTTGGGTGTTATTTTAAAATTAGTGTAAATTTTGGGTGTCATTTGATCATTTTCCTGTGAAAATATTTGGTAAAGTTATGATCATACGATTGAACTTCTATACATCATCATGGTGCACAATTTTCACTTTAGTGATTAGGAAGAGCTTTCTAGTCAACTGTGATTGCATGAATCTAGAACAGTAGATGAGTGTCCTGCCTTCTTTTATTTGATTCATTCTTGCAGTTTGTACCTACGTTACCCAATTCGCTAAACTAATTACAACAAAAACTAAGGAATAACATGGAATTTATGAAATCTCTTCTTCAATTCATGAAAAATGCATTATAGAAGAAAGAAAATCTGAGAGTTGTTTGAGAAATATTAAGGTAATAACCTGATTTTTATAATCTTTATTTTTATTTTTTAGGAATGACCTGATAGTAATTCTGCAATTCTGCCTAGCAACTTATTGTTAAGAGTCGACATTTGGAGTTTTTTATGTCTTTTATGATTACTAGAAAGTTATGTTACCATGGTCTCATGATATATATATAGGAAAATCTTCCATTGTGCACCACCCTTCCGTGTGCACTCGGCTTTCCCGCCTTCGTATCGACGATCCGAACCGTTCACATTGATCTACACATCTAAATTTGTCTAAATATGTAAAATCAAATTATTTGAAATTCATTTGCCCATCCATCATGTGACTATAAAAAACAATGATTTTCAATCATACAATTTTGTAACACTTTAATGGATGGGCAAATGAATTTCAAATGATTTGATTTTACATATTTAGTCTAATTTAGATGTGTAGATCAATGTGAATGGTTCGGATCGTCGATACGAAGACGGGAAGGCCGAGTGCACACGCCGTGTGCACCATAGGTGGTGCACAGCGGAAGACTTCCTTATATATATATATATATATATATATATATATATATATATAGAAAAGGGAAGGGAAAATGGCATAGGAAAATTTCCTCGTATGGGACCCAAAAAATCCTATCATCTCCTTCCAAATGCATGATGAAATCCACAATGTTAAAATCGATTTTTTGAACTAATCGGTCTAGGAGCGATTAGTGATTAATCGGTTAATCTAAAAATAATCGAAGATTAAATTGGAAAAATCGTGTGTATATATATATATAATTAATTAATTAAAAAATGATCTATCCTCATTATGTAGCAACCCTAAATCCTAACATAAAACGATTTTTAGATTATCAAATAGAAATATATAGTTATAGAGAAAAAGAATGAGTACTTGGATTTAGCTGGGTTTGGATTCTGCATGTGGGTCGGGTCGGGTCGAGTTTGCTGGCCGGTTTCAGCAAACAAAAACAATCGAGGAGGAGCAGCACGAGCAGCAAAAGAGGAGGAAGTGCAGCAGATGCGGATCGGTTCTAGTTTGCGATGACACGGGGGGAGCGACAGCGGGTCGGGTTTGGGTTTGCTCGAGGAAGATGAGAATCGATCTCAGTTTGGGTTTTGGTTTGCACGAGGAAGAAGAAGAGAGCGGAGGCAGGTCGGGTTTGAGTTTGCGCGAGGAAGAAGAAGAGAGCGGTGACATGTCGAGTTTGGGTTCCGCGAGGACTAAAAGGGCTTTGGATTTGAGTTTGGGCTGAATTGAGCCCAAAATTGCAAACGAGCATGAAAATTAAATGAGGGAATTTAATTGGTTAATCAGCCACTTAAAATCGGCCAATTATACCCGATTAAATCGTTAACTATTGAAATATTGAAAATCGTTAAAAAAAATATTCGCTTGGCCTCCGATTAGCGATTAATCGGGGATTAATTAGATTTTAACTACTTAGGCTGAGCATGTCATAAAACATAAGAGGAAGAAATAATATCAAAGTTGGATATGTTTTGCCCATGCATTAAGTAGTCGCAATTATTTTATTGTTGAGAAACCATTCATTTCACAACATCATCGATGAGTGCAAAAAACATGTTCAAATTTTGTGATTTTAACATCACTATATGTTTTAAGGTATGATGTAGGGGTGCCAATCGGGTTAGGTTTTGCCCATCCCGACCCGCAAATTTTCAGGTATGGGTTGTTCCTTTTCAAAACCCGAACCCATTCGGGTTAGAAAATTCTAGTAGAAAGTTATTCGGGTTGGGTTTGGGTTTACCCCCAAACCCACTCGAGTCTGGTCCAGATAAACCCGTCGTATATATACATATATGCCTATACATATACATAATACATACACTTAAATTTGATAGAAATCACACACTAGTATATGTAATATATAATATCTGTGTTATACATATACGTATATGTTCACAGTGGGACTTTTTCTTCCTAAAATTTGAGGTTTATTTATTTATGACTTTTTCTTCCTAGAATTTGAGATTTATTTATTTATTTTTTTGGCTGTAAAACTTAATGCACTTTTTTTGTTGTATACTCTTTGCTAGCTAATGAAGAAGTTAATTTTAGTTTAGCTAAGATTAATTATTAACATGAGTGTATCTTGCTATTAAAAATTGAAAATCTACTTGAACACGCCCTGACCCAACCCGAACCCACCCTAACCAAAGAAACCTGACCCGGCCCGAAAACCTGCCTGAACCCATAGGGTAGGGTTTGGGTTTGAGAAATTATTAACCTGTTGGGTACATGTTGGGTCAAGCAAGCAAGTGTAAATTTTGGGTATGGGTTCAACAATGCCTCAAACCCGCCTGACCCGACCCATTTGCACTCCGATTATGTTTTTTAACTTGAACTGTGTGGGTCGTAAATTTTGATAGCGGGGATTGAGTTTTTAATGCGCCACAAGAAGAATTTTCCTCCTAATATGTTTTGCGTATTTTGTCCCGACTGAGCAATCCGAAGAAAGCTACCTCTGTCGTATCACGTTCAGCACTACTGGCGTTCTACGTTCCCATTTCCATTCGGCGTACCGGAGCGATCCGAGTTCCAGGCAACCTAGAATTGTACTTGGCTACATAGATGCTCAGTGTCACGTTTTAAAATGCATATATGTGGATGTCGATCCAGTTTTTAAAAAGTTATAATTATTATATTACAGGAATTTAGTTACCCCGATGTCTGCTTTTCTTATCATTTTCTTTTCCTTTTTTTTTGTTACATCAATATAATTTGATTACAGTGTCTTTAAAACAAATACTTTGTTTAGCTTCAATCATATGAAGATTGAACTTCTAAATATCATTGAGGTGCACAATATTCAAATATTAGCGGAGAGAGCATTTGGCAAACTCAATGCTGCTGCCATAATGATCGATTCACGCCTCCAGCACTTTGGAACGCCACTCTCAGGATCTTTATAGTATGCTCTTTGTACATTTTGGTTTATTTATGTTTGGCGATATCCTTCGAAGTTTTCAGATGTTTTTGGCATCAGTAAAGTTGTAGGAGTTAACATCTGAAACCACGATGAAAACTGCCTAGAGGTTCTCATTTTGTAACATCTGAAACCACGATGAAAACTGCCGTGAGGTTCTCATTTTGATTGAACTTGTCGATGTAGAAGGGCATCTTGATGGGCAAGTTTTTAAAATATGGCCCCAAAGTTTAACTAGCTTCACCTTTATACCTCATCCAAATACGTGATGTATTTGAATTCCTTACGATTTCTTGAATTTGTGTTTTGATCCCTTCGGTTATCTTATGCCAGAAATGATGAACATACTCCCCCTGATCTTTTATGGACTAGTTGAACCATAACTTTTCCCTTCATTTCAAATGGCTCTTAACTCGTTTTTCTCAAAATCTTCAAGTGGGCCCATTGGGGTTTGCTTCTTTTACTTCCAAGTAGGTTTTTGTACTCTACTCTGATTTTTGATTGAGTATATGCTATCCAATAAGGGGGATGATGGAGGGCCTTTTCTCGATGATAGGTTGGTGTTGAAAATCTTGAAGCCATGTGTAGAGTGTTAGGAAGAGTTGGGGCTATGTATTTTTTGCAGTGTTCTAAATGGCGTCCCGTTCGGATGCTGCGCCTAGGCACTCAGATGGAGGAGAACGAACCGCCTTTGCATTAGGCGGTGGTCTAGGCGGTTAGAGGCGATTAAGCAGCCGTCTTGTTGAGTAGGCGTCCGTGGCGCCGATCAGGCGTCCGCCTGATGTCCAACGCTCAGGCGTTTTCTATTTTTTAAAATTTTAAATACTATAAAATAACACAAAAAAAGAGAACTACTATTAATCTATTAATCTGTTATATAATATGTATGAATCTTTAATAGTAGTGAAATTGTTTTTACTTTTTTTTTGTATTATTGGTGATGGATTGCACATATTACACCTATTACACATATTAAAATAGCACATGTTACACATATTACACATATTGACATATTGCACACGGAAGTTTTTTTTATGTATAACACTCTTTAATTTCATATATTACACAAGAACATGATGAATATTTGCAATTGGATTGCATGATTATACTTACGATTAAAGAATAGGGGCTGAAATTAACTAAATCGGCAAAATAAATTTAACCGCCTAGACGCTGCCTAGGCACCCTAGGCGCTAGGCACTCCTTGACCGAACCACCACTGCCTAACGCTGTTTACAACCTTGATTTTTTGCGAATAAGCAGAAACAAAATATTTAATTCCAAATATAGGGCGTAATTGTAAAAAGAAAGTGACCATTGCTACTAGGTTGGAAAATTGATGTAAAACTATCCCTAAATAGAGAATTTCCAAGATTCTTAATGGATTAATTTTACCAACACGTAGTGTGGATCAAAGTTAGAATTTTTAAACAGTTAATCGGTTTGATGGATTTTTAAGAACTGAATCATGTTAACAGTCCCAATTATAATTCAATTCTACAATCAATAATTAAATCCCTAAGTGTTCTTAGCAAGTAAAAGATTCAATATTGATTTGTACTCTAATCAAGCAGGTGGAATGCTCAATCTCAATATTTGTGGTCGACAGTTAAATTGAATAATATAATGGAGATGATAAAGTAGTATAACACAAATATTTGAGAATTGGACAGAGTATACCGATGGTTCGAAGAACTCAGCGTAGATCTCGGGTTGAACACGAAGAGCACAATGATCAGCAACAATAGCGGAAGCAATAGTCAAGAGCAATGGCAGCAACCAACAAGGCTGGCGGATTTGGGTCGACGTCGACGCTCGGGAGGAGCACAGGGAAAGGCGTCGGGGTTCTGGCTGTAAAAGTCGAGGAGGGCAGAAGAGGTGCAGGGGGTTTCGGTGTGGTGACGGGTCAGTAAGTGACGACGATGGGTTGTAGTGGTGGTGATGGAGTGGGGCGTTGACGGGATGGGAAGCAGATTTGGGGTGTTGTCAAGGTCGCAAAGTGGGGCTAGGGTTTCGGTCGGGGTCGGGATTAGGAGGAAGAGGAAGAAGGTGAGAGAGACAGGGGGAGGTAGGTGACAGTGAAGTCGGGAGTGGGCTGAATAGGGGAGAAGACGATGGAGAGAGAAGGGGATTAGGGTTGGGTTGATTTTATTTGGGGGTAGATTTTAGAGTTAATCACTAACCCTAAAATTGTATTAAGATTTATCACAAACCCTAATAATTGAATCTCAATTGTATCACACAAAAAGAGACATGAAGAGCAAAACTCAACACAATAATTTTTAATCAAGAATAGCATACTTTCTCATTAATCTCAAGGCCTATAAATAGGCTCAAAACAAATCTTGATACAAAATCTCAAAATATTCTAAAAATCTAAAAAATATTCTAATGCATAAAAGAAAGATTACATATGGCTATAATTGCCAAAAACAAATATGGTACTGAAATAAAATACTAAACTAAACAGAATAGATGTCCTCATCAAAAATTCTATGGAATATTTTATCAGGTTTGTACGGGATTAAAACACAAGAACAATGAACCTTAGGTGTCCAAACAGTAAACACTGAAAAAATCATTAAAGTGCAAAGAAAATTAAACTGTTGGAGCATTTTTCTGGTCCTAGGTAATAGTTGAGTTATTAGCTTCTTCTTACAAATAAGTCCTTTTGCTTACACCTAAACTAAAAAGTTTGTGTAGCCCCTACCCTCTTGGAACTGTTTACCTCCCTCGCTTACCAACTATCCCTACTGCAAGAACAGTTTTCTTACTGCTTTACTTGGAGTTTTTCTCTCATAAAGTGCCTTATCTGAGAATTTCCTTATTTTTATTAATTTATATACTACTATATTGCAACTATACCATATACTACAATACACTAATTCACTATACATCACTATGTAAACTACCCTCCTTTCTTCCATCCTTCCAGTCAGCCTAATATGTCAGCCTAAATGCCTGTGTTTTTGATTCATTGCTCATCAGTGATCTTATAAATTCATACACTTGTAGCGTCCGAATTAATATGTTTTTTTGGGGGGATTTCTGAGTCTGGGCAGAAACCAACAGTGGTTAATGACATCATACTCATGCTTTTGGTCATATCCGCAATCCGCGTCTTCTTCATGGTTCTTTGCTTTGCAATTTATGATGTGCAATAAATGAGGTGCTGCTTAGGATGTTGTATTTTGACGGTTTGTTGTGGGATTTTCCCCCCAAAATGACCCACCTTTCGAAAGTAATTACCAAACTGACCCACTTTCGAAACTATTTACCAAATTGACCTACTTGCTGTTTCAAATAGCGAGTTATTTGAAAATAAACTCGCTGTTTCAAACAACGAGTGTAGTTCTATGATTTTCTCCAACACTTGGAGAAATCTCGCGAAGATACAAAAGTCTAAAGACAACTTGCTATTTTCAACAGCGAGCTTGGTTGAACCAGACTCGCTGTTGGAAACAACGAGTTTGCTTTGTAGTTTTTTTTTTCTTCTAAAACCATTTCTCTGAAACAATGAGTACAACTACAACCGAACTCACTATCTCAAATAGCAATATAGTTGTACTCATTTTTTCAGAGAAATTTTTAACATGAAATGTATACAACTACACTCGCTATCTCAGATAGCGAGTCTAGTTCAAATGAACTCGCTATCTCAGATAGCGAGTATAGTTGTACTCATTTTTACAGAGAAATTTTGAATATGCAATTTTTGCCTGAAATGCATAGACCTACACTCGCTATCGAGATAGTGAGATCATGAGATCAGATCAGTTGAATTAGAGTCACTATGTCAGATATCAAGTAAGTCAATTTGGTAAATAATTTCGTAAGTGGGTCCGTTTGGTAAGTATTTTCAAAAAGTGGGTCATTTTGAAAAAAATCTTGTTGTGGAGGAGATTCAGTTTATCCTGTAATCGCTATAACTTGTGTCAGTAGGAGGTGATGTGGAGGGAATTACTTCTAGATTTGTTTATGAAAGTTGCTCACTGAATAATGAGTGGAGAAAAAATGATTTGCCTTTCTTGGTGTAATCCTTTTCACAGTTAGTCACATCGCTCAGCTTGCACACTCCTGGAACTATGCTAATTGTCATAGATCAACGAGTATAATGATATTTTGGTTCGATAATTTTTTTAATGAGTTTTATGTGATTAATAATAAGTTGAATAATTCTTTACTATATATTAATGGCTGCTAAACCAAATGAATGTATATTCATTTATACATCAAGTTCTTTATACGAGATTCACTAAGCAAAGATTATAATGTATAAAAATTACTACATTTTGTCACCTTCAAAGCACGCTATTTACAGTTTTTCTAGTTATTTTTTCTCTGATCAGTTTTTAGGGGGGATTGATTAGGATGTTTATGCTTTTTCGTAATAAATTTGTCGCCCAATCTTAAAAATAGGAAATCATTCCGTTTACAAGATATTGAGGCACGGATTCAAGGTAAGAAATTTCATAGTATTCAAGCGGGGAATTCGATATTTTTTCATCTTATCTAGGGAAAGCATAATTACAAGAGGACACGAGCACAACAACATGAAAGAATTGTCAACAACTCTGGTAGTATAATAGTTTTTAAGTATCCTCCAACATCTTCAAATACTTTTTTCTATTTTATGTGTTGTGACTATTATGATGAGATGAATGATTTCTTCCTCGTAAAAGTTCTGACAAGATAGAAAGATTTGATTATACATCTGTTTCAAATAAACTCAATCCAATTCATAACTTTCTCGGTAAAAATCATGCAAGTATGATTAGCAAAAAAAATAAAAATAAATACAAAGATCATGCAAATATCACTTCATCTGTATGAATTAATTTGTCATATGATAAAACAGGACAATATTATACATGAAATATCTACCTAAAAGGTTCACACGAACAACATTTTTAAAAGCATTTTTTTACTATTTAGTTCCCTGATAACACTGCATTTCCACTTTATTCCCCACATAATGCTATTTTTGTTCAAGTCCTCAACAACGTGGGCCCCACAAATTTTCGAGTCTTTTTTAAAAAATATTTTTTCCCCATGTTCTGTTCATAGTAGGCAAGGGATTTAGGCAAATGCCATAGTAGTTTAGTGGTATGCCTTAATTTTTTTTGTAAGCAAGAGGTCTGGAGTTCGAGTTCGAACCCTGCTTGCATGAATCCCTTATAAATGGGATGGGAGTGTTTGTGTGAGTGTCGGGTGCGTGTGTGGCTATGGCCTTGTTCCAAACTAAAAATAAAAAACTGCAATGGATTTAGTACACACAACTGAACACTACCAATGAGCTCTGAAAGAGACCGAAATGAAAGAAGGAATAACTTGAAAATGTGAGTTCTTTGAAAAAAGACATTGATTGTCAGCCTGCAACTTTGACAAATCTAGAGGAAGAATCACAGGACTACGACTGCACGAGGAACTAGTCATTGCACTGGGTGAATTCAATATAAATCTGTGTTTGTGATTTGGTTCCTGCAATTGCGATCTTGTTTAATGTTAATCATTGTTTTCATTCCCACAACTCATGTCCATCACTGGTTTATATGCACAATGTCATTAGACGTGGCAAAATTTGCTTAAGTGGATGCCTACAAGCTTAATTTTCACTGAGTGAAATATGATTCAATATCTTTTATTGCTTTCCATGTAATTATGTTACACCCTATGTTCAATTATATACCCTATGTTCTTTATTAACCTTTCCTTGTATTCTCTAGGACAATTACAATGATGTGATGAATATTGATGGTTCTGCAATCCAATTCGCTTATTATGTCAGGTCAGTATGTTTACCTATGTTCATTTTACCATAAAGTCTTTCTCAGTTCTGCACTCTGGTCTCAATGTTCAGTTCTTCCGGCTGAGGCCAATTCTTCGTTTTGTTTCTGTTTCGTATTGTCAGCCCATTTATTAATCAGAAGACAATAACAAAGAGTTTATTGTGCGTCAAATGCTCTTCTACTGTTCTACATTTATAATTTCTTGCAAAATAAACGATATTCAATACCTCGAAAAGTAAATTTGGTTTAGTTATTATTTTATGAGAAAAACTTTATACATCATCATGGTACATAATTGTCGCGTCAATGATTATCACAGAAAGAGTATTTGCGTAAACTGAATTCTGTATTGTATCGGTTTATCTATTGTCATCAATGGATTAAATGTAAGCACGAGGGTGGCAAAAATGAGAATTAGAATAAGAAATATGGAGTTGAAGTGGATCTTGGGAGTTAATTTTCAACAAAAATGATTTTAGGATGTGCATCGTTATTTTGGTGGAAATGGAGGAATAAAGTGCTTTTTTAAGCTCATGACTTGGGACTTTCCATTAGGGCTTCTTTCCTCTGTTCCCTACTTCTGCGAGGAGCAGCTGTCTCTTCATAGAACAGAGAACAACATGAACAAAGAATTGGGGTGGCAGTGGTGGGAAGAGGTAGGTTTTCAGTCCATCATTGGACCACGCTAGTGAATCTTCTCTCTGAGTCGTCACTTAAAGCATTTACATCATAGCGTTTTCATTTTTTCCGTCTTTTCTGCTTTATGTATGTCTTTGTCAATTCTGTTTACTCGTGATGCATTTTTTGCATTATGTATGCTTATTTAAGTATTTCTTACATATTGTTTAAAACCCAATAAAAAAGAAGAGTATTTGTGTAAGATTCAATTCTAGAATCACAAGTGTGGTACCTTCTAAGATTTGATTTGTTTATTGCAATTTGTGAGTGTGTTCAAAAATGCATAAATGTTGACAGTGATCCAATTTTTCTAAATTTATGATTCTGATATTAAATGATGCATACTTTCCTTTCTAATGAGCAATACGGTTGTGACAGGAATATCAATGTTGAATTTTCCAACTATCATTATGGTTCGCAAACTTCAATATTCGAAACAGCAAGAGCATTTGGGCAAACTTAATTGCATGAAATTAAAAGTTAAAACCGCAGTGACCAGAGCAATCAATAAATAAAGGTCGATTGCTCTGGTTTGATTTTTCATTGCTCAGAATGTCTGTTCAACTAAACCTGGACGGGACATATTTTACTACTATTGTTGTGCTATTATTCATGAGAATGTAGGGCATGGCAGGGTGAGACTCACTATGTCAGTCTCAGCAAAAATCATTGTAAGTAGTGTATAATGAATGATTCACGAGCAGTCCAAAATGGATTTAAATCTAATTGTTTGATATGCTGTTCATTTTTCAGCGTCCACACGCAGCTGACCGAAAGCTATTTGTTGTTTTGGAATTTTTAGTGCAGACAGAAACCAATACTTGTCTGTGACATGATACTGATACTGATACTATATTTTAGATGGTATCTATTAATAGCTTCTCTGCTTCCATTAATGGTCCTGTGTTTTGAGAGGTGGTTGTGGGGAAGATTGATTCTTTTAATTGCTTTCAAACCCTTGCATGTATCATCATTATGAAGTGGGATGGAGAGATGCTTATGAAGATTTGTTTGGGAAATCTAGCCATAGATGATGGTAGTAATTGTATAGTTTGGTTATACTTGTATAGCTCTGTACAGTTTGTTGTTTGGCGTGAATATCTTCCTATGGTTCTTCTTTTTCTTGACTAGATTTGAAGTGTACATCAATAATGCTACTAATTGCAACTATTAGGAGTAGTATTCAGCAATTATACTATGATGGTTCTTCTTTTAAATATATATATAAATTTTAATCTCATCATGAAACAGAGATCTTATCTTGCGTGTTCTAATCTGTAACACCATGTTATATTGCGCTGAATTTTGATTTGTGAAGTTATTAAGAAGTAATGGCATAACTTGAATTTTCTTGTGTTTGAGGCTCTTTGGTTGAGTCGAATAGAGCAAAAGGATTCAAATACTGGACCCAAAAAATAATTTAGGTTAAAGGTTTTGTTGTTGCCGTGGAATTTGAGGGATCAGTTTTTTAGTACACCTTTAGAAAGAGTGGTTTTTTGTATTTTGTAAATGGTTACAAATGGTCAGTTATAGTCTCAAAATCATAACAAGTCATCTCTAATGCTCACGAGTCATCAGTCTTTTGACATCATTTTGGATAATGCACAGCTATTTAGTACAAAAAGCTATTGAAAGAGGAGAGGTAATAATAATAATAGTAATAATACAAAAGTTAATTATCTTGACAAGTTACTATATTAATTAATATTATGACGACCATTTTCTTGAAATTTCAGTTAATTTCAATGAAGTGTTGAGATGTTTGCATTGTTCTAGGGAGCCGCATCAGGGTTGGCCGTTGGCCTCAAATGTTTTTGGATTCAAATACCACTCTCAACATGACTTTTTAAAATTTATACTGAACATGGTATCCTCCAACATCTCAAACAAATCGGTACATCCCATTCCAACCTTTGAAACAATTTCTTATTAGAATTTTACACGCTTCATAACCATAGCAATAACAAGATTTGCGCAAAAAGCCATGACCAAAGTAGAGACGGAAGAAGAGGATGAATGGCGAATATGCAAGAGGTATGGTGGGAAGCAGACCCTCAACGACAACTATAGAGGAAGAGTAATTTCAAAGAGTGAAGAGTCTCTAGTCGACCATAGAGGTCATTCGAGAGTTAGGAGAGGCCTTGAAAACTATAGAGGGAAGGAGGAAAGAGGAAGGTGGAGGTCACCGGAGTCAAAGAAAGAAGTTCTCCTCGAAGAACTTTAGAAGATCGTATGCTGAGGTGACATGGACTAAAAACAGAGAGATTGATGCACAAATAGTTCATCGGAGAAAAGATTCTTCGACGAGTGAGGATACTAAGAAGATAGAGGACGAAGAGGGGGAATGGGTTCTGGTTCGCCCGTGGAAAGTGAGGAATGAAGAAAAGTTGCTGGAGAAGAGGATCAGCCGGACCTCATCAGACTCTTCAAAGGGAGAGATTAAACCTCAATGTCACAAATGTGCTAAGCAGGGTCACTACATCCATGGCTGCCCAAACAATTGGTTCTGCTACTTTTGTAATGGATCAGGTCATATCTCATAGGATTGTGCTAGGCTCATAGCTGCTTCCAAAGAGGCAACTATTCCTCTTCCCAAACAGGCGAGCACGAACAATTCCAACCATAGTAAATCTCAAGCCAGCACCGTCGGAGGTAGGAGAGTTACGAGGGCAGTTATTAAACCCACATTGATAATGGCGGAGTTTCAGAATCGTTTCAAGAAATGTGTGTTGATTAAAGCGCAGACAAGAAACCCATCGACGGAGGAGAATACAACGATCTTGGTAGCTAACTTTAAAGCAGTGCATAACTGGAATTTGATTGTTCAAAAGTTCAGTGAGAACGAATTTTTTGTGAACCGCCAAGATGAGGAAAGAGTGAAGGAGGTCCTGTCTTTGGGAGAGTTAGATGGCAAAGAGTTTTACATCACTCTCAGGGCATTGGTCTCGTAGTGTCGAAGCTCTTAAGATTGACTATATGCCCTCAGTGAGGATTATAATGTATAATTTTCCTTTTTACTGTTGGGTTCTCTCATGGTTTCAGAACTTAGTTACAGGCTTCGGTTGTGTCATTGCACTTGATAAAGGCACCTTGTTTCAAAACCGACGTGATTTCGCTCGAATTCAGATAGGAATAGATAGCCAAGAGGCAATACCATCGATGGTTTTGGTTGAGTTCGAGCAGGAGGTCTGCGAAGTCAAAGTTATCATCGAGAAGAAGAAAAATGTCTCATTTCGAGTTGCTACGGGCTGTGAAAGCGAAGAAAGCAACGAAGAAGATGAACGATGCAGGTCTCGGGAGGTAGACAATGACTATTGCCAGCTGGATCTAGCCAAAAGCGATCATAACCGCTCACTGCAGACCGCGAAGTGCAAGAAACTTCAATCGTTGGATCTGCAAAAGATTAATCACATTCGTTCAATTCAAAAAGCTGTTGACGTGGCTCTACCCGCACGAAAGGGAAATGAGGAGGTAGTCGATACCAGTTGTCACGAAGGGAGAGGGCAGACATAGGTAATAGGACGTAATGTGACTAGTGACTGTAGGGGTAACACGTTGTAGATTTTTTTCCCAAAATGACCCTTTTTTTGAAAGTTTTTCCCAAACTACCCTATTTTTTATTTTTGTTCCCTAAACGACCCACTCGCTTTTTGAAAAAGCGAGTTTGGTTAAAAATAACTCGCTTTTTCAAAATGCGAGTCTGAAACTTTTAATTTTCGAAATGTTAGACTCGCTTTTTGAAAAAGCGAGTTATTTTTAACCAAACTCGCTTTTTCAAAAAGCGCACTTGATTATTTTGGTAAATATTTTCGAAAGTGGGTCAGCTTGGTAAATATTTTTAGAAAGTGAATTAGTTTGGTGAATAATTTTAGAAAGTGGGCTATTGTGGTAACAAGTTCTTTCTATATCACATTGTCACTTGATCTTCTTTAGACCATTATATATGAAATCGTTTGTCAGGACTTTCTATATCACATTGTCACTTCATCTTCTTTGGTCATAATTTTATAAATTTAGCAACTGTTTAGCAGTAGCAGAGGATATACATAACTTGACATTATTTCAATATATACATAATTGGTGTGTTTTATGTTGTCGAGAATGAGCCCATAGATACTCTCAATCCCCGGTATACACATAATTGACTTTTGACCTATCAATCATATGCGCTGAGTTCTTGCGCCAAAAGTCTCACACTCGCTTTCTGAAAAAGCGAGGTGGTTAAAATCTCATCTCTTTTTCATCAGCACACCTATCAACCAAAATAGTTCACCATTAGGCCACGATCTTAGAAATCAGATCCAATGGTTAACAGATATGAGCCTCGACAACAATCTTAACATTTATCCATCCAAATACTGAATTGGCATATGTTGATGCTCCTACCAATAAATCAATGGACAAATCATAAACAGAATGAACAATTCATAAACAACAATATAAACAAACGAAAGAAAAGTGATCAAGAGAGAAAATTTCTTCTTTGTTAGGAAAAAATAAACTCGGGCTTTCAAAACAAGTGCAAGAAATACAAAACAATATATTATGAGCAAACCTTAGTCTGCTGACAATATTCAGAACTAGAAAACAATGTCTCATCAATTACCACGTCAGGCTTTTGTGGTCTACCATTATGTATAACAGCAACCATGAACGAAGTTACAACCACCCTTTTAATATAAGAATTTTTGGCGCAAGAACCCAGCGCATATGATTGATAGGCCAAAAGCTAAGATTGATTGGGAGTATCTATGGACTCATTCTCGACAACTTAAAACACACCAATTATGTGTATACTGAAATAATGTCAAGTTATGTATATCCTCGACTACTGCTAAACTGTTGCTAACTTTATAAATATAAATAACTTTATGTATGAAGATCTTCTGTCTCTCGGTGGATTTAATACTTTAAATATAAATAATATATATTAAATATATAAAGTTTATAATTAAAAAAATTTGTGAAAGTGAGAGACGGATGAACTTCATCCGTCCCTCCCTACCGCATGACCCTTTTACCCCTAAGGTGATAATCTGGTTATATGAAGGAAGGGGTAACTTGGTCATTTCCGCCAACGTGAAATACAAAAAAAAATCATGGACCCTTTTAACCACCCTCGCTTTTTTCAGAAAGCGAGTGTGAGACTTTTGGCGCAAGAACTCAGTGCATATGATTGATAGGTTAAAAGCCAATTATGTGTATACCGGGGATTGAGAGTATCTATGGGCTCATTCTCGACAACTTAAAACACATCAATTATGTATATACTGAAATAATGTTAAGTTATGTATATCCTCTGCTACTGCTAAACAGTTGCTAAATTTATAAAATCATGACCAAAGAAGATGAAGTGACAATGTGATATAGAAAGTCCTGACAAACGATTTCATATATAGTGACCTAAAGAAGATAAAGTGACAATGTGATATAGAAAGAACTTGTTACCAAATGACCCACTTCCTGAAATTATTTACCAAACTAATCCACTTTCTAAAAGTATTTACCAAGCTGACCCAGTTTCGAAAATATTTACCAAAATAATCAAGCGTGCTTTTTGAAAAAGCGAGCTTGGTTAAAAATAACTCGCTTTTTCAAAAAGCGAGTCTAACATTTCGAAAATTAAAAGTTCCAGACTCGCTTTTTGAAAAAGCGAGTTATTTTTAACCAAACTCGCTTTTTCAAAAAGCGAGTGGGTCGTTTAGGGAACAAAAATAAAAAATAGGGCAGTTTGGGAAAAACTTTCAAAAAAAGGGTCATTTTGAAAAAAATTCCACGTTGTACACCCCCAAAAGCGGAATCTTGAAGAAGAGAGAAGGTGCGGAGCTCGGGGGTGAAATGATAGAAAGCCAATGCGGTAACAGTGAATTGTTGAAGTTGACGCGCGCACAGTTCGAGGCAGCATTCCACGTGGCTGTGCAGGCCTTGGTGAAGAATAAAGAATTAGGCCGGGTCGATCATAGTCTTAACGGGCCTGACGAGGGGGAGAGAACTATTATGTGCTCATCGGTTAATTTGAGTACTATTAAAAATTCTAATAGTGCTGAAGTTGTGAAAGGAAAAGAAGTTCAACTCGACAAGTTACCTAATAGCAGGGCAGTGATCATACAAACAGGGATGATTTCTGGAGTGGATAGAGATGTGGATGTGGAGTGTGACGACTGTAGTAAGGAGGAGGAAGGGTTAGAGTCAAAGAATAAGATGATATAGGCCTTACATGGAGTTAAGATTCAGTATCAGACTCAGATATGGAAGCACGGGAAAAGCAAGTTAGGGAGTTAGCGGGAGGTGGCGACAAAGATAGAAGTCTCGGGAGTGTTAATAAGAAAACAATGGAATATCAAAGAAAGAGCAAAAGAAAATTGGACATATGGGGGACACAGGGACCGAGCGAAGACGACCTTATCAGGGCGGCGTCCAAAGCCAAAGAGCCTGCATCTGCTTGCGGAGGTATCCCTGATAACAATTCTTCAATTTTGAATTTCATTAATGATAATACTCTCATCTATTATGCAAGTCTTTACGCCACGAATGTAGAGCAATTACAACATGTTCAATTGTTGAGGGAAGATGCCAATAGACTAGATCTTTAGTTTCTAGAGGCAGATAGAGCCTACCAGACGTTCGAGGTTTTATAATTGTTTTCAAATGTTGTACATCTTTTGGATAGTTAGGGGCATGAGACAAAGAACAAAGAGAAGTTTAATCAATGAGATGTTAGGAAAGATGAAGCCTAGTATTTGTGCTATTCAAAATACTAGGATTGAGAATCCGAAGATGGAGGATTTCCAGAGTATTAGGTCTTTAGGGTTGTTCGATTGGAGGTTTAAGTCTTCCATCGGTTTGTCAGGTGGTATTGCGATTGGGGTGGACCCGATCAGTTTTGAGATTTTAGAGGAATGGATCAGAAGATTTTTGATCACGGCAAGAATTAGACGAAGAAGGGATGATTGGGAGCACATGGTCACCTCTATTTACGGTCCTTACGACCCTAGATTGCGGGGTCTTTTCTTGGACGAACTTAGAAACATTAGAGGAACCTGGGCAGGGCCTTGGGTGGTGGGGCGGTGATTTCAACATTACTAGATTTCAGAACGAGCACAGAGGGCGGGGAGCTAGTAATCAAGATAGATCTAATTTCAACTCCACCATCGGCGATTTAGAACTCATGGAGATTAAACCGACTGATAGGAGATTTATTTGGTCGAACATGCAGGCCATACCTATTTTAGCGAAGCTTGATAGGATTTTCATTTCCACTGAATGGGAGGACGCATACCCGCTAGCGAGCGTCAGATCTATTACGAGATCTACTTCAGATCATACCCCCTTAGCTCTAGAAATCGGGGATGGAAAGAGAAATTGTGGACAACCGTTCTATTTTGAGAAAGCTTGGACCTTGTCCAACAATATCCGTAAGATTAAAGCTGAATCATGGAAAACAGAAACTGATACCGATAATTCAATTTCCAATTGGATTATTAAGACTAGGCGACTTCGTAAGTGTTGGAAACAGTGGGCTAAGCAGGAATTTGGCCAAGTGAAAAGTAGATTGGTGGAGTTAGGAGGGAAAGTCCAAGATTTATAGGTACAAGAGGAAGAGAAGGACCTTCTCGGGTCAGAGGTAGAAGAATTGGCTAATAGTAGACTTGAGATCCGACGATTGGGGCAGATGGAGGAGCATTACCGGAGACAACACTCAAGAGTGCAGTGGCTCAGAGAAGGGGATACAAATACTAAGTTCTTTCATAAGGTAGCCAATGGAAGAAGGAGACAAAATCACATCGTAGGATTGTTTTGGAGGATAATTGGTGCGAAGACAAGGGACAGATCAGACTTCATGTAGACGGAAAGTTTAAGGATTTATTGGGAGTCAACAGAACTCATAGATGTAGGATGACAACTGTCATGTGGAGCGACTCTATAATTGATGGAAGTGAGGGGATCAAAGGAATGTTTACAGAGGAAGAGGTTTTTGAAGCAATTAAGGGCCTAGGGCAGGACAAATCTCCGGGACCAAACGACTTCCCGATCTTCTTCTAAAAATTATATTGGAATATAATAAAGAAAGATCTGTTGGATATCTTCAAAAACTTTTATCATTGAACAACGGATATAGAGAGACTCAATTACACGTTTATCATTCTAATTTCCCCCCCAAAAAGGAGGTTCTAGGGTAGATGATCTTAGACCAATTAGCCTGTTGAACGGATCATTCACGATTATCACGAAGGTGTTGGCACAAAGATTGGCTCCTCATTTGAATGATGTGGTTGTTGAATCCCATAGTGGATTTATCAAAGGCAGGGGCATAATGGACAATGTCGCTTCAACACATGAGATTGTTTTTAGAGGCTACAAGGAGCAAACTGATGGATTCTTACTGAAATTGGATTTTGAAAAGACATATGATATTGTTGATTGGGAATGTGTAGATGAAGCACTGGTGCTTAAAGGATTTGGAACAAAATGGCATTCTTGGATCACAAAGTGTGTTAGAGGAGGGAAATCTTCGATTCAATTTAATGGGAACAAGGGAAAGGAAATTCGGTGCCGCAGGGGACTGAGACAGGGAGATCTTCTGTCTTCCCTTCTATTTACTCTGGTGGCAGACGGGCTGGCTAAATGGTCAAGAGAGACAGAGAATAGCAAGTTATCCAAGGCATTAAGACCAATGGTATCACAGACTCCATCTCCATTCTTCAATATACATATGATACTCTAATGTTCAGAGTAGCGAGAAAAGAAGTTTTAGCGATCGGTACTCTTTTAAAATGCTTTGAAGCGTGGGCAGGTATGACGGTGAATCTCAACAAGAGCTCTCTTATTCCATTTGGTGTTAACCTTTCTACATCAATCATGGACATCAGAGATTATTTTGGGTGTAAGGAGAATTTCCACTTGTTTACCTAGAAACACCTATTCGGCCTGGGGTGATGCGAAAGGAAGATTGGTATCCTCTAAATAAGAAGGGTTAGAAGAGATTGACAGGATGGAAGGGACGTTTCTTATCGCTCAGAGGAATAATTACGTTAATTAACTATGTCCTTAGTAGTTTACCAACGTATCTTATGTCCATTTACGAGTTGCCCAATCAGAAGGATTGACAAGTGCAGGGGAAGATTTTTATGGAAAGGAGCAGATGAATCAAATAAAGGATTTCACCTGGTGAACTGGGGTATGGTCTGAAAGAGTTCAGGGGCCTAAGGATTTTGGATCTGGGGGATATTGATAAAGAGCTTTTGAGTAAATGGTGGTGGAAGATGAGTAGGAGGCGTAATAGTTGGTGGTGCAAATTCTTCGCGACATATCGGAACAGGATGAAATTCAGGCATGAGGGGAGAAGTAAGCATGACAAAGCGTCCTTCCTATGGAAAGGGGTGGCTAGATTGGGCGAAATGTTCCACACCAATACTAAGTGTAAAATTGAGAATGAGAAGGATACCCGATTATGGAAGGACAAATGGTGTTGAAATAACACCCTTCTAAATCTTTTTCCGGAGGGAGCCACTGCCACGATTAGTTTGGATTCTCTGGTGGCAGATGTTTGGCGTAATAACACTCTTAGGTTGGAGGTTCGTGCTCAAGGGTTTCGGGAGGGATTTAAACAACTACAGCTCCTTAACAATGTAACGCCCCGAATACCAAAATACAGTAATTCGTAGCTCAACGGGATCTACACTTCACTTCGTACAATCTTACAAGGAATTTTGAAACTTTTATTACATCATTGTTCTTTTACATCAATAACGCAGCGGAAAATAAATGAAGTACAACATGATAAATATACAATTTCAACAACTTGAACATGTAACTAATCATCAGTATCAAATTCATCTCTATATCTCCTTGTAAGATCCAAGTCCTACATATGAAACCGTGGGCACGTCATTTGCTTACAACCGACGCAATGTTACAAACAGTGATCCTCTCTATGCTGTATTATAACGAAATCTCTTACTTTAACAAATCACAAACTTGAATGCATTTAAAAGTGTAAAGAGTGAATACCCTAGATATGTTAGTGTATGACATGACTTAATGCCTAATGCAGGTGTTATACTACAATGACACTAATGCATACCTGTTCGGATTCTATGCATCCCATACTACATAGGTCCGAGGGCAAGCACCTATGTACTCCACATTAAAGGGTTTATTCCCTCGTCATGATAACTACCTAGTAATAAAACAAAGTTTAGACATTCCACGAGTACGGATTCCAGTCCCGGAGATCCACCGCTCGACTATACATAATCCTCGTCGTGCGAACATCGCAACTGTCCCTCTAGCCCTGGTATACACATATACACTGGAGTATGGCCTACTATCCGCTCGACTATTCATGATCTCGGAATCCACTGCCCGATCAATCATAATTTCGGATTTAATTAAGGCTCGCCTCCATCGTAAGCAACCACAGTTCCGGAATCCACCGCCCGACTATATAGAGGCCCTCCACTTACGTTTGCCCAAGTTTATTATATTTTCACTTAGTGTCTAATTCTTAAGTTTGAACATGAATAAATAATACTACCTAGAGTTTAGTTTACCCTCCTGTCGGTCTTACACAAAAATACCGTGAACGACACCCTTATTGACCACTTCTCAAAAATCAGTTATTCATTACCATTACTTTTACCGGTACCTGGGTATCACTAAGCTTCTAGAATCAACATCTTTCCATGTTCAATAACTTGGGGTACTCATCCCCTTATAATTCATATTCTCAAATTTCATGTATTCATAATTTATTCAAATTCTTTCATGCATTCTTATTCATTCATCAAAGGTACAATCTCAACATATTCATTTTCACAAATACTTTTCATATTCATCCAAAACTTTCTTGAATCAAGTTAATTAAGATTAAGACATAATCTCTTTAAAATTTATCTTTGAAAACCAATCTCATCATTTTCCTTTGATTTATTTTGAACTAATCTTAACATCTTAATCCCATATATATATGTCTTTCTTAAGTTCGCATTTCATCTACTCATGAATATGATCTTTACTTTCCCAAAATATAACTTAAAATAGCGAGAATATATTTTCAATCAAGTCGTTTAAGTAACATTGCAAAACAGTAAATTCAAAGTTAGAAAACTGCATTTCATGCTATTTATAAAAATCATAGAAAATTGTATACTTCACGAAACTTAGCGTTCTTTATATCAAACTGAAGGTATAAAAGTCTACTTTCATTTTGTGGTTATAAGTTTTCTCAAAATACCATATCTATAACCCTGAATTCTTCAAAATATACAGTGGGGTCGAGATACTGAAATACTGCTACTGTACAGTCTTGTAAAATTCATATAAAATCCAATTCTTTATGAAAATTTGAGTTCTTGGACTTTTCAGAAAGGTTAACGTGTCTACTATAATTTCTTAGTTCTGACTTTTCTCAAATTGTTTTATTTACAATGCTGAATTAATCAAAAACCAAAAGGTGTGCAGAATTCCTGCAACCAGCCAACTACTAACCAGTTTTGAGTTTAGAATTTATTAAAATAGTAAATGAACTCCAAATCTTATGAAATTTTAAAGGGATGCTACTGACATATACAAGATGCTCCCCAAAAAGTTTTAGTTCCAGATTCCAACTATTTTATTAGATATGATTTTCTGAAGTGTAAACAAAATTTAAAACAGTAACTTTCTTTGCATGAATTAGTATTTTTGTGTACAAATCTATTTTCATATCATTTAATCTAATCAAGATGTACTACCATGCAATTAAACAACATCAATTCAACTTATTTTCATGAAAATCTTTCAATTAGCATGCATCTTCATTCTAAATATCCTCATTTCAATTTAATCACTACTCATATGCATATCAAGTTTACCTAGCAATTTACCTACACATATATGATACTATAAATTAGAAATCTCAAGAAGACACCCACCTCAAATGAAGATTCTGAAGTAGAAGAAAACTCCTAGATGTTGCTCCTCGCTCCAAGAATGGGACTTTCTTCTCCTAGCAAGCTCTCCTTCCTCCAAGCAAGAACTCAAACAATTCTCTCTTTCTTTTCATCTCTTTCTTATTTTTATCTTTTGTTTCTTTTGATCTTTGGTGCAAGATTACGAAGGAAAGAGGTTGGTATTTATAGGGTTTTAGAATGCTCTTCTACTACTCAAATTAAGTGTTCTAATTCATAACCTACATAATCCCCTTCACTAATTGGCCATTCATTACTCTCACAAACTCCCAACTCTTCCTATTCTTATGCATGGCTAACTCTTCTTGTGACTTTTGGGTTGCACTACGTGCACGTGCAACCCACAAGCACACACTCTTATTTGTTAGTTGTTATTTATTCATGTTGTTTACATGACAAGTGTACAAAACTAATTGAAGGATTTTTCTTAGTGGACTTTCTCTTGTGGGTTCGGTCTATTTTTATTTAATTAATTTACTTTAATGGGCTTAGAGTCTTCTATTAGGCCTATGGGTTTTAATATGCAACAAAAATGAATGAAAGGAAATTATGCATAACTTTTAAATAAAATTGAGAATAAAAAATCATAAGATGAAATTGCTCGTGCGTTGAACGTATACAAATAAGAAATGTATTTTTCATTTAAATTTTTTTATACGGGATGTTACAAACAACTTCATTCGATCTAGCGAACAATGTACTCAGGCTATAGAGGATGCGAGATCCTGGAACTTAGGATCGACGGAAACGATCTCGGGGGCAGCAAAGTATAGGTGGCTTAATGGTGGAGGAATCAGAAGTAAGGAAGCTAATATTATTTGGAAGACCAACGCTCCCACAAAGGTTGAAGCATTTCTATGGCTGGTGGCGACTGATGTTATCTTATCAAAAGTCAATTTACAAAAGCGAAGTATGTAGATAGATGTCAGATGTTCTAGATGCGCCAATGGGGATGAAGATACTAATCATATTTTATTTAGTTTCCCTAGAGCTAGGTTAAGTTGGGAGGTTCTGTGTCTTGGCTTTGGAAGTACAGATGTACCTACCTCGAGTATAGAGGTTTGGGGACAGTGGAGTGAAAACATAATTTGTAAGAACGACAGAATAGCCTAGGATATTTCAGGGGCCGCAACAAAGTGGGGATTATGGATAGACCATAATGAACTTTGTTTTCAAAATATTAATAATAGATTCCCGATTATGATGCATTAAATCTTTGCTTCCATTCACGCTTGGGCAGGTCAAGCAGGAGCAAAGATGAGGATGCATAAGGAGGAGGAGGAGTAGCTCAGGACTGGAGGGAGAATACCGCATGATGGATGGAACAATTCTTATGGATCTTCTTTTGTGTGGTTGTTATAGTTGCCTATGTTGTCATTTTGATTATGTAGGATTTTGATGTATTATGTAATACCTGTTTTGTTAATTTTTCATTAATGAAGCGATGACGATGTCATTTTTTATCTTAAAAAAACAATTTCTTATTTATCAGGAGGGAGGGTCATGGATCAGACATAGATAGGTAGAGTGGGTGGTTTTAAAGAGGGATGAGAGGGAAAGAAAGTGAGAGTTAAAGTGCCTCAAAATCAAGGGAAGACAATTGGTTATTTCTTTTAAGTTGATTTTTTTTTTTCAATTTAAATTCAAATTTCAAAATCATAATTTGAGTGAGAAATTCTACTTACCTCTTCTTTCTTCATTGTGAGAGAGAGAGAGACACAGAGAGAGAGAGGTTTAAAAACTTTTTGCTTAGTATAAGTATAAATTATAACTAGTATAACCATGTGTAATATATTGCACATAAATTTTTTAAAATAAAAAAATAACAAAACTATTTTTTGAAAAAAATTCTCTAATAACATATGTACAATATTGCACGATTTTTTTAGGGTTTAATTAAGGGATATGAATTCGGTTTGGATGGAGAAAGAGTGAGGAATTGCCTCCGACATTTGCTCTTTTTTTGTGGTATTAGCATAATATATTTTAAGCAAAAAGTGGCATTAGCATAATATATTATATAGATAATATAATGCTAGATTTTAAGCATAAACAAAACGATTGAGGTTTCGAAAAATGAAAGGAGACTGCAAAATATATCTATATACTAAAACACAAAGAGCTATCAAGTGGCTCTCCTTCAATCCTTCCAAAATCAAAAGTCCAGATCTAATCTCTCAAAACACATCCCCCCCTCCCTCCCCCCCCCCAAAAAAAAAAAAAACTCAAATTCAAATTTCCCCACCCAAAACAACTCATTTATTTATTTAATTATTTCTCTCTCTCTCTCTCTCTCTCTCTCGCCTATTCAAAAAATTAAGAAAATAAAAATTTAAAAATCTAAAAAAAAGAAAAACAAAATTTAAAACAAAAAAAAACTAAAAAAATTTAAAAATTTAAAAAATAATTCAAAAAAATAAAAAACTTATAAAAAAATTATTTTTTTAATTTAAAAAAATAAAAAATAAAAAACTTAAAAACTAAAAAATTTTAAAATTTAAAAAATTTAAAAATAATTCAAAAATTCAAAAAAAAAAAATAATGAAAATTTTTAAATTTTAAAAAATTAAAATTTCAGAAAAAATTTGAAAATTCGAAAAATCTCAAAGCAAATCCAAATCAAAATCCAAATCCAATGTCGAACCTCAATCAAGAGGTCGTCGCCGATATCTGATCCGCTGCTGATTCTGTTTCGGTGTCTTTCCTCCAAATCGAGCGTGAATATCAAGAGACTCCGTATCGGCAACTCCCCTCCACCGAATCGAGAGTCTCTATATGCGATGTGACGACTTTAATTTATCTCATTAACCGAATTCTAATTCTAATTATTAATTTTGTTGGTGCAGGGGATTACTCAGTTTTTTGCTGACTCGAATTTTGTGTGTGCATGAGATCTAAGTTCAGAGAGGTATATTGTTTTATTTTTGGGTTTAAAAAAAAATTAATTTGGTGATTTATTTGATGAGTTTTTTATTGGTTTTGATTTAAGGTGTACGCAAGTGAGAGATGCATTATTTGGTGGCCTCAATTTGGGCTTCCAAACCATAGCAGGACAGGTACGCTGATCAGCAACCTAAAATAAGTTGGCAAATATGCAACATTAATTTCTTTACTACAAGAGAAAATACTATCGTGAAGTGTTCCCTTCACTGGTTATTAGAAACCATGGATAACATAACATATAAGAACTTTTAGTGTATGTTTGGATATATAGGATTGGGATGACTGGAGTTTACCAGTGAAGGGTGCAAACTCTCTACTCAAGAAATACAGCAAAAGTAAATTTTTTATTGATCCATTTTGATTTTTTTTTATAAAGGTACAATGGGAAGACAAAGTATGGAGATAAAAGAAATGATTAGCTTGGATTAGAGTTTTGAGAACTTCGTGTATTTCATTTTGGTTGAAATAATAACAAGAAGTATTTTAATTGCAAACTGAGTTTCAGAAAAACAAATATTTAGATTATTGGTATTGTAGATACCTTCACACCTGCACTTGCGTTACCATTGTATTTAGACATGCTTATAGTTGTTATGGAATTAGAGTGAGCTTTATAAAACCTATATGATAATGTCCTTGCATAACTATTGCAAGCATCTAAATTTGATGCTGAAGTTAAAAAAAACTATATGCAGTGTTTCCAACAAACTATATGCATTCCAGGTAAGTTCAAGCTAATGATCAGGAGGCGATAGTTGAGCTTAAAGGTAGATATACTGTTTCCTCATATAATATGTTTGTTTCTTCAATTAATTTGTTGGACCTCCAAAACTATTTTATATAATCAAACCAGGTGCACCGTTCCGAAGACGTGCCGTAGGCACGTGTCAACGGGTAAACCTAGTATTATACAAAGCATGATCTTACAAGTTCTCCTTGTAAGATCAGGCGAATCACATGTTCTGTATAAATTAATTTATCATAATAATTAAATAAAAGAACACACAAATTTACATATGAACACCTTCCTCAAAGGTTCACATAAACTTCATTTTTTTGGCAGCATTTTTGCTTAATTAATTATACTGTAAAAGCATATTTGCTTACATAGTATATTACTAGTTTACCCTCATGTGCAATGATACACATGTCCTTTTCTTTTTTTTTTTGGACTGGTAAAAGGTAGGATTAACCTACTTAACGAAAGAAAATATATAGATAAGTAAATAGATAACAAGAGTTACAAAATACCTTAGAAGGAGTAGATTGGCGACAACCGAGCTCTTGTGTATGCGTCTAAGTTTGAGATAGCATACCATTGGGTCGTAGAGAGGGCATTAGACATCTGTCGTACTCCTCAACTAGCCCAAGGGTATGATCTCATCCCCCAGACACACACCGCAACAAGCCCAAATACAAAAAGCCAATCCTCCAAAAAGAAAACAGAGCAAAATAAAGTAGCAAATTACAAGGTCTAGGACAAACACTGTCCTCAAAAAATAACTAACAGATACTACAGCTGAGATGCAAAGCCCTGGATCATCCTTGGGAACCCCCTGCACTGCGCTGAGAGTAAGTGTCTCCTGGCCTCATCAAGTCGCTGTCCCCGGTAGCTAGAAGTTCCTAAAAAATCTTGGCCTTCTTCTTTGAATCACCGCTTGCATCTAACTAATGAGAGAACCAAAATTTGGTGTTAGAGATAAGCTTGTCCACGGTAATAGATTTCTTGTTAAAAGTATTTTCATTACGAGCTTTCCAAATGCTCCAACATGCAGCAAGTGTAACCAAGTGCCTTGAGTATGTGAACTTGTGTTTGTGATGATCAAAACACCAGTGTGTGAAGCAGTCAACAATCGATGAGGGAAGATGAGGAATGTTAAAGCAGTTTGTGAAATATTGCCAGGTTTGAGCAGCCATGGGGTATTGAAAGAAGATGTGGAAGGTGGTTTCCATCGGACATGCACAAGTTGTGCATGTCAGATCACCATCCCATCCCTTGGAGTGAAGTCTCTCTTTGGAGTTGAGTTTCTCCCAACTCAACATCCAGATAAAAATCTTGCATTTGAGCGGTGTCAGGTTCTCCCAACAAGCATGGTAGAAAGGAGATAGCAGCCCTGAAATATTGTAGAACTCATATGCTGATTTCACAGTGTAGTTCCCAGTGCTAGAATGTCTCCAATGTGCAGTGTCTGGAATAGTAGAGGGTTGTACATTGTAGAGAAACTGCAGAAGTTGACCTTTTTCAAGACTGATTGTGGTGGAAGTGGAAGTATGTAGGCTTGGTTTCCAGGTCCATCTACCATCATCCATGAACCCTTGAGAGTTCAAAAAGGCATCTCTATTCCAAGCTGCTTCAAACAGAGTAGGGAACAAGGTGGCAATGCTGCTACCTTCAATCCATTTGGAGGTCCAGAACTTAATCAGTTGCCCATTTCCTAGTTGCCAGGAGATTCCTTGATCAAATTGCTCTTTTAGCTTGTAGACATTTTTCCAAAAGTTAGAGGCCTGGGTCATGCAAATGAAGGAATTGGTTTCACTCCTGAAGTAGAGGGATTTGATAACTTGAGTGCAAAGGGATTCTTCAAAAAGAATTTTCCACCACCATTTCATGAGAAGTGCATTGTTGAATTGGCTAAGGTTTAATACCCCTAGGCCTCCTTGCTTTTTGGGCTGACATATGTGCTTCCAGTTTGTACAAGACGTGCCTGAAGCCTTAGTGTCCCCTCAAACCTAAAAGAATCTGCTCCGTATCTGATCAATCCGAGCAGTCACCCATTGTGGTAGTTTGAAGAAGGAAGCGAAGTAGGTTGGCAGTGTACTAAGAACTGAGTTGATGAGAATCAGTCTCCCCCCTCTAGATAACAGTCGTCCCTTCCAGGTGGAAAGTCTTCTCTCAATTCTTAGAGTAAGTGGTTGCCAATCCCTCTTTTTAAGCTTACCTTTGGAGAGGGGCATACTGAGATACTTGGTGGGAAGGGAATCCTGTTTGCAACCCAGGATATGAGCGAAAACTTGAAGCTTAGCCTTAGAATGTCCAAAGTAGAGGATGGAGGATTTGGAAAGATTGATGTGGAGGCCAGATACATTTGCAAAAATGTGTAGGAGCAATTTCAGATGGAGTACATCTTGCTCATCTCCTTTGCAGAAGATTAGTGTATCGTCAGCAAATTGCAGTATGGATAGCGCCCCTGAGGTTCAACTGAGAAAAAGTGCCATAATCTCTACCCGTTCTCAACATTTGGGCAAGAACATTAACCCCCAAGATGAAAAACATCGGAGAAAGAGGGTCACCTTGCTTCAATCATCTTTTTGATAAAATTGTCTTTCCGGCAACACCGTTAACAAGAACAGAGGATTTGGTTGAGTGGAGAATTGCCTTGATCCAACCGCACCAGCGTGGGCCAAAACCTCGTGCGGCAAGCATCTATTCAATGAAAGTCCAGCTTAGTGTATCGAAGGCCTTCCTAAAGTCAATCTTAAGCATAAGTGTGTTAGACTTTTGGAGCAGCAAAGGTTGACTGCTTCGTGTGTGACTAGAAAACAGTCGACCGTGGACTTTCCTTTGAGAAAAGCACTTTGAGAAGAAGAAACCAGAGTATGCAGTAGAGGACTTAACCTGTTAGCAAGGATTTTGGTGAAGATCTTCATAGAACAATTGAGAAGGCTAATTGGACGGAAGTCAGAGACGGTATTAGCACCATCGCACTTAGGAATGAGGACGATGTTGGAATAGTTCAGTCTGTTAATGTCTGCCTTACCATTCTGGATGTCAAGAAGCATGCGGCATAGATCATCTTGAACTGTCTCCTAGTGTTGTTGCTAGAAGTGCATAGAGAAGCCATCAGGGCCAGGAGCCTTGTCTCCATTCATGTTGAAGACTGCCTTATGAATCTTTCTTTAGTGAATGGGGCATCCAGTTCAGAGAGATCAAGAGAAGGATTGGGGTAAAGGGCAGCCCAGTCAACTTTGAAATGTGGGGTGCAATTATAACCACAAATATCTCTGAAATGTTGCTCGAAGCATGATCTGATGGCGGGTTGATCTGTGATGAAATCACCATTGTGAGCTAGACAATAAATAAAGTTCTTACGCCTTCCCCCATTAGCAATATAGTGGAAAAATTTGGTGTTGGCATCTCCCTCTTGGATCCAAGATACTCTAGCACATTGCCTCCAATAGGTTACCTCTTTTTGAATCAGCGACTGGTAATCCCTATGGGCTGCAGAGAGCTCGCTTGCTTGTGAATGATCAAGTGGTTGAGAGTCAGCCAAGATATCCAGGCTATGAATTTTTTCTAGGAGCAACTTTTTGCAAATAGGAATGTGGCCAAATTCCTCGTTACGCCAACGTTTGATCCGTCTCTTTAGAAGCGTAAGTTTAGTGGCAAAGATGTCAACCGAAGAGCCTGAGCAAGAGAAGCTCGACCACCAACTAGCAACAGCAGGATTGAAGCTTGAATGGGAGGCTCAGGCCTTTTCAAATTTGAAGTAATGTATCCTGGGAGTAAGCGCTTGTGAATCAAGGATTAAGGGGAAGTGGTCGGAGGCAATGTGCGGGAGAGAATGCTGGTGACAATTAGGGAAGAGTTGATCAAATTGGCTTGTGATGAGAAATCTGTCCAATCTAGCAAGCGTAGGCTTGGCTCTGAGATTAGACCAAGTGAACTTTCTACCAGCGAGGGGGAGGTTGATGAGGTGAAGCTGTTGAATCCAGCTCCTAAAGTCCTTCATATCTCTGCTCGAACTAAGGCCTCCATTCCTTTCAGAGTTGGATAGAGTTGCATTGAAATCTCCACAGATGACCCAAGCATCACATAAGAGTCTTCTATGGAGGGTAATTTTTCGGAAGCAGAGTTCTCTGTCGTCCAATTCAAATGGTGCATAAACAGAAGTGAGTGACCACTCGACTCCAGTTGATCTAATGCGGAAGGATAAGGAGAAGATGTCAGTGGCACAATAGAAGCAGTCTAAAATGCTATCATTCCAACCGACGAGAACACCACCACAACTATAAATAGCGTCGAGTGACTTCCAGTTTGTTAGAAAATTCCCCCCAATGGAAGAGAGCTTGCGGTTGGTGGGGTTAGAGAGTTTGGATTCTTGAAAGCAGACCACAGAAGTTTTAGAATTTTGAATACCATCTTTGATCAGGGCACATTTGTTGGGGTTGCCCAACCCACGAACATTCCAGCTGTCAATCTTCATTGAAACAATTAGAGCACACAACACAAACATGACAAAGTAGAGTTCGATAAGCGCAGGCACTCAATTGAGCTGCTGCTGCTAACTAGGAGGATCAACAGTAGCCACTGCAATATGCTTGAGCTTATCAACCGAGTGTGGCTCAACAACCTCCACTCCTATAGATTCAACTACCTCAATAATGTCCTCACTAGAAAGTAAAGCAAAAGGATTGTGGCATGCATTGGTAACTGAAAGCATAGAAGAGGATGTACCTTCAATCTTGTGGTGGGAGGTTGACTTGGCGGAGGCCCTCAGGTGGTGCATGAAGGGTCTGGTGGAGGAAAGTTTGGATGCTGAGCGGCAACGTTTGCTACTGCCTTCGTCAAAGCTTGGAGGTGCTGAGTCAGAGGTAGAAGATGAGATTAGTTTGCGGTACCTGGGGATCAGAGACCTAGTGCGGAAGCTGGAAGCGCACATTCCCTTGGTGCCAGTGCTGAATTGCATTGTCTTGGGAGCTTCAGATTTTTCTACGCGCTTGACCACAGAGTTCTCAAGGGCATGCTCAACAGCAGGTTGGATTTCCTTATATAGAGACAGGGGGATATGCACTAATTTCCCCTTCCAAATCATCTGTCGAATCTCTTCTTCTGGGGGGATGTAATGTGGGCTAGAAGAGCTGTCAAGGTTGTTGTTGGAAGCACTAGAGGCAATTTCCAAATTGCCCTTGGTGGAATCTGAGGGGATATCAATAACGGGTGGGGCGTTGAAAATAATATTCACATCCGGGTTGGTCCCCACAGGATCAGCTGCATCCTGCTTTTGGGGGGGGGGGGGGGGTTGGGGACCATTTTCGAACCTTCCGCGGTAGAATCAGCCATGCCAGAAATATTAAGGAACTTTCCATCAAAGGTGGCAAGATTTGGGGGGACCGATGATTGCGCTGCAGATCCTCTAACGGAAAGATTAGCATCCGAGATAGGCGCCTTTCCCTCAGTAGCTCCTACAATTGCCTGATTTTGCAGCTGATTGTTGCTGTCCTGTTTCTCCGCCGGCGATTCCCTACGTCGCCAAAATGAGGTAGATGAGCTGGAGCCGGAGGTGAACAGCTGGACTTTGCCTTTTGCAACATCATCAAATGGAATAGGGTTGCCGAGAATAAGAACGGGGACTTCATGAACCTGAAGCTCTTGGGTCCAAGGCACTCTGTAGTTGACGAGGATGTTCTTTGGGATGAGGCTGATGTCTTATACTTCTATGAGGATGAGTGCTTGGTCTCTGGAGACCACGTTCTTCATGTCATCGCTCATGGTGATGAATTTTCCAAAAGTTTGAATCAGCTGTACGAGAGAGGTTTGGTTCCACAAGTGGAAGGGGAGTAGCGGCACATTAATCCAAATGAAACTTGGTTGTGGCTTAAGCTTCGCACCATAGTACATCGACCATGGCGAAAAAGTGGCATTGAAACTCGAAAACTGGAATACACCATCAGCGATTGCCTTCTTTGCCTCTTTTTCGGTGGGGAATTGCATGTGGAACACCGCCTCACTTACCCTCTTGACAACCCACCAACCTCCTTGCCTCCTCCAGGCAAAGTTCAGTGCACTCTCAACTGTCGCGGCATCTGGGCGAGTCCGGGGGTTGATAAGGTGGAGGAAGGTGCTTGCATGTAACCCTGGAAGAGCAGAGGCGATTTCTGAATTGTGAGAGACCTCAATGGCCAAAGAATCCCTTCGGTTGTGGAGAGGACAGTCGTGAACACGGTGGCTGAATTTTCGGCAGTCGACTGCCAGATGGTCATGTCTTTTTTTTTTTTGCCCATATAAGAAAAATGAATACAAACAATAAACACATTTAATTTAAAATTATAAATTCAAAAATCTAGGTTAACAGATATAGAATTATATAAACCTGCAATAATATACACTAATAATTACAGTATTAAACTAATAAATATGCTATCTTAATCTCTCACTAAGGTACTGTTCTTTTTTTTGCCTCTTATAGGAGGTTACCTCTTATAAGAGATTTATAGTAAGAGCCGCTTGTAAGAGCCTCTTTTTGAGACGTTCTTTTTATATAAAAATAACCTCTTATAAGAACCTCTTATAAGAAATTTCTGTTCTTTTTTCACCTCTTACAAGAGCATTTTATCTACTTTTACATATTTTTGCCCTTGCTATATAATTTCTCTATTTATACTTTGGGGTAATATAGACTTTTTAAGTGATAGAAGGCTTATAAGAATTTGAAAGAGGTTACTAGAAGACGTTTAGGCTTATAAGCGATGTTGAGGGAAATTGCTTATAAGAGGTAAAAAAAGAACGCTAAAAATTATGGGAAAAGAGATGAATCACCTCTTATAAGAGGTGAATTGCTTATTAGAGGGGAAAAAGAACAGTACCTAAATATGCTAGCTTAATTTCTTTTTTTCTCCTTCTTTCCTATTCTCATAAATTTGTATGAACAAATATAAAAATAAATAAACCCCTCGTTAATAATGTACTCAAATAAACCCTGTGCAACATTGCACAAAGTTTTTAAAATATGAAAGAAAAATGATTTAATTTTTTTTTATAATAACATCTATACAAAATTGCAGTATTTTTTATATTTGATTAAAGAATATGATTTTAATTCAAAATTTGAATGGAGAAAGAGTGGGGGATTGCCTCCTACATTTACTCTTTGTTTTTCTTTCTGTTTTTAAACGGAAAAAAAGAGAAAAGAAATCTAGACCAAAAGTGATTTTAGCATTATATATTATACAAATGTTAGGAGTATTAGTTGAGTTTTCGTTTTTTCAGGAGTAATTTTGGGTGCACAAACTAATCTTATTAATAATCTATATAATAAATTTCAAAGAAAGCTATCAAGTGGCTCTCATTCATTCTCCCCTAAAATCAATGGCCTAGATTGATTCTCACAAAACATATTTTTCCGCCCAAAATTTCAAACTCCAAAATTAAAATTTTCCCCCCAAAACTAAATAACTCATTACCTTATTACTATCTCTCTCCTCTCTCTTCACTTTTTCATATTTCTCTCTTTCTCTCTCTTGCTTTCTCTCTCATTCTTTCTTTATTTACTTAAAAATTTAGATTTTAAGATTTCAGGTTTGTAAAATTTTCAGAATTTTTATGTTTTTTTATTGCACATGTTATATTGAAAATAGCAAATATCTTTTCAACAGTTAAATTTCATCATTTTCCACACTTAAAGTTCTAAGAAGTTGGATTTTACACCCTCATTTATAATTATTTTTCGACATATACTAATAGAAACATGGACTTTTATTTACAACTAATTATTATCATACTATTCAAACTTGAACTACATAATTGTTGTTTTACTGTTTACAGAGCTTTTCGTGTGTTGTATCGTTCCGAAGACGTGCCGTAGGCACGTGCCCACGGACAAATCTAGTTATATAATATATTACATAAAAGATATTTTAACTACTCACGAAGTCTCGATCATCAGTATTGTTGTTGACATCACTGTCCATAAAAATTGAAAAGGAGGGAGGAGAGAAAAATAAATACAAAAACATACCAATCTAAAAATTATATTGACACATACAATATAATAACAGGGCAACAGTGGATCGGTAGCCTCTCGCTAGCCTCTAATTTTCCTGACCTCTTTAACATTGCAGCCAACCCTCTGGCTACAGTGGCAGATTATTATTCTCACCATGACAATATTTATGATTGGCATATTCCAATCCACATAACTTTACCAATTTCCCTTAACCCCAATTATTGCAACCTTCTCCTTTTATTAAGATCCTACCTAAGGCACCCCAAAGATGATTTTTAATGGCGCTAGACTAGCTCAGGTTCTTACTCGGTTAAATCATGCTATAACTTCCTCAATTCTAGAGGTGTTATCATATTCCTATCACACCATATGGAAGTGTATTGCCCCGCGCAAAGCCCGTATCCTCACTTGGCTTACTATCCACAATACACTGCTCATAATGGAGAATCTAAATAAAAGGAATCTAGCAAAATTATGTATTTTGTATGACCGACCATGAGGATACTTACCATTTATTTATTAATTACCCTACATCTTACCATTTATTTATTAATTACCCTACATTCACCCTTTATGTATCATCTGTAAGAGAGCTTGGAATGTGTACAGTATGTCAGGTTCTGTGTCGACATGGTCGAATTCCTGGAGATTACATCAGATCAAGCATCCATTTCAGTTTTCTTGGGATTTAACCATGATGGCACTTATTTGGACCATCTGGAAAGAAAGAAATAATAAAAAGTTTAATGGCTCGTCTCGACCCATTAATAGTTTGATAGATGATTTCTTTATTTCACCAATTTCTGGGTGCAATCTCTTCCTCCTCTCAAATTGGCTAAGCGTCGCTTAGCTGACCTGAGCTTCACAGCCAACCTTTTCTAGCAATCGAATCAAAGCCTACTTTATATGGTTATACTGTTTTCTTTCCTATTGTTTTCTCTTTTTCTGATGGTTTATTGTTTTTCTGCTTTAGAGTGCTACGCTTCATCTTAAGTGGAGACTATCATCATTTTTTGGAGTCAATCTTTTCTCTCTTTTGATTGCAGGTGGTTAGCTTGCCCTGTTGGTTCTCTTTTCCAGGTGTATTTTATCTTTCTCTGGACTCTCTTTACCTCGAGTTGAAGTCTATTCAATTCGATCAAAGTTTATCTCCAGTCCCTGTTCTATCTATGTTTCTACCTTTCAAATGTATATTATCTTTACTTGGTTATGTATTACTCCTCTTTGCTATGTTATACGTATTTCCCTACCAAGAATGTCTTTCTTTACATGTATTTCTCCTCTGTGCTATGTTATGGTTCTAGCTATGCTTATATCTTGTTCTTGCTTTATGAGTCGTGTTTTCTTCATCTGAGTTTTCTTCATTAGTGTTTCTCCTCTGATGTGATGTTCCCGGCTAATTGTGCGGGATCTTGTTGTGGGATTCTTGTTCATGTTGGTGTTCGCATTTTGGTGTCGAACTAGCTACTGTTCTGAGTGTTGGGTTTATGTCTTACATACTATGTTGGGTAAGAAGACGATGAGACGATGAAAAAATCGAGATGATCGGAGACGTAGTGGAAGCAAGGGAAACAATCAGCAACTATAGCAGCAGATGGAGTTGTGGTCGACCGTACTTGGAGTGCGGTTCACCGCCTAACTCTGCAGAAGTTTTCGAGGGGGATGGTCGACCGACCTTGAGGTGCGGTCAACCGCTGATGGATAATTTGGGTCGGATATTGGTGATTCGTGAGAAGCCCAACTTGCTCTTCAAGTCAGATATGACGGCTCTTATCGTAGGGTTATCTCTTCAGGAATATCCAAAGGCTATTGTATCAAGATATCAAACTAAATTTTCTCTAGATCTCTATATATATTATTGTTATTGGCCTCCATTGAGATCCAAGAAAGAGAAAGAGTACTTCATTGAATGAGAGATTGAGTGATTCTTTAATTGTAAACAACTATTACTTGCTTGTGAGGCTTGAGAGAGGGTCGTGTTGAGAATTGTAATATTCTTATATCTTCTCTAGTTGAATAACATCTTAGGTTTCTTCTCTCCCGGATTAAGGCGAAAGCCCCAACCGGGATAAATTTGTGTGCGCTTTGGTGTGTTTGGTATGATCTCATGTGTGCTTGATAGTTTGTGTTGATTGTATCGAATAACTCAACAAGATCCTAAAGATGGGTTTTCGGTAGAAATCCCTAACACTGAGGTGTTGTTTCATCCCCAGCTTCTGTTTCGTGCGGCTTTTGTGCTTTCAACTCTGCGTTGTGTTGTTTCGGTAGATGTCTTATCTTTCTTTTGGGTTGTGGTTCGCTCTTTTGTATATATGTACTTTTCTTTGGTTTCCTTTGTTTTACTTCTTGTAACATTTCTTGTATGCATCTCATCTGTACAGTTTTGATTGCAGTTTATAATATATATTCTGACTGGAGCCTTTCCGACTCTATCCACTTATCAAAAAACAATAAAAATAAAAGAGCAATAGAAGTCATAATATTGATTTAATTTTGTTTCACACTCAACATATATAACACTCATACATATTCCTGCCTGTTACCTTGTAAATTTATTCAAGAGCATTCTAACATTACCTCGTTAAAAGTAACCATTTAACTTTTTGCGTGCATGAACAAGTATAAGCAAAGCAACTAATTCGTACCATAATAGAAACTGATTAGACAAAAACCTTTTAAACTTGACACATGCCATAAATCCTCAAAACTTTAGTAAAGAAGAGACTAGAGAGCATCTCCTCTTCATTATTTTTCTTCTACTTTTCCACAAGACAAAGAAGTTCATAAACAAAAGTCACAAACGTTTCTTTCTGTCTTTGTAAGGATATCAAAGATCAAAACTCAAAACTTGTACATTTATTTCAACTATAGTCCACTTATTAAGTACTATAGAAGCCCTATATGCATGCATAATCCAATGAATACTAATTTCATCTAATAACAAATTCAAATTATATTCTTAAAACAAACAAACAAACAAACAAAGGTCCATATAAACTAAAACAAAAACAATAAAATATCATGTCGGATAAACTTTTTCTCCATAGGCAAACTTTCTAGGGTTTCGAAGAGGAGAAGTCATCTTGGCAAAGGAGTAAGTTGATTTCATCTGGGTTGTCATTGTGGCATGAAGACGAGCCGGATGGGGGCACGAGAGTGCCCTTGGGGAGCATGTTGTAGAAAGGCGGGGGTTTTAGGGTTCCTCCTCCACGGTTCCTTCCATGATCGAGAAAGGGCCTCGGCTTTGTTATGAGGAAAACTTGTTGGCTTGGTGGAGAACTTAGGGCATGCAGAAAGGGTTGAGAGAGTGAAAAGAAGAAGAGGAAGAAGAGGAGGAGGGAGGCATGAACGACAGCTGGTTTGCTATTGATCAAAGCCATGTTTGAGATTTGATGGATGAAGAGGCATTTAATTTGAATTGTAAACTACTAATTAATAAGGAGAGATGATGGATATGTAGGGAGATAGGGGTTTGTTAGGGAGATCGAGGTTTGTTTTATAACGATATATATTATTAGGATTGGGACTTTGGTTTTCTTGAATTAATTTTTTTTATAAGACACTTTTCAAAAATATTTACAGAAAGAGAACAGTTGTCCAAGTATTTGGGCTCATGGACTCAACAACTAAACTCGCCGTTCCCAACGACGAGTTTAGTTGTTTCATCCTCGCTATTGGAAAACAGTGTGTTTAGTGCTGATTTTCAGTTGAAAATTTTCAAAGAAGACTCGCTGTTCCCAACGGCGAGGACATTTATACTAGACTTGCTGTTGGGAACAGCGAGTTTAGTTCAAAATTTTCAAAGAAGACTCGTTGTTCCCAACGGCGATGACATTTACACTAGACTCGTTGTTGGGAATGATGAGGATGTAGGAAATTTTACAGAGAGTGAAACATTTTGTTGGACTTATTGAATTTTCAAAAAAAAACTCTAGAGAATTTTTTTTGAACTAAACTCGCTAATCCCAACAACGAGTCTAGTGTAAATGTCTTCGCCGTTGGGAACAACGAGTGTTCTTTGAAAATTTTGAACTAAACTCGCTATTCCCCAACAGCGAGTCTAATATAAATGTCCTCGCCGTTGGAAACAGCGAGTATTCTTTGAAAATTTTGAACTAAAAAAAGAACTAAACACACTGTTTTCCAATGGCGATGATGAAACAACTAAATTCGTCGATGGGAATGACGAATTTAGTTGTTGAGTCCATGAGCGGAAATATTTGACCAACTGTTCTTTTTCTGCAAATATTTTCAAAAAGTGTCTTATAAACAAAATTAATTCGGTTTCCTTGCTATTTAATTGGCCAACTTCTTTATATATAGGGTAAATGCTATATATATATATATATCCTTATATATATCCTTTTACTTCAAACTTAAGCTCTGCAGGTGTCAACCTTTTTCTATATTCTAGTTTGAGAAAATTATAGCTATATTATACTATTATATTATTATATATATATCTTAAGCTAATAGGCCTACTTTCTCTCTTTTTTCTCCATTTTGAAATGAAGAAAGGAGAGCAAAAGCACAAATTCACACTACTATAACACGTGCACTCAAAATGGAGAAAGGAGAGCAAAAGTACAAATTCACACTACTATAACACGTGCACTCAAAATGGAGAAAGGAGAGCAAAAGTACAAATTCACACTACTATAACACGTGCAAGGCCGACCCAACACTTATTGAGGCCTAAAACGAACTCCGAAATGAGGCCTTTTAAAAGCTTATAACAATATTTTGTTAAAATTAATATATTTTTATTTAAATGTTATCTTTCGAGCTTTTTGAGATGCAAAATCATTTATTATATTATTGTAATCAATTTCATTTAATATTTCTTTTTCAATTGATAATAAAGCCAATCCATTTAATCTTCGTTGAGATATTGCTGATCTTAGATAAGATTTTATTAATTTTAGTTTTGAAAAACCTCTTTCCGCCGAAGCAACAGCTACGGGAATCATTAATATTATTCTATAAGCAATATATGCATTTGGAAAAGAATCAAGTCTTTTAATATAATTAAGTATGTCAATTGGTGTATCATTTTCCACTTATATAATTTCTCTTAAAATTTTCAGTTCTAAAAATAAATCTAACCAATAAATATCTGAGCTGTCGTTATGTTTTAATGATCGTTCAAGGTTAAGACAATCTGCTTTTAAAATTTCAATTTCCAATGACCTTAATTTCTCAATACTAAATAGAAAACCAAAAATATCTTGATATATTTTAAATTGTTCAAATCTACTTTGGAATGAAGTAATTGTTTGATCTATTATGTACAAGAAGTAGTCAGTTTTAAATGATTCTTCATGATATTTTAAAACTTTATTGTCCAAAATCTCATAAAATTGTTTCTTTCTACGAATAACACGTTTTTCACGAAACTTAGGTTATATATCCATTTCAATAGCAATTTCTTTAGCAGAAATTATAACATTTTCAAATCCATCTTCCCTATATTTTTTTTTTAAAAAAAAAGACCTTTCAGTTGTTCTGTAGCAACATCCATACGCATATCTTTTGATTAAAAGTTTTTACTAACTGAATTTACTGTGAACAATATCTTATACCAAATAGTCATGCATACCAAAAACTCAAAATTTTCAAACTCATAAGTCGTTAAACATTCAGCTTCACTTTTTATTTTAGGTTCATCATTAACTTCACCTAATTTCAGTAAAGCATCTCTTATTTGTGAAGTTTGAAATCTTAAAACTTTTACACTTTCAACACAACTTTCCCAACGTGTTTGTGACAATGATTTAAGAGTTAGGTTAGGGATATGATCTGTCACGCCCCGCTTCCCAAAAATACGGAATACGAGCACGTGACGAAGCCCAACGAATAATTTTCATCATTCATAAGCTGTAGAATCGACTCAGTATCATAACAAGAATATAACAAAATATACACAACCACGCATGTATGAATAATTTATTAATCAACAGAAACAATTGAAACAAAATAATGATATCCCAAATAGTTTTCAAGTCTGGATCAAAAGGTAAAACTCAGGACTATAAGCCCGTTACAAGGTTCAAGTAGCAACAATTATAAATAACTCAAATACAAGAAAATACTTAAAGTAGTTTTCCCAAGCAAAGCCTAGAACGTTTGCTCACCAATTCCCGTAGGAAACTCGTCTCCAAAGCCTGTATATATAAATACAAAAAGGGAAAAAAAAATAGGAAAAATAAGATAACCACCCTTAGTGCAAGTTACGGCCGCAAATAGTAAAACAAGTACAAGAAATATGAAACAAGATTTGAAATCAAGAATGTAATAGGGATGCAACAAGTAGTGGAGATTCAAGAAATTAGCTAGCAAGAAAGACAGCTCGAGTGACAAGATTGGATAACAAATACTAGTAGTAGAACAAATGGCTAGTCAACATGTAATGGTATCAAGCATCAAGTAACAAGTATCACGTACGAGTGTCGAGTAACAAGTAACAAGTCTCAAGTGCCAAGTACAAGTATCGAGTAGCGAGTGTCAAGTATTATGTTCAAGTATCGAGTTTCATGTATCATGTAATCAAGTATCAAGTAAGCATATATCATGTTCAAGTATCATGTATCAAGTCTTGTAGTTATTACTATCCAGGTAGCACTTCATGTGTCATCCTATTATCACATGGTTGCTACCATCAATGCAATTTCGTTTAGGCCTAGTGGTGAATTTTATAGGTGTTGGATCCTGTAGGCAAGACAACAAACACTAGAGGGGGGGTGAATAGTGTTTAATAAAAACTGCGGAAATTTTTCTCGGTGCAGTCGACTGAGATAATGACCAGTCGACTGATATGTTCAAAATAATTGAAAATAACAACTCTGTGCAGTCGACTGCTGAATGAGACAGACGACTGAAGGCACAATGAAATTACAACTACAAACGACACTGACCAGTCGACTGATGGTTCAAGAAGTCGACTGTCCAGAAACTTTTTGCAGAATTAAAATAAACAGAAGTGAATGCAAACACAAGATAATCAATCACAGAGTACACAAGATATATCCTGGTTCGGTCCTCCCGACCTACATCCAGTCCCCAAGTAACCCACTTGAGATTTTCACTATTCTTGAAAACTTACAAGAATACCCTACGGCGTTACGACAACAACCTTGTCTAACCCGTAGTCCTTTCTCTCAACCAGATAAAGCAACCCACTCTTCCACCAAGAGTGAAAAGACACTGACTCTACAACCAAGAGTCAAAAATACTCTCCAACCGAGAGCAAGAGTACAAGAATACTTTACAGTCAACCTATAGCCTTGTTATTGTATGTGTTGATGCACGTGGCTAAAAGAATAGGTCGACTTCTATACTCAGTCCAGAGCGAATTCAATGCTATACCGGACTGAATGTAGAGAACCAAAGTGTATGAACTTGAAAGCTTTGTTTCTCACAGAAAATCACTTAAAATGTTTTTTCACAAGAATGCTCGAGTGTATGAAAATCATATAGATCTTTTCAGTGAGATATGAAACTCTATTTAAAGAGTTTGATCTCCTGAACGTTGGGAAAAACAGTTACTCAACTGTCAACCAACGGATCTGAGCTTTTGAGTTTGAAAAAAATTGATTTTGAAAAACAGAAAACGGTCAAAAGCTCTCGAACAGTCGACTGGGTTGCCATATGAGTCGACTGATCAGAGTTTGAATAATTTTAAACAGTTTTGTACTATCAGTCGACTGGCAGAAGCTTAAGTCGACTGGTACTTAAAAGTTAAAATTCTTCAAACTGTTTTGACTTCTTTTTGGGGATTTTTAAGAGACACACATTATGAAATTTTGAGTGTGTGTGTGTGTGTGTGACAAGGCTTTACATCAGACTAAGACTCAACAGAAAGTAAAATACAATGTTTACAAGACACAACAATATAACACATTTGAGCTTGAAGTCTTGAGTCTTGAGTCTTGAATTGAGTCTTGATCCTTGTCTTGAAGTCTTCATCTGTATCTTTTTGAGCTTGTTCATTTGTTCAGCTAGAATTGTCTTAGGTCTGTGCACTGCAATATTAGCTGTATAACATAGACACATGTTGCACTGTGTTGTGATCATCAAAATCAAGAATCAACATTCTCTCCCTTTTTGATGATGACAACACAATAGCTGATAACAATTTATATAAAAACATACAAGCATAGATTTTGAAAGCTCTCCCTATTAAAAATACAATATGCATACATAAAATAGATGTATTATCATAAGGAATGTATCAGTCGACTGAACAATAGATCAGGCGACTGAACAGAATATGAAAATATAACAAATGCAGTAGTTAGAATCAGTCGACTGTATCCCTTGGGGAAGTCGACTGACCAGAGATATTTCAATACCTTCAATACCCTGAGCAGTGTAACAATGTTTAACAAGAATATAAGCAACACATAACATAAGCAACACATAACACAGATAGCACATAACACAGACATAAGCAACACATAACACAGATAGCACATAACACAGATATATAAAATATAAGGCAGATATTTCTCTCCCCCTTTGGAATCATCAAAAAGCACAAAGTAACAAGCGTTTGCATTAAAGAGAAAATAAAGTCTAATACATAAAAACTAATGCATGAAAAAGAAAATTACATGATAAAAAAGAAAATAAGTAATCTTCAATCTTCTTCATCGGAGTCTTCATCGACATTTTGAGAAGGAGGATGAAGTTGAGAGGTGAAGAGATGAGTTAGGTTGTCTAGTTTGGAGTCGAGGGTATGGAGTTGGGTATCTACAGAGACTGAGTGCTTCATTAGGTAGGAAACACAGTCGTAGAGAGTACGTGGGTCATCAAAATTGGCTTGAAGAATAGGTGGATCATCAGATGTATAAGGTTGAGAGGGTCTGGGTCTAGAAGTAGAACCTAAAGGAGCTTGGGAGAGAGGAGGAGACCTAGGGGGTGATAAAGTAGGAGCATCAAGGAGTTTCATACGTGCCAAACTAGCACAATCGAAACACTCATAACGAGAAACAACATTTGTCTCCGAATCAAGATCAACTCCAAAAGCTATAAAAACTCTAGTGAGAAGACCTCCAAAAGGTAGAAAGTGAGTGTGGTCTTGATTAAGTTTAGAAAAGATAACTTGACCCCAATTAACAGTAATTCTACCAAAAATTGCATATATAGCTTTTTGTAATTCAATAGAATATTGGTCATAACTACCCTTTTTAGGAAGGATGTTATAGGCTAATATTCTACCTACAAGCTTAGCAATTGGTTTGATATTTTTGCTTGTCATTGGAGGGCCAGAATTAGGTAGGAAAATTCTAGATAAAATAGAAGGATTATCTAAAAGAATTTCATCAAGAGGTAATCCCACATCATCAATACCCAAAATTTTATTAATCCTAGTCGGTGTGAGTGTCATTCTAACATTCTTCACAGACGACCGGATTAGGACATCCCCATTTGGTTTTTGCACAACTCTCATATTTGTGTAAAACAAATAAATGAGTTGGGGATAGTAATTAGGTTGGTTTGATAATGAGAGAAAGTCATAAAGATTGCAATTTTGAAATAGGGGAATGAGATTAAAACGGTCTAGGTCATCAAAATTTACAAATCTTCCAGGGAAGATTTGAATGGTACAAAAGACATACCAACGATCAAGAAGATCGGGACTCAAAAGATATTGAGTGTATTCTTGGGAAGAAGAGCTACCCTCATGAGATCGTTTCGATCGTTTGGGTGCCATGAGAAAAGAGTGGAAAGGGTTTTACCTAAGAAAGAGAGAGATTCAATCAAGGGCAAGCACAAGCAGCACTGAGAGAGTAGATCACCTTCTTCTCAAAAAGCTAGGGTTTTGAAATTGGGGGTAAAAACTTGAGAACGGTAAGGAGTGAAAACGGCTGGTGAAAGGGGGTTTTAACTGTGAGGGAATGGCTGAGATCAAGGAGAGGTGAAATCGACGGTGAGGATTAAAGATCACGGGTGAAAAGATGAATGAATTCCATCTCAAAAGACGCGATGAATAGTCGCTGAAGATGATTTAGCTCGCGACAGTCGACTGGTAGGGAGATCAGTCGACTGAGTCGAGAAGAAAAAAAACATTTTATGTCGATTAATCAGTCGACTGGTAGAGGAACCAGGCGACTGGTCAAAAAAAAAAAATTGGTATGTATTAAAAAGCCAGTACAGTCGACTTACTCAAAAGTATAGTCGACTTAACAGTAACAATTTTCAGCATATATCAATAAAATCACAAATTCCAAGTTCTCTTCTTAAATTAATAAAAGTATCTTCTTTAAGGGGCTTGGTAAATATATCTGCTACTTGTTTATCAGTAGAGATAAAGTCTAAAGATATATCTCCTTTTAAAACATGATCACGTAGAAAATGATGTCGAATATCAATATGTTTCGTACGTGAATGTTGAATCGGATTTTTAGATAAATTAATTGCACTGGTATTATCACACATAATTGAGGGTTTCTCAAATGAAATACCATAATCTAATAAGGTTTGTTTTATCCATAAAATTTGTGCACAAGCCAAACTTGCAGCGATATACTCAGCTTCTGTAGTTGATAGGGATACGGAGTTTTGCTTTTTACTGCACCAAGATACTAGGGAATGTCCCAAAAAGTGACATGTACCACTAGTACTCTTGCGATCAGTTTTGCTTCCAGCAAAATCGGCATCGCTATATGACAAAAGTTGAAAATTATCGGTGCGTGGATAAAATAAACCATATTCAGATGTGCCTTTAATATATCTTAAAATTCGTTTCACTGCTTTTAAATGAGACTCTTTAGGACTAGATTGATATCTAGCACATAAACATACACTGAACATAATATCTGGTCTACTTGCGGTAATATATAAGAGTGAACCAATCATACCTCGATAGAGTTTTTGATCAACACTCTTACCTAATAAATCTTTGTCAAGAGTAGTAGTAGTAGCCATAGGTGTGGATTTACTACTAGTACTATCCATGTTAAAACGTTTGAGTAATTCCTTTGCATATTTGCCTTGATTGATAAATATGCCATTTGAGGACTGTTTAATTTGAAGTCCAAGGAAATAATTGAGTTTACCCATGTGACTCATCTCAAATTCATTTTTCATGGTATTAGCAAATTCTTGACATAGATTATTATTAGTAGAACCAAAAATTATATCATCAACATATATTTGTATGATTAAGATATCATTCTTAACTCTTTTGATAAACAAAGTAGTGTCTACTTTACCTATTTCAAATCCTGTTTCTAAAAGAAAAGTTTTTAAACGATCATACCAAGCACGAGGTGCTTGTTTAAGACCGTATAAAGCCTTTTTCAATTTATAAACATGATCTGGAAATTGTTCATGTTCAAAACCTGGTGGTTGTTTAACATAAACATTTTCCTTAATAAACCCATTAAGAAAAGCACTTTTCACATCCATTTGATAAAGTATAAAATTCATAAAACAAGCAAAAGATAATAAAATACGAATAGATTCTAGTCTAGCAACAGGAGCATATGTTTCATCAAAATCTATACCTTCTTCTTGATTATATCCTTGAGCAACTAATCTAGCCTTGTTCCTTACAACTTGTCCTGATTCATCTAACTTATTTTTGAATACCCATTTGGTACCAATGATAGTCTGATCAGGAGGTCTATGAACTAAATCCCATACATCATTTCTTCTAAATTGGTTTAGTTCATCTTGCATGGCATTCATCCAATATTCATTCTTACAAGCTTCTTGTATATTTTTCGGTTCAAAATCCGACAAGAATGCTGTATGAGAGATCATATTAACATGTGAACGTGTCTGAATACCATGGGAGATGTCACCAATTATTAAGTCATGAGGATGATCTTTAACTTCAATAAATGACTTTGGTAAAGTTGAAGATATCACAATCGGATCAGTCGACTTGACTTGTTCTTCAGTCGACTGCTTTACGTCAGTCGACTGGTAGATCTTATCAGTCGACTTATCAGACAGATTAGTTTGCTCTAAGGATTTAATCACATTATCTAAAGGTGATAAATCAGTTTCATCATCTTTATTTAAGGTTGATGAAGGTAAGGATTCATCAAATGTAACATGCATCGATTCTTCAATAGTCATTGTAGACTTATTGAAAATTCTATATGCTTTACTCCTATTTGAGTATCCTAAAAAGATACCCTCATTAGATCTAGGATCAAATTTGTCTAAATTATTTTTTGTGTTTAGAATAAAACACTTACAACCAAATGTCTTAAAGTAAGAGACTTTAGGAATTTTATTAAAAAATAACTCGTAACAAGTCTTCTTTAGTTTAGGTCTTAGAAGAATTCTATTTAAAACATAACAAGCAGTAGCAACAGCTTCAGCCCAAAAATGCTTTGGTAGATTGCTTTCAACAAGCATAGTACGTGCGCATTCTTGCAAAGTCCTATTTTTCCTTTCAACCACTCCATTTTGTGGTGAAGCTCTAGGAAATGCAAATGAATGTGTTATACCATTCTTGTTGCAATATTTTGTAAATGTTTCATTTTCAAATTTTCCACCATGATCACTTTTAATAGTGACTATGGTTAGAGATCTTTGATTTTGGATACGTTTACAGAAATGTGCAAATTCCTCAAAAGCATCATTTTTATGTTTTAAAAAGAATGTCCAAGTGAATCTTGAAAAATTATCTACTAAAACAAACACATATCTACTTTTATTTAAAGAAGCAACTCTAGTAGGGCCAAATAAATCCATATGAATTAATTCAAGTGGCCTACTTGTAGAACCCCGTATTTTCAAATATTATTTTAATTATTTGAAAATGAATTTAAATAATTTTTGAGGATTTAAATAAATATTTTCTAAGAAATTTATCTTTTGTACACGTGCAAAACACGTGCAAATGACTTTTCAGAGATTTGAAAAATTTAGTTTTCTTTATGAAAAATCATTATTTATTATTTGAAAATTATTTAATATTTTTCCAGATTTTTCTGAAATTAATTATGCCTATTTGCAATTTTTGAGAAAAGAAGGACTTATTTGCAAAAGTGACATTTTTGAAGGTTGAAGTGCAAAATGCATTTGCTGGACATTCCGATCAGCACTTGTTGAGGTTTAAAAATATATTTTTCTATTAGATCCTAATTTAAATGATATTTGGTTTAAATTTTCAAGAAAAGGATTATATATGTGAGATATACTTTTGGAAAGGATTATTTTGTAAAGTGGGAATAAAACCCTAATATTCTATCCGGCATATATAAGAGAAATTTCTCCTTCAGCCGTCATTGTAAAAGAATACAGATTTTTGGTGATTTGGATCTTGAAGAACAAAGGAGGATTCTTGGATCTAGCAAGGAGGAGCTTTTGTGGATCTTTTCTTCAAATCAAATGTGAGTGGTTTGTTTTGTTGTTTTGTTTTGCTTTGCTTGTTTTGTTTGTCTTGATTGATGAATGACGTAAGATCTTGTTATGCTTGTTTGTGATCATTATGCCATTATTTTGTTAGTCCCATTGAATGTATGGTATGGATCTTTTATTGGTTATGGAGGATGAGAACTCTTGTTGATATTTGAACCATGTATGAGAAAATATTAAGATTTGTTGAGGAAATGTTGATCTATGAGATCGTATCGTTGGGAGACATATTAAGAATTGATTTTGTTATGATTAGATGGTAAACACCTGGATCTTATGGTTGTAAATCAGATTTGGATTAAGTTATGGAAGACATTTTGTTGAGAAAAACCCTAATGGGAGAATTAAGAATTGAGATCATGAGAATATGAGATTGGAGAAATTGATTGATTGAGTAATGTAACCATGATGGAGATGATTGAGAATTGTTTATTTGTCTGGATATAAATTAATTTTATGATCGATGAATCTTTAGAATGCTTCCGTTTGATTTGTGTTCAGACCTATACTTTTTGTAAATCTGTAGCCGACAGTCGACTGGACTGCGAAGCAGTCGGCTGGTACGAGCCTACTGTGTATTTTTAGTCCTTGAGATTTGTTCGGGACAGTCGACCTAGACTGAGGTCAGTCGACTGGTCCTCTGTTTGTATTTTTGATCAGTCCTTTCGGGACAGTCGACCTATGACCCTTCAGTCGACTCAAGTACTTAGATTATTTTGATGAGGATTATTTGAATTTGTCTCGGGGCAGTCGACTGATGACTTGTCAAGTCGACTGGTCATGCCTTAGATTATTTTTTTGTAAAATGTTGGGATATGTCCTCTGGACAGTCGACTGGTCCTTTATGCAGTCGACTGGTCCTGTAGGATCCTTGTATTTGATTTGAGATATTTTGTTTAGTGTTTGATTTTGAGACATTTGTTCAGTACTTGATTCTGAGATATTGTTCAGTATTTGATGTTGAGATATTTGTTCAGTGTTTGATTTTAAGATGTTCAGTTAAGTATTGGCTTTTGAGATGTTCAGTTAAGAACATGATTTTGAGATATTTTGTTGAGCTACTTGTTAAGTGGAATTTGTTCAGATATTTGTTCTTGAGTCTCTAGAGGTAGGTGACCCTAGTATACCGGTGTTTGTTCAGTTATTTGTTGAGGCCCATCGAGGCAAACTTTCAGTTATTCAGATTTTTAGTCCGGTAGGGTGCACTACTCTAGGAGATTTGTTCAGTAACCCAAACTAATAAGGACAGGCATTAGTAGTGTCATGACGAATGGGAACTTGAGTTATGCACCTCAGTATGGCTTTTGATGTAGGATTTAATCTCCTGAATTATCCAAGTAATTAACTTGTGATGTGTGATTTATCTCCGGAATTATCCAGGTAGTTAACCTGAGATGTGAGGTATTTCTCCGGAATTATCCAAGTAATTATCTTGTGATGTGGGATTGACCTACGGAATGATCGGAGTCGAGGCGACGCTTTTGGGGTATTATTGTGATGACGAGTCTATGTTTAGATGTGGGATGGTCTCCTGAATTATCCAGGGTAAATACCTGTGATGTGGGATAACTCTCCGGAATGATCAAGCATAGGCAAAATTATCATAGTTTATCTTCATCTCTTAGTAGTCATCGTTGTCAGCATGTAGTCATGATGTTTTCTTGAATCACTTTTATGCATTCGGATTTCCTGTTTTTATACACTTGGCTTTTGGATTTGAAATCACCCTTTATTCGTTTGGTCGTTACTTCATACATTAGTGCTTGATTATTATTTGTTGGACATTATGCTTCAGATTCATTTATGTTATTTGTTTGATTAGTTGCCACTCACACCATTTTTATGGCTGACCCCTTTAGTTTGGGGGTTAGGGTTCAACTCTAGCCTCACATGTTGCAGGTTATTGCTTAGATTGGAGGTTGGATGCTTGAGTGGGCAATTTGAGATTATCGGATTATTTAGTGTTGGAGTAAAACTGTAAAGGATATTTGAGATCATTATGGAGTTGTAAATAAAATATTAATGTGTGTTGAGATGTTTAGACTTCCGCTGTAATTGTAATAATTGTTGTAATAAAGAAGAAAAATTTTAGTGGTGTTGTTGGTGTTTATTGTTGTATTGAAGTGGATTGCTGGGATTTCGCCACTTATTTTCTAAGCTCTCATATTAGAAATTTGGGGCGCTACACTACTAGTAGAGATTACGTCTTTTGTTTTAAAAGTGGATTTGATTTGTTTTCCTAGTTGACATGCATCACATAACTTATCCTTTTTAAAGGATAGTTTTGGCAGTCCTTTAACTAGGTTATATTTAGATAATTTTGAGAGATTTTTCATGTTCACATATCCAAATCTTCTATGCCATAACCAAGATTCATTGTTAGAAGCTATTAAACAAAAGTCATTTGAAAAATCAATTGCATTCAAACACAATTCATAAATATTATTTTTACGAATACCTTGAAAAACAACATTTTGCATAGTAGAATCATAAATCAAGCATGCATCTTTTTCAAAAACTATTTTATATTCTTTATCACACAATTGACTAATGCTTAAAAGATTATGCTTTAAACCATTAACCAAAAGCACATTTTCTATAATTGGGTTAGATATTTTACCGACCATGCCAATACCGATGACTTTGCCTTTATTGTTGTCTCCAAAGGTGACGGTTCCTCCATCTATACTTTGAATGGTGGATAGTAGGTTGGCATGTCCTGTCATGTGTTTTGAACATCCGATGTCTAATATCCAGCATTCTTTCTTGGGTACCTATAAAAAGTTTAAGGTAAATATGGTACCCTTTTTATTGGGTCCAAAACACATTAGTTTGGGGGAAACCAAACTCATAAAGAGTTTGACCTTCCTCCATAAGCAGGAATATAATAAGCAGAATTACACACATTTAACATATATGAGTTAATATAAGCAATTCTATTATTCTGATTTAGACTGACTGGAACCCATACTAATTTGTTCTGTCCAGTCGACTTACCAGTGTTGTTCAGTCGACTGTTGGTGTTCATCAGACGACTGGTTGATACACTAGGTCGACTTATAAGAGGTTTTGATCTCATCGAATAAGATCCACTTTCTCTGGACAGACGACTGGTTGTATGGTTCAGTCGACTTAACCGAATGTTAGTTTTGCTTTTATCACTGAAATTAACAACCTTTGGCCTTGCAAAGAAATCATACAACTTGTGTGTAACACTAGAAATAGATGCTGATTTATTCTTACTAGTGTTTAAAACAGGAGATTCTTTTACTGAAGATTTTTTAAAACCAAGTCCATATTTTTGACTAGATGTAACTTGATGATGAAGCATATCATTTAAATTCTTTTTGCCATTGTTAAACTTAGATACGTTCTTTGAAATCTCTTCATAATTCTTTTTGAGAGTTTCAAGATCAGTATCTAAACTTGCAATGCGAGAATTTAAGGATTTTACTTCCTTATCAAGGTTAAGATTTTCTTGATTAAGTGTTTGATTCACTTTCTCAAGATTCTTAACTCTAATCTTTTCTTTCTTTAACTCTTGGAATATTTCATTAAAAGCATCAAGAAGATCTTCGGAATCATAATCATTACTTACATGTTCTTGTGCAGCCGTGAAACACACATTTGCCACTTCGTTATTTTCATCCGTTTCTTCTTCGGAAGATGAATCACTATGATCCCATGTAGCTTGATAAGCCTTCTTGTTCTTGACAAATTTGTTCTTTGGATATTTGTCCTTCTTGAAGTTGGATGATTTTTCCTTGTTCTTTGCATTTTCTAAGGGACAATCCTTCTTCATGTGACCTATTTTATTGCACCTGAAACATGTAGGAGGGTCATTAGAATCTTTAACTTTAGAATGAAACTTACCCTTCTTTAAGAACTTCTTGAATCTCTGAGTGAACATTGCTATTTCTTCTTCATCTTCTTCCTCATCTTCTGAGTCTGTCATGGCTTTAAAAGCCAATGATTTTTTCTTTGCTTGGTGTGATTCTGTATCTTTTTTTCGATCTTCAAGTTGGACCTCATATGCCATGAGATTGCCAACAAGATTCTCGAGAGTAAGTGTTGACAAGTCATTTGCTTCCTCTATTGCTGTGGTTTTCTTCTCCCATTCTGGAGTGAGTGCACGTAGGACTTTTCTAACCATCTCTGCTTGAGTATAAGTCTTTCTAAGCGCCACAAGAGAGTTTGTGATGTCTGTGAATCTGGTAATCATCTCGGACACAGTCTCATTGTCCTTCATTCTGAACATCTCAAACCTGTGGACAAGAACAGAAATTTTAGACTCTTTTACTTTATTCGTTCCTTCATGTGTTACCTCGAGTGTATGCCAAATTTGATGTGCGGTTGTAGCATTGGATACACGGTTGAATTCTTCTTTTGTAAGTGCACAAAATAAGGCATTCATTGCTTTGGCATTGTTCATAGTCTGACTCTTTTGATCATCATTCCATTGTGCATATGGAATGGTAGGGGCAGTATATTCCGTCTCTGTCATTTGCCATATCTCATAGTTGATTGATTGAAGATAGATTCGCATTCGGCACTTCCAGTAATTGTAGTTCGTCCCATCAAATAGTGGTGGCCGTTGTGTAGATTGGCCTTCATGGTACTGATTTGTATTTGAAGTAGTTGTTATAGCCTGTAACCTTGCTCTGATACCAAGTGTTGGATCCTGTAGGCAAGACAACAAACACTAGAGGGGGGGTGAATAGTGTTTAATAAAAACTGCAGAAATTTTTCTCGGTGCAGTCGACTGAGATAATGACCAGTCGACTGATATGTTCAAAATAATTGAAAATAACAACTCTGTGCAGTCGACTGCTGAATGAGACAGACGACTGAAGGCACAATGAAATTACAACTACAAACGGCACTGACCAGTCGACTGATGGTTCAAGAAGTCGACTGTCCAGAAACTTTTTGCAGAATTAAAATAAACAGAAGTGAATGCAAACACAAGATAATCAATCACAGAGTACACAAGATATATCCTGGTTCGGTCCTCCCGACCTACATCCAGTCCCCAAGCAACCCACTTGAGATTTCCACTATTCTTGAAAACTTACAAGAATACCCTACGGCGTTACGACAACAACCTTGTCTAACCCGTAGTCCTTTCTCTCAACCAGAGAAAGCAACCCACTCTTCCACCAAGAGTGAAAAGACACCGACTCTACAACCAAGAGTCAAAAACACTCTCCAACCGAGAGCAAGAGTACAAGAATACTTTACAGTCAACCTATAGCCTTGTTGTTGTATGTGTTGATGCACGTGGCTAAAAGAATAGGTCGACTTCTATACTCAGTCCAGAGCGAATTCAATGCTATACCGGACTGAATGTAGAGAACTAAAGTGTATGAAATTGAAAGCTTTGTTTCTCACAGAAAATCACTTAAAATGTTTTTTCACAAGAATGCTCGAGTGTATGAAAATCATATAGATCTTTTCAGTGAGATATGAAACTCTATTTAAAGAGTTTGATCCCCTGAACGTTGGGAAAAACAGTTACTCAACTGTCAACCAACGGATCTGAGCTTTTGAGTTTGAAAAAAATTGATTTTGAAAAACAGAAAACGGTCAAAAGCTCTCGAACAGTCGACTGGGTTGCCATATGAGTCGACTGATCAGAGTTTGAATAATTTTAAATAGTTTTGTACTATCAGTCGACTGGCAGAAGCTTAAGTCGACTGGTACTTAAAAGTTAAAATTCTTCAAATTGTTTTGACTTCTTTTTGGGGGTTTTTAAGAGACACACATTATGAAATTTTGAGTGTGTTTGTGTGTGTATGTGACAAGGCTTTACATCAGACTAAGACTCAACAGAAAGTAAAATACAATGTTTACAAGACACAACAATATAACATATTTGAGCTTGAAGTCTTGAGTCTTGAGTCTTGAATTGAGTCTTGATCCTTGTCTTGAAGTCTTCATCTGTATCTTTTTGAGCTTGTTCATTTGTTCAGCTAGAATTGTCTTAGGTCTGTGCACTGCAATGTTAGCTGTATAACATAGACACATGTTGCACTGTGTTGTGATCATCAAAATCAAGAATCAACAATAGGATGGTGTACTCAGGTCATGTAGGAAATACGAGCATGCGATCAAACCATGGGCACTAGAGGTGGCACTTAGTACTACGTGACACTTAGTTCTATCTGATCGCAAATACATATCATGTAATCATATAATGGGTACTAAAGGTAACCCCCGCAGGCACTAGGGGTGGCCTCCGTCACCCATGATGTGGTACTTAGTTCTACGTGGTAATTAGTTTTATTTCACGTAAAATCATGGAAAATACAGGCCCCCTTTCGAGTACACTTACCTATATTGTCGACTACTATGGTCTTTCTCTCAAACCCTGGCTTGTTATTAATTATTATCAACAAGCAAGCATGAAAGTGTGCGAAAAAAGTCAAGTAAACATAATTAAGGACATGGAACAAGTCTAGGCTAGGCAGGATACACGTTCGAGGGTCAAAACAAATCCAATTATAAAAAACAACGAGAATTCCAAATCTGGACAACATAACGTTGCTGTACCAAAACTGCAATTCTTGTTTCTACAAGATACCAAATGTGGATCTGTCAGAAAGCCTAGAAACTAGACTCCTGCCCAGTTCCAACGCATATAATTAAGGTATATAAAAGTTGTGGTAACATGTGTCAAAACAGCAAACTATACAGCATTTGTGTTCAGCCAGGATTTGTAAAACTGAGTTTATACATATGAAACAGGGTTGGAACATCAATAATTAATTCTAAGAAAATTAGAGAATGTTCTCTAGGGTGTCCAGTAACAGCATGCAAAATTTCAAGTCATTAACTTACTGGTAGCATAGTTAAAATAAATTGTAAACCAAAGTGGTGCAGCAGTTTTTATGAAGCTGCGATTACCAACACAGGAGCAATAAAATTGCGGTATCTCCTAGACCGTAACTCGGAATTCAAAAATTCTAGATGTTATTGGAAACTATACACTTAGGGCTACATTTCATATTCAGGACTCAAGTTCATATTTTAGTTTTTTCGGGGTCGAAACAGCAAGTAAAGACAAGAATAGCAGCAAGTGTGAATTTCTTTTATATACAAGTTACATGATAAAAGACTAATATGAGTCTAGATTAGTGTGTGATACAAATATAGATGCATTGGGGATCAAATCAGCAAGTCACATGTATTTCTCAACTCAAAAGAATGTAAGATCAACACAATACATCATACAACACACGTCTACAAGTCTAGGGATTCTTGTTCAAGTAATTAGGAGATAAAAAGTGTCCAACTAGTTTTGTAAATATATCAACGAAGGGTTGTGAATCTTAAGATTATGGAATCAATGAGGAATAATTTAAGATCAACAAACGATGAGACAAGGAGGAGTCACAACTACGATCTATTTACAGTATTTTTAATTAAACGCTTATACTAGAACAATAATTTGTACAAGAAGAATACTTGCCTTGATTGGATGAGGGCGTTAATCGACGATTGAGATCGGATGGATCGAATCGGCATGGATCTTGATGGTGATCAAGATCAAGACGATCAAACGGCTCAAATCAGATCTTGATCAAATGGAGGGCAGCGATTCAAACAGCCAAATCCTTCTTCAAAACAGCAAACACGGGATCGGGATCACCTACTCCACAATACCAAACACTGATCACAATCACAATTAGATCGGACGACCCAGATTCAAATAATCAATCTTCTTCCCTTCTTCCTCAGATCAACACAGCGACAATAGTGGGAGCTTCGACTGGCGACTTTGACTGGCGGCTGGCAGAGCTTCGTCGGCAAGGCAAGGCAAGGTAGTAGCATGCATGGGGAGGTGGTGCACTGGCGGCGAAGAGGATGGAGTCACGAGGTCGAGCAGAGGGGTCGACTTCGGAATGAGCCAGGATTGCATTCGGCAATGGTGGCAGCGTCTGTAGTGGCTAATCGCGGTGTGGCGAAGGCAGGGCGGTACGCGTCGAGGGGACAACGACGGCGAGGGGATAGCGACGTGGGGTTGTTGTCGCGGGTGCACTGGCTGCTGCGGTCGTCGTTGCAGCTTCGAAAAGAGGAGGATACCAAGGGGGCAACTGGCTGTAGCGTCTTTGGAAGAGGACGATGCACACAGGGAGGAGCGTCGGGGTCTGCTGCCGATGAGGAAGGGGGCTGATCAGGGGGTTGCGGTGCAGGACGCAGAGGGGCTTCAGGGTGTCATTGATGGTGGTTGGGTTTCGGCAAGGTGCGGGGAGGACGACAATGAACGGGGGGAGGAGGACGATCGGGAAGAGTGCACAGGGTGAGGAAGGTAGAAGGATGAAAACGGGATATGGGGAAGGCGATTGAACAGTGGCGGCTGTTGGGGATAAATAGTAGATAGGGTTTAGGGTAGGTTAGGTTTATTAAAGTATTATATAAATAGGGTTATGGGTTTGGGTTTAGATGGTATAGAATCCAATAAAAGAATAGGTATCAAAAGGGTTTAAATCTATTAGGGAAAATGTAGAATTATATAACAAAACATATTTTGTACTACAATATGGGATTTTTTGAAATGACTACAAATACAATTAACGATAGAAATAGATTTTTAAATTAAAAATCAAGGGTAATAATATTAATAGTAAAAATACTAATAATAGTACTGATAACAAGAATAATAAAAATGAATAATAACAATAATAATAATTTTGATATACATATCAAATATGATTTGTGATAAACAAGTTTATAAAAATCCAGATAGTAATAAAATAAGATACAAATAGCCAATCACTTAGAAAATAAACAATAAAGTCAGAATATACTATTATTCGAAGTAAATATAATTTCCGGTTCGAAAAGGTTTTAATTGAAGGCCCAAGTCGAGTTTAAAATAATAACGAATTTATAAATAATTAAAATACGAAAAATATTCAGAAAATATGTATTTACGGAAATAAGGGTTACATGATCTTGTAGAATTTTTCATCTTTTAGTAGAAGAAGAAAATAGTGTATATATACGTTGCAACACTCCAAAAAAAATGTAGCTTTAGAACAACAATTAGCCATATCACAAAGTACCAAATTTAAACTATGACAACCACATGGAGTATAAAATGATCTAGGATTAATGTCTAAAAACCTTTTTTGAACACCTTGATGTTTTCCTTTCATATTAGACCCATTATCAGAACCTTGTCCTCTCAAGTTACTAATATCAAGTCCAATAGTATTTATTTATTAATAATAGCATCAAAAAGATCTTTTCCAGTTGTATCATTGTTGCCGCTGATTTCGGTGTGGGGGCAAACAGATAGAATTTGTGAGTCCGAGAAAAACCTGAACAGTTGACTCAGCCTTCTTGCTCCCGCCGCAACCTGCAAGGAAGTGCGAGACACCGGGGTTGATTCCGGCGACGCACCCTCCGACGCACTTGTCAGTAATCAGAAAAAGATTAAGAAAGAGCTTAAGTGGTGAAGAAGTGATTAACCTGGTCTTGGTGGTAGAGGGGTTGTATTTATAGTCGCCTTTGGAACGGTTAGGGTCCTGATTTCATGCCTAACAACCAGGAGGAAAATCCTCCTATTCTGTTTTGGGAAATTAGGCCCTAATTCCCTGGTGAGAGCCAATCAGGCTTATTGATTTGATTTAGTCAAATCAGTGGCCTTGATTCTCCTCTTGGTGAACCGGACTTGTATCGGGTCGGGACCCGTGCCCAGTTGAAGTGGATCTATTCGCGGGTGGTTGGTTCTATGAGAAAGAGGCCCAATACCCGTTTTGGATCCATCTGTATGTGAAATTACCTTTTTACCCCCGTGCTTCAAGATTCGTGCTCGATCTGGACGGTCCCGATTTAACCCCATTTTTAGCCATATCACGAGCCCCCTACTCCTAAAGACTGAGTGTGATCAGACTTTGAGGAGTAATCTAGCTGTTTTAGTGGCTGGTGGAGTTGTATCGGAGTCCAAATGTGGGATTTTGAATCTAGAAAGGGGGTAGTGAGGTAACTTTTGACGCCGCTTGTTGTTCTCTGGTCACATCGGGTATTGGAGGGCTTTTATCTATTTTTTTCGGACTATTTATTTAATTTTGCGACGTGTTCACTAATCGTTCGAGGGCTTTTAACAATACATCCTAGGTAATAATTGTTCGTTCAGGGGTTCGAAAATGTGCCCCCAAATTTCCAATTATTTTCCAGAATTTTTAGTTAATTTTCTCAAATTTTTAGCAATTTTTTTGCAATTTTTAAATAAATAAAATGATTTGAATACCGATTGATGACGTGGCTCGATCTGATCCGTTGATCATGGACGAGCGCGAATTTCGGAAAGATCTGATGGCTGTTACCGCTCGGCAGCGTCTTTCTCTGTTTGCGAGCTCGGAAAGGCGCTTGCTCGGCTGCCGACCGGAGGTAGGGGGTTCGGCAGGCCGAGCGACGTGGCGCTATCTGAGCTGTCGGATGCTGGTGCGCATCTCGAGACGGGCGCGGTTCCCAAGAAAACGCTATCTTGTCTTTTAGCGCACGTGGCGCAATCTGGGCCGTTCATCATTGGGAGCGCGAATTTCTGAGAGATCCAACGGTTTAAGTAGCTCGGTGTCTTTTTTCTCCATTTACCAGCTCGGGAAGGCACTTGCTCGGAAGCCGACCGAGGAAGCGTGACTTCGGTCGCCGAGCGACGTGGCGCTATCTGAGCTGTTGGATGTTGGCGCGCATCTCAAGACGGGCGCAGCTCCCAAGAAAACACTATCTTGTCGTTTAGTGCTCTCGGCGAGATCTGGGCCGTCTGATCGAGATCAGGCGCGAAAGTTGAGGGGAAAGTGAGTTTTCCCCGTTTACACGCTCGGGAAGGCACTTGCTCGGTGACCGACCGAGGGCCTGGGGTTTTGGCGATCCGAGATGGCTTTGTTCCCAAGGGTATTAATGGTGCTTCGAGACTTGCGCGGCGTTCCGCCTTCCCAAGGTCATTAAGGATAACCCCCTCAATTAATACGCGGCGTTTCAACTTCCGAGGGTCATAATTGCTGGTTCTTGGAGGCAGGCTATAAGTACTCCACTCCCTTTGTCATTTCAGTCGCAATCAACATAGAGTTTCAGACCTCGGAGGTATCTGCCTTGGGTAGCTCCTCTCTTGAGGTCCGGAGGGGTGGTTGCTCTTCTTCCTGGTTTTCCCTCTGTTCCTGACGGCCCCAAAGTGGATGTCAGGAGCGGGGGGGGGGGAACGTGGCAGTAGTGGTGACGACCGAAGTCCGGACCCGAGGGATGAGTTACTTCGGAAGGACGGGTGGTCGTTCTTCCACCAAGATCTTCGGCCTTCTTTGGTTGCTCCGAAGTGGGTGTCAAGGTAGGCGGAGATCCTGGTGGAAGAGGTGACGATCCATGTCCGAATCCTTGTTCCGGACCATCTGAGCTCGTTGTTTGCAACTGTGAAGGCGCTGTTGCCAGAGTCCTCTGACAAGCCGAGCCTTCCAGTTGCAACCAACTAGCTCGGAATGGTGCGCTTTTCCACCATGAGTCGTGGCTCGGGCTTCCGGACCGTCCGAGCCCGTTGTTAGCAACTGTGAAGGCGCTGTTGTCAGAGTCCTCTGACGAGCCGAGCCTTCCAGTTGCTACCAACTAGCTCGGAATGGTGCGCTTCTCCTGATCTCTGAGTGTTGATGGGCCCCCTCCCATCTCTGTCTTCCTTCCGGGCTGATGGCTTCTGATGGATGTCAGCCCGGAGGAATTAGAGATGGGGGGAGTGCCGATCTATTTTCGACCGGGGCCTGTGGGTCGGCGGAATACCGACTGAGGAACGGGACCTGGGGGGCGTCCGCCGAGGGCGGTGCCTTAAAACCTTGAATCAAAATTTTTCCTGGTTCCTTTAGACATAGGTGGAGCGTCCGAGGGTTCAATCGTCCGAGCGACGTGGCGCACCCTGAGCCGTTGGATGGTGGCGCGCATCTCGAGACGGGCACAGCTCCCAAGAAAATACTATCTTGTCGTTTAGTGTTCTCGGCGAGATCTGGGCCGTCTGATCGAGATCAGGCGCGAAAGTTGAGGGGAAAGTGAGTTTTCCCCGTTTACACGCTCGGGAAGGCACTTGCTCGGTTGCCGCTGATTTCGGTGTGGGGGCAAACAGATAGAATTTGTGAGTCCGAGAAAAACCTGAACAGTTGACTCAGCCTTCTTGCTCCCGCCGCAACCTGCAAGGAAGTGCGAGACACCGGGGTTGATTCCGGCGACGCACCCTCCGACGCTCTTGTCAGTAATTAGAAAAAGATTAAGAAAGAGCTTAAGTGGTGAAGAAGTGATTAACCTGGTCATGGTGGTAGAGGGGTGATATTTATAGTCGCCTTTGGAACGGTTAGGGGCCTGATTTCCTGCCTAACAGCCAGGAGGAAAATCCTCCTATTCTGTTTTGGGAAATTAGCCCCTGATTCCCTGGTGGGAGCTAATCAGGCTTGTTGATTTGATTTAGTCAAATCAGTGGTCCTGATTCTCCTCTTGGTGAACCGGGCTTGTATCGGGTCGGGACCCATGCCCCGTTGAAGTGGATCCATTTGTGGGTGGTTGGTTCTGTGAGAAGGTGACCCAATACCCGTTTTGGATCCGTCTGTATGTGAAATTACTTTTTACCCCCATGCTTCAAGATTCGTGCTCAATCTGGACGGTCCCGATTTAACCCTATTTTTAGCCATATCACGAGCCCCCCACTCCTAAAGACTGAGCGTGATCAGATTTTGAGGAATAGTTTAACTGTTTTGGTGGCTGGTGGAGTTGTATCGGAGTCCAAATGTGGGATCTTGAATCTAGAAAGGGGGTAGTGAAGTAATTTTTTGACTCCGCTTGCTGTTCTCAGGTCACATCGGGTATTTGAGGGTTTTTATCTATTTTTTTGGACTATTTATTTAATTTTGCGACGTGTTCGCTAATCGTTCGGGGGCCCTTAACAGTACATTCTAGGCAGTAATTGTTCGCTCAGGGGTTCGAAAATGTGCCCCCAAATTTCCAATTACTTTCCAGAATTTTCAGTTAATTTTCCCGAATTTTTAGCGATTTTTTCGCAATTTTTAAATAAATAAAACGATTTAAATAAATAAAAAACGATTTAAATACCGATTAATGATGTGGCTCGTTTTGAGTCGTTGATTATGGGCGAGCACAGATTTCGGAAAGATCTGACGGTTGTTACCGCTCGGCGGCATTTTTCTCCGTTTACGAGCTCGGAAAGGCGCTTGTTCGGCTGCCGACCGGAGGTAGGGGGTTCGGCAGGCCGAGTGACGTGGCGCTATCTGAGCTGCCGGATGCTGGTGCGCATCTCGAGACCGGCGCGGTTCCCAAGAAAACGCTATCTTGTCTTTTAGCGCACGTGGCGCAATCTGGGCTGTTCATCATTGGGAGCGCGAATTTCTGAGAGATCCAACGGTCTAAGTAGCTCGGTGTCTTTTTTCTCCATTTACCAGCTCGGGAAGGCACTTGCTCGGTAGCCGACCGAGGAAGTGTGCCTCAGTCGCCCGAGCGACGTGGCGCTATCTGAGATGTTGGATGCTGGTACGCATCTCGAGACGGGCGCAGCTCCCAAGAAAATACTATCTTGTCGTTTAGTGCTCTCGGCGAGATCTAGGCCGTCTGATCGAGATCAGGCACGAAAGTTGAGGGGAAAGTGAGTTTTCCCCGTTTACACGCTCGGGAAGGCGCTTGCTCGGTGGCCGACCGAGGGCCTGTGGTTTTGGCAATCCGAGATGACTCTGTTCCCAATGGTATTAATGGTGCTTTGGGGTTCGTGCGGCGTTCCGCCTTCCCAATGTCATTAAGGATAAATCCCTTAATTAACACGCGGCGTTTCAACTTCCGAGGGTCATTAAGGATAATTCCCTTAATTAATACGCGGCGTTTCGACTTCCGAGGGTCATAATGGCTGGTTCTTGGAGGCAGGCTATAAGTACCCCACTCCCTTTGTCATTTCAGTCGCAATCAACATAGAGTTTCAGACCTCGGAGGTATCTGCCTTGGGTAGCTTTTCTCTTGAGGTCCGGAGAGGTGGTTGCCCTTCTGCCTGGTTCTCCCTTTGTTCCTGACGGCCCCAAAGTGGATGTCAGGAGCGAAGGGGGACGAGGTAGTAGTGGTGACGACCGTAGTCCGGACTCGAGGGATGAGTTACTTCAGAAGGACGGGTGGTCGCCCTGTTGTCTTGTTCTTTTCCCGTTCCTTACTGCTCCGAAGTGGATGTCAGGAGCGGGAGGGAATAAGGCAGTAGTGGCGACGATCGTAGTCCGGACCCGGGGTGTGGGCTACTTCGGAAGGACGGGTGGTCGTTCTTCCACCAAGATCTTCTGCTTTCTTTGGTCGCTCCGAAGTGGGTGTCTAGGTAAGCGGAGGTCTTGGTGGAAGAGGTGATGATCCATGTCCGATGCCGATTTCCGGACCATCTGAGTCCGTTTGTTGCAACTGTGAAGGCGCTGTTGTCAGAGTCCTCTGACAAGCCGAGCCTTCCAGTTGCAACCAACTGACTCGGAATGGTGCGCTTTTCCACCATGAGTCGTGGCTCGGGCTTCCGGACCGTCCGAGCCCGTTGTTAGCAACTGTGAAGGCGCTGTTGTCAGAGTCCTCTGACGAGCCGAGCCTTCCAGTTGCTACCAACTAGCTCGGAATGGTGCGCTTCTCTTGATCTCTGAGTGTTGATGGGCCCCCTCCCATCTCTGTCTTCCTTCCGGGCTGATGGCTTTTGATGTCAACCCGGAGGAGATAGAGATGGGGGGAGTGCTGATCTGTTTTTGACCGGGGCCCGTGGGTCGGTGGAATACCGACCGAGACACGGGACCTAGGGGGTGTTCGCCGAAGGCGGTGCCTTAAAACTGAATCGAAATTGTTCCTGGTTTCTCTTGACATAAGTGGGGCGTCTGAGGGTTCAATTGTCCGAGCGACGTGGCGCGCCCAGAGCCGTTGGATGGTGGCGCGCATCTCGAGACGGGCGCAGCTCCCAAGAAAAGACTATCTTGTCGTTTAGTGTTCTTGGCGAGATCTGGGCCGTCTGATCGAGATCAGGCGCGAAAGTTGAGGGGAAAGTGAGTTTTCCCCGTTTACACGCTCGGGAAGGCACTTGCTCGGATTCCGACCGGACCCTGGTGTCGACAAGTTCGGATTGCCCGTAGCTCGGATTCAGATCCCCTGGAGCCGAGCTAGTTGACTTGGTGGTGGAGACAGTGGTGATGGGCCTTCGCGACGTTTCGAGTGCAGCCCAAAAGTCGCGAACTTTCGTCTGGAAGTCCAAGGGACGTTCCACTTTTACTATAAATCTTCACCCCCCCTTAGACCAAGTCTCACTTTTTCACTTTTACTCTCTCTCTTCAGTTTTTACTTCGCTTCGAAGTTTTTAGCTCTCTGGTGGCGTTGCTAGCTGTCGTGGTAGCGTTCCTAGTTTCCGGCGAACTTTCCGACCGCACCTGTCACTTCAAGGTCAGTCTCTTTCCCTTCTCTTTTAGGAAAAATGGTTAAGATTTCGGCTGAGACCCCCGCCTCGGAGCAAGCCGTTGGCCGAGGGGATAAAGGGAAGGGAGTAGTGGAACCGAGCGAGCAGGATGTCGTTCGTCCGGACAAGGAGGGCGAAGTAGCTGAAGTGCCCGAGGAAGTCGTGGCGGAGTCCCGAAAGGGTAAAGCCGTGGTCACGATAGTGGAAACACCGAAGAGAGCGGGGGCATTCGGTCGGCAGCCCATCGCCCTGTCGAGCGTGGGAGGCGTCCGGGATTACGCCGAGGATACCTTGGAGAGAGTCACTCAAGGTACGGCTAAGCTGGTGGAGGAGAACGAGCCTAGGGAGCTGTCCGAGGTGGACCATAGGATCTCGACTCTTACCGAGACCGATCTTCGTCTGATCCGAGAGGGTTTTCGGATCCCGCTTGAGTATGTACTGCTCCTTCCTGGGCCGGGATTCCGAGCCAACACAAAGTCCTCGTCGGACGTATGTGTCTTTCCGGTCGACTCCCTCATTGCCGGACTCCGCTTTCCCCTCCACCCGTTCGTGGTTGAAGTCTTGGTCTGGTACGGTTTGAGTCCCGCCCAACTGATGCTGAACACATGGAGGCACGTCGTGGCGTTCGTCCTTCGATGCCAAGAGGTCGGCGCCAAGCCGACTATGTTCCTCTTCCGGAGTCTCTTCCGACCTTGCCAGCCGAGGCGAGACGAGCAGAGATTTTTTCTTTCTCCTCGGACGGGAGTTAAGTTGATCGAGAACCCGGACTCGATCAAACATTGGAAGGAGAAGTACTTCCTCGTCCGAACTCTGACGCCATGGGTGATACCGACGGTTTGGGCGAAGGAAGGTCTGCCCAAGCGGGCCAAGAGAGAGGTGCCGCTGAGTGATGAGGACAAGGAGGTCCAGAAGAAGCTCCTCGCCCTGCCAGCGCTAAGCTGGAAAGATATCACGGAGGAGCATCTGTTCCGTGGGGGTCTCAGTCCGATCGACCCTCGTATGCTTCTGGTATTTATACTCTTTGTTTAAAGTTCATGAAAATCTTTCTAAGTTTTTTCATTCGGCTTTTGCAGAGACGATGAAGCTTGATTACAAGGCTCTGGTGGCGAAGGGCAGGGCAGAGCAGGAGAAGAAGAAGAGGCCGTCGGCAGCGCCTCAGGACAGCCGAGCTTCGAAGAAGCCCTCGGTGGTGAAGGCTGCCGACCAACCGAAGGTCGCGGTCCTTAAGGAGGGAGAGATCGAGGTCCTCGTCTCTCCGACGAAGGTCGTGGTCCCCGAGCAGGGGGGGTCGTGGTCTCCGATCCCCTCGCCTCGGATGCACCTGCACCGACCCCGAAGGCGGATGCTCTCGGTTCGTCGAGCAGCGTGTTCGGGGTGAAGGATGCGCTGTCCCTCCCAGTTCCGCCCCTTACCGCCGATGCGGAGAAGATCTTGACCGAACGTCATAAGCAGATCTTTGTCCCCGACTGGCAGGTGATGAACGTTGATGGCTTCTTGGGCGACGGGAACATCTGCATGGAGGCGGTGAGGCACCTGCCGACCCCGAAGGATCGAGCGACCCTGAAGGCCGGGATGGCAGGGGACGCCGTGATGCAGATTGCCCGGAATACCATGTCGGTAAGTAGGCCGAGCTCTTCTTTGTCCAAATTTCTTCCTTAGAATTTCTCCAAGTTCTTGGATTCGGATTTTAACGTGTTGTTCTCTTTCAGACCCTCTGCCACTTCAATTTCCTGGTCGAGGAGTTGGCGAACAAGGAGCAGGAGAAGGAGCGGGAGAGGGCAAAGCGCGTCAAGGTCACGAAGCAGCTTGATGACGAGCTGCTTCTCTCGACGAAGAGGGCTGCCGAAGTAGGAGGGTTGGAGAAGCAGCTGGCCGACGCCATTCAGCTGTCAAAGGACACGGCGGCCAAGCTTGAGGCCTCGGAGAAGGAGGTGGCCGAGCTGAAGGATACGACGGCCAAGCTCGAGGCGTCGGTGAAGGAGGCAGCCGAGCTGAAGGAGGAGCTGGCCAAGGCTCGGTCGGAAGCGGAGGATGCTCGGAAGAGGGCCGAGAAGATCAAGGCCAAACACCTCAAGAAGGTGAAGAGGGTGAAGAAGGCCGTGCAGGAGGAGGCCGCACTGCACATGCTCCAGAACATGGTGGATGCCTACGGCCGAGCCCTGCAACATGTGGTCGCCAAGAACCCGGGCTTCGACACGTCCTCCTACAACTTTTACGACCTCGTGGAAGGGGAGGAGGGTGTCCCCGAGGGGTTGCTCGACCCCGAGGGGGAGACGGAACCCGTCGAGGACCCATGGAAGGCCGAGGCCGAGGAGGAAGAGGAGGACGACTCCGAGGAGGAGAGCAGGAGCGAAGGCGGAGGCGGGGTCGATGGCGAGGACAAGGCCGGGGGGTCGACGGACCCGAACGACAAAAAGGTCGACCCCTGACTCGGTTGTCTTTTTTCTTTTTTGTCTTTTTTTGTAAGCCTAACTGTGGACTGGCCACCGCTGTTGTAGAACTTTCTCTTTGAATCTTGAATGAAAAAATATTTTGTTTGGCCAAAATTTGCCCAAGTGTTGAGTCTCGGATTTAGTGTCTGATTTGGCGTAAATTTCTTCAAGTGTTGGGCCTCGGATTTATCTCTGCTTTTCAGGTGAGATTCGGTCCGATCACGGAGGTTGTATACCTTCGGAAGGAGCTGGCAAAAACGAAGGACGAGCTCTTTCAGAGCCGGTATAATCGATTTCTCCTGCTCGGCAGGCTGGAGGAGACGAAGGCAGCTCTGCGGAGGTATTGTCGCGAGCTGTGGCAACTGCGAAAGCACCCCCCAGCTCCTTGTCCCGAAGGCGAAGTCGAGAGTCTCCGTAGAGAGCTCGCAGCCGCCGAGCAGAAGAACGACGACCTTTTGGCTGAGGTCCAATACTTGGAGTTAGCGGAGAAAGAGCGCTCGGCGGAGGGAGAGAAGCTAACTTCCGAACTGGAGAAAGCGTCAGCCGAGCGCAAGAGGCTGTCGGCCGAAATCGACAGGCTCAGAAGGATCACAATAGATAGGGGGATTGAGGTCACCCATTACCGACGGCTCGCGACTGATAGTGCCAATGCCTCGGGCTCGTTGAGGGCCCCTCGACCGAAGAAGTTGGCGAAGGACGACGTCTTGAAGGATAGAATTATCGAACTGGAGGAGGAGATCGCGTCGCTCAAGCCAGTGCCGGAGAGAGCTAATGTCCGCAGCACGTCGTGCACTCGCGAGGAGAGCGAGAGGGGGATTACGTTTTACGAACTTGCGACGCGCTCGCCTATGGCCAGGCGGAGTCCGGCCGATGCTCAAAGTAGCGCGGCTGTCTCGTCGAGCGGTGCCTCGGTCGGCGTCGCTGTTAGGACTAGCAGTGAAGGGGGATCGCGCTTCGTTGGTTTAGGGTCGAGCTCGGGGAGCAGGCCTCGTCGTCCTCGCGTTTCCCTAAACCGAAGCATTCCCCTTCCGAAGAGGCCCTGATCATGTCGTTTTCCATTTTTATTGGTTGTTGTAAAAACCTAATTATGGGGTCGGTTCGGCTGTCTGTAACACTATTTTGTCTGAATGTGAATCTTTCTTGGAAAATTTTCAAGTGTTAGACATCGGCAATGTATTGAAATTGTGTTATTCGTCTTCCCTTCCTTTCAGCTCGTGGTGACGATCCATGGCTCGGACTCCGAGCGTTCGAATGATGACTCCGAATCTGAGGCCACCTCTGGAACGGTGGTTCTGAGCCCTAGGAGCGCCGATCTGAAGTTACGCCGAGCCGAGAGTGAGCGGGCCCACCTTTCGTCCGTCCTCGATCTCCGGGAAGCCGAGATCCAATGCTTGGAGAATAGGATCGTCGAGCTGAGCCCCACAGGAGGGGATGAAGACTCGCAAACCGCATTCAGCAACGCTCTTCGGGTTAAATGCATTCGGCACAACCAGTCGAAGATTATTGCCGAGCGGGATGACTTGCTCTCGGAGATTCGGCACTTGCAGGCTGTGATGGCGAAGCTCTGGGGGGACGCAGAGGAGCTGCCAGCCGAGGAGGACGAACAGTCTAGTGAGGATGTTTCTATATGAGAGACAAGTGTAGTGGGTCGGGCATTGTGCGTTTTGTTTGCCAACACTTTGTAATGGAATGTTTTGTATTATGCGCCGACCATTAATAAAATTCCCTTTCATTGCTTTGCATATTTGTCTTTGCTTATAACTGTGTTGGTCGTGCCGAGATCTTTGAATCGAGCGTGTTTGTTTAACCGAACGGGTCCTCATGAGTACGGTATTTTGTCGTTTAGCGGCTCTGACACGGTACGGTACAAATTCCTAGGCGGCTCTGTGCCCAAGAAAGTGCTATTCTGTCGTTTAGAGCAGGTGGCAAGATCTGAGCCGTCGAACGTAGGCGTGAATCTCGAGGCGGCTCAGTCCCTAAGAAAACGTTATCTTGTCGTTTAGCGCAGGTGGCAAGATCTGAGCCGTCTGATCGAGATCATGCACGAAAGTTGAGGGGAAAGTGTGTTTTCCCCGTTTACAAGCTCCGGAAGGCACTTGCTCGGTAGCCGACCGAAGGTGTGGGTCTTCGGGCTTCGGCTAATAGTTAGGAGAGTTCGAATTATGTGTTCCGAACTTTTGGTATAGTTCAATGGTTGTGGGAGCAATTCCGAACGGCGATCTACCCCTGGCTCGCCCGGAAGCGAGCCGAGGAGGTAAAGTCGAGCCGAGTGTTGGACTCCGAACCCTCGGTGTAGTTCAACGGTTGTGGGAGCAATTCCGAACGGCGATCTACCCCTGGTTCGTCCGGGGACGAGCCGAGGAAGTAAAGTCGAGCCGAGTGTTGGACTCCGAACCATCGGTGTAGTTCAACGGTTGTGGGAGCAATTCCGAATGGCGATCTACCCCTGGCTCGCCCGGAAGCGAGCCGAGGAGGTAAAGTCGAGCCGAGTGTTGGACTCCGAACCATCGGTGTAGTTCAACGGTTGTGGGAGCAATTCCAAACGGCGATCTACCCCTGGCTCGCCCGGAAGCGAGCCGAGGAGGTAAAGTCGAGCCGAGTGTTGGACTCCGAACCATCGGTGTAGTTCAACGGTTGTGGGAGCAATTCCGAACGGCGATCTACCTCTGGTCCGTCCGGAGACGAACCGAGGGAATGAGGCCGAGCCGAACGTGGACTCCGAACCATTGGTTGAAATCACAATATAAAAGGCAGGTGATAAGGGGGGAGAAAAACATGCAGATTCACAAACATAATAGAGCTTTCCTTATTGATATTTGACGGCGAACCGTTTTACATAGTACAATTTATGAAAAAATGGGTTACAAATCGGAGGACTGGAATGGCTCGATACTCCTTGTTACTTAGAGTGGCGCTGGAGCGCTTTCTTGGTATTTCAGGAGGTGGTCGGCATTCCAAGTCCTCGGAAGCTCTCTGCCCTCCAGGTCTTCAAGGCAGTATGTTCCTGGTCGAACAACTTTCGTGATCCTGTACGGCCCTTCCTAGTTCGGGGCTAGCTTGTTCTTCTGACTGGGGAGGGATATAGCTAGCTTTCTTAAGACCAAATCTCCTTGCTTAAAGTCGGCGAGCCGGACCTTCCTGTTGTACGCCAATTCAACTCTTCTTCGGTAGATCTGCTGTCGAATCGATGCCCTTTCCCTCAGCTCGTCTATCAAGTCCAATTCTGCTCTGAGGTCTCTGGCATTCTGTGCTTCGTCATAGGCTGTGAGCCGAGGGGAAGGTATTCCGACCTCAAGAGGTATCACGGCCTCGGACCCATAGGTGAGGTTGAAGGGGGACTCGCCTGTGGGGGTCCGTTTGCTCGTGCGGTAGTTCCATAGGACGTCGGGGAGTTGGTCGACCCATAAGCACTTGGAACTTTTGTCGAGCCTTTTCTTGATACCTGCGAGGATCTGCCGGTTGGCATTTTCTGCCTGTCCGTTCGACTGAGGATGGGAGACGGACGAGAAGCGCTGCTGAATGGCCAGGTCGTCGCATAGAGCTCGGAACGCTGCGCCTGTGAACTGAGTCCCGTTGTCCGTTACGAGGACCCAGGGGACTCCGAACCTGCATATGATGCTCTTCCAGAAGAACTGTACCACTTTGTTCTCGGTTATAGTGGCGAGGGGCTCGGCCTTGACCCACTTCGAGAAGTAGTCGATGGCTACGACCAAGAACCTGAGCTGACCCGGAGCTGGAGGGAAGGGCCCTAGTAAGTCCATGCCCCACATTGCGAAGGGGATGGGACTTGATAGGGAGGCGAGGTTGGCCTGAGGGAGGCATCGGATGTTAGAGTGTCTCTGACAGGAACTGCATTGCCGAACGTGTCGCTCGGCGTCTTGAAGGAGGGTCGGCCAGAAATACCCATAATTCAAGGCTTTTCGGGCTAAGGACCTAAATCCTGAGTGCGCCCCTCCGATGCCTTCGTGGAGCTCCCGCAGGGCATATTCGGCTTGATCCGGAGAGAGGCACCTTAAGTATGGTCGGCCGTCTATCTGAGAGAAAGAGCGTTTGTACAGGATACCCTCGATTAGGACAAACCGCTCGGCCCGGGTCCTGACTCGGCGAGCCTCTTTGGGATCCGAAGGCAGAACTCCATCCCTTAAGAATTCTATCAATGGCTTCATCCAATTGTCTTGTAACGTGACTGGCAACGACTCCGCCGAGGTGGGCGTCTCATCTTCGATGCTCGGCTTAGAGAGGACTTCGATCAACACGGTCTGTTCGAGACCTTGAAGTGAGGACGAAGCCAATTTGGAGAGGGCATCGGCCTGTGAGTTTTCTTCCCGAGGGACTCGTTCGATGGTGGCCTCTTCGAACCGGTTCAGGAGGTCCCGGACCTTGGCGAGGTACTTCGCCATTCGCTCGTCTCGGGCCTCATATTCCCCCGAGACCTGGTTCACGACTAGTTGGGAATCACTGTGAATCCGGAGGCGCTGGGCTCCAGCACTTCGGGCGAGACCGAGCCCGGTGATGAGTGCTTCGTACTCCGCCTCGTTGTTCGAGGCCTTGAAGTTCATGCGGATTGCGTACTGGAGTACGAAGTTGTCAGGGCCGTTCAGTATGATGCCGGCGCCGCTTCTTTCATTACAGGACGATCCGTCCACAAAGACTGTCCAGACTGGGGGTCCTTTCGGGACGTGGCTGACCTCAGGGATAGTGGATTCCACGATGAAATCGGCGAGGGCCTGCGCCTTAATTGCTGTCCGAGGCTGATAAGAGATGTCATGCTGACTCAGCTCTATGGACCACTTCATTAGCCGACCCGAGGTCTCGGGCTTGTAGAGGATCTGCTTTAGAGGTTGGTCGGTGAGGACGACGATGGAGTGGGACTGAAAATATGGCTGAAGCTTCCTCGCTGCCGTGACTAGTGAATAGGCCACCTTCTCTATCTTCGGATAACGGAGCTCGGCATCCCGGAGCACCTTGCTCACGTAGTAGATAGGCCTTTGGGTTCGATCCTCCTCTCTCACCAAGACAGCGCTTAATGTCTGCTCGGAAGCAGCCAAATAGACGAAGAGGGTCTCGCCAGGGACCGGTTTGCTGAGCAGAGGGGGGTTCACCAAGTATGCCTTCAACTGGTCGAATGATTCCTGTTGCGGCTGGCCCCATTCAAAACCTTTGGACCCCCGGAGTGCTTTGAAGAAGGGAAGGCACTTTTCCCCCGACTTCGAAAGGAAGCGACCGATAGCGGCGAGCCGACCGGTGAGCTTCTGCACCTCCTTGATGTTCCGAGGCGGGGCCATGTCTAATATGGCCTTAATCTTCTCGGGGTTGGCTTCGATTCCTCGCTGGCTTACCATAAAGCAGAGGAATTTTCCCGAGGAGACTCCGAACGCACACTTGTTCGGGTTCAGCCGCATGCTGTGCTTTCTCAACACGCCGAAGGCCTCCTGGAGGTCGGCTACATGATCGGTGCCGTGGATGCTCTTGACGAGCATGTCATCAACGTACACCTCCATGTTTCGGCCGATCTGGTTTTGGAAGACCTTGTTGACGAGGCACTGGTAGGTGGCGCCTGCGTTCTTCAAACCAAACGGCATTACTCGGTAGCAGTAGAGGCCTTGGTCGGTGACGAAGGAGGTCTTCGGAATGTCCGGAGGAAACATTCGGATTTGATTGTACCCCGAGAAGGCATCCATGAAGCTGAGGAGCTCATGGCCCGAGGTGGCGTCGATAAGGGTGTCGATGTTCGGTAGTGGGAAGGGGTCCTTCGGACACGCCTTGTTCAGGTCGGTAAAGTCAATGCATATCCTCCACGAGCCATTGGACTTTTTGACCATTACGACGTTCGACAACCACTCGGGGTAATTTACCTCCTGTATGAACTTGGCCTTTAGAAGTTTATCAACCTCCTCCTTGATGGCCTGCTGTCGCTCGGGAGCGAACTTTCGCCTCTTCTGCTGGACCGGTTTGCACCCCGGTTCGACACTTAGGCGATGGACGAGGAGCTCCTTGGAAATGCCGGGCATGTCCGCGGCCGACCATGCAAACAGGTCACGGTTGTCCCGGATGCATTTAATCAGGTCCGAACACAGTGCGGTCGACAAGGATTTGCTGATGAGGAATTTTCGGCTCGGATCCTCATCCGAGAAGAGCACTTCTTCTAACTCGTCTGCCGGTTCGGACGTCTGGCGGTCCTTCGGCTCGGGGATTTCCAGCGTCTCGAGCGAGAGCACTGGTCCCCCGGTGGAAGTCATGTAGCACTTCCGGGCTGTTTCCTGGCTTCCCCTGACTTCCCCTACTCCCGACCGAGTGGGGAACTTCATTTTCAAATGGTATGCCGAGGGGACAGCCTCAAAGGCGGCTAGGCCGGGGCGGCCTAGGATGACATTATATGCTGCCGGGACGTCGACGACCATGAAGTCCATCGGCTCGGTCCGGCTAGTAGGGGTGCTTCCCGCAGTAACGTCTAGGGTTATCACCCCCTCGACGGTTACCGGGACCCCCGTGAACCCGTGGAGAGTGTAACCGGCCGGCTTGAGACGGTCTCGGGACAGCTGCAGGCCTCGGAAGGCCGAGAGGAAAAGGATATTGACCGAACTCCCGTTGTCCACCAAAATCCTCTGCACCTTGAAGTTGGCCATGCGGAGGTCGATGACGAGGGCATCGCAGTGTGGGGTTCGGACCCCTTCGAGGTCGGCATCGGAGAAAGACACAGGGACGCCGAGACCTTTCGGGGGAGGGGCACTATGGACCGAGTTGACCTCTCGGACGAAGGCCTTCCGGGAGGAATTAGAGGAGCCCCCCATGGGGCCTCCGTGGATCAAGTGCAGAACCCGTTCCTCCTCGAACTCGGGTGTCTCTTCGCGCCGCTCGGAGCGCTTGTTAGCCCCCCGAGGCGGAGGGGAGTTGCGATCTGTCCGATCGTTAGCCTTCACGAACTTGGCCAGCTGCCCCCTCCGAATGAGGACTTCAATCTCATCTCTCAAAGCCCAGCAGTCATTCGTGTCGTGCCCGTGGTCTCGGTGGTAACGACACCACTTATCTTTGTTCCTCCTCTTCGCCGGGGTGTGCATCCTCGGAGCTGGAGGGATGACTCCCTCCTTCTCCACCTCCATTAGGATAGTAGAGACATTAGTGGTGAGGGGAGTGAACTTTTCGAACCTCGGGGGAGGGCGGCGCTGGCCGCCAATGTCCTTTTGAGCTTTCTTGGACCCCTCTTCCCCCGTCGCCTTCCTCTTCGACCCTGCGGAGGGCCCCCCAAAGCTTGGAAGGGCTTCGGCCTCCTCTGCTCGGATGTACTTCTCGCACCTCAGGAGGAGGTCGGCGAAGTCATGCGGGGGCTTCTTGGCCAGGGATGATCGGAGGTTGGCGTTAAGGACGTTCGACTGGAACGCCACGGTGGCCACGGACTGGTCTAAGGAGGCAATAGACCTGACCTCTGCGGTGAATCTCTTCACATAATCCCGCAGCTTCTCTTCCCTTTCCTGCCGCAGGTTCAGTAGGGAGAGACTTGTCTTCTCGGCTCGCCGGCTACTCAAGAAGTGAGTTATGAACAGCGTCTCGAACTGCTCGAATGAGAAGATGGATGAGGGGGCGAGCCTGGAATACCATTCCCGGGCCGACCCCCTGAGGGTGGCAGGGAAGGTCCTGCAGAGCACCGCGTCGGAAGCTTGATGGATCAGCATCAGGGTCTTGAAGCTTTCGACGTGATCGACCGGGTCGGATTCCCCTGAGTATGTTTCAAACTGTGGCGGTTTGAAACTCCTCGGTATGTGGGCCTCCATGATCGACCGCGAGAAGGGGGGTCAGCTGGGACGGAAGGTTCCTGCTCGGGACTCTTTCTCCCTGTCCATGCGGCCGATACGCCTTTCCACCTCATGGAGACGGCGGATGAGGGCGTCGTCCCTCCGCTGGTGATCGTATGACCCCCCGGACTCCTCTTCATAGGAAGGGGAGCGTGGACTGCGGTGCCGATAGTCCTGGGACCGGCGAGGGCTTTGTTCCCGCTGCTGGCGGCTGGGAGCCGGGGAAGGGCTCCGGGTTCGGTGCCGAGGACTGGGATCCCTGGGGGGCGTCGGGGCCCTCTAGGCATTCTGGACGTTCTGCTGAAGATTGAGGGCTTGCAGAACGGTCTCCTAAAACTGGAGGAATTCGGCTCGACTGATAGGTACATCTCGATCCCTCGGATGACGCCGATCCCCGGGGGAACGGGACCTCCTCCTTCGGCGCTCGGGGGACGCCGCTCGGCCTCTGCGGTCCGGAGACCTCCTGCCGTCTCGGCGACGTGGGGACCGCTCACCTTGACGCTGGCGGGAGGCTCCCTCTCGGGCCCGCCTCTCGTCGAGATGGGTTCGGAGGTCGTCGTCCTTCTGGCGGTTCAGAAGTGTGATGCGGAGGTCGGGATGATGAGAAGCCATCGAGTTCGAGGACCCATTATGGACCGAGACATGGCCCGGATTGAGGGGCTGCTTCTCCTTCCGACCGTTATGACCGGACGGACCATTGTTGGGCTGCTGCTTGGGAGGAGGTGGTGGGACCTGCTGGGCCGGCGGAGGTAGGTCAGATTGAGGAATAGGATTGACTGGGACTTCATTCGCCGGGTCGGTGAGGTTGCCCACACGGTTCGACCCTCTGGATCTGACCTTCTTCGGCGGCATGGCTGCAGAGGACGACGGAGAATGGGCTGAGGCTGTTCGTGTGGTTTTTCCCACAGACGGCGCCAATCTGTTGCCGCTGATTTTGGTGTGGGGGCAAACAGATAGAATTTGTGAGTCCGAGAAAAACCTGAACAGTTGACTCAGCCTTCTTGCTCCCGCCGCAACCTGCAAGGAAGTGCGAGACACCGGGGTTGATTCCGGCGATGCACCCTCCGACGCTCTTGTCAGTAATCAGAAAAAGATTAAGAAAGAGCTTAAGTGGTGAAGAAGTGATTAACCTGGTCATGGTGGTAGAGGGGTGATATTTATAGTCGCCTTTGGAACGGTTAGGGGCCTGATTTCCCGCCTAACAGCCAGGAGGAAAATCCTCCTATTCTGTTTTGGGAAATTAGCCCCTGATTCCCTGGTGGGAGCTAATCAGGCTTGTTGATTTGATTTAGTCAAATCAGTGGTCCTGATTCTCCTCTTGGTGAACCGGGCTTGTATCGGGTCGGGACCCATGCCCCGTTGAAGTGGATCCATTTGTGGGTGGTTGGTTCTGTGAGAAGGAGACCCAATACCCGTTTTGGATCCATCTGTATGTGAAATTACTTTTTTACCCCCATGCTTCAAGATTCGTGCTCAATCTGGACGGTCCCGATTTAACCCTATTTTTAGCCATATCAATCATCTACTTCAAAAAATTCTAAAAAATATTCAATGATTTGTACTGAGGTTGAAGAAATATCCACACATCGTAATACAATAGACATTTGTTCTTGATGACTTATATCTGTTCTTGATGACTTATATCAAGAGTAATCAAGTATGATCGAAAAATATTTTGCGTTCAAAATTTTTGTTAAAATTTTAGATTTAATTTCATTTGCTAGCAAATTTATTAATTCATTTTGTATTCTATGTCCAAGATAATGATTATGAATTTCATTGTCTTTAATTCGACGAATGTGTTCTTGCATTATAGGATCAAATTCTGCAATCATTTCAATTAGGCATAACAAATTTACATTATTTTCTTGGTAAATCTTTTCGTTTGTCCCATGAAATGCCAAGTTATTTTTTCCAAGAGTTTTAACAACTGCAATAATTCTAAATAATACATTTCTCTAATGCTCCCTATCTTTATTTATTCTTTCTTGAACATGTTTGTCAATTGTTTTATTTTTTAACAATCTCATTTTTAAATCATTCCATGAACTCATATTAGTAATATGCTTATTACTTATCTCATGACTCTTCAACTTAGAACTAATATTTCTCCAATCCCTACTACTTGCACTTGCTAATTTACTTGTACTAGAAAAAGCATTACATAATTTACAACAAAAACAAAATACTTTATTCAAATCTTGGGAATATACCAACCATCTTCTTTCACACTTTTCTCCGTTGGACAACTTTTGAATGTAAAGTGATGAAGAAAAATGTCTTGCAAATTCATTCTTAGGAAAATCTATATCGATAAGTTTAATAGGACCATTTTCTTCTAATAAATCTCTCAAACTTGTATCAATATTTGTCCATTGACTTGGATCAAATATATTTTTGGTAGTGGATTCTTCTAATATTTCTTCTCTATCTTCACTATGAGTATGAGAATTAATACAATCTTGCTCATTAACCAATACTTCTTCTCTATTTTCATTTTCATTTGTGTCCACATTGTTATCTTGTTCATTAACTAATACTTATTCTCTATTTTCATTTTCATTTGTGTCCACATTGTTATCTTGTTCATTAACTAATACTTCTTTTCTATTTTCATTTTCATTTTTATTGGTAACTTGTTCATTAACTAACACTTCTTCTCTATTTTCATTTGTGTCTACATTGTTAACTTGTTCATCTCTATTTTCAGTTTCATTTGTGTCTACATTGTTAACTTGTTCATTAACTAATTCTTTTTTTTTGTTTTAACAAATTTATCTAAAGTCCCTTTTTGTGATTCAATTCAGTACAAGAAACTAGTTTTACACCGGCATTTCTACTCCGGCGTTTTGGTAGAAACGCCGCTGTAGAAACCAGTTAATGTAAAGGAACAAAAAATCCTACTCTACACCGGCGGATGTGAAAAACGCCGGCGTATGTAGGTATACACCGTCGTTTTTGCATTGAAACGCCGGTGTAGGTTGCAGATAAGTGAAAGAGTCCAGTCTCGCTCTCTCTCTCTCTCTCTCTCTCTCTCTCTCTCTTTCTCTCATTTTACTTTATTTCCCCTTCCCCCAATTTTTCACTCTCTCTCTCCATCTCCCTCCTCCCAAATCCGCCCCCATCCTTTCCCCCGCCCCCATCCCCCGACGTCGCCACTCCCCCCATCGCCGCCTCCTCCCCCGCTGTCAGCCCTTCCCCCATCGCTGCCCCCTCCTCTGGCGTCGCCCCTTCCCCCATCGCTGTCCCATCGCCGCCCTCCTACCTCGCCGTCGGCCCTTCCCCATCGCCGCCCCTCCCCCGCCGTCGCCCCTTCCCCCCATCGCCGCCCCATCACCGTGCCCCTCCCCCGCCGTCGCCCCTTCCTCTACACAAACCCTAGGTTTGTTCTTGAATTAATCTTGTGGTAATCTAGCAAGCTGTGGTAATCTTGTGGTAAAGATAAGCTAAATTAACTGACCTTGAAAGATGTCTTATTGATTTTATTATTGTGCTGCTACTGCTTTGCTATAAAAGTATGTGATATATTCATGATAGCTTGTTCATTTCAATTAGTTGCTTTGAAAGTATGTGATATATTGTGCTGCTATGGCTACTGCTTTGCTTTGAAACTTCTAAGATTGTATGGTGAGTAAGACACAAAATTGATCTTTGTTGTAAGTTGAAACCAAGTTTTGAACTTAGAAGTTTGTGGTCATTGGATCTGAGAGGAGTTTCCGTATGTGGTTCATTATGGTTTACATTATTTCTTATTCAATTAGTAACTGTCGTGAACTTAATAGGATATCTTCATATAACTCTTGTTTGAATGAAGTGCTAAAAAACATGCGAGTTTTTTTTGTCGTTATCCCCTCTTTATTGTCGATGAGATTTAAGAAATCCGAATATAAAATAAATTATGGCCACCATCTCTCTGAGCTAAGGTATACAACCATTTATTTGTTTGCGGGTGTAGTGTAGTGTAGTGTAGTGTTTTATATATTGTATTCCGAGATGTGTGTGATGGAGTGAAACCCTTCATGTGCTTTATGGTTTCATGATGTTAACACTAATATATGACATATTTGCTAAAATGTTAAAAAAAAAACCTATTTGTTTACCTTTTTTTTTACGTCTTTTTGGAGATTCTCTTCTCCTTTCATTTCACTGATGAGTGCTTCTTTGCCTTCAATATACATATTTCTATTGATTTACATAGGGGGTTAATATCATGTTGACATATGTTTGTAAAATTTACCAAACTCTATACAACATTTTGTACCCTTGGTCAACTGTATACAATGAGATAAGGTTGGTTGAGATGATTGACAAATGTTCAAGTCTTCTTTAAATGATGGACAAATTTCCATCTTTTTTTAAGTTTGTGGGCAAAACCAACATTATTTGAGAGTGATTTATTGAATCTTCTTGTGTTTCTTTCTATGTTTGGTTTATACTTATATGCATTGCTTTTATTTATATGAGCAATTTAATTTTGTGATACATTCTTGTTAATGGCTCTATATTCATGAATCTGCTCACATTGTATTTGGTAGAGATGTTGATTTTGGTGATGTATTCTCTTTCTTTTCATATATTTTGTAGTAGATATAGTAGATTTTTGGTCTGCAACTTATATGGGTGTACCTTACAGTTTACTTCCATTTTGCTTGATAAGGGAGATTTTTGGTCTGCAACTTGTACGGGAGATTCAAGAGCAATTATGGCCACCATCTCTCTGAGCTAAGGTATACAATCATTTATTTGGAGATGAGATGGATCATGTATCTGAAGTTGCACACTATGAGTTTTTGAGGAGTGACTAGTAATGGAAATTTTTTAATCCAAACTTCATATACAATTCTATCATGATGTCTAGATGAGTATCAGTTTCTAAGATTTCGAGTATCAGTTTCTAAGATAATGTTCATGCTTGTTGCCTGGTTTGAAAATGAGACTGTTCTTTCTCATTGGTTTTAAGTGATGATGAGATGGATTGTGTAACTGAAGTTGCATACTATGATTTACAGAGGAGTGACTAGTGATGAAATAATCCTGTTTGAAGTTATGTTGTGGTCTTAATTTGGGTCTCTTTTAGTTTTGCAATTGGTTTTGATTGTGAGAGTGCTGAAGGTTTTTTTTAAAAAAAAAAAATTAAAAAAGAATTTTTTTAAAAAAATATTTATATATCTACCCCGACATTTTTACAAGCGCCGGGGTAGCTTTGAGCAAAACTGAAAAGTCTACACCGGCATTTTAAAAATACCGGTGTAGGTGATGGCCAAAAACGGGATCCAAAACGAAAACACCCTTTCGGTGGCGTTTTTCAGCCACCGGTGTAGTTTTTACCTATACCGACGTTCGTAAAAAACGCCGAAGAATGTCCCTAAGATAAAACAACACACGATTCAGCGACACTTGCACCGGTATTTTATAAAACGCCGGTGGTATCTACGGTGGCATTTAAAAATGCCGGTGAATGTGAAAAAAAATGCCGGTAAAGACTATTAGTGTGGTAGTTTATTAAAGCTTCAACTCTTCTCTTTTTTTTGAGTTTCGAATAACCTGATTCAAATTTTCGAGTTGACATTTATATATTTAAAAATAAAACAATGAGAATTAAGACTAAATAGACTATATAATTCAAATAAAGCAATAGAGATTAGAAGTTTAGAACAATAATACTGGTCACCTGTAAGGCGTGGCGTCGGGGACTCAAGAGGTCGACGGCGTGACTCAATGGCGATCGGAGTGGCGACGGGCGATCAGCGATGCTGGCTTGCGATCGGAGTGACTCAAAAATTTGAGGAGAGAGAAGAGAGGAGCAAGCGATGCTGGCAATCGGAGTGACTCAAAAATTTGAGGAGATAGAAGAGAGGAGCAAGCAATGCTGGCGATCGGAGTGGCGATGCTGGCGACGAGCGACGGGCGATGATGAGAGAGGAACAAGCGATGGGTGGAGACGTGGAGTTGCGGGTGACTGGTAGAAGATGAAGATGAACTGGGTAGAAGATGAAGAGTTGCTGAGTTGGTTCAGAGTAGACAGAAGAAAAGTTGCTGAGTTGGTTCAAGGTAGATAGAAGATGAACATGGTAGAACGTAGAAGATGAAGAGCGATAGGAGGCCTTTATTAATTATCCTTTAGATAATTTTTTTTAGGCCTAATAAAAGACCTAGTTTTTTTAGGCCTAAAGCCCTAGCTTGGGTTGCTTTAGGCTTGGGCCGGGCCTGAACACGTGCACACTACATTTTCAACTTTTTCAAAAAAAATACACATAAAGAAACCGTCCATCTTCCCAGTCCCCCCCAAAAAAAAATCCTTCCCATTGCCGTCCGCCCTTCACAACCCCGCAATCGTCCGCCGTTCGCCTTTCACACCTGCACCGCTGCACGGTGCTCGCAAGCCCACTCCACCGCCGTACGTCGCTCGCCCTTCTCACCTCCGCCATCGTTAGTCGTTCGCAAATCCAGAAGAGAGAGAATAGCAGAGCAAGAAGACCCAGTTATTGTTGTTCACACCATTGATGACTACTCCGTCTTCTTCAAAGAGTAATATGGTGGAAATGTGTGGATTGGGATTGGGTTCACAAATTGCAAGCACGGTGTTTGTTGTAATGCCACTATGAAGGTCACTGGGTATTTTTTTTCCCCGAGATTTGTTATGTTTTGAATATGGACGGATGGATGTAAAATAAGAGGCCCTATCACTCTTTGGTGAGGGCCCAAGGCCTAGGTTTAAAAACAAATTTGAATTGATATTATTATATTATATTATATCTTAAGCTAATAGGACTACCCCTCCCTCCTTTCTCTATTTTGAAATAGAGAAAGGGAGGCAGAAGATCCTTTGGTTTATTATGTGTGGCTTCATCTTTCCATGTTAAAAATTTTAATCTTATCTCTATTTACTATATGCGCTCATCCTGTTTGATAAAATACATGAATGAACTGAAATATATTAGTTGTAGGAGCCTGATGTGTGGTGGGGGCATATGGAACTCAAGTGGATGAGTTTTAATTTTGAATTTGATTAGGGATTTATACACCAATATTCGAAATATAGGGTTCAGTAAGATGCTTATAGATGTGAGAAGGTTCAAATTTGAGTTCGGGATTATCTTGATTACAATTTTTTCTCATTTGTGGTGCACACAAGGTGTTTGTGAAAATGCTCAAAAGACCTTTATAATTATTTGGCATTATTTTGATTCAATTTAGTCAGTTAAATTACATTCTTTCATGTGTTGTCTTGCCGATGGATTTTGGATGGCTGACAAATGTGGATATAAAAGGTAAAGTCTACTACTTAGCAATTACATTTTTCGTGTTCGATGATTTCCTCTGTAGTGGTTTCTCAATGCTGATGAACTTTGTCCTATACTATATCTTTTGATCCATGCTCCAGTTTTATGACGAGCACTTGTTGCCATTATGTAGGCGTGCAGAAAGGAGCTGCTTCATCATGTGCATTGTATTAAAAAGATTGATGTAAGTCTCTTAAGCTCAAAACAATACATATGTTTATACTTTTTATGACCAGCATTAGCACCTTACCAAAGTCTATTGTGGGTGTTTCTGAAAAAGGAAACATATATCTTGATTAAAGTTGCTTTGCTGTTTTACTTCAATATTGATTAAAGTTGCTTTCTGTTGCTGCAATCTCAGTAATTTGTCTACTCAACATTGAACTATGGTATAATTACTGTATTGGATTCTTACTTGATAAACTATGAAGATATATATAATCTTCCGATCAAATATTGTTAAAATTAATTATTATTTTTTTAAAATTATGCATACTATTATATATATTATACTATTAGGAGAGAGAGTCAAATCCTCTATTAAAATAGAGCAAGGAGAAGAAAAGTAGAAAACTAGCATGTGCTAACACATGAGAAAAAAAAGAAGAACGAACATGTACTAACACGTGCAGTCAATTTACAAAATAAAATAAAATAAAATAATAATAAAAACAACCACTCACCTTCTGATGTTGATTATGTTTCATTTGAGAGGGAATGATTTAAGATGGAAGGCTTGATTTGAGAGGGAATGCAGTTGAGAAGCACACTTTGGAGAAGAGGATAGCATAGTACATCAAGGAGGAGTCTAAGAAGAGCCACATCCCCACCTATTACTGCATTGTAAGCTCAACTTCGGTAATTATTCAACTTTTTTCTTTGATTTAGAAATATAGAATGATGTTGATTGATTTGAAATATGAATTTGTTAATTTGTATTTGTCATCTTTTAATTATTTTGTGATCGAAATAGTTAAGGGACGTCTCTAAATTTAGGGATCTAGGGTTTAACTATGTCTCAGTGTTGTGTCAATGTTGAATAGAGTCACCTCCGTCCTTTAATGACTTTTATATTTTTGTTTAGGAACTAAAGTTACTGTGCATGTACATGATAATAAAAGAATATGAACTAATGAAACCTCCCTTAGTGGTTTCAAAAAATATGACCGAAATAGATAAAAATATCATTATTTGGGTTTCCAAATAAGAGTAGCACATGTTATTAAATAAGATAAACTGGAAAAAAAGGAGTGCATATCACCATTGTATTGTTTAAGTTCCATATAATTTTATGAGTATGTGAAAACTATTTTAGTCTGTGCAATTTGCACAAGATAACACTAGTATTAATTTAATGGGTCTACCCCCTCTTCTCTTTCTGTATTTTGAAATAGATCAAGGAGTGAAAAAGTAGAGAAATTTAATTTAAATACGTGCATAATGCAAGTTTTCAGAAGAGCATATTTTCAAATTTCAAAAGTGAGTGAAAATATAAGGAGAGAGAAAAAAACAATTATGGTACACAATATTTACTTGTCTAAAATCTCTCTTAAATGTTACCTAACTAATCACAAACGTGGTTATTGGGATTTTTTCTCAAATCAACAGTCTCCATCTCTCCCCATCTTCTGCTTTCTCTCTTTCTCTCCACTCTGTAAATAAAAGGCAAAAAGCCGATTGTGGCAAAGGAGGGAGAGGCGTCGGGGGAGGCAGAGTGAAAGGGATTCCTAGAGTGGAGCCCACCTGGAGGAGTTATGTAGGTTGGGGTCGATGTCAGCGAAGATGAGGTAGGTGAAAGAGCAATCGTCAGCCCCTTTTTGCCTCGATCCGCACGACGTCGCCTAGTCCGAGTCGAACCTGATAAACCATTCATCCTTCGGTTCTTCTTCTTCTTCCTTCATTTTTTTAATGATTTTATTTACTAATGATTGATGGAGGATAAATATATATTTGGACTTGAATAATTAAATTGATGGTGATATTTTGCAAGAAAAGTTTTGATTATATATGTTTTGATTAAGTAAACGTTAGATTTTTATAGTTGAAAGATCGATTATTGTGGATTAAGTTGATAACTTTTATGATTTGATGATGATTATGTTTTGAAATAGTGAGTAAAATAGAAAATTTTATGAGTTCCTAACCATGATTTTATGAGTTCTTTCTGTATGTTTGGAGGTAGAAGATGATGCGTGTGCACGTGGAGGTGAAGAGGGGTGTCGGAGAGGGTGTGGATTTGGGAGGGTGAGGGGAGGGAGGGAACGGTCGAGATTAGGTGGACCAGAGCCTGGGTGTTAACAATCATGATGTACATGAAGGTCGGGCTATGCGCGTATCTTTTAGAATCAATTTTACCGAATTATCCTCTCGAAGAGGTAATTTTTTTCAATTCTCTTACAATTTTTTAGAGTTCCATATAATTTTACGAGTCCCTCAAAATTATTTTAATATATATGTGCAATTTATAGAGAGTTATACTAGTTTAGTTTAAGCTCTTCATCTGGATGTAACTGTCTTTTTAGTCCTTGGACTAATTATAACTTTGAAGTTTTAATCATTTTACACTAGTTTGGTGGTCAAAACTGTTGTTCATCATAAAGAACTCAACAATATCAATCAAAACTTACAACAATTAAAGAAATAGAAAGAAGAAGGTAGAAGATTTCCGGGCCATTATTAGAGAGTTTTTTTATTATTGCCAATATAGTAAGGGAATAATAAGAGAATTACAAGATAGTAAGGGAATTACAAGATTTTATGTACCTCTTGGCTTCTCTCTATCACAGTAATTAGCTGGCTTTCTTAATTTGTTCTTTGGCATGTTTAAATACGACTTCTTATCATCTATTTATAGCGTACTTATCTTGAAATACAAGTTAAAGTTAAGGCTCATCATTTAGTCGCACATCGGTTAAATGGAAAACAGATGTTGGGTAGTTATAAACTTGGATTTAGTTAGCTTTTAGAAATGAGTTCTTCCAAATTCGTAACACTTTATATAACCTAAGTAGGTTACAAAATATTTTGGACTAAGAGAAGTTCAAGATGCGTATATAAATTCAAAGGAGTAGTGAAAAAATAGTGTAGGTCAAATGGATAACTATAACATCTCCTTTTGGATAATTATATTGGTGGGGTGTAGTATAATTAGTGTATTGTTTCCTTGGACTGGTCTTTGATGTTGTGTTTTGGGAGGGCTGCCCTTAGATTTGGGAGGGGTGACCGGGAACGCTTTTGTTGCAAGGAGGGGGAATGCACCCCTCCCTACTATTTATATTCTAATTTAAATTATCAGGAAGTATATAGAAAACATTCAAAATGTTGACTAATCAGATATTGGATGAATCTAGAAGAGATACTGGATCCAAAGCACGCATTGCATTATCTTTCCAAAATCCGAAGAGATCATATAGAGATTGCATGTGTATCTCAGTTCATTCGGCATGCGTGCAACCCATTGATTTATAACTATTACTGATAGGCTTGTCTTTTCACACTTGGATATAAAGTTGCTTACCTTTTTTTCGTCTAAAATCTTCTTAATGAATTTATTTTTTCCTTAAAAGGTAAAATTTTATATGTACAAGTAGTCCTTTTGGATTAGAATTATGGAAACAAAATGTTCTAAGTGAATATATTAGGTACCCACAAAGTTCTTTCTGGATAATGTTCAAGATGATCTTTTAGGGTATTTCAGAAAGAACTAATTGCTAAATTTGCAAAGCTCCATGTATTTTCTCAAGGGTTCGGGAGTGTAGAATGTCCTAGGTCGTGCTCCGAGGTTTGGGGTCAGTGGAGGGTTGATATAGCAGAGAGGACGATTTAGCTGCATGGGATATTACTGTGGCGGCTACGATGTGGGGTCTGTGTCTAGCTAGACCGTAACGATGTATGTTTTCACAACATTAATCATAGATTTCAGGTTCTGATGCACAAAATTTTTGCTTTTATTCACGCTTGGGCAGGTCAGGCAGGGGCAAGAAAGATGCTTTATAGACAGAGCAAGATTCTAGAATGATGGATATTGAGGGCTTCCACCGCTTAGTCTGATTTGTATCTTCATTTATGCACTAGATTCTCTACTTTGTATTGTCGCTTTGATTTATGTACTAGATCGTAATATGTTCTAATTTGCTTCGTTAATATTTCATTAATGAAATGGTGACGTTGTCATCTTTTATAAATAAAAAAAGCTCTATATATTTAACATTGTAGTTCGTGAATAAATTTTTTTGGTCTTTTTAAAACGTCAATGTAGCAATATGATTTGCAATTATATATATATACCATATAGTCTTGCATTGTGTTGTATATATGTTAAACATATGTGATCATACAGTCATATTCCTGCATTCCTTCTCCTACTAGTACGGTTAATATAACTTTACCTCGTATTATGAATCTATGATCATTAATTATATAATAAGCAGGAGGGAGAAACTTGAAAAGATGAATTGATAAAGAATGCTTATTTTTAACAAATTGAAGTTATTCAATGGATGAGCTAGTTGTAATATTTAGTATGTAATATAATTGCTCTCAGATTGCATGGACTAACAAACTATATAACAAAGGTTTCTTTGTTAATCTCAACAAAGTCAATCTCCGACAATGACTTGTTATTAGAAAATCTCTTTGACGAGTCAATAGATTTCGTTATTTCTCATTAACACGGACGAGAATCTCTCACCTCTTACTCAAAGAAAAGGCTTCTAGTTTCACTTTGTATAGCATGTCAGTAGCTCGAAGGCCTTATGCTTTGATGATCATTAAAACACTTGGAAACCTGAAAATTGATATTGAGATTATATATAATGGTAATACAATTACTGTATACATATTATTATACAATAAATAACCTAAAAGTTCATCTTGACTGTCCCTATACAAATATATATACAACAATGAAGCAGGTACTTCTTTGACTGGATCCCAACAACTCCACCAAATTGAACATCTCTATAACAAATCATTAGTCATCATCATCATAAACATCTCTTAAACTAACATTAATTTTAAAAGCACTATTATGGTATAGAGCAGTGCTTTTAGGGTCTGTTTGGTTCAAAGGAGGAGAGGAGAGGGGAGGGATTTTAATAGAGGGGAAGGAAGGGGAGGAGAAGGATTTTAATCAAGACTCTGTTTGGTTCAAAGGAGGGGAGAGGAGGGAATATAGTTATCTTCTTGTTTGGTTCACAAGGGAAGGAAGAGATTTTATAATAAAATTACTTTTATACTTTTTACATTTTATAACAAACCTCAACCACAAAAAACATCAAGTGTCTCACGTAAACTAGAACTAGGAAAATTAGACCTAATTTATGTATGCTACAGGTAGCAAATATTCAAAGAGCGGTGTAAAATGATGTCTCATTGTACAAAGGCATAATAATAAAAATCATTACTCCTATTACATTTGATAGTACAAATTAATGAATAGGGGATAGCAGAAAATAAATATGCTTAAGGAAAGTTCATATGCAGCAAAGCAAATGATAAGACATAACCCAAACAATACCTTTGTTACTGCTGTAGAAACATACTCTTCTTCCATTGGCACAGCATGCAGCAGGGTTTGCATTCTCAAGGCGAGGAGAAATGTCAACTTGATCATCCTGCAAAATGAAACCATAAAATATAAGCAGGTAGAAAATATATGAAACATAAAAAATAGAAAGTATAAAAATTTTAGGATAACATTATGCATAAAGGACAATACCTCATTGATGTAGATGAACACGTATTGTCCTGGATCAAATGGGGCGACATCTGCAATCACATCAATTCTAAGTCATGCATCTTAGTAACGAGGGACATACATGGAACTCAAAGAAAAGAAGTGGATGAACAAATTCAATCCGAATCTGGGAATTCCACATTGAAGTGGATGTACAAGCAACCTTTCATGAAGGGCCTCTGATGATGAGGCATTCCCTCGTCATTGATTGCTTTATATTGTTCTGAGTTATTAAAAAAAAAGAACCATAATATTGCAAGATCTGATTTTTATTTAGAGATCTGTTTTTTTTATTAGATCTAATAAGGACAATTTTGTCCGCTCACTTAAAAAAATTAGACCTACTTTCTCTCCCATCCAAATCCTCCCAATATTGGAGGGGAGCCAAAAGTGGCTCAGGAGGGATTCTGCACCCCTCCATTTCCCTCTCTTCCCCTCCCAAAAAATGAACCAAACAAGAAAAGTTTTAAAAAATCCCTTCCCTCCCCTCCCCTCCCCTTCCCTCCATTCCCCTCCAACCAAACACACCCTTATGGAACGGCGCCTATGACTTTGTTTCCATTTTTAAACTGCACGTAAAAGTGAGAGAGTCTGGGGTCATGCCATTGATGGGATACTGAAAAATGATTTATTTGAGTTTTAGGGTGAAGTTCAAGATATATCAGTCTTCTCAATAAGAAGTATGATTCATAATTTACAGTTTACTTAGATTAGGAAGCATTTATTTAAAAACATATATATGTACATTTTTTTGTTTATCTATGAAACTAAGAAATTCTTACACTTATTTAGGTGACATTTCAATGTATTTGCCCTACGTTTGGCCTAGCTTTTTTTTAGCTTTAAAACTACTTAAGAAGAAGTCAGAAATTAGAGCTTTTAAATTAAAAGCTGAAGCTGTTTGGAAAGTCTATTTTTTTATTTATTTCAAAGCTACTTTTAACTTTTACGCTATAAGTTGTTTGGCATAAGATATCAATTGTAAGCTACTTTTATACTCAATTTAAGCTTTTAATTTTATTTAAGAGTAAAATATAAGTTATCAAATTACAAAAAATATCTTTATATACTAATAAAGATATTTAAAGTCTAAAAAAAGGTTATCAACGGTGAAGAAAGGAGAGGGAGGCGGTGCGGCGGCAAGGGGAGGCCGCGACACGGCGTTCGGCGACGGCTGTTCGGCGAGGAAGGGGAAGGGAAAAAAATTGTGTTATGAGGTTTTGAAGGAGAAGTTAGAAGGAGCTCTGGAGGGCTTCTATCAAAGCTCATTTTCTTCACTAAAATTAAGCTACTTCTCATTCTGTAGAGCTTTTCAAAGGTTGCGTTTGGCCCAGCTTCTCCTTTTAAAGAAAAAAAAGAAGCTAATTTTAAGTTGGGCCAAACGCAACGATGCTTCTGTGGGATTGATTCCTGTGCCCAATTTGCGATGAAAAAGTATGTGACCGTCATTCTGAATAAGAGAAATATTTCCTCACGATAGTGTGATTTATCTTCAGGTTAAGGGTTTTTTTGTCCAAATTGAAGTGAAATCAGCTACAAAGCATAAAAGCATCTGCAATCGTTAAGACTCAAAATTTTAATTTTAATATTTGGAGAATAGAAGTAGAAAATTTGAGCGATTGCTCCAGTAGTTTAGACTCAAATTTTGGATATGTCTTTTAATTTCCTCATATAATAATATCGAGTGGGAGAGGGTTCTTAATGAAACCCACGACCTTCCATTATCTATTCACAATAGTATTGAAACGGTATCTTGTCTTCCTTTGTGAAGCTCCCTAACGGAGGGTACTTAACATGGACTATAAGTGTGAATTTCTTTAAGTTAGAATATGAATTGGTAGCATGAAAAGAGATTCTCCCATCGAGGACTTAATTCATGCAATCAATTTTAGATTCTTGATAATGGTGCACACTCAACCAATAAATAATGGTAAACTCCCCAACGGATGTTTATCGTTAAGTATTGGAGGCCAAAGAAATCGGATGTTAATTTGACATATCAAGTCTAAAAAAGTTAATGGGTTTCCCGCTAGTTAGTGGGAGCAAATTTTCTCAACGAAAATTGTAACCATAGGACTAGTCATCCGATTTTTCCCTAAAGTATATGGTTTGAGGAACCCCATAATGATTATGATGATAATTTAAAAAGTTTTGTTTAAACCATTTTTTGCTCTAGTTCTTACATATTTTTTTAAAATTATTTTAGATGTCTTCCGGCATGAACCCACTCTTTATGATTCTTAAAGACAATAAGTTAGAAGGACCTAATTATGTTGACTAGAAACGCAATCTTGACATTGTCCTTAGCGCTCAGAATTACAAATTTGTACTTCTAGAAAAGAAACCTGATGAGCCCACGGATGAAACTTTCCAAGAAGATTTTGATTATCATGAAGCATGGGTTAAGACTGATGACATGGCTAAATGATACATTTTGGCGTCCATGTCAAATGTGCTTCAACACCAACACAATGAAATGCCGCATGCTTTAGATATGATAACTAGCTTAAAAGAAATGTTTGCCAGTCAATCGCGAGCCGCAAGGCAAGTTGCGATGAAATCAATAATGAATGCTGAGATGGCTGAGGTTACTCCTGTTCGTGAGCATGTCTTGAAAATGATGGGGTTCCTTAATGAACTTCAGATTCTTGGTGCATTAATCGATAAGGAAACCCAAGTTGATATGATCCTTCAAACGCTACCACACTCATTCAATCAGTTCACGCTCAATTCCAATATGAGCAAAATGAATTTGTCCCTTTCCAAACTGATGAATGAGTTGATTGCGGATGAAGGTATCGTTAAGCCAAAAAGTAGTGTTTTCATTGGTGAAACTTCTTCTATCAAACCGAAAGGTAAAATAGGAAAGAAGAAGCAAAGCAAAAATTTTAATGGTAAATCTGATTTTGGGAAACCAACAAAGCTTGTAAATCAGAAGAATAAACCAAAGGGAAAATGTTTCCACTGCGGTATCAAAGGGCATTGGTAAGGGAATTGCATGAAATATCTGGCAAAGAAAATACCAACTCAGGTATGCTTGAATCACTAGTTGTTGAAACATGTTTTGTGGAGAAGTCTATAAACGCTTGGTGTTTTGACTCGGGAGCCACTGACCATGTTTGTAATTCCATGCAGGGGTTCAAGACAACAAGGGAACTAAATGATGGCAAAGTTGACATTTATCGAGGATCGCAACATCGAGTTAAAGTTGTAGCTGTATGATCAGTTGATTTGCAGTTTAGTGATGGAAGATCTTTAGTTTTCAATAATGTTCTTTATGTTCCAGATATGAGGAGAAATTTAATTTCAGTTAAATCTTTATGGAAACATGGATATTATACTTTATTTGAGGACAAAGCCATAGTTCGTAAGAATCACAAGTTTATTTGTTCTGGAATAATAAAAGATGAATTATATTTGCTTCATACTATTTCTTCCAAACTGCCTATTAATGAAACTAATGCCTTATCTACACTACAAGAAATTTTCCATATACCAACAGACACCTATAGTGACGGATCACTAAAACTGTGGGTATAGGCATTATATACCTACAGACGTATAGTAAACTGTGGGTATAGGTATCTTATAGCTTTAGAGCTTTTAATCCGTAACTATAAGTTTTCCTGACGGGATAAAATAGTGTGGGTATAGTTCCCCCCCCCCCCCAATTTTTTTTTTTAATATAAGCCCAAATCTAAATCATTAGCCTCTCTCTGATTTACTCCAAATCAGAATTTTCATTTCCCCTTCTTCATCTTTTCTAAAAAAAATACCCAAAGGTCCTAAACCCTAACTCTGGCGGCGGCGCTCATCCAAGTGCTGCTGACTTCGATCCCTATCCCCCTCATCGATGACCCCCACATCGACGCTGCTGACTTCGACTTCGATCCCCCCATCGACGACTTGAGTCTGGACGACTTCGACTTTGACTTCGGGACCCGTGTTCGGTGCTCAGGCGGCGGGCGCTGTCTGCAGCTGCCTCTCTCTCTCTCTCTCTCTTTGTATGTATTATGGGTTAGATAAAAATTCCTTTATCTTCAGTAGGAAATTGGGAATCAATCTAAAGGTTTCTTATTCGTAATTTATTGATGCTTGGGGTGATGACTTCTGTTTCTTGTGGGATTAGGCTGTTGCTTTAGTACATGTAGAGAGCTTCATGGCCAAGTCAAGAAAGAAAATTAACTAGCAGGTGGTGCCAACTTCATGGCCAACTTCATGGCCAAAACAAAACATGATTAATATGAAAAGGTGGAGAAGGCTGTTTCTAGAAGAGTGGAGAGGATTAGTGGACTCAATTAGAATATGGATGTATTCAATTTGAATCGTAGTAGGGAGTTTCATAGATATAGAAATGTAGGACGAAATTAGGAACAACCCCAAATCTATTCACCAAGAAAAAGAATGGATGAACCACATAATCATTCAGAACTTGTACAACTAGTACCTGCTCAGTAGGTTCGACTTTTTTGGAAATGATGGTTCTTATCTGTAGAGGATAGAAATATTATTTGTCAAGCTAATGTTCAACTTATTATATGTTTATAACAAAATGGAGGAAATCAATTGAACTAAAAACTACTCACACATGGGTACACACAGACACTTATGACTGCAACAAGTCACTGCTACACAAAGACACCATAAAAAGTTTCTAAAGTGGAAATCAAATAAACTCATACAAAATGCTGAAACTTCTTTACATTTATGCACCAAAAACACCAAAAAACTAGGCACAATTGAACCATGCAACATATGGCAGTAACGGTGGGGGGAGTATGGCTGCTCGGGCTCCCGACAAATTCGAGTTCCTCTAATTAAACACTATAAATCTCAAATTTCAAAAGATGCTATGTTTTTAAAATTTGTACTATCAGAGAAACATGAATCAAAAGGAAGAAAAACATAAAAAACATATTTAGTATATGAACAAAATCATATCAAGATATATAATTGTTAGGGAGAGATCCTGGTAAACCAACAAGAAAATTGCAACAAGTCACTGCTACAGGCCCTAAATTAGTGACATAGAAAGATCGGCAATAGATAATCTAATTGGGCTCATCCGGCCAAAACAATTAGGCCCCAACCCAATAAGAAACATGCTTAAAAGCTGACACCAAACCCATCTCAAAATGGAATAGCTTGCCCCCCAATCTTTGTTAAGAATGGCGGATTCAAGAGGGGCTATGAGGTGGAGAAGGCTATTTCTAGAGGGGTGGAGAGGATTAGTGGTCTCAATTAGAATATGGATGTATTCAATTTGAATCGTAGTAAGGAGTTTCATAGAAATAGAAATGTAGGACGAAATTAGGAACAACCCCAAATCTATTCACCAAGAAAAAGAATGGATGAACCACATAATCATTTAGAACTTGTACAACTAGTACCTGCTCAGTAGGTCCGACTTTTTTGGAAATGATGGTTCTTATCTGTAGAGGATAGAAATATTATTTGTCAAGCTAATGTTCAACTTATTATATGTTTATAACAAAATGGAGGAAATCAATTGAACAAAAAACTACTCACACATGGGTGCACAAAGACACTTATGACTACGAACAATGAAGCAAGATATGGAACCTGCAATCAGAAATCAAGTAATAAAACTAAATTTCAGCACACATGTACCTACGTTTCTCTTCAGTGATACTTATCTTTTCCCCTCTCTTTTCCTATCAACTAGTTGACACTATTATATTTGAATTTTGCAGGTATTTCTTTACAGCATCTCATGGGCCTCCTGGGTACTTCTTTGACTAAACTTTTCATTTTACGTAATGAACTGAGAATGACTCAATTAATATTATTTGACTCAATTAATATCATTTCTGTTACTAGATATATTTAGTTTCTATTACATGTCTCATCTATGTGCTCTCTTAGAAGTGACAATGAGATTTTTTCCCTCTAATATAACAACTGGACTTTGAATTCGGTAGGAAACATTTCATTGTTCGAATAAAAGGTTTTTGTACCCTGAGTACAGTCTAACTACACAATTGGCACAAATTTCACTATCTCATAAAGCAAAGATGAAATGTCAGCGGTTTTTAATTTAGTGATCCTATGTTTCATGGAGTTGATTCTCTTTTTTTAATGTACTAAAATTATTAAAGCTCAGTAGTCTGGAAGCAAGAATATAAATCTTTATCCTGGCTAGCAAAAAAAATACCCAGTGTTTTTGTAGGCTTAAGTTTTTTAAGTTGTTCTTGATAGCTTGAATTATTGCAACTAGTTCGGAGTTCGGCTTGAATCACTTCTTCAAATGGAAACTGGTAATCCTATTGAGAAAACATTAATTCCATAGTAAAACACGTGCATGTGTAAATGTTCTTTCTTAGTTAAGTTTTCTTATTCGTGCTTGACATGCATCTATTATTAACTCCTCATCACAATTGCCAATGGTTTCTTGATTTTGAGCACTGAAAGATACATCGCTATGGGAACATTCAAATTAATAGGTTTATGAAGGTACAATCTCACAATTTCTTTTTGGCTAAATTTGAAAAACTCCCTTGAACTATCTCCTTTATGCAGAAAACCTCACGGAACTATTTTTTACGCAACACCTCCCCCCCCCCCCCCCCCCCCCCGAAATATATTTTCAAAAAACTACATCTAACTTTAATGCTTGTATTAGATAACCTCATTCATTTTTGCAAGTTGGTTCAGAAAATATCATGCATCTTTCTCATTATTGTCAAAAAAAACCTCACTCAATTTTAGCAGAAAGCTCATACCATCGGAGTGGGTTTTTTGCAACCATAGTTCAGTGATTTTTTCTGCATAAAAAATAGTTTAGTAAGGATTTCTGCATAAAAGGGATAGCTCAAGGTTTTTTTCTTCCAAATTTAGCCTTTTTTTTGTAAAATAGAGAATCATATATTTAATGATAGATTGTGATAAATTCGGTATTTAAATATATATAGTTTCATCTTGGCAATCATGATAACAAATCTGTACTATTATTACTATTATTTTTTTTATTTTCCTTTTTTCTATTTTTATTAAGAAAGACAAAAAAGTTTGCAGCTCAATAGTCTAAAGGGTTAGTGAAGATTTTAAGTCAGCATGATGATGAAGTTTACATTCTGCAAATTACTAATGGATGGATGCATTTGCCCAACAAACTGAAATTTAGTTTTATTACTCGATTTCTGATTGTGCTTCATTGTTCGTAGTCATAAGTGTCTTTGTGTACCCATGTCTTTGTGTACCCATGTGTGAGTAGTTTTTTGTTCAATTGATTTCCTCCATTTTGTTATAAACATATAATAAGTTGAACATTAGCTTGACAAATAATATTTCTATCCTCTACAGATAAGAACCATCATTTCCAAAAAAGTCGGACCTACTGAGCAGGTACTAGTTGTACAAGTTCTGAATGATTATGTGGTTCATCCATTCTTTTTCTTGGTGAATAGATTTGGGGTTGTTCCTAATTTCGTCCTACATTTCTATTTCTATGAAACTCCTTACTACGATTCAAATTGAATACATCCATATTCTAATTGAGACCACTAATCCTCTCCACCCCTCTAGAAATAGCCTTCTCCACCTCATAGCCCCTCTTGAATCTGCCATTCTTAACAAAGAGTGGGCAAGCTATTCCATTTTGAGATGGGTTTGGTGTCAGCTTTTAAGCATGTTTCTTATTGGGTTGGGGCCTAATTTTTTTGGCCGGATGAGCCCAATTAGATTATCTATTGCCGATCTTTCTATGTCACTAATTTAGGGCATGTAGCAGTGACTTGTTGCAGTTTTCTTGTTGGTTTACCAGGATCTCTCCCTAACAATTATATATCTTGATATGATTTTGTTCATATACTAAATATGTTCTTTATGTTTTTCTTCCTTTTGATTCATGTTTCTCTCATAGTACAAATTTTAAAAACATAGCATCTTTTGAAATTTGAGATTTATAGTGTTTAATTAGAGGAACTCGAATTTGTCGGGAGCCCGAGCAGCCATACTCCCCCCACCGTTACTGCCATATGTTGCATGGTTCAATTGTGCCTAGTTTTTTTGGTGTTTTTGGTGCATAAATGTAAAGAAGTTTCAGCATCCTGTATGAGTTTATTTGATTTCCGCTTTAGAAACTTTTTATGGTGTTTGAATAAGATCATTGTTCCTTTTACATTAATTTTATACATATTTTGACTTTCTTAGGTTGACTGTGTTCTGCCATTAGTTGCAATGCATTTCTCATTTAATACTTTATTTTAATTTTTGTTTGAGGGATACATTTTTTTCTCTAATGAATGATGGAAATATCTATTAAGAAGATTCTATAAGTTGTATTTTATTTTTAATAGGTTACAGATGCTTCTGGTGCCCCTGACCATACGAATTCTCTAAATCCAGACACTAATGAAGATACTGAAGATGGTATCTACTTAGTATTAACTAATTCTTACTAAAATTGTTAATATTTCTTATGTTTAGTTATGTTATTATTCATTTGTTCTTTTTGTTACTTGCAAGTGAAGATTAGAAGCTAATTTTCTCTTGATCGAGCAAACTTATAAATAAAGTGGATGAGATTGTTATAAGACTTTATATGCTTATTATATGTCAGTTCTCTTAGGTTGACTTTTCAACTATTTTATAATTGACACGCTTGTAATACTTTATTTATTTTTAATATGATTGAAGCTTAATTTTATTTAATTTTGTTTCATAAACACATTTATTTATTTTATTGTGTACTTAGTTTATAATGGGATTAATATTATAAAAGAATATATTAAATTATCATAAGCGTAATTAATAAGAAAAAATTGTGTAGAGAGCAAATTATGACCTATCCCTAAAATTCGTGGGTGTATGTGTAAAAAATGTCGCTAAAACCTATACCAACGGACCGCACAAAAAAAACTATACCAACTGAATAATATTCAAATATTTGGATGCGAAAACCATCGCTAAAACCTATAACAATGGAGTTTCAACCATGGGTATAGGAAAGCAAAAAGTGTCTTTAAAACCTATACCAACGGATACGAAACCGTGGGTATAACACCGAGGTTTTGTCCAACAGGTGAAAAAACTGTCACTATAGGCTATAGTGACGGCATTCTGCCGTGGGTATAGCTAATTAAAATCTACGGAAAAATATGTCCGTTGGTATAGGTCTTACGGACTATACCTACGGTTTTCCGCCTTTTACCCACGAATTTTTGCGGTCACTATATGTCAAATTCCTTGTAGTGCTAGTACTATATCAAACAAAAGAAAAACACCTTCTAGTAATTCTAAGAGTGCGTTTGGTTTGTTGTTTTGAAAATAGTTTTGTAAAAATATTTTGTGAAAACTGTTTTTTGAAAATGAGAGTGTAAAAGCTGTCTGGTATAGTTTTCTGAAAACTGTTTTCTGAAAATGAAATTGTATAACCTGTTTGAGTTAAAAAATAAACCTGAATGCTGTTTTCTTAAAACTAGACTGTAAAATGCTGTTTTCTGAAAAAGAGAGTTTAAAAGTTGTGCTATTATATTTCTAGCTGAAAACTGTTATCTGAAAGCTGTTTTCCTGAAAAAGCGAGTTTAAAAGCTGTTAAGTTATATTTTTTTCTGAAAACTGTATTCTGAAAGCTATTTATCTGAAAAAGAGAGTTTAGAAGCTGTTCTGTTATATTTCTAGCTGAAAACTGTTAACTGAAAGCTGTTTTTCTGAAAAAGAGAGTTTAAAAGCTGTTCTGTTATATTTCTTGCTGAAAACTGTTATCTGAAAGCTGTTTTCCTGAAAAAACGAGTTTAAAAGCTTTTTTGTTATATTTCTTGCTGAAAACTGTTATCTGAAAGCTGTTTTCCTGAAAAAGAGAGTTTAAAAGCTATGCTGTTATATTTCTAGCTGAAAACTGTTATCTGAAAGCTGTTTTCCAGAAAAAGCGAGTTTTAAAGCTGTTCTGTTATATTTCTTGCTGAAAACTGTTATCTGAAAGCTGTTTTTCTGAAAAAGAGAGTTTAAAAGCTGTGCTGTTATATTTCTAGCTGAAAACTGTTATCTGAAAGCTGTTTTCCTGAAAAAGCGACTTTAAAAGCTGTTCGGTTATATTTCTTGCTAAAAACTGTTATCTGAAAGCTGTTTTACTGAAAAAGAGAGTTTAAAAGCTTATCTAGGGTGTATATTTAATGAATTCACATTAGTTTTCTTATGAGTTTTTTGTAAATTTTTTTGCAGATATAGACCCAAATTCTATCAATATACAAACAAGCAACGTGCTACAACATGGAAGTTTTGTCCGCTATGAATTTTTTTTTTTCCCTTCTTGGTAGCTTCCCATTAGTGTCAAGCTTTCGACCATGTAAAATTTTATTTGAATTGTGGTGGAGTCGGGTAATACAGCAATTGGACACAATATGCAAATTTTCAATAAATGTACAAAATATCCATTACAAATTTCTGTTTGGTTACATTTATTTCACAAACTGGGATAGCCCAACCATCAATTTCGCATTACAAGCATGAGAAACCTTCAAAATTTCTAACATAGTAACAAGAATTAGAACTATTACTTTGTGAAAATTACAACTGAACCTCTTACAAATCCAAAAAAAAATATAAATTCCAATCCATCAGTGTCCATCATATGCCATTAGCAGCATCAGAACTCATCATAGGATGGTAATTGTACACTCTATCAATATTTAACATATTGAAAGTGACAGAAAAAATTGCGAAACCCGAAGCACACATTACATAAGACCATTAGCAGCCATCACATCCTTCACAAGTATCAGAAGCCAACACTAGCAGCCATCAGTTGATGATAATCTCTCACCATGTTAGCCATCAATGCTGATCACAGCAGTGTACTGGTTTGTGTACACAGTATGAAAATTACAACTCAGTTCAACTGAAACCTTCATCAAAGAGTACAACCCAGTTAAACTGAAACCTTCATCAAAGAATACAAGCCAGTTAAACTGAAACCTTCATCAAAGAATACTACCCAGTTCAACTGAAACCTTTCTCAAAGAATACAACCCAGTTAAACTGATTTGTGTAAACGGCATGGAAATTAGATCACAGCAGTGTACTGGTTTGTGTACACAGCAGGGAAATTAGAACCCAGTTCAACTGAAACCTTCATTAAAGAGTACAACCCAGTTAAATTGAAGCCTTCATCAAAGAATACAAGCCAGTTAAACTGAAACCTTCATCAAAGAATACAACCCAGTTCAACTGAAACCTTTCACAAAGAATACAACCCAGTTAAACTGATTTGTGTAAACATCATGGAAATTAGATCACAGCAGTGTACTGGTTTGTGTACACAGAAGGGAAATTAGAACCCAGTTCAACTGAAACCTTCATCAAAGAGTACAACCCAGTTAAACTGAAGCCTTCATCAAAGAATACAAGCCAGTTAAACTGAAACCTACATCAAAGAATACAACCCAGTTCAACTAAAACCTTTCACAAAGAATACAACCCAATTAAACTGATTTGTGTAAATAGCATGGAAATTAGATCACAGCAGTGTACTGGTTTGTGTACACAGCAGGGAAATTAGAACCCAGTTCAACTGAAACCTTCATCAAAGAGTACAACCGAGTTAAACTGAAGCCTTCATCAAAGAATACAAGCCAATTAAACTGAAACCTTCATCAAAGAATACAACCCAGTTAAACTGATTTGTGTAAACAGCATGGAAATTAGATCACAGCAGTGTACTGGTTTGTGTACACAGCAGGGAAATTAGAACCCAGTTCAACTGAAACCTTCATCAAAGAGTACAACCCAGTTAAACTGAAACCTTCATCAAAGAATACAAGCCAGTTAAACTGAAACCTTCATCAAAGAATACGTTTGGTTACGTTTTCCAAACGACATCTTTTCTCAAAAGATGGTTTGAGCTGTTTTCCCCTTTTGGCCACTTCCCCTTCTTCCATCCCCATCTTACTGTTGAACAAAAAAAACCCTATCACCATCTTCTCCTCTCTCGTCACCCATACTCGTCACCTCTCTCTTCAAAATAACCATGATGTTACCAACATATAGGAGGTGATAATCTCCTACCATTTAGGGCATCAATACTGATCACCTCATTTTACTGGTTTGTGTGCACAGCATGGAAACTACAACCCAGTTATTATCTTCTTTTAAGGCAAACAACAATAATTACTCCAAAGAGTATTATAGGATCAGAATAAAGCATCATCACTATCAAATTTTGAAAGTGTAGTATCCATTACAAAATTCATCATATCCATTGTTTGCCTTACTTATCAAATTCCAACATATTCTGATGTCTACCTCAAAATTGCGATGACTTCTTCTTTCTTTGAGGAAGGTTGCAGTTTAACTGGGTTGTAATTTCCATACTGTGTACACAAACCAGCACAATAGTGTGATCAGTATTGATGCCCACCATGGTGGGAGATTATCACCTGCTATATATTAGTAACAAAATGGTTATTTTGAAACCATTGTACTGGTTATTATGAGACCATGAGAGATAATCCTAACTAGGTTGTATTCTTTGAAACTTTATTTTCAGTTTTTATATTAGTAACAACATGGTTATTTTGAAAGTTGCCATTATTCCAAATATAACAAAACAACTGCTGTAGGTTCAGGACAATATCAACAAGGTTGTCATTATCCCAAATAAGAACTGTAGGATCAGAATATAGCGTCATCATATCCATAATGGTAAATTCTAGTAGTCAATCACAAAGGTGTCACCGAAGGTGTTATATCCCATCATAATTTGAATTCCAAAGGTGTTATATCATATATATGAGTATCAATGATAACCATGTTGAAAGTTGTCAGACACTCCAAATGTAAGATAACATGTGCAGGTCCAGAACAACGAAGCAACAAGGTTGTCATTATCCAAAATAATAGCTGCAGGATCAGAATATAATATCGTCATATCCATATTTTGAATACTAGTAATCAATTACGAAAGCCTCACAAATAATAGTTATATAGGATCAGAATATATCATCATCATATTCGTATTTTTAATTCTAGTAATCAATCACAAAAGCCTCAACAATAGTGTTAGATAGGATCAGAATATATCTTCATCATTTCCATATTTTGAATTCTAGTAATCAATCAGAAAGGTATCACAAATTAAATTATATAGGATCAGAATATAACATCATCATATCCATGTTTTGAATACTATTAATCAATCACAAAAGTCCCCCAAATAATGTTATATAGGATCAGAATAAATCATCATCACATCCCTAATTGGCCGTATCCTCAAAACATATTGTCATAGAACAATTGTTCAAGCAAATCATCATGATTAGTGTAGAGCTGCAATTTTTAAAATTGCCATGCCAGCTACTACTAATGTCTTGTACCCACCCCATCCATCACCCATAGTTGAATACATCATTCATTGAGTCAGTATAATGAGAATATAAGATCATTAGATTGTTGTCTTCTAACGTAACAAATTATAATAAATTCTGGATCAGAATATACCATATCCATCATTTCCAGAAACTCAGTGACACACGATGGTCCCCCAACCTGCATGCATACAAATATCATCATCATATATCGCCTGCTTAATACAATAACATACATGATCATCAAATAGATGGGCTACAAATGAAAGGAAAGAATTTACAACCATATATTACAAGAACAGAAAGTAACCACGAACAAGTACATGCTGATGCTTACATCAATGTCTGGCATTCCACATTGCCATGGCTATTTGATCTCTTTTATTATTCATGCGATTCAACTGAGAAGATGACATATCCAACGGCTGAGATGTGGAAGCATTATCTTCATTGTGTAGGTGATTATTTTGTTCTTCTTCTATGTCTGAAAACAATGAATCATCGGCAGAATACTTACGTATAAAATTATGGACTGCACAACATGCAGTTACCATCATAACTTGTCTTGTGTAGAAGTAATTGGGCATAGACTTGAATATGGCAAACCTTTTTTTGAATACACCAAAGGTTCGCTCTATTACATTTCGTAGCCTAGCATGCTGTTTGTTGAAGAGTTGCTTATATTGGGTGGGTGCATGGTTAGGACCATGGAAATCCTGCAAATGATATGGCTTTCCGCGGTAGGGAGCTAAAAACCCTGGCATGTTTGTATACCCACAGTCTACTAAGTAGTACTTATCTTCAGGCGGGATTGGCAACAAATTTTTTGTTATTGCACTATGTATTACGCGGGAGTCATTAGCACTTCCTTCCCAACCCGCATAAACAAAAGTGAAATTCATGTCAAAATCACAAATTGCCAGCACATTTTGACATATGTCACCTTTTCGACCACGACAACTATTTTGTCAACTAGCGGGTACGGTAGCAGGTATTAAAGTACCATCCGCAGCACCAATTGCTCCCTACATTATTGAGGTAGAAAGCTACTGCTTTATTGAACACATTTGAATCATTAGAATAAACGGTTTTAAACATGAAATGCACAAATTACCTTAAACCATGGATAGAAATCTGGGGAACCCCTGATCTTATCATGTACATGTTCCGGGTCTGGGTGTTTAATAAGAACTGCTGATGCTCTTACCAAACCTTTCAACACATCAGTGAAATGTCTATCAATTGTTTCCAACGAATGATCAAACCGACCACAGGCAAGCCTCATCCTATTACTATGAGCGACAATGAACAAAAAAATAGCAACACTTTCATAATGTGATATACGCCTTCTTTGTATTTCCTCGGGCGTTTCCCGAAGGTAATTGTCATTTATTATAAATTGGCACAAAGCCATAAAACAGTCCTTATTCATGCGAAACACTCAATGGAATTTGGCATCTGGACCGTCTAAGAGTTCTTGTAGGTATTCACGTCCTGATAGTTTGGACGTTGAATTGAGACTTTTACTATTATAAAACTGTTCCATCTCTTGAAGAAAGAACAAGTCCTCAAGATCGGATTCATCAGAACTTGACGACGTGTTGCTTGAAGAGTCCATCAGTATGGTGGCAAGTGCAGTAGTGCAGAACACTATAACAATTAGATTACATTTGCATAAAGAATACTTCTAATTTTAAATACTCTACGACCATAATGGATGTCATATTAATAATAACAGCAACCCATAGAATTGAAACATAAGTAGTGATAACAAACAGCAAGAATGTAGGAAAACGAGTGCAGATGAAATTAAAACCGATATATTATCAAAGCCCACCATTCTGCCATTAGATATAATCACCCAACTAATAATACAGAAATATGTCAAAAAACTGCTACATTTAAATAATACATAATGAAGGTTCTACGTTATGGAATTTAATAAATTACATTTATTTTTTCGCAAGTCTGCCTAACCACCCTACTCTCCACTCCGGTTTCATTAGAATAAAGGTTCTACGCCAATTTGGGTCATGAGTTATGTTCTCCAGTGCCAAATCAATCATAGCATTATCAAGCCCATCCAAACCATTTAGTATTAACATGGCATTGTCAATGGAGTACTGATCGTCTGGGACGGAGCGATCAACCATGCTGGCCTTCTTCTTATAGTATTCAGCTTTAGCAATGGACTTTTCAGCGTTGGCAGAAACAGCAACATTCATTCTTGAGCTTTTTGTTGCTCGGCCACTGGACCCACCACTAGAGCGTCTCTTATGAGACCCCGACCCCGTAAACATTGGTTCGTAATCATCATCATCATCCAAATTTACATGCGGTGCATTGGGGGGAGTGGGGTGGGCGAACTCAAACATGACCCTATGTTCCTCGTCGAGGTCATACACCCTTTGGGATGAAGCCCTAGATAGCAGACCCTCGGCGGTAGAATCAGCAAAAATTTTGGTCAACACATCATAGTTGGCCAAACCCTTCGATTTAAATTCGGAAGCTTTAGGGTGTGCCTATTAATAAGTTATTGTGTTGTTAGTTTACAACTATAAAATTCAATAAAAAGTATATTACGATCATAATCCCACATTAGCATAAAAAAAATATTTAAGATAAGAACCTTGACATATGACTTCCAAACTTCGGGATCGCAAGTCACTGTCTGATTCTCTTCATCCCAACCCATACCGCTTTGATTCTTCAAATCATGAAAGGCTCTCCACTGCATCTTAAGTCATCCATATTTTTCTTTTATTTGTTTAAGAGTGTATGAACGATTACATTGTTGGGTCAATAAAGTCATCAATTGAGTCCATTGTCTTGCATCGAATTTTGCACTTTTCAAACTATTCCGATCAACTTCGGCCTCCATCAACTCAATAAATGTACGCACATTAATTGCTGGCCAAAGTCCAAGATCACTCTCCATCTCAATCTCCTTTTTCTTAACGATCAGTATTAAATAACAGTCATTATTTTGGTGAGCATAAACAGTATACAGTTATAATTTGAGGTTACTAGAGAAATTGTAGATGATGTGTACTATCCATAAACAAATCAGCACTCAAGATCAGCACTCAAGATCTCCAAATCAGTATTCAAAATCTTCATAAACAGATCAGTACCCAAGATTTCGAAATCACAGCAAACCCCAAAAAAAAATTCCGACTCTCAATTCTTCACTATGTGCGTTAAATTAACCCTAAAAAATGGATTTTTTATGAAGCAAGTGTCGAAATATAGACCAATTACCATAACAGTATCAAAAAATTGGGCAAAGATATGAAACATACCCTGGATTGCTGCTTACCAAACCTGAAGAAGTTGTCTCTGACGGATTCCCTCGACCGACGTCGGATTCGTGAGCTACGATTTCGAAGACACCTTCTAGCAAAAGCAGATCTGGTCTCGCAGACCATGAATCGAGCTCCGTGCAGGGTGAGGAGGGGCCCGAAGAGAGCAACGAATGATCGTGCGGGGTGAGAAGGGGTGAAAGAGGGCGTTAGGGTTTTCCAGATCTGGCGATTTGATCTAATAGATTTCAGATCTAACGTGGTCAGCGAAGAAAGAGGATGGGGGAAAGCAACGATAGAGGAAGGGTGGCGAAGAGGGTGGAGAGAGAGGTGACGACCTGGGAGTGACGAGAGGGGAGAAGATGGTGTTAGGGTTTTTTTTTCGACAGATGGGGATGGAAGATGGGGAAGCGGCCAAAAGTAATGAAAACAGCTCAAAGCATCTTTTGAGAAAAGATGCCGTTTGGAAAAGTAAACCAAACGCGTTTTGAGAAAAATATTTTCTCAAAATATTTCCAAAACACGTTACCAAACGCACTCTTAGGCTTTTTGGCACTTACGTCTAGGACATATTAACCCTGATAGGATTGACAAATTGGTGAAAAGTGGATCTTTGGGTCCCTTGGCAGAGGAGCCTATGCCAGTTTGTGAATCTTGTTTGCAAGGGAAAATGACTAGAAGACCATATTCTGGAAAAGGAAATAGAGCCAAAGAACTATTAGAATTGGTACACACAGATATATGCGGACTTATGAGCACTAGTGCAAGGGGAGGCTATGAGTATTTTGTGACTTTCACAGATGATTACTCAAGATATGGCTATGTATACCTAATGCGTCACAAGTCTGAAACTTTTGAGAAATTCAAGGAGTTTAAGACAGAAAGTGAAAAGCAATTAGGTAAACACTTGAAGATTCTTCGATCAGATTGAGGAGGAGAGTACCTCTCTAGTGAGTTTCGAGATTATCTTACGCAGTGTGGGATTGTACCACAGTTATTTGCACCTAACTGTCCCCAACAGAATGGTGTGGCTGAGAGGAGGAATATGTCTTTACTTGATATGGTTAGATCTATGATGAGTTATGCTATATTACCTATATCTTTTGGGGATATACCCTACTTACAGCAGTTTATCTTTGAACTTGGTTCCATCTAAGGTTGTTGATAGCACACCTACTCAGTTATGGAGTGAGAGACAACCAAGTATATAAAATTTGCGTATATGGGGTTGTACTGCATATGTGCAGAAGCAAGTTAGAAACAAGATCAGAAGCTTGTCCATTCATTGGGTATCCAAAAGGAACTCGTGGAGGCATGTTCTATAGTCCTAGTGAACAGAAAGTATTTGTTTCAACACATGCTGTTTATCTAGAGGAAGACTATGTGATGAAACATATTTCACGAAGTGACTTGATTTTGCATGAGTTGTCAGATAATCTGATACCAAGTCCTGATAGTATAGATGCAAATTTACTTGATACTACTTTAGTTACCACAGAAAAATCTAATATTGCACAGGTACTTCGTCATAGTGGGAGAGAAACCAGACTACCTGGCAGATACATGCTTTTGGGAGAAGCCTCCGGGCCCATCCCTGATGAGCATGACTCAGATCCCAGACACTACAAAGAGGCACTTAAAGATGTTGACTCAGAATCCTGGCAAAAGGCCTGAAATCAGAAATGGAGTCTATGTACTCTAACAAAGTCTGGATTCTTGTAGAACCACCTGCAAATATTAAACCTATTGGATGTAAGTGGGTATACAAGAGAAAGGGAGGAGTAGATGGGAAGGTTGAAACCTTCAAGGCACGATTAATAGCAAAGGGTTTTAATCAAAAGGAAGACATTGATTATGAAGAAACCTTTTCGCCAGTGGCTATGTTGAAATCTATTCGAACTCTCTTATCCATTGCATCTCATTTCGATTATGAAATTTGGCAAATGGATGTGAAGACCGCATTCTTAAATGGGCGTCTTGAAAAAGAGATTTACATGTCTCAACCAGATGGTTTTATAGTTAAGGGCCAAGAGGATAAACTATGCAAGTTGGATAGATCCATTTATGGACTAAAACAAGCATCTAGGAGTTGGAACATGTGCTTTGATCAAAAGATAAAGTCCTATGATTTCGATCAAAACGAAGATGAACACACTGTGTGTACAAAAGATTGTGGGCAAAGTGGTGGTATTTTTAATTCTTTATGTTGATAACATTCTGTTCATTGGTAATGATGTAGAATCATGACAACGATCAAGATTTGGTTGTCAAAACAGTTTTGTATGAAGGACTTTGGGGAAGCCAGTTATATTCTTGGCATTAAGCTCTTTCGAGATCGCCAGAAAAGAAAAATTGGACTTTCCCAAGCTACGTATATAGATAAGATACTGGTTCGTTTTGGCATGCAAAATTCTAAGAAAGGTCTTTTACCTTTTAGACATGGAATACCTCTTTCCAAAGAACAATGTCCAAAAACAGCTGAGGAAAGCGAGAAAATGAGATCAGTTCCTTATGCATCAGCAGTAGGAAGTCTCATGTATACTATGCTTTGTACACGACTAGACATCTATTACGCAGTTGGCATGGTCAGCAGGTATCAATAAGATCCAGGCTTCGAAAATTGGTTAGCTGTTAAACACATATTGAAGTATCTCAATGCTACAAAAGATTATGTGTTAGTATACAGCAGTTCCGAATTGTCACCAACAGGGATCAGATTGCTATTTTTTGAGTGATTGTTAGTATGCCCTCAAAATTTATCTTTAAACTGTGAGTGCAAGTGGGAGTTGTAGGGTTATATGATTAGACAGAAATAAATTTATTTATTTGTCATTTCATTAATAGAGAAATTTTTTGTTTATTCACAAATATTGATATTGTGCATCAATAAGGTCCATTCTGCATAGTAATTATATCTAAGCACAAAGAACATATTCACAGTCTATAATAGAACTGGGCATTCTATTTGGCAGACTGTAGCACAACAAGTGAGATGATTGACCAGAACTTGTTGTGCTAGTTCATTTAGTACGAATTAATGGAACAAAGAATGATTATACCTGTAAATAACCACAAGACAGTGTTATCGTTAAAGGCAATATAAACATGACCTCTAAATCCTGAGCACATAATGAATTCATTTTTTAATATCGCGCATTTTGATAAATCAATGAGTGAGGTCTTCTAGACCAATACCTCGATGCATTGGTGTGTCTTATTAGAAATATGAGAACATGCATGTATTTGTAATACGAAATCTTATCTCTAAAAGAGAAGATATTCCCTTGTTCATTTAACGAAGGTTATATTCTGACAATAAAATCCCATGGGTATATTTTACAGAAAAAATATTTTATTATATACAAAATTTATTTTGTAAAAAATAAATTTTAGAGTCATTGTCAGATTGTATAAAAGGTTAAATGTGAAAACAAGGTTTAAGTTACAAATTGACCCATGAAGGTGGTATCACGAATTCCAATGGTGCATTTGTGAATATCGTTAAAGGAGGGCTTTCTTGTAGAACTATATTGTGACAGGGTGTAATAATGATATAGATTTTAGTTGGGGAGCAAAATACAAATACATAGTGGACAGTATTGTAATTTTATCCCAACTAGGATTTCCTAAAGCTCCTAACTTTAGGCTTTCATCTCCGGCTTTCATCTCCTCTATAAATATGAGAGTAAGGGTAAAACCTAGATGTCTCGCTTGTGTCTTCCACCAGGATATAGAAGAAAAGGAGAGGAAGAACTAGAGTTAGAATTGAAGGAGAAAAAGAAACAAGAAATCAAAGCTTGAAGGTAAAACTTATTGATTTCTGTTCTTATTTTTCTATTTAAGATTAGATTAAATATTAGATCATTGTGATCTTGGAAAAAGGGAAGAACAAATCCCAACACTTATGATGGCTCTGATTTGGGTTATCTGGAAAGAATGTAATCATAAGATTTTCCTCAAAAGGAGCTCTGTTATTATTTCTATTCTTCACTCCCTTCTCTATTTTTGCTCTATTTGGTCGGATATTCTTCCTCAGTCTAAAAAGCTTCTTGTTGATTTTACTCCGATCAATCTTGCTATTCAAAATTTTATTGATGATGTTTCTATGGCAGGTGCTTCTACATAGATGGGGTCTACTATTTATGGATCTCAGGGAGTGGCTCCTCCTATGGTGAATGATCCAACTGCTAATACTGAAGATATCTTTGTAGACTTCTATGAAGACACTTCTCAAGTTGCTCATGTCCCTCCTTTATCTGCTGATGCCCCCTCTTCTGCTATACCTGATGCTCCCGTGGAGGTACCTGTTCATGATGATGCCAATATGGATTCTGATCCAATTTCTGCTACTCTGGAGTCCATCTCTGCTATGTCAGCTCATAAGCAAATATATATTACAGGGATCCTTCTGGTGTCTTCGTATTAGTCTGCATATGAAAGGGGTGCTAGCCAGAATAGTCCTGTCATCATTTTAGACCCCTAAGTCTATTAGATGTGTTTGTTCTCTTTCTTATGTTTTGTAATACTTGGTGTTACTTTGTTTGATACTCATTGCCTACTGGTGCTATTTTGTTTTGAAGGTTTCTGCATCTGATGCATCAGTTAGTGCTATTTTGGTGGTTGTATTTCTGTTTTGGTTGGTTTATAAATACATTTTGGGTGGCTGGAATCCCTTAGGATTCCATCTTGTTATCAATATATATATATATATATATATATATATATATATATATATATTAAATAGGTAAACTTTATAAATAATATTTAATAAATGTGAAAGTGAGAGATGGATGAACTTCATCCGTCCCTCACTGTTCATTTGATTTTAGAAATAAACATGCCATATAGGGAGGGTATATAGGTAATTTCGCCTAGGTGTTATATGCAACAAAAAAAAAATCAAACAAACAGGTAAGATCATCCATCTGGCACTGTTCATTTGATTTTTATTTTTATTTTTTTGTGTTGTAAACGAAATTTATATAAAAAAAATAAAGAGAGACGGAGGAAGAAGCACCGTCCGACACAATTCAGCAATTTTTTTTCTTCTCTCAAACGGAGGATGATGCTCCATCCATTCATTTTTTAATAAATAAAAAATTAAAAAAGCGTTAGACGGATGAACAAGATCCATCCAATACATTACTTTATCAAATTTTAGAAATAACGATAGCAACGATCGTTGCTAAATGCTAAAATCTCATTGCTAAAAATAGAAATGGTTTAGCCAACGACAGTGGATGCTCTAATGGGATACATTCACTATTGGATTAGTGATTATGTGGAATATGCGGAAGGCAAGATGCTCTGCTATATATTCTCAAGGAAGGTATTCATGTTTGAAAAGGTTATTCGTGACTGCCCATTGGTTGCCCACTAGCTGTCCGAGAAAATGCTATATCGAGCACCTGCTCTCCCATCGTGAGCGCCCAATGGTCACAACTTAACACAGGTCCAATCAAGAACAACACGGATGTTGTTGTTTTTTTTTGAATAAAAGGTGGAATAAGGCCACCCTGTTTCATTAATAAGAAGTTAATAAAACAACCCCGGCGTACCGGGAAGAAAAACAACAGTACAAAACAAAAGTACAATGCAGGAAGAAAAAGCAAAACAAACATGCACAACAAGCCCTGGGGGGTGGGTCTAACTACTAAAAAAACATCAAGCCACCATAGAGTCCAGAAAGCTGAAACCAAACCCACGCTGAGTCACCACTGTCCTGACTGGTGAAGTCAGTCCCTCACGCTGAGTCACAACACGGATGTTGTTATTCATGATGGGGTTTCTGCTATAGTAGCACTCGTAAGTAAATTGAAATTGAGAGGTGGAGCATGTTGGGAATGACTTAAGTCAAATAATACTGAGCTAACTTTGGGACTGCTATCCGTGGACGCATATACCTCTCATTGCACTACAACCACTTACATCACGATCACCAATGAACTCAGTCAATTAGTCAAGTGTAGCCTGTATGGGTGGCAACCAGGTCGGTCTGGCCTGGCCTGAAATCTGTCTGGACCAGCCCAGGTCTGGCTCGAACCGGACAGGACCGACCTTAGGCGGTCGGTCTCAGACAGCGATTTTAATTCAAGCATTTTTCGTGTTTTTCTTAAAGTTAGACTTGCTATCTAAGATAGCGAGGATATTTTCACTAGGCTTATTTTCACTAGGCTTGCTAATAGCGAGTGGGTTGTTTTGGTAAATAGTTTCGAAAGTGGATCAGTTTGGTAAATACTTTCAAAAGTTGGATCATTTTGATAAAAATTCAAAATTTGATGAAAGTGCAATGTGCATAGCTAATTTTGCCTATTTCATTTTTTTCACTCAAAATGAGAGAAAAATTGAAAATAAACACTAATCATGGGCTTTTAATTTAATTTCTCTATTCTCACTCTTTATATTTTTCAATAAAACAATCACACCTACTATTGTACAATTATTTATCACTATTTTTTAAAAATTTTGTCTATTTCCTCTTTATCCTACACTATAGTAAAATTACATTCAAACAAAACACTTTTATATAACTTATTTTCAAATTGTTTTTTTTCTTCCAAATAGCAATCTTGTAGAGTGGATTCATTTTACAACCCACCAAACCATCCCTAAGGACCTGTTTGGTTGGCTAAATTTGGATTGGATATTGATTTATACTGTAGCGCTACTGTAGCGTCTGAAATTTTTTTTTTGATGAAACGGATAGAGTCCAAAGACTCCAGCCAGACAATCGAATAAATAATCAATAGTTTACATAAAGGGTTTTACCAGAGGTAAAATAAATTACAAAAAGGAGATGTCTATGTACAGCGAACTGATAACAACTCGTGAATAAAGCAGAAAATACTATAAGAATAACAAGGATGAGGAGGAGCAAGCAGCAGGGGAGCGACCGCAACAGCTCCGAGAACCACTGGCTGCGCGCGGACGAGGCATGCCTGGGTCTGCGGTCGGAAGGAAAGCGCACGAAGTCAGGGCGAACAACAGTGCCTACAGTAACCAACAAAACTGTCGACAGCATTCCAAACAGCAGACTAAAATCGCTGCCCAGCATAGCTAAACAGCTAGGCAATGAACAAAGCATGCCCTAATGCCAACAGAGAAGAGATGATGGGGCATGAGCGGGAAGCGTAAAAGAGTCCCCAGGAAGAGAAAAGAAAAATTAATAATCACAATAGCAATCTGCATACATACACACAGAGAAGGCTCAAAGCAAAACAGCAGTTCAACAAAACCCCAATCACAAGATGGACACCAATTCCACCTTCGAAATACGGCAAAATGCCAAGGGTAACACCCAGAGAGTAAAAGCAACACTGAATAGCACAGAGATGACGCGCACAGGAAAACACAAACCGTGCTACTAGAACCGCAGCAACGGTATCCAGGGAATCAACCAGTAATAGACAGAACAATCAGTAAGAGAGCATAACACAGATTGCAGATAAACATCACCAGAAAGCGAAACATAATAAACACCAGACATAATAAGTAGAGAGAAAACAGAAGAGAGAGATAGAAGCCCAATTAAGCTATACAAACCAGTACCAAAAGAGCAGTCGGAATATACGCAACAAGCATAACCAAGGTCAGCTAAACATTCCCTACACCAACAAAAACTCAAGAGCCCGTAGGGACAAAAAGAGAGAGATGCGGCTGGAGATCAGCCTTCCAAAATGTCTGCTAAGACAGCCAAAAAACGCCCGAAATTAACCCTGCAATTCACAAAGAGAGAACGATAGAATGCATGTAAGAAAGAAAGAATGCATGAAAGACAAAAATCTAGAAAAAAATACTATAAAGCTTGTAGATTTTTGAGACAATAAAGAGACTACAATAGTTTTTGATTAGCCAGAGAGGCGTTCTCTTTGAAGGCTGGGCTTGAAGCCCAGAGATTGAAAAGGAATAAGAATTCGTCGATAATAGCCGCAATCGATTTGCATCGATGACAGAATAACCTACCGTTTCTTTCCTTCCATATAATCCAAATGATGGTGTGAGTAGCTAAAATCCACGCACTTCGGAACATACTGTTCGAAGGCGTAAAAGACCAAACAGAGGTTAATTGGAGGGGAATCACCCCCGTATTCCAAGCTAAAGTACTAATCTTCCAAAGAGGGAGAATGAAAGAGCATTGAATGAAAAGGTGGTTGACGTCTTCCCGGAATTGATCGCACAACGGGCAAAGTTGCCCCCAGGCTAAGTTTCTTTTGTTGAGAATCTCAACAGTGAGAAGTTTGTTATTAAACGCTAACCAAGAATTGATTTTTACTTTAATGGGGACACTGGGTTCCCAAATGAAATGCGATGAAGATGATCGCGTGCCTCTAGAATTGAGGAACCGATAAAAAGAATTAACCGTGAAGACTCCAGACGCAGTCCAGCGCCAGGAGATGCCCTCAAAAGGAGGCCAAGTGTAGCCATTGAGGAGACTAAGAAGGTTATTAAACTGTTCAATGAGCGGAGAGGGGAGTTCAATAATGAAGGGAATCACCCAATGCCTAACATTATCAATAAGAAAAAAGGACTCTGCTACCGTGGCAGCCGGGAGAGCAGTCAATCGGAATAAAGAAGGGAAAGCTGAGGACAGCTTGATGTTACCGATCCACAAGTCGGACCACAGACTAACAGTGGTCCCAACAGAGCAGAACCGCGAAATGCTACACTGGAAAGCATTAGACGCTTTCCAAATACCTTTCCAGAAAGGTGAGGCATGGCGAGAGGTGGAAGGAGGAAATTCCCACCAATTGGAAGAGGATCGATAATTTTTGATGCATCGAATCCAAGGGAGATGATTAAGGTTGTGGAGTCTCCACAGCCACTTACCTAAAAGGGCGATATTATGATCTCTAAGGACCAAAACGCCGAGACCTCCTTCATCTTTAGAAGAACAGATGACTTTCCAATTAGCCAGATGCGATCCAGGGTTATAGACAGAGGATCCCGACCAGAGGAAATTACTCCGGATCTGATCGATCCTTTTGATCACCCAGGAGGGTAAGAAAAAAAATGACATCATATATTGGGGCAAGGCAGAGAGGACTGAATTGATGAAGATTAATCTACCACCTCGGGAGAGGACTTTGCCGGACCAAACGGAGAGCCTAGACTCCACTTTGTCAATCAGTGGAACTCAGTCAGCTCTGAGAAGCTTGCCCCATCTCAGGGGGATGCCAAGATAGGAAATCGGAAAGGAGCAATTTCAGGTTACGAAGAGAGTGGAGGTTAGGCTTGGAGAAAATTATAGTGTCATCAGCATATTGGAGATTTAGAACTCCCTTAAAATGGGGAGAATTACCAAGTCCCTCGATCATTTGCATGTTCCAAGCATTCCTGAGAAGTTTGCTAAACACGTCAGCTACCAGAGAGAAAAGAAGGGAAGAAAGGGGATCTCCTTGTCGGAGACCACATTTCACTTTGAATTTATGGCCCTCTGAGCCGTTGATATAGATTGCAGAGGTGCCGGAGTAAAGACTGGATTTAATCCAGGCAACCCATTTGGGGCCAAAACCCCTGAAAGTAAGAATGTCCAAAAGGAAATCCCAATTGACATTGTCATAAGCTTTTTGAAAGTCTAGCTTCAGAAGGATACCCTCATCTCGGGATCTATGACAATGGGAAATGATTTCCTGAGTTGATGCTACGCTATCAAGGATGAAACGATCCTTGATGAAACCCGACTGAGCTGAATTAATGAGGGGGGAAATGATGGTGCTCAGCCTAGACGAGAGGACTTTCATAATGATTTTAAAAGACGTGTTGATCAGACTGATTGGCCTAAAATTGGACAATAAATGAGCCCCCGCAACCTTAGGGATGAGAACAATGTGAGCATAATTAATGCGGTCAAAAGAGAAGTGACCCTGATGGGGATCCTGAAATAATTTGAAGAGGTCATCCTTGAGCCAATTCCAAAATCTCTAGAAGAAAAAGGCAGGAAAACCGTCAGGACCTGGGGCAGAGTCGCTTTTTAAAGCAAACACCGCCGAATGAATCTCCTCCATAGAGAAAGGAGCTTCGAGAGAGGAAAGATCGTGAGATTGATTGCCATAAAGTTGGAACCAATCGAGCTGGAGGGAGCGATGTTTATTCGAGCCAATTAGATTTTTATAGAAGTTGAGGAATTCCCGATGGATTTCTCCATCGGTAGAAACCTCACCCCCTTGAACAGAGAGAGAAGAAATACGGTTACGACGTTGCCTATGGGATGCAAAGTTATGGAAGAAAGCGGTGTTGGCGTCACCCTCTTTTAACCATCTAATCCGAGCTCTTTGAGCCCATTTAGTGTGATCTTGCTGGAGAATATTAGCATAGTCCTGCTTGTAGGAAAAATGCTCAGCACGGGCGGCTTCCGATAAAGGTTCAATTTCTTCCATCTTATCAATGGAATCGATAGATTGGAGAAGAAAATTTTTGAGGAAGACAGTATTGTGATGCCTCTCGGATCGCCAGATTTTGCATCCGTGTTTTATAGCATGAAGTTTGAGGAGAATGTTGCCCAGACCCGAGGAACCCGTAATAGAGGCCAGACATTCCCCCACCAGACTAACAAAGACTTGGTCTTGCAACCAAAATTTTTCAAAGCGGAATTTGTGCTGGTGGTGGAAAGGGAAATGTGATGACAGAGAAATCGGGCAATGGTCAGAAGACGGATTAGGGAGTGCCTGAACGGAAGACTGGGGAAAACGGTTAATCCAGGACAGGGATACAAGAAAGCGATCAAGTTTGGCTAAGGAGGGAGGGTGACGCTGGTTTGACCAAGTAAAAGATCTACCAGAAATTGGTAGATCGGATAATTGTAAGGCGCGGATGCAGTCATTGAAAAAGCAGGATTGATTGAAAGAAAAAGCAGGGTTAGATCTTTTAGAAGCGAAGCGAGTGGCGTTAAAGTCCCCGCACAAGAAATAGAGATCAGATAAGAAAGGTTGTAATGATAGGAATTCATTCCAGAATAATGGCCGCCTCTCAGTGGTCAAAGGGCCATAAACCGAAATGATTGTTAGAGGACAATTGAATAGTGTCCAATGAAGTTGAATAATAAGAAAAAAATTAAGGCGGTGAATAGCGACTAACGAGAAAATCGATTCTTTGAATCCGACAAGGATCCCTCCTCTCGATCCGATGGCATCCAGCGAAATCCACTTCGAAATAAGGGATCCGCCTAAAACCCGATAGATAGAAGTGGAGGGTGAATCCAATTTGGTTTCTTGAATAGCGATTAAGTCGCAACGAGAAGAAGATATGAGATCAAAAATTGCCCGTTGTTTAGACGGGCAATTCAAACCACGAATGTTCCAGGAGACGCTAATCATGGGGCTGATTATGCTCCAAGACTCTACGACGTTCCAATTTTCTAATGGCACGAATACTATGAGGGTCCGCGGGGTTGATGAGGAAACCTATCTTTTGTGCAAGGGAAGCAAGTTTACTATCAGAGAGCGAGTCGAAAATGGGAAAATAAAGGGATCCGTACTGATTATGGGGTGATGGGATTGGGTCGGAAGGAGGCGGAGATAAAGGGATGTGAGAGTCACTCCTGTGTGAACCACCTGAGAGCAACTCATTGAACACCGGAGCGTTTTTCTTTTTGATAGCCAACAGGCGAGCGCTAGATCTAATGAAGCGCTGAGACGATTTTGAGGGAATACAAACCTCAAAATCGGAGCACCTCGACTCCATGGAAGGAGAGGGGAGAGAGGGAGACGAGCTGGTCGTGGAAGGGCTAGAAATGACCGGAGAAGAAGTCGATGCTAAGTACTTAGCATTGCCAGAAGATAGAGATAGAGGAGAGAAGTGAGACGGAGTCTCCAAAAGCCTCTGGATCTTCGTAATGGGGGATGGAGAATTCCGACCTCGATACAAAGATCCAATGTTTGCAGATATACCAAGGATAAGGTCCCGATGGGACACGTTAACTAATTGAACCAGCACAGCCATATGCAATAATTTAAATAAGCAGAATGCGTAGACAATAGTGAAATAATGAAAATGCTTGGCTAAAGGAATAGGTAATACCTGCTTGTCTTGAGAAGCTCTATTAAGGTCCTCTTCTTCTTCCAGAAGCAGAGGGTCCTCATTAATCCAAGAAGGAGCTTTGGAAGATATCGAAGACTTAAGAATGGCTGCCTCGAAGGCAGGGTCGGCTCGCTTGGGGGTAGGAAAATGTGCTAGCTGTTGAAATTGCTCCCAATCCGAAGCAAAGTTTGGATTGACCTCCCACTTAGGCCATGGAGAGGAAGAAGACTTGCCTTTAGCTATAAAGGAAGAAGCTGCAAACGGAGTAGTCGAACTAGGAACTGCAATCTGAAAGACTTTAAGGGGCGAGGATGAGATGTCAGAAGATTTAATAGGCGTAGTAAGAGTGGAGGAAGAGGAGCCCTTTGCAGGGTGAAGATCAGGGTTGATCCACACAAGGTTAGGCGCTTTTGAAGGGAAAATCTTGGGAATTGAAGGGTGAGCTGCAGGCCTGGGGAGATGAGAGACTTTGCTGCGCGCAGAACCCCCACGGGGGACTTTCACTGCTGGGGAAGAAATTTTCGAAGAAGAATCGTAACCAGGGTGAAAGGGAGCCTTGAGATCAGCTTCAAATTTCGGAACAATAGCCGCAAACTGGGGGATAGAAAGTGGCTCAATCGTGGTCGAAGACTCGTGGTAGTGAGCAGACACGGAGTAATGGGATAAACCGTCTGATAAGCAAAATGCCTCAATACGGGGAAGGGATTTGGTGCAGCGAAAGATCGCTTCAATTTGCACACAGCCAGAAGCAAGCCAAGCTTTGGAGCTAGTGCAGACCAAATCACCAATACAATTGGCCATCTCACCAACCAAACGGGGAGAATCACAGAAAGGTGGAAGGCCCACTAAAGAGACTTTAGTTTCAACAACGTCTGATCCCTGAGACTGAGAAGGGATCGTCACCCACTGGCGAACAGAGAGTTTGATAAAGCCGATGGTTAGGGAGGGAGACGCAATCAAATCTTCCAGCAACTTAGGAGAGGGACAACGGATCACCATGTCACCGTTGGAACAGTTGTAAAGAACCCATTCCCAATCCTTGATGTTACAGAAATTACTAAGGAAGGAATTGAGAGTGAAGAAAGGAACCACACCTCCTGAGAAAGAAATCACACCGTACGTACTGAAGGACTTCAAACGATCCGATAGCACAGATTTAGAAGCAAAGACATGAGTGACTTGCTGTTTGGGAGTAGGATCAGAGGAAGCTGCCGGAGACACCTTCAGAGCCAGAGAACGCTCAGGGATGCGGAGGTCCACGGAAGGCGTGGGGAGCAATGGGGGTTTGGAAGAAGCATACTGCTTACGAGATTTAGACGGTTTAGAAGAAGGAATCTTGCTGCGGAGAGAGGAAAGGTCTACAGCGCTAATAACCTGATCGGAAATCAGCGCGCCCATGGGAAGCCCTAGAATTTTTTGAAGAGCAAAGCAGCGCTGTTGCGCGTGCCCATCTTTGAGGTAGAAGAGGCACTTCATTTTGTTAGGGAAATGGATTTTGATATGTCCGCGCTGTAAGCAACGGAAGCAAATCGGCCAAGTGCGGAGAGAAAGAGAAGAATTGGACGAGGAAGAGGAACAGGTAAGATGAGGAGAAGGGCGGGAGAATGGAGTGGAAGAAGAAGAGGGAAGCTTCGCGAAATAGTGCCTAATCGGATGAGAGAGGCCCGCTCCAGAACATTGAGTGGGCTCAGATATGAGAAGAGAGCTTTTATTGTTTTTGTTTTTTTTTTAACCACCTCAACCCAAGATAAGTCCATGGGCCTAGAGAGACAAGGCCCACACAAGAAGGAAATCCACAGACTGGGAGAGAAAAGAGAAAAAGAGGAGAGTAGAAATCGATCGTAATGGCAACACACTGGACTGAGCCAGAAGAAGACGAAGCAATGGGATCTCAGCCAGAATCCTCTCAAAGGAGGAAATAGTTAAAGAAACCAACTCTCACAGAGAGCCCACGGTGACAATGAAACACCTCACAACGCCCAGGGGGCAAGAGAAAGCCAGCAAAATGCACAAGAGACCACAAAAGAAAAGAAATAAAATCAAGGAAAACAAATTGAAAATGAAAAGTAAAATTAAGAATACTTACAGTGCAAGAGTATACTGCACTTCGGAGAAAGGGAGATACCTGATGCTGCCAAAAAAACCCTTCCGAATCACCGAGATGTCGCAAGGCTGGACCAGAGCGAGAACGGCTACAGGAGGGAAGAGGGTCTGCGCCTCAAAGAGGAAGGAGATGAAGAACCGGAGAGACAGCACAGCACCTAGAACGAAGAGAGGGGGAGAATGGGAAGCACTCCAGCAATCTACAAGGACGGAGCTGAGAAGAAAAGGGTTTGGAGAGGAGAACACGGAGATCAATTTTAGTGAAAGGAGGAGGGGGATCGGAGGAGACCCGGAGCGGGATCGGGACGATGAAGGAGAGGGGAGTAGCTTTGGAAAAAATCGCCTTTGTACCTAATGGGATATTGAACCAGTGTAGCGTCTGAAATTTGAAACAAAATACCCAGAATTTAGTAGAGAAACACTGTAGGCTACTGTATCTATTTTTTAAATTGTTTCTCTCCCATATCTTTTTACACTATCCAATAAAATAATTTCACATACTTCTATATTAAATTTCTTTCTCTCCTCTCTATCCTATACTACAATAAAACTATATTTAAAAAAACTATTTTTTTAGAACTCATTTTTTTATATATATTTTTATACAGTTATCTTTATAGATTGGATACTTTTTACAACTAACTAATTAGACCGTAAGTGGTGAGATACTGTCCATTATTTTATTTTTTTGAGGAAAGAGATACTGTCCATTATTTTGGTCTTTTGGAGAGTGTATGTGGGTGATGGCAGTGACCTGCTTAAGTGTGGGATTGTATACATGCAAATGTTGGCGGAATGAGCTCGACTTAGGATCAATATTCAATTTCGAGTCTGACATGATTTCAACTAGATAATATTTATATAATAAAACACAAAGAAAACTATTAAGTGGCTCTCCTTTAATCTTCTCAAAATCAAAGGCTCAGATCTAACCTCACAAAACACAGTTTTCCTCCAAAAGTTTTCCGCCAAAACTCAAATTCAAATCTCCCCCACCCAAAACAACTCCTTCATTTATTTAATTCTCTCTCTCTCTCATATTCAAAAAATTAAAAAATTTAAAATTTTTTTAAAAAAATAAAAAAACTAATAAACTAATAAAATTAAAAATTTTAATAAAAAATTAAAAATAATTCAAAAAAATCAAAAACTTATAAAAATTTGTAAAAATTTAGATTTTTTTAAAGTTAATAATTAAAAAAATTAAAAAATGAAAAATTTATTTCTCTCTCTCTCTTGTATATATTTATACTTATGGAAATATGGACTTTTATACCCCCAATTTATAATTATTTTTCAACATATACAATTAGAAACATTGACTTTTATTTATAACTAATTATTGTCAAACTATTCAAACTTTTTTTTTTGAAGAAAATGTGGAGATACTATTCAAACTTGAGCTACATAATTGTTGATTTACTGTTTACAAGGCTTTTCATATGCTGTACGTTCTAAAGACGTGCCGTATGCACGTGCCCACGGACAAATCTAGTCTATATAATAAAACACAAAGAAAGCTATCAAGTGGCTCTCCTTCAATCCCCAAAAAATCAAAGGCCTAGATCTAATCTCACAAAACATATTTTCCCCCGAAAAGTTTTCCCCCAAAACTCAAATTCAAATCTCCCACCCAAAACAACTCCTATATTTATTTTTATTTTTTTCTCTCTCCCTCCCACTTCTATTCAAAAAATTAAAAAAATACAAATTTAAAAAAAAAATTAAAATTAAAAAAATTAAAAACAAAAAAAAATAAACATTTAAAACTTTAAAAATAATTCAAAAAATTCAAAAAAAAATCATATGATATGTTTTTTGCTCTATGTTTGCTATTTCAATTAATTTATTGGACCTCCAAAACTATTTTATATGATCAAATAAGGTGCACCGTTCCGAATACGTGCCATAGGCACGTGTCAACGGGCAAACCTAGTCTATATAATAAAACTCAAAGAAAGCTATCAAGTGGCTCACCTTCAATCCCGGCCCCAAAAATCAAAGGCCCAGATCTAACATCACAAAACATATTTCCCCCCCCCCCCCTCCCAAAAGTTTCCCCGCAAAACTCAAATTCAAATCCCCCACCCAAAACAACTCCTATATTTATTTAATTATTTTATTTTTCTCTCTCTTTCCCTCCCTCTTCTATTAAAAAAATTAGGAAAAATAGAAATTTTAAAAAGTTTTTAAAAAATTAAAAAATTAAAAAATTAAAAAATTAAAAAATTAAAACTAAAAAAATTAAAATTTTAAAAACTTTAAAAATAATTCAAAAAAATCATATAATATGTTTTTTTACTGGACCCCCAAAAGTTTCTCATATAATATATTTGCTACTTCAATTAATTTGCTAGACTTCCAAAACTATTTTATATGATCAAACAAGGTGCACCGTTTCGAAGACGTGCCGTAGGCACGTGTCAACGGGCAAACCTAGTCTATATAATAAAACACAAAGAAAGCTATCAAGTGGCTCACATTCAATCCCCCAAAAATCAAAGGCCTAGATCCAACCTCATAAAACACATTTTCTCTCCCAAAATTTCAAACCCCAAAATCAAATTTTTTCTCCCAAAACTAAAAAAACTCATTACTTTATTACTCTCTCTCTCTTCTCTCTTCACTTTTTCATATTTCTCTCTTTCTCTCTTTCTCTCTCTCTCTCTTTCTTTCTTTATTTAATTAGAAATTTTGATTTTAAGATTGCAGTTTTGTAAAATTTTTAGAATTTTTATGCTTTTTTTTACTACACATGTTATATTGAAAATAGCAAATATCTCTTCAACAGTTAAATTTCATCATTTTTTACCCTTAAAGTTCTAAGAAGTTATAATTATTTTTCAACATATACTAATAGAAACATGGACTTTTATTTACAACTAATTATTGTCATTCTATTCAAACTTGAACTACATAATTGTTGTTTTATTTTTTAAAGTGCTTTTCATGTATTGTATCGTTAAAGACGTGCCATAGGCACGTGCCCACGGACAAATCTAGTATATATATCAAAGATGGCATGCTACTGCCTACTTCTGTATCACCTGTGAAGTAAACTGGCTGTTTGAAGCCTTTAATCATGTATGAAGTGCGTCCTATGTCTATTTTAATCATGTTTGAAGACTTGGAATGTTTGAAGCCTTTTATTACATTGACAAGTTAGGATTTTTTGGATCCAAAACAGTGAAAGTGAAGTAAAGATTTGAAGAATCATTAGGCTTATACATCACATTCGAGGCATACGCAGGACTTGCCCACTAGATTGTATTTAAATAAGAGAAAAACACTGCAACATAATAATATATATGACCATCTCTGTTGACTGTGACGCTAGTAAACATTTGGTGGACCAGGGGCTTGCTTTAAAAGCGCGTTTAAAACTTCCTGCATCAAATTAATTAATCAGTAGATGCATATTTAGAAAGATACCCACACGCACAAAAAAATAACATGATTCATAGAAGCATAGTTGTGAAATTATGGTACATATATCTTTTGTCATTTTTCTAAATATCATATCACAAATAATATCATCGTATTGTATTGTCTTGGACATAGGATGATTTTAACACAAACCCAAAAGTTAAATATTTAATAATGCATCAACTTATATGATCATAATTCATCAAAGTATATGTGAATCTAAGACTTTAAAAGGAAACAAAGATATATTTGTTTAAGTCACTAAAGATTCTTAATACATTAAAGAAACTAAGCATGTATCTGTTATATTGCATTTTTGCTAATCCTTAATTCTCTACAACATAAACTGAAAGACCTTACTAATGTATATATTAGTGATCATGTACTAGTACTATGCACTACTATGAGAGTCGCATATATGTGTATAACACTATTATTGATATAGATATGTCACATGTAGACATCGATTTTTTAATATATGTTACATGTAGACATCGATCTTATATTAAAAAAAAACCTTACATTATAGTGTAGAAAACCTAACTTACGATCTGAATTAGGATTACTAATAATGTATCAATTTTTTTTTTTTAAATCATTTATCAAAAGAGTATGATGATTTAAACTAACAATGCAAATCTACTACTAAAGAGCTAAATATATTTAAAAGAGAAAATTTACATGTGCACAAAAATAGTGAAGGAGATGGAATAGAGTGAGAAAATAGCTTCAAAAAACATGTAATAACGAGGAGTAAAAAAAGAAATAGAAGAGAGAAATTGGATGGTCATTGATCTTATGCTTGTGATGGGGAGAGTTAACAAGTTTAATAGCAATAGAACATAGCAAAACAGGAAAGCTTCTATCCTAGCTTCAAAAATTGAACTAGTTTTCACAAAATAACTTAAAAACATCCTTCTTCTTTTCTTTTTTATGTTTGGAGGGGGATGAGGAAACTTCCAAACATCTCTCTCTACTACTATAATGGGAGAAGGTCCTAGTGTAATTTGTCCATATCCCAACCCGTGCAACGCATGTGTTGGTAGAATTTTTTTTTGCCCTTTTCATCCCCCTCCAAATTTTCCCCACCTGCACAGCACGTGTATAATACTAGTTTTCCATTTAAGTAAAAAAAACTCTCTTAACGTTATTTTTCACCCACTTAGCCCCTGCCGTTAAAATTTGAATTTTCTATTAAATTGCTTTTTTAAAATTACATTTTTGTCCATTCCTCTTATTTTAACCTTTGCTATTTTTCCTCATTCTTCTCAATATTTCTTTCCAAACCCTAGAATCAACTGAATGAGAAGGCGCAACTCGCAAGGTAAATTTTTAGTTGTTTTTCAGAATTTATTTTAATTTATCTCCAATTATGAATTCTTTGCTGAAGCCCTAATTTGTATATACCATTTTTTGTTTCCTTCACTGAATTTGGAGAGAATTAAGAGTTTGACATGAACCTTGTAGAATAGTGATTTTTTTTTAAAGAATAAAGTTACCCAGTAGTGACCTGTTTTATTAGTGAGTAATTAAGGAAATAACATGCACCAAAATATTACAGCATCCATAGTCCAACTAGACCACCCTGGTCTAGATACAAAATACATCCACATACAGTGACTTTCTGTATTGATTTTGTTTCAATCCGTGTTTACTCATGAATGAATAAATATACTTCCAAGGAATAATTTCATAAAGGCAACATAACATAAAATTCAAAAAAAAAAAAAAATAACGGCGGAGAGGTAAAGTGTGCGAAAAAATAACATTAAATTTCTTGATCGATTTTTTGCCTTGCTTTTTTCAAAGGTGAAGACAGAATTCAGCTTAACAACATGGAAAACTTACCCTGCGGACCGGAACGCTTCCATCGTTCATTTGATAACCTTCTATCTTTCTGCAAATTTCAACAGCTTTCTTGTACTCTCCCTGCAATAAGATTAATTGTCAGGTACTTAGGCTCCGTTTGTTTTGATATTCAGAATAGAGTATTCAGAATACTCTATTCAGAATAGGCGTTTGTTTTAAGCTCTATTCAGAATTGATATTCAGAATACTCATACCCCCTATTTTCCAAAACACCTCCTTTTCAAAACACCTCCTTTACTCTCTTTATTATTATTATTATTATTATATATATTATTATTATTATATATTATTATTATTATTATTATTATTATTATATATATTATTATTATATATATTATTATTATATATATTATTATTATATATTATTATTATTATTATTATTATTATTATTATTATTATTATTATTATTATTATTATTATTATATATATATATATATTATTATTATTATTATTATTATTATTATTATTATTATTATTATTATTATTATTATTATTATTATTATTATTATTATTATTATTATTATATATATTATTATTATATATATATATATTATTATTATTATTATTATTATTATTATTATTATTATTATTATTATTATTATTATATATTATTATTATTATTATTATTATTATTATTATTATTATTATTATTATTATTATTAATATTATTATTATATATTATTATTATTATTATTATATATTATTATATATATTATTATTATTATTATTATTATTATTATATATATTATTATTATTATTATTATATATATATATATATTATTATTATTATTATTATATATATATATATTATTATTATTATTATTATTATTATTATTATTATTATTATTATATATATATATTATTATTATTATTATTATTATTATTATTATTATTATTATTATTATTATTATTATTATTATTATTATTATTATTATTATTATTATTATTATTATTATATATATTATTATTATATATTATTATTATTATTATTATTATTATTATTATTATATTTGTATATTATTATTATTATTATTATTATTATTATTATTATTATTATTATTATTATTATTATTATTATTATTATTATTATTATTATTATTATTATTATTATTATTATTATTATTATTATTATTATTATTATTATTATTATTATTATTATTATTATATATTATTATTATTATTATTATTATTATATATATTATTATTATTATTATTATTATTTTTATTATTATTATTTTTATTATTTTTATTATTATTATTATATATATTATTATTATATATTATTATTATTATTATTATTATTATTATTATTATTATTATTATTATTATTATTATTATTATTATTATTATTATTATTATTATTATTATTATTATTATTATTATTATTATTATATATTATTATTATTATTATTATTATTATTATTATTATATATATTATTATTATTATTATTATTATTTTTATTATTATTATTTTTATTATTTTTATTATTATTATTATATATATTATTATTATATATATTATTATTATTATTATTATTATTATTATTATTATTATTATTATTATTATTATTATTATTATTATTATTATTATTATTATTATTATTATTATTTTTATTATTTTTATTATTATTATTATTATTATTATATATATATTATTATTATTATTATTATTATTATTATTATTTATTATTATTATTATTATTATTATATATATTATTATTATTATTATGTATATTATTATTATTATTATGTATATTATTATTATTATTATATATATTATTATTACTATTATTATATATATTATTATATATATTATTATTATTATTATTATTATTATTATTATTATTATTATTATTATTATTATTATTATTATTATTATTATTATTATTATTATTATTATTATTATTATTATTATTATTATTATTATTATTTATTATTATTATTATTATTATTATTATTATTATTATTTATTATTATTATTATTATTATATATATTATTATTATTATTATATATATTATTATTATTATTATATATATTATTATTATTATTATTATTATTATTATTATTATTATTATTATTATTATATATATATTATTATTATTATTATTATTATTTCAAATTGATATTCAAAATTGTCAGAAATATAACCGAACAGCTTTTAAACACTCTTTTTCAGAAAAACAGCTTTCAGAATACAGTTTTCAGCTAGAAATATAACCGAACAGCTTTTAAACACTCTTTTTCAGAAAAACAGCTTTCAGATAATAGTTTTCAGCTAAAAATATAACCGAACAGCTTTTAAACACTCTTTTTTAGAAAAACAGCTTTCAGATAACAGTTTTCTGCTAGAAATATAACCGAACAGCTTTTAAACTCTCTTTTTCAGAAAAACAGCTTTCAGATAACTGTTTTCAGCTAGAAATATAACCGAACAGCTTTTAAACACTCTTTTTCATAAAAAACAGCTTTCAGATAACAGTTTTCAGCTAGAAATATAACCGAACAGCTTTTAAACTCTCTTTTTCAGAAAAACAGCTTTCAGATAACTGTTTTCAGCTAGAAATATAACCGAACAGCTTTTAAACACTCATTTTCAGAAAAACAGCTTTCAGAATACAGTTTTCAGCTAAAAATATAACCGAACAGCTTTTAAACACTCTTTTTCAGAAAAACAGCTTTCAGAATACAGTTTTCAGCTAGAAATATAACCGAACAGCTTTTAAACACTCATTTTCAGAAAAACAGCTTTCAGAATACAGTTTTCAGCTAGAAATATAACCGAACAGCTTTTAAACTCGCTTTTTCAGAAAAACAGCTTTCAGATAACAGTTTTCAGCTAGAAATATAACCGAACAGCTTCTAAACTCTCTTTTTCAGATAAACAGCTTTCAGAATACTCTATTCAGAATATAGTATAAACAAACAGCTTTTAGACTCATATTCAGAATATCTCTATTCAGAATTCTCTATTCAGAATACTCTATTCAAAATATCAAAACAAACGCACCCTTAATAATTATGCGAAGCTTGTTGCATGTAGCTAATTGGTGATTTGTAATTTGAATTAATGTGTAACTATTTGTATTTTCCGCATCATTAATTGAGTAATAAATCATAGATCTGAGTGTATTTATATTAATTTAGAAATGCGTTTCTTCTGTACTTAATTATCCCAGTTAATCTCTATGATGGAAAACTGAACTAAATTTAAATAGAGTTTTTAAACATTATTCAGTGCGAAGGGAAATTACCTTACTAATCAATAAGTCAATCAGTACCATCCCTATGTAATACTTGTCACTTTGCTTTCTTTCATCGATCTGATTCCATGCGTCAAGAGCCGGCTTTAGTGAAATTGTTTCCAGATCTGCCTTTTCAATGTCCAGGATTTGTTTAAACTGCAAAGAAAACAAGCATGCAATTATTTTCTTAGTTCCTTATGCATGCGTGCATGCATGCATGCATGTAAGATATTGCTAGCATCAAATTTGGTATGGTTACCGGTGGAAACTGTAGAAAATGTCCGCCCAAGTGCCGTCCATGCACAATCTCTACTAGGTGGTGTTTTATCTCTAATCTCTAATCTCTAATATTATAATAGGAGGGTTGGAGTTGTCATTTGTCAACATACAAATCTGTGCGTTGCACGTGTAATTCCAACTCTCACATTAATTACAACAAAAACAAACAAATAAAAAAAATTCCACCTACTTAAAACGTGCAACGCACGTGCAAAACAAATTTATAATATTTTTTAACACTAAACATAATTGCATGTACAACTCAAATTCTACTTATAAATATATGCATTGCACGTACAAATTGTAGTTTTTTCTTCAAAGTATTTTTCCGAATTACGTCCAACGCACGTCCAACTCCAAAACTATTTCTTACAACGTATATCGCACGTGAAAATCCTCAAACTCTTATCAAAACGTGCATCGCACGTGAAAAATACTAGTTTGTATATAGTGGCAGAAATAAGATCAGTTGTGAACACCCACTGTCATCTATACTACTTGATATGGGTCAGATGACGTGGCCCCTCCTAGGCCACAGGATTCCCTCAAAGAGCGTTCGCCGCCGGATCATCCGGGTCTGCCACGTCAGCCTGGAAACCATCCTGGCCTCCGCCACGTCAGTCTTAAACCACTTGGGCTTCTGCCAAGCCAGACCCACGGGCAACCGGGTCTAGACCCGGCCCCAAACGGGTCAGATGCCGGTTGGCTTCTTCTATAAATACCAGACCCTCTACCCCTTCCACAGGTAATCAATATTTCCCCTCTCAAACCCTAGTTACTGTTACTCTCCTTCAGTAGCTAACTAGATCGTCGGAGGGTCTGCCACCAGGACCAACCCCGGTGTTTCTAGACCCAGTGCAGGTACACGAGACCTCTGAATCCGAGTCTCCAGATCCGAGCCAAGCCTCCAAATCCGAGCCGAGCATCCAATCTCTACCTCACTCCCGCCTACTCCGGAGCCGTTCCCCCGACTGAGGGTCGGGGCCACCGTCTGCACTAAAGCTTCCGCAAAAATACAAATTGAGAAGAACTCACATCTGGCTGGTGCAGTCACCCGCCAAAAACAAACCGCATCACTATTAATGACTGATTAATTACTTTTATGGTGGACAAATTCCAAGCTATCTTGACACGTGAGAATGAATTTTTGAATTAATTAACATCATTTTCTATTTTGGGTGTTTAAGCTTTATGAGTGCTTAGAAATCTGAAATCCAGAGTCTCAAGTCCTTGCGTTTCTTCTACTTGTACTCTGCTTGTGTCTACTACCGATTTGATCCTCCTTAGAGCATCTGCACTCGTTGGCGATTTTTTCAAAAAACCCAAATTTGGCGGAAAAAATGAGTTGCAGTTGTTTGCTATTTTTTCAACTTTTTGGGTTTAGAAAGAACAGCGCTGACCATATTTGAGAGACGATATAGAATTTTACAAATTTTGACAATCAGAATATGATTAGTCGTCTGTTGCTAAGATTATCCCAAAATGTATAGGGACGGTAAATGATATTTCGTCTAAATTTTTTATGAAAAAAATTAAACGCATCGAATGGGATACGATATCCCGTCCGATTTTTTATTTTAAAAAAATGAAAAGAGAAATGATATCCCGTCCCAATTTTTTTTACAAAAAATAAATAAATAAGAAGGAAAATGATATATTGTCCCTAACTCAAAAGGGAGGGAAATAATAAAAAAATATATATAATATTTATGAGCAAGAAGGGAAATCATCTCCCTTCCGTTTTTTTTTGTAAAAACTCAAAAGTCATTTTTTGAGTTTAACGACTACTACTCATCTTCAGATTTTCTATTCATATTTGTCAAATACCCAAATTTTAACTTCTAAGAGCATCCACAATCGTTTGCTATATTTGCCAATTTCTCATTTTTTGAGAAATGAGCTGCTGCGGTCGTTTGCTACTTTGCCATATTATGGAAAAGTAGCTACATTTCTTTCTCAATTTTGAGAAACGAATTTGTCATTCTCAAATTATAAGAGACGATACAACATGTCTCATCCGTTAATTTTTTTACTTTTTTTTAATTGATCTGACGGTCTGATTCGCCTGGAGAAAAAAATTGAAAATGAGCTCGGACGAGACATGTTGTCTCGTCTTTTACAAAAATGCATGGGACAGGACAACATGTCCTGTCCATGAATTCTGGGGGAATTAGTGGCTAATTTAGTGGGTTTAATTAGGTTTAGGGTGGGTTTAATTAGGTTTTAGGTATTATTATTTTATTTAATTTATTTAATTAACCTATTATAATATTTAATCACTAATTAATTAATTCTATAAAAACAAAAACCAATCGGACGAAACAACATGTCTCGTCCTTCTCAAATTTTAGCAAAAATTTAGCAAACAAGCACTGCAGACAAATATCCTATTTTCTATTACTGTAGTTGTCATTTTCTAAAAAATGAGAAACGCCTTTGTGGATGCTCTAACGACCAAAGATGCTCTTAACATGGAAAACACTATATATATATATATATATATATATATATATATATATTCCCTAATTTCTTGGTAAAACTTATTATGGGTATCAAGAAAAAATGTTTGGTGACAAAATTGTTTGAATTCGTGTGAAAGACATCATTGCAAGCTCTCTCAACCTGCTGATAAGAGCATCCACAATCGTTTGCTATAAATGTCAATTTGCCATTTTTTAGCAAACGAACAGTTGCAACGGTTTCTCATTTTGCCATTTTATAGCAAACATGCTATATTCGTTTCTCTTATATGAGAAACAGAATAGCGATTCTCAAATTATAAAGGACGGGATATCATATCCCGTCGCTCCGATTTTATCATTATTTAATCGAGTGAGACGGAAGAACATATACCGTCTAAATAATTTTAATTAATTTTTTTTTTTAAAAATGGTCGGACGGGGAAACATATCCCGCCCGGGATATGATACCCCGTCTCTCCACTTAAAAAACTATTTTTTTTAATATTCCCTCAGACGGGGAATGATACCCCGGCCGGGGTATGAAACCCCGTCCATGAATTAAGGGCACAGTGGGCTATTAATGCTGATTGGGTAGGTTTAGGAGTAGTAATTAGGTTTAGTTAGTTAATTAATTAGGTTTAGTTATTATTATATTATTTAATTTAGTTAATTAATATAGTTTAATAGTTAATAAGTAATTAACTTTTTTTAATTTATTTTAAACGATGAGACGGTATATCAATACCGTCGCTCGCTTTTTTCTAAAAAATGAGAAACAATATAGCAAACGACCACTGCAGCGATCGATTATATTTGCTATTACTGTAGCTGCCATTTTATAGCATATGAGAAAAATGACTGTGGATGCTCTAATGGCTGGAAATGTCAAAGGAAGTTTTTTCTTTCTTTCTTACTTTGCGTCTGTAATACCTACGTACGTACGTATGTCATTAATGGCAAACCATGTCAGCCATATTGATATTGGCTGACATCAAGTAAAGTTGAGCTAGGGTATTTTAGAACAATCCGAATGCACATGATCACTTAGAAGTGAAAGAATCTCCTAAATTTAAGCTTCCAGCTATTGGATTGGATGTAAGAAAAACTATTAAAACCACTTTGAAACAAACTTTTAATTATTATTGAGTAGTGTGACAAAAAATAACCTTTTATGGTGCGAGCCTAAAATTACTAATACTTGGAAATGGAGTTGAGTTAATTAAATTTTATTTTTAAGTGGAGGTATATGTTTGTAAACTTAATTAGTTATCACACATTTACCTGAAAATTTTGCCGTACTGCCCCACTTTTTGAAAACTAGTAATTTTCACGTGCGATGCACGTCTTAATAAATATATTTTTTTAACAGTAAAAACTTCAATGTAGTCTAGCCTTAAATCTAATATTTTCTTTGTATTAGATTAGATATGCACGAGCAACACACGGATTTGTTTGTCTACAAATGTTTCTATTAATTGAATTTAATTTGGACGTATATTGCATGGGCTTGCTCAATTACAAAATTAGGATTTGTTTGTTTACAACCCCAACTCTCCCATTAAAATAGTAGAGATATTTGGCGCTCTGCCTCACTTCCGAAAAAAATTAGCGATATGCCTCTGTTTAGGACACGTCAGCATAAACCGTTATTGGAAATAACGGCATAGGTTATTTACGTGCCGTTATTTTCAATAACGACATCTATATTTAAAAAAAGTGTCATGCCGTTATTTGGAGTAACGGCATAGGTTATTTTGTTTTTCGACAGCTTGTAGTCTCCATTTAGAGAAAAAACTGCAAGTGTGAAAACCTTATAACAGATGCCGTTATTTCAAATAACGGCAAATAACGGCATTCTCAATACTGATGCCGTTATTTGGAATAACAGCATCCTCTCTGACGAATAAGCTATAAATATATATATATATATAACTGATGTCGTTATTACAAATAACGGCATCAGTTATAACTTTTTTTTTAAAACTTATTATTCATTCTCTCTGTTTCCAAACAACGGCAAGAGTTCATTTATATATAACTGATGTCGTTATCTCCAATAACGGTATCAGTCATTCAAATGTCGTTATTTAGGATAACGGCATTATTTATAAGTTTTTTTCACACTTAGAATTTTTTAAAGTTAGAAGATTCACACTTGTAAGAGAAATATACTGATGCCGTTATTCTAAATAACGGCATGAAAAAAAAAATGTAAAATAGATGATGTTATTGGAAATAATGGCACGTAAATAACCTATGCCATTATTTCCAATAACTGTTTATGTTGATGTGTCCTAAACATAGGCAGATCGCTAATTGTTTTCGGAAGTGGGGCAGAGCGCCAAATATTTTCAAAAAGTGGGGTTGCAAAATTTTCCATTTACCTCCACTCAAAATATTATCTTAACTTCATTTTTTGGGGTAGTTTTGGCAACTAGCAAGCCACTAAAGTTAGCTAAACTCTATAAATTTGAAGTCTATGCTATAGTTTAGAAAAAATAAGTTCTAGTGAAGTTGAGATAACTGTAGTTTCCAAACAACCCAAAGTTGAGAAAACTATAGTTTTTGGAGATAACTCTCCAAAACTCAAATTTTCTTAATTTAAGCCCATTCCCAAACAAAACCTAAAACTTTTTATTGTTCAACAATAAAATATGATTGAACTTCTTGATATTCAGAGAGATATAGTGAAAAATATAGAGACCTATAAATATGATACAAAATTAAGCATAAAGAAAGTCTTCTATCATCTCACATATGGATAATATTGACCCACATATAAAATCTTATCTAACCACATGCGAACTGTTAACTAAATCTAAAATATCTTCCCTCGTTTTCCAATACTCCCCTCAAATTAGAGGTAAATGAAGTTGAAGTCCAGCTGGAACGGAGCAAAGATTTTGACCAGAAAAAGAAAGCTTATAGGAATTTAACTATATAACTAAACACCCCCTTCAAACTTCATAGAGGAATTGAGCGCGTTGAGGATGATACCAGATAGCACAGAGGAAATGAGCATGCTGTGAAAAAAATCGGATAGCGCAGAGGAAATCTAGCGCGTTGTGGGTGAAACAAAATGGTGCACAAAAAATCTAAATTTAGATGAGACTGGATATGAAAATTTGAATATGGAAGAATATCGGATATGAAAATCAGAATCTGGAGGAGGACCAAATTTAAAAATTCACATCTTGAGGAAGACCGAATCTAAAAATCTACATCTGGAAGGGGACTATGTCTGAAAATCCAAATATGGAATGCCGGGTCTGAAAATTCGAATGTGGAGAAGGACTGGATCTGAAAATCCGCATCCTGAGAAGTGCGGCAACTAAAGAAGAAGATGGGAGAAATTTTGAAGAAGCCTATAAATAGGATATAAAATTGAGCATAAAGAAAGTCCGCTCTCATCCCACATATAAAATTTTATCTAACCACATATAAAATATTAACTAGATCTAAATATCTTCTCACATATTCCAATACAAGTCGAACATCCATTTTTAATGGGCCAAAGAAACAATATATATATATATATATATATATATATATATATATATATATATATATATATATATATATATATTGTTTATATATATAAGTGAAAGACACTATAGATTGACCAAAACTCCGAAGTTATGCTAAGACTAGTTTAATACTTGTAGCACTGTCACATTTACCTGATATCTGGACCCGACCCGACCTATACAGGTCCGAGTCCGGGTCCTAAAATGAGACCTGATGCACTTTCGGGTCCGGGTCCAGGTCTGGGTCCGCTCAAAATAGAACCGACCAGGACCTGGACCCAGACCAGTTAAAAAATACCCCCAAACATATATAATTTGAATAATAGGGTTATAGAAATATACATATAAAAATAATTGTTGAAGATAGATATGTAAATATAATATTAATTCATGTACATAAGCGCAAAAATTGTTAGAATCGTAGGGTGGTACAAAAATACTTAAATGCAAATATTTATTCTTTACTATCGGATCCGGCGGGTAATTTTTTTTAATTAGGACCCGGACCCGGACGCGGACCCGGTTCTTGCAAGTCCGGGTCCGGGTCCAGTTTTTGGACCCATGAGGTACCGGGTCCGGGTAGTGGAGGACCCGACCCAATAGGACCCGATACTAGCTCTAAATATTTGTATTCTAACACAGTCTCATAGGTTAAAGGTCATCTTTGTAGGCCAAACCCTGGACTGTACGCAGCGGTATTTCTATTTCTAAATCCGCATTTTAATATGCGTAGCTGGTGAGATTCGAACATGGGTTGTTCTAATACCATGTGAAAGACCCTACCGATAGACTAAATATGTTGATTCCGGTAGAGGTTACTATATTTAAAAAAAACTCTTTACAGAAATAGATTTTAAAAGGCCATTCCATTTCGACAAAAGAGCATACATACACAAATTCAATAGTTTTGTGTCCGCCCATCCATCTTGTCATTATAAAAGTAACGATATTCACCCATACAATTTTGTATCACTTCAATGAATGAGCAAATGAATTTCAGATGACTTGATTTTATATATTTAGACTAATTTTGATGTGTAGATCAACGTGAACAGTTCGGATCGTCGATACAAAGGCCCGAAGGCCGAGTGCACACGGAGACTAGTATATAACGGAAGGGGGCTCTCTATATATATATATATTGAAGTGACATCTCAGATTCTTCCAAAAGAAAGAAAATCATTTTTTCCACAGGTGTTATATCTATTCAAACCAAATTCAATTCAAATAAAATCTAAATATTTATATTCAAACCTAATAGTTTGTGAAAGAATAGAACCATAACTGCAAAATTTTGGTAAGGGTGAAGGTTTAATATTTATATTCTAACCGTTATAATTTAATTATATAAATTCTTTTCAAAAACATCCAGCAGCGAGGATGCTCAAGTTTGAGTGAGTGTGCGCGTGTAATGTATCCAATGCTGGAAGAATTAATGATTCACTAATTCACACTGCGTCTCTATTTGATAGCATTGCATAAATGTGAGTGCTTCGTGATCATATTGTGGTTCTCTTTGCTTAAATGAGAGTTTCCATCCTAAGCTGTTAAAACTGTCCATTATGTTGGGAATTGTTGTAAAAGTCATTGCTCAATTACAGACTGATGTCTTCTGCCATGTGAGTTAGGCAATAACCATCAACTTAAAAATCAAGGACCAATTTGATAAACAAGTTAAAATTCTTCGAAGTGTAATATTCATGAATACTTTTTAAACTGTTCTGGTAACTATGGTATTCATGTCCTTAAAATTTCTATTCGATATGCTAAAGATCTTAATTTGAAACTGGAATGAGATGACAAATCTGAAGGTGACAAACTGGTAGAATTTAGTTGCCTTGATAGCCCGCCTTTCTCTCTTCTTTTTTCTGCTTTCTAATTAGCAGCTTGCTTAGCAAGGATGCTATTCGTGGAAACTTGTCTTTGATTTATACTGTTCAAACAACTGCGAACGATAGTATATTATTTTGAAAGAAAAAAAAACCATTTTAAACCCATTAAATATGTCCTTACCAGAAATCAGAGCTTTCAATCTTTCATTTGTAAAACAAGTTAATTACACTAGGACTTAGAAATCCATTAATGACTGAACTGTATAGGTACGGTTCATAACATAATATAACATTTTCAAAGCTAAATAATGGTACGGTTACACACACAATAAACATTTTGACCATTGATGTTCAAAAGGTTACACACACAATAAACAATTCCCACAAAAAAATATGTATATTCTGTATCATATTTTTGAAGATCTATCTATTGATAATAAAATGCCAATAAAATGTGTACGCATTCTGTTCTATAGGTTAGGATACGAAATCTCAATGTTGTTGGTGCCAGATACGTAGTTATAAAATGAGATAGGGGAATCCATTATCTTATTACCTCCAATTTTCTCTCGGGCTTGAGTAAAACATCTTGACAATGAGGAAGAAGAAAGATTATTGATTTGCTATATGGAAGTACACCTAATGATTGAGTACAGATAAAACCCAAAGCCAAACAAAGTATGTCCCGATCAAAATAAGCATGGATATAATTGTCAGTTATTTTTGGAATTTAACAAACAATTGTGAATTAATTTTTGCAAATGAGCCCCTTGATTAAAACTATGATTTAAAGGCTTTTAAATTGACACCTCACTTTGTATGAGAAAATTTACTCATACAAATATGAGGCTCACTTTTCTCTCTCTCTATATATAGATATATATAACTATTAGACAGTTGTTCCGTCCATGGAAAAAAAAAAAAGGCATTGTGTCCCGTCCAAGCTCAAAGCATTCACAAAGGGGACAACATGTCCCGTTTCTGGTCAAATATCTCTTTCAAAAGACACTAATCACTTGCTTTATTAATTTAAATATTGTTTAGTGTTAATTTAATAATTAATTCATTCATTCATTAATAACACTTTAATAACTAATATGGTTTTAATTGTACTAAAAATTATAAAACAAATGTTGTTCCGTTCTATAAACTTTTTCTTTCTTTCTTAAATTTTGGCAAATGACCACCACAAAGAGCACTCACATTCAGTGGCGGAGGGAGGAAGAGAGTAGGGGGACATTTGGGATCCCAAAAATTTTGTAAAACCCCCCTAATATAGACCAAAATTTTTATTTGTCCCCCCAGTTAAAAAAAAATTGGGACCCCCAAGTCTAATCCACTTCTTATTAAAGGCTCAAAATAGTGGTATGAGGTTTGGACTAAAAATTAACCGGTGATACTTATTATTTGATCTGTGTAATCATTGGATAAAATTTTGAATAAGAAACTAGTGTGTACACAAGTTACAAGTATATTTATTCATTTGAGTCGTATCTCTTAGCCTCTAGTATTATAACAGTATAAATAGTGTAGTATGATTATTGATTAGTATTACTCCTACCAAATTTAGAGTACAACTGTACAAGTAACGGTATCTATATTTAAAAAAATAATCTCTAATATTATAATGGGAGAAGGCCTTAGTGTCATTTGTAAATGTTTTGTCATTCTACCAACCCGTGTAACACGTGCATAATTATTATAAAGGATGTCTTAGGTTCAAATCAAAACTACATCTAATTTTTTATTTTAAAAAACTATATTGATTAAAACGTGCATCACAATTGTAAACTACTAGTAACAATAATGAGTGTGCATGGATGCTGTTATGTTGCTGTTTTTTGAATTTTTTGCCGTACTGACCCATTTTTTTAAAATATTTGACGCTCTGACTCACTTTCGAAAACAATTAGCGAACTGACACAGTTTTGGACACGTCAGCAAAAACCGTTATTGGGAAAAACGGCACAGGTTATTTACATGCAATTTTTCCCAATAATGGCATTTATATTTTAAGAAAGTGTCATGTCGTTATTTAGAGTAACGGCATAGGTTATTTTGTTTTTCGACAACCTATAGTCTCCATTTAGAGAAAAAATTGTAAGGGTGAAAACCTTATAACAGATGTCGTTATTTCAAATAACGGCATTCTCAATACTGATGCCGTTATTTGGAATAACGACATCATTTATAAAAAAAATAGAAAAAATCAACTTATTCATTTGAGAGGATGAACAATAAGTTAATTTTTTATTTAAAAAAATTATAACTGATGCCGTTATTCCAAATAACGGTATCAGTTATAAATTTTTTTATAAAAAATTAACTTATTCATCAGAGATGATGAAAAATAAGTTAATTTTTTATATAAAAAAAAATTTATAACTGATGTCGTTATTCCAAATAACGGCATCAGTATTGAGAATGTCGTTATTTGATATAACGGCATCTGTTATATGGTTTTCACACTTACAATTTTTTTCTAAATGGAAACTACAAGCTGTCGAATAACAAAATAACCTATGTCGTTACTCCAAACACCGGCATGACACTTTTTTTAAATATAGATGCCGTTACTGAGAAAAACGGCATTTAAATAATCTATGTCGTTTTTCCTAATAACGATTTTTGCTGACGTGTCAAAAACTCGGTCAGTTCGCTAATTATTTTCGAAAGTGGGTCAGAGCGCCAAATATTTTTAAAAGTGGGTCGGTGAGGCAAAATTTTCCTGTTTTTTGTTTTCCATATAGTATGCTAGTGTATGAATCTTTTTGCTACAAAGCTGAAGACAACAAAATACAAAGAAAATAATCTGCATGAACCTAGTGGCAAAGGAGGAGGATCTTACTTTATTAAGGGCTACTGGATCAAGTCCGGACTCTAAAATTTTGATCAATGAAACCCTTAGCGGTTCTTTCTTTTTTTTATGGAACGTCCACCGCCCGGCGCGTACTTGTTTCTGGGGCCCAGTATCACATTCCAGGGCTCCCTGTAGCGCATTGATTGTCTCCTTGAGAAAAAAATTGGCAGCTGGTGGGATATCACCATTGCTGTAGGCTCTTGCTTCAAAACTGGTGCTCATGGCACCCAAGGTGCACGCTATGACCATTGCTGCTGTGGCCGCCGACCTAACTGCATGCTTTCTTGCCTTGTTAAGGCTGCTGTCTTCTGAAGGAGTTATGCGGGCCCGCATTACCGGAGTAGTTAGCCTTGGGCGAGGCCCACCATGGAGGCGAGTGCTGAACAAAAGAGACGGGCTGTGGCTGAGCTGACGGTGGCAATGTAGGATGGTTCTTGATTTACGCAAGTTGAAGGCAAAGTGGTGGCCCGCGTGGCTTTTGGTTTGGAGGCACAGAGAGGCTTGCATTATATATATATGTATATTTTGCTTGTGAAGGTCTCATTGGAGGTTATGTCTATTATATATATGCGCTCGCTCATGCAGGCATCAGGATATATGCATGAAGAGTACTGTGAGGTTTTCATTATTCTCTTTCCTTTTCTATTTAGAATTTTTGGGGTCATTTCTGTCCGTTTCATTTGAGACATTGTATTTCTTTTTCTTTTACTTTTACTTTTTCTTTTTCTTTTTCTTTTTTCTTTTTGTTTTGTGCGCACTTTTTTCTTTTACATATACTCTGCTTTCAATCAAAATTTAATAGAAACCGAATAATTAATTAACAGTGAAATGTTAATGAATAAAATATTGATTGTGTTTGATTTTCGCAAATTTTAGAAAATATTATAATTATAAAATTGTGTATTCTCTTGTCATGTGTATTCTTATTTAAGCACTAATTAATATCTGATGTGAATAAGGGTTTAATCTGTTTTATACATTAATTGAATAAACTCAGGGAACTTCAGTTTTATTCTTACACTTTTGTGCACTTGTTCACAACTGATAATAACTAATCACTTTAATAGGTTATGCGTGCCACAACCATCTATTTTTAAATTAAAGGTTCTATTGGATATATGCCCCACAAGGGATGTTTATAATGGAACTAAACAAGGAGGAGAAATATGGAAGTTTTTAGTAAACACAGGGATTTATATGCTAAAACCCCTTCATCTTTTCTTCCTCTCCTTACTTTAGCTATATGGTAGTAAGGTATCTTTGTCTCATTCATCAGGGTTAAGCAAGCAAGGTATCCATGTCGGGAATACAGAAAAGAAAGCTCTATCTGTAAAGCTATTAGTGAAATCACTTTGGGCTCTTCTTCTTTATCATCTTTACGTTCTCTGAAAACACAGCTTGTTACGTACTGTTGAATGTTACTATGCTCTTTATCTAGCTGTTGTGTGTGCATTGATTTTAAATTTCAGCATATTCTAAATCAAGCTTGTTGTATACTGTAGAAAATGCACTGTGAGCATTTGTAGTTCGCTGGCTATTTTATTGAAAAATTTATAAAATTTGGTAAAAATCGAGCTGTAGTCCTTGGCTAAATAGCCAAAGTTTAGGTTAGAGGGGAGTGGTCGGCCATATTTAGGAGAAGATATAAGAATTTGGAAAATATAGCCGGACGGACGATGATCTTTCATCCGTTCATTAAAAATAAAAATAAAAAGTCGGACGAAATATCATCTTTCGTCGCTTCTTTTTTTATTTAAATATATCAGACGGGAAATGATTTTCCGTCCGATCCATTTTATAAAAAAAATAGATCAGATTTTCCATCCAATCGATTAAAAAAAATATTTGACGGAAAATGATTCCCCGTCTAAGAGATTTGTAGACATAATTTAAAGAGAAAAAGTCTATAAAATTATGCCTATAAAATTATTATGCGTAAAAATTAGGATATAATTAAGATTTAATTATCGGAAACAACTCTCGAGTGGGAAAAGATTCCCGTTCGTGAGATTATTATTTTTAATTGCTGAAACGGGAAATGATTTCTCGCCTCTTGTTTTTTTATATATAAAATCAATGGACGGGAAATCATTCATCTTCCGACACATTATTATTATTATTATTATTAAGATTATTATTATTATTATATAAGACAAGACATCATCTATCTGTTAGTTTTCGAGGGCAATCTCACAGATTAAATACACAGTGGAAAAATTACAAAAATATCGAAACCTAGTCATGGATCCATACGAAAACCATAAATCGTGTTTAGAAGTTATACCTTAAAAATGGACCTGCTATCTCCACAGTATGCCGATCATAGCATTACAATATTGCGGTGCCTCTACGGTATCCACACGAACAGAACGAAAAATGGCTCCCCCTCAGACTGCGGTGCTAGCTGCGATAAGGGGATGTTCCTCGCGATCTCTCTCTCACTTTCTGTGATGGCTAGGGATTTTTCACATGTGACTTTTCCACAGACACATCATACATATAGATCCAGATAATCAACCCTAAGAAAGTAATGAGGTTATTGGGCCCACAATCTGACCTGAGGCATATTCGTGTAAGGGCTTTTCATGAACTTTGATCGGCTCATTTAATCTAATTAAATGTCCAACCAATGTTAGGAGTCCAAGTCTTACTCGGATCCCCAATTAAATTCATGTTATGAATTTAAATCCCAATTTTGATATATCCTAAGTGTGTGACCATGTAGGTTTCCATTACATTGACAGTAATACTAAAATCATATTCTACTATTACAAACAGTAAGCGGTATCTAACAATACATCATTGCTACTCAAGTAATGGAAATGTCAGTAATTTGACATAACCTATCCGTGATCAATGTTACCATGTAGTCTAGTCCATTTGTCCAGATATCTTAATTGATTAAAAGGCATAAAGCGTGTCACCCTTGTATAGTTCAATCTTTGGTTTCTTGATGTCTGAGTAGACTTACTAAAACAAATGAGATCAATATCTCATATTGACTCATTTGAGTACGGTCAAGCATTTTTGCAGTCTCACTCATGTTGGATGTATAAGTATATTCTCAGTATAATAGGATAATATTGTGTATATTATTCTATGGGGTAACACGGGTTTACACGTGTTATGTATTAATTATTGGAACGGGTTGAGTGGGCTAAAAGCCCAGTACCTTAAACCCAGTTCATCTCATAAAAAGCTGGTCTAGAGGTAGTGCTCTGTGATATTCCAATACTGATAAGCAGGGTATAATATCTTAAGCGGCTATGAGATAAAACACTAACCCTAATTTCCCCAAATCAGTATTAACAATCTTAAGATATTATTTAAACTAATTGAGAATGAGAGAGAGGGTTCATCGGGAAACTGCAGTCGCCCATGCCTGTCGACGTCTTCGCAGCTCCAGATCTCATCTGCATTCGGATCTCGGTGACGCCAGTGGAGGCGTCGCTGGGCTTCGCTACCATCGCGAGGGCGCGAAATGCGAGCCGCCGTCGCTGCCGACTCCCCTGCTATCGCTGCCATCGCGAGGGCGCGAGACGCGAGCCGCCGCCGCTGCTGACTCTCCTGCCGTCGCTGGGCATCGCTGCCATCGCGAGGGTGCGAGACGCGAGCCGCCGCCGCTGCTGACTCCCCTGCCGTCGCTGGGCGTCGCTGCCATCGCGGGGTGCGAGATGCGAGCCGCCGGAGGTCGCCGAAGCCAACCGTCTGGTCTATGCTGCCTCATTATCCCCTTCATATCCATTGATCTTTGTGTGAGATAGAAGGAGAAGAAGGAGACTACACAGATCCAAAATTTTGTTTTTTTCGATTGGTGGATTATGGTGTTCTGTGTTCGGATGGTTGGAGCAGATCCAGATTCAGATCCAGTCCAATAGCTACTCTATTGGTTGGAGATTGTTGTTTGGTGTTTGGACTGTTGGATCAGATCCAGATCCAGTCAAAATGAATCAAATCTGGATCTAACCAGTAGAGACAACCCATTGGATATTGATTTGTATTCCGTGTTTGGGCAGAAGACTGGATTTGCTGCAGATATAAATTAAAGGTAAGTTATTCACCAAATTTAAATTGTTATTTAATTATTTGTTTGAATTTTGTTGCTAAGTGCTAAAGTTTAAAACCGTATTAAGCATTGTTTAATTAAATACAAATCTGAATAACTGCTTTGGCTACGTGCTATGGATCAAATATTTATTTTGATAAATTATAGTTTTGACTATAAAGTTTGGATCTCCCAATTAAATTGTTGCTAGAATTAAACAGTGTCAATAATTTGTTTAATTGGGTAATCTTTAACAATTTGATGAATGTAGGAACTTCAAAGTTACCTACAAATTGTGTGTTGGAGACGATGGATATGCATCACGGTTGAATAAGTCTGCACTACGCAGGCTTCTCCATCGAATTTGGAAAACACTTCTAACTTGAAGTGTCGGTATGATCTACTCTAACTTTCTTAGTATTTTTCATGTGGTGAATGTGTTAACGTTCTGTGCGTTTGATCATATGATTGAGAGTTTTAGATCATAGTTATTCTCGCTTTGGAAAACTAGCATGTTTAGAGTTATTAAGTATTTTATCATACTATGTGTATAGATATTTTGACAAATTCATTGTTTGCAGTTTGTGTGAGATTATATATTTGCTTCTCTAATAATTAAAATTTTTGTATAAGATTTATGACAAATATCCGTAACTTAGATAGGAGCATTCTGTAATGCACAATATGACTCCATTATTTACGTTTTGTTCTTTATCGTTCATTGTACTGTATGTACAAAATTGAATTATAAAATATGGGTCATTATCTCGCTTAGTGTTTCGAAGATGATGAAGAATGAATAAAGAAAATATAGCTCAATTTGTTTGAGCACGGGGACATTGTTATAATCACTAGAGAAAACGAACAATTTTATAAAATGTGATGGAGTAATCTTGTATTAGCTCTTATAAGGTGCATATATTGTCAATCGCATGTATAAGCTGAGTTTAACAAATGAGACTATTAATAATAATAGTTCTAATTGTGTTCTTGAACAATAGCATATTTGGCTAGGATTTGAGAACTATATATATTCAATTGTCTGTGAGGAAATGTGATCTAATTATCAAAACTGTGGGTAAAATGGAGTTAAAAGCTATTTTGCCAAAAGTTTTAACATCCAAGTTGTTTTGAGATTTAGAATCACTATGAACTATATATTAAATTGTTTGTTCTTGTTAAAACTCATAACTCTGCTAAATGACACTCCATTAAATATGACAAATATGAAAGTTGTGCTCAGATTATGATCATTAGAAAATCATTTAGTAAGGTCTCTAGGAGCACACAACTACTTGAGTCAATACATTCTGATATTTGTGATCTCAGTAGCTTTGCAACTAGATGAGACGATTATTGGTCAGAAATATTTAATCGCTTTGGTAGATGATTAATATAAGTCTGTCATATATATGAAAAATGAAGCACTTATTATTCTTAATGAATTAAAAAATTATAGTTGAATGCTAAAAATCAAGGGTTCAGATTTGATAGAGGTGGTGAATATGTTTAACAACTTTAGAGATGTTTGCATTGGGCATAATCTCTACTGCACTCTATTTACAACAATCAAACAGTATTAATAAAAGTTAGAATCAAACTCTTAGTGAAATATAGAATTCTATATTATTGACTGTTGTTTGATGTTGTATTGTTAATCATATCTCTAAATGTGTTACTACACTCTAAATTGAATACACCTTATAGATCAAGGCATGAAAACACAAATAGTTTTGTTAAAGTGAGATTTTGTGTTGTGATACTTATGTTAGAATACATAACCCTAGAAGGCCTAAAGTAGGACCTACAACAGATATTTGTGTGTGTTTAGAAAGTGCAGAATGTAGTTCGGTGGACAGATGTTGGATCTATCTAATGATCTGCCAAAAGAGGCTAAAACTATAGTAAGTAAGTGGGGTTTTGTAGAAGAAACTTAATTTTGATTGTTCAATAGCAATTTTAATGCTTTTTAGTAGCTAACAGATTGACTGAAAAAATACGGTAGATTTATTTGATGTCTACTCACATGTTTGTCATATTGCTACAATAAGTATTTTTCTTACCCTTACATCTATTGAAAATTTTGTCATTCATAAAAGATATTTAAAAGTTTTGTACTTGATATTTTGTACTGAACAGTTTTGTATTGGAAAGTTTTGGACTAATATGTTTAGTGAACAAGATTTACAATTTAATAAAATCATTGTATGCTTTGAAACATGTAATATAGCTATCGTATAAATAATTTGACAAATTTCTCAAAGAGCCTAGTATATGAATCAAGTAATTCAGATCAGTGCCTTTAACTTTGTGGTGTGTCAAATATAATGGCTATTATTTACTTGGTTTTATTGACATGCTTGTTGATTGGAAGTGACATCTCTATTATAAATGGAGTTAAATTGTGCTATCCAAATAAATTTAGCTTGAAACATCTAAGTATTGTGGTCACCATATTATGTATAAGGGTGAGTTTTGGTTGACAAGGGATAACCCTTAGTCAAACTCGATAAATCAATAATATATTTCAAAAGTGGAGATATAGTGATTGAAAGTGTGTTTTGAAGCACCTTATGATTATGATAAAAGGTTGACACCTTATGATGGTGCAACTATGAGACAGGTAGATCATTCTAAAAGAATTGAAAGTCTCGTGTATACAAAGATCTGCACTAGAATAGACATAGTCTTTAAGGTAGGTATGATCTGCAGACTCACTAATAATCCCATACACACTTGAGTGCCCTTAAGAGGCTAATGAGATACTTGAGTGGTACTCAAGAGTTTGCTTTGTGCTACTCAAAATTTTGTGAAAGTCGAAAACTAGTGGATATGTATTCACATTAGTAGGAGCAGAAAAATAATGGAGATTAATAAGCAAACAAGTATTGCGTTTTCATCCAAGAAATCAGACCTGTATGTGTTATCCTCTGCAGGAAAAAAGGCTGAGTGGATTGAATGACTTATTGCTAATCATCCATTTAAGAAGTTTAATGTAAATTCTCTATTCTGTTATGCGACTATCAAGCTATAATGCACTGTAGCTCATAACTCACTCTATAATAGTAAGAGGAGTATATTAAGGCTGAAAGAAGCCTAGTTGAACTTTCTCATAGATTAAGTGCAATTGCGATAAGTATGGCTAATGCTCTTGCTAAGAGACTTGAAAATGATCTAATTATCAAAACTGTGGGGAAAATGGAGTTAAAAGCTATTTAGTCAAAAGCTTTAACATCCAAGTTGTTTTGAAATTTAGAATCCAATTGGAGCTATAGAGAAGTTCAAACTGAAGCATCAATTTTAGGCAGTTGACATGCTTTAGATGATTTGAAAAGTTCTATGTAAATTCCGTTAATATATAATTTCATTCCAATTTTGATGATGCTATATATTTTCATAATTTACTTAGAATCATCTCATTATTCCAAAAGAAAGCATGAAAACTTGTCGATGTATTTCCGATGTTTAGAATGGTTGTTATATCATTCCAATTCTGATGATATAACTCTTTTATGGATTCATGTTTCATTCCAATTTTGATGATTCAGAATTAACCATAATTGATTTAACTGTTCTATCATTTCAATATGAAACATAGTATAGTTCTTGTGTAGAAACTATAATAGTTCTTGTTCTTTATTTTATTAAAGAAACTTGATTGTGATACTTGCGTTACATTTTGCTAAACTATCGTTGAATTGTACTAAGTTCTTTAGTAGAACCAGATACTTTATGAAATTTGCTAGAATTCTTAGAGATATGTCTCTTGATATTCTTGTTTTCAATAAGCTAGCAAAGATGGAGGAGTTAAACCTGTCAACATAGATTTCAGAATAATGATTTGCTCAAAATGGAGGAGTAAACATAAAGTAGTTTGCAAGGATATAGTTTTGGTTTATTTATCGAAAGAATAAATTTGCCACTTGCTTGATAAAACTTCTGTTGAGTTTAAGACTCTTGTGTTCATAAGCTTAAAACTCATATTTTGTTCTTGAAGTTTATTTGCTTTGGTTGATTTTGAAACTATGACAGTTTCTCTAGTTGGTTTAGTCATTGTGAACTATTCTGTTTTGATATGGTTTTAGAACTATTTGATTATTTTGGTTTAATCATATTTGAACTATTCAAGTTATAATTGATTTAGTCTATTATCCATGTTCTTTATGATTCAATAATGTTTGAATTTTTATGATCCAATATTATAACATTGCTTAGCCTAATATATTGAGAATATAGGAGGAGATTGTTGGATGTATAAGTATACTCTCAGTATAATAGGATAATATTGTGTATATTATTCTATGGGGCAACACGGGTTTACATGTGTTATGTATTAATTATTTGAACGGGTTGAGTGGGCTAAAAGCCCAGTACCCTAAACCCAGTTCATCTCATATAAAAGCTGGTCTAGAGGTAGTGCTCTATGATATTCCAATGCTGATAAGCAGGGTATAATATCTTAAGCGGCTATGAGATAAAACCCTAACCCTAATTTCTCCAAATTAGTATTAACAACTCAATCAAGGGACTCGTAGATATCGCTAATGTTATGTAATAGCGATAAATCATATCTAAGTGAGTCGCATTCCTCTGCATAATTTGTAGTATATCCAATAGTTGACTTTATAATCACCTTATTACATACAACGTTTGACGACATTAAAACATATAACTTCTCATGTCGGGAACCGTAGTGACTTCAAGTCAAAGGATTAAGTACACCATGGTCACTTTGAGAACCGCTTATGACACTCACATAACGATCCATGCAGCGTTCTTATGGTGGGTCAGTCCAGTACATTATTACTCTAATATGTACCCATGTGGAAACTTGATATCTCATATCCAAGACCCGTGAGAATGGTCATCAGTCTACGCACATACTAGTCTCTATGTATTATCGTTGTCTTAATTCACAATAATACTTGACTATGGACATTTAAGAACAGTTCTAATTCTAGCCAATAGGATCTCATAATCAAGTCATGCACTTGATATCTCATAGTATTGAACTTACTATTCTAAGGATTTTATTATGTTCATTCAATTCACAATAAATAACATAATAAATGAAATGTCTAAATATGAAATAAATGTCATGATACAATGTAAAGTAATGTCAATACACAACTGGCCTCTAGGGCATACATCAACACCATCGTCCGCCGATTTGTTTAAAATCAAAACCCAAATTTTGTGTTAAAACGACTACAACTCAAACTCAAATTTAATTTTGAATTTCTATATACCAAATACTCAAATTTTGAGATTGAACGACTAGAGATGTTCTCAGTATGAAATTCAAATTTTTGTATACTGTAAAAAATGCAACCACTGAATTTGTATTGAGATTTCAATTATGCTTTTTTTTATAGATAAAAGTGACCGAGGTCACTAATTTCTGTTATGCTTTACTTTGTCGTGTTTATTGCACTTGGACTCGAAGAAAAAAAACTCCCTTAACAAATCTCAGAGTTAACCTGAGCGGTTTGTGTTTGTGTGTATGTGAAGTTTTAACTGTCAGCATATTGTACAAAAACACGCGAAATATACAATTTTAAGCACTGTCCATTCATCAAAATCTGAGTAATAAATACTAGTATATTCGTGTGCAATATTAAACAAAATTTTTAAAAATGATAATAAAAAAAAAAAAAGAATTCATATAATAACATGTATACAATATTACAATATTTTTAGGTTTGATTAATGAATATGATTCTAGTTTAAAATTTGTAAGGCTAAAAAGCAAGTGGGAGCTTTACCTCTAGTACTGTTATCGAGTTAGTCAGATCGGATCCTATACTAATGAATCCGGACCTGCTTACCTACTGGTCAAAATATTGGACCCAAATCTGACCCGTGACAACTGGGTCCTGGCCCTGTTAAAAAATGCTACTCATCGGGTCCGGGTAGCGGCGAGCGGGTGGTATCGGACATGAGATGGAGGTTGGGTTTGTTGCTTCTTCTCTTCTCTTTGCTTTTTTTTTGTTTAATTGGGAGCTTATAGTTTTTTTTTTGTTCGGGTCCAGGTCTGGGTCGGGTCCATTTTGAGATGAACCTGACCCGCCCCGAAAATATGAAGGAGTCTTATTTTAGGACCCCGGATCCTACCTGCAGTTGACCAAGTCTGAGTGTACGTCGGGTTCATTTTTTTACAGACCCAGACCCGTTTGAACGGGTCCTATTTTAGGACCCAAACCCTACCACCAGCAATAGACCAAGTCGATTCCGGTCCAATAGCATGTCCTGGTCGGTTCCGTGTTTCGGATTTTTGTGACAATGCTAGTTACCTCCTACATTTGAGTTTTTTTTTTAATTTTAAAAAGAAGGAGATATTTTTTTTTGAATCAAAAGTGGTCTTAGCATAATACATTGTATAGATAGAATACCTCTGTACAATATTGCACATAATTTTTAAAAATGAGAATAATAATAAAACTATTTTTGGAAAATAAACCTAATAGAATCTATGCATTATTGGACGATTTTTGAGTTTGGATTAAGGTATAGGATTCAAATTCAAAATTTAGATGGAGCAAGAGTATGGAGTTGTCTCCTATATTTGCTCTTCTTTTTTTATTTTAAAAAGAGGAGGGGGGGGGGGGGGGGGGGGGGGGGGGGGGGGGAGTCAAAACTCATAGCCAAAATGTTTTAGCATAATATATTGTATAGATATATATGTTTACTCCTCATTTCCTTTTGCATATGCAGTAGTGAATGTTGCATACAGAGTGTAGATATTGAATTGTACATTGCTTTAAAACACGCAAAATTTACAATTTTATGGTGAATGTTGCTGTTGCATACAGAGTGTAGATATTGGCCTGCTGGATGTGAGAAAGTGAGATGTAACTCTCCAGGTAACCTTCGATTTAACAAAAAAACAACCCCTAATGCTACTGTTTTCTCTTTATATAGTACTAGTAATCTATACGTGCAAAACACGTCCTGGTCAATATATTTTTTAAAGTAAATACTAAGACATAATCTGGCATCGAACCTGAGACCTCTCTTTAGTCTTTACTCATCGTATACTCTTTACAAATTACCTATAGTGACACCAATTTTTATTTTATATGAGTGACACTTTTATAAATAATTATGTTGTAAATAAATTTAAACATTAAGGTATTATGGTAACTAACAATATTTGAGTAAACGAATGGTTAATATAACTCTCATTTAAAAATGAATGGTTGAGATTAAATGGTTTTTTTTTCAACAAATTACCGGTTATACTAGTATATATTATATTAAGACCACTTTTGGTCTAGGATTTTTCTCTTTTTTTTCTTTTTTTAAACAAAAAAGAGCAAATGTAAAAAATTGTGCAATATTGTATAGATGTTCTCAGATGAAATTTTTTAAATGGTTGTTTTTCTTCTATTTTTGAAAATTATGTGCAACATTATACAGAGTTATACTAGTTTTTATAATAGGAAAGGATCTGAAGACCCCGCCCAAAAATATATGTATTCAGGGGTCATTAGTTTTCTTCTAGATCTAAAAAGATTGATCATTTTGTTGAAGGTTGTACCCCAATCGTCTGCCTTCTTGAGATTAAACTGGCCTTCTTGAGATCAAACTGTTGTGCTGGTTTTGCATTCAAGTAGATTTCCAGTGGTATAGTTTAATTTTAGAAGCAAATTTACTAATCATGTGGATATATAGTGCCTGAAACTGAGGGTAGTATTTATTATGCTTTCTGTTCTCTGAATTTTAAGTTTACCTAATTTCTAAGATGTCCAGTTCATGCAGTGATACAATTTCTAAAGCTGACTTGCTTCCAGCTGAGAACCTGGCCGAGATGCGGATGATTGAGCATTTGGCCAAAGTGCTGATGATAAGTATCTGACTTGTTAGAATTTGTGGATACAAATACACAAGCAAAACAGTAAGAGAAAAGGCAACGACAACAGCAAGAGGAGCAGGATGCAGTCAACTACATTAATATAGCAGACGACTGCAACTGCCAGGATACTCTTGACCAAGATGAAGTCATTGACTGCCGAGAAGGGCATTTGACCGCAACAATGACCCCTGCTATCCGGCCTGGTGAGATTCTTATAGTCAACCGCAACATGAGTAGGAATTGGATCAACAACTAAGATATTTTTTTATTTTAATCCTACATAGCTTCTTCGACTTCTCCTGTCAAGCCTTCTGTTACCCAAGTCTTCATACCGCCGACTGAGCTTACGGATAGGTTGAAGTTTTTCGGCATGTATGGGGCTATTTCCCTCATCGGAGGCAATATCCCCTTCTTCACTCTAAACACGTTTCTCTCTAACTCATGTAATGTCAAAGATTGGGACTGGGTGCTTTACACCTGCTCTAATGGTGATATGGTTATCCGATGTCCCTCCCCCAAGATCCTAGAGGACCTCATCGACAATCCCTCCCTCTCCATTGGAGCCATATCCCTCACCGTTCGCAAATGGGTTCAAATCTGCCTGAAGCCCCAGGATCGCCTTTCCTCTACTTCCAAGGTCACTCTTCTAGGACTTCCTCCTTTTTGTGATTCTGTTCTGTTGGTCGGGGATATGGCCAAATGTATCGGTGACATCGTCAGCATTTCTTCCTCGGCTAGACTGGCCTCCGGTAATCTTCAGGTTGATGCTATTTTCCGCTGCCCCGAGCAACAGGATCGTATCGAAGTTTTCTGTCTGAAAGATGGCATCTCCTCTTTCACAATTTCCGTGCAATACCATGATTCTGTTGGCTCTAGCGGCTCCTCGCTGTTGCCCTGCTCTGGCTCCTCTCAGCCAACCTTCAAACCGGAACTTTCCTCGCCTTTTCACCCTGGCTCATCTACTGCTCTCGAGGCTGGCCCATCTGTGGGGGAAGGGCCTCAGAAAGTTTCTTCTAGGAAGAAGTTTCCATTTCCCAACAAAAAATATGTCCCCCCTAGCAAAATGAAGATCTCTCCTTCCAAGGCACCGAATCTTGTCTGGATCAACCCCGAGATTTCATCTCTTCAGGCTGCAAGTGCCCCCGTTCCTGTCTCGATGTCCCAGGCTTCCCACCCGGCCACAGGTCCTCCCTCTCAGCCACCGTTTCCCCCTCGGCCTGATAAAATCTCTCCATCTCCCCTTCAGCATCCACTCCTCCCTCTTCCAAGCCCTTTGAGTCCTCATCTCCGTGGCCAGCATGGGAAGTCAACCCTCAATTCAGTTCGGATTGGGAAAAATTCCAACAACAAGCTCACTTCTCTTCTTCTCGCGAGTCAGTTCCGATACCCCCGGCCTTCAAAGACAAGCACTCCTCCTCCACTAAAGCTATAGGTTGGATTGATCAGGATGATTTACTTCTAGAGGAGGAAGCGGAACTGAATCGCAAGCCATCTCCTAAACAGGTATTCCCGTAGCTCTCCTCCTTCTATTCACCGCACTTTGTTTATTACATTGCCGATTGGTTTTTTAAAGCCCTTGCATTCGGCTATGGTAGCTCTAGCTCTTCTTGCCCTCTATGGGTCTCTATTTGCCCCAGTTTCGATTATCCGGTCCCCATTTGGTTTTCTCTTGATTTGGTTGCTAAGTTGACGGGTAATCGGGAGCTTTCATCTTCCTTAGCTATCTCCTCTCTCCTTAGTTTAGACGCGCAATCGTCTCTGAGGAGGATAGCTCAACCCTCCTATGCTAGTTCCCTACTCTCCCCCTCTCCTTTAGGCTCCTTTGAGTCTAAAGTTCGTTCGCCCCCTCCCTCTCCATCTTTAAAGGAGAGGCGGTCAACCATCAGGCAGTCTCCGACCGGCTGGCACTCCAATCGTATCATTAGGTCGATCGCGCGCCTTATGGCTAAAAAATCCTTGGCATTTTTGCCCGACCGCTCTATCGGACAGCGGTCGCATGATCCGATTCACTCGGGTGGTTCACTTCCTTATCCACAGAGGCACGCTCAGCTTAACCTTTTGGGTTCTATTTTTCAGCCTGAATTTGACTCTCTATCAGATTTCGAATTGGCTTCCATCGCTCAGGACTTGGGTTTCCTGATCGAGTCAAATAATTCATCTATTATTCAATCCATTAGACATAAAGAACATATTCGAGTCGAGGAGCATCTTCATCGTAATGATTAGTATCTCTTGGAATATCTGGGGTCTCAATTGCCCCAGCAAACAGCGAGCTATTTTTGACTTAATAGTTTCCTCTCACTGTGACATTATATCGATCCAAGAGTCGAAGATCGATTCTCCCTCCCCATCCACCCTTCGCGCCATAGGGGGCTCCATTATCTCCAATTGGATCTCCCTGGACGCGATAGGTTCCAAGGGAGGTATCCTTCTTGGATTCAAGGAAGCATCCTTCTCCCTTATTTCGGTTCAATGCCTTGACTTTTTTCTTATTGTCCAGTTGCACTGGAAGGCGTTCAACTGCACTCTCTCAGTCATTTCAGTTTATGGCCCTTCCACTGCGGCGGGACGACCTCTTTTCTGGAACGAATTTAGTTCGTTAAACCGCTTCTCTAACGATCTTTGTTTTATCGGTAGCGATTTCAACGTCACGAGGTTTGCGACCGAAAGGTCAACCCCTGTCTCCTCTATTTCCCAATCTTACGTGTTTAACAAATGCATCTGTTCTCTCCAGTTAACTGACTTGCTGATTAATGGTAGATCTTTTACCTGGTCCAACCAACGTCATCCCCCTACGTTGGCCAAATTAGACCGTTTCCTTGTCTCCTATAGTTGGCTAGCCCAATTCCAAAATTCCTTCTCTAAGGCTTTACCTAATCCCTCCTTGAACCACGTCCCTATAGCTCTTTTCTCCAACTTCCACTTCCCTCATTATCACAAATTCCGGTTTGAAAAATTTTGGTTACAAGACCAGCTATTTATCAATCTTGTTGTGGAATGTTTAACCGCTGTTACTGGGTCTTCTGGCCTGGGCAATATTCTGCTCAAACTTCATGCCATTAAATTTGGTTGCAAGATCTGGCGCAACCAAAGATATAGCAATACTTCCTTCCTAAAAAAAATTTCTTCTTGCTTCCATTAATTCCATTGATAAATTGGAGGAGCAGGTACCGTTATCGGAGTCCTTTCGATCCGAACGGCGATCCTGCAAGCGCGACTATGCCGACATCCTTCATCTAGATCATATTAAATGGGCTCAAAGAGCCATGATTAATTGGTTAAAAGAAGGAGATGGCAATACTGCTTTCTTCCATAATTTTGCATCTTATAGGCAGCGTTGTAATCGGATCTCAACGATCAGCGACAACGGGAGGGATCTCAACTCTGACCCAGAGATCCACCACGCCTTTCTTTCTTTCTATAAAAACCTTATTGGGTCGCACAAGCAGCGGTCCATTAATCATGATTGGGCTCACCTTTACGGTAGTCATTTGCAAGATCTATCGGGTCTCGATGCCCCTTTCTCCTTGGAGGATATTAAATTGGTTGTTTTCGCTTTAAAAAGTGATTCAGCGGTAGGGCCGGACGGTTTCCCTGCTTTCTTTTTCCAAAAATTCTGGCACTGGCTCAAAGATAACCTTTTCAATATGTTTAAAGAGCTGCATCAGGGTTCCTTCTCTTTCGATCGCATCAACTATGCGCACATTGTACTCATCCCCAAAATGGAGGGAGCACATGTGTTGGCTAACTTTAGGCCTATCAGCTTGATCAACATCTCTTTCAAAATTATTATGAAAGTTCTTTCCGCTAGGCTAGGTGCAGTAATTTCTCCCCTCATTGACTTGGCTCAGTCGGGGTTCATCAAGGATCGTTTTATCCTTGATAGCGTCGCTTCTGTAGCGCCCCGAATTTCTAATATAATATCTTAAAAAATACGTGGCACAATCCCAGCATCAACTTCAATGTAATGGTACACATAGCCCAAAAACACAAATCATTTTATTCCAAACTTTTATTACAACACTCTTTTTCAAATGCAGCGGAAATACAAACACATTGAATTAAAACATTCTTTTTACAACACTTCTTTTTACAATTGTTTTACACAAGGCTCTATTACATCAGTTTATCTCAAAACTATCTCAAGCATCCAAGCCTCCAAACTCTAAGCAACAACCTGTAACACATGAGGCTAGAGATGATCCCTAACCCCCAAAACTAAAGGGGTCAGCCATAAATGGTGTGAGTGACATAAAACAACAAACAACATAAATAAACGATAAGCATGGATTCTTAAACAACATGTACTGAACGAGAGAAACATATACTAAATATGTATTGTGAAGTAAGAAACGAGAGGAAAACATGAAAACATCAAGTGTAGCTTAACTAAGTGGTAGTAGCAGAAAAACAGGAAAACACATGCATAAAACCAAGTCAAGAAAACACAATTTCTATATGCGGACTCTCTAATGCGTACTTGTCGGAGTCTATGCATCCCATTCTACATAGGTCCGGTGCAAGCCCTTAACGTCTCCATATAATAGAAGAAAAAGGTACAAGTAGTTATAGATCAAACTATTCAACACCGCAGTTCGGATACCCGGCTATCAATAACTCTCAATATCACAGATCGGATACCTGATTATCAATCACTCTCAACACCGCAGATTGGATACCCGGTTATCAATCACTATCAGTGATTCTCAACACCGCAGAGTATACCCAACCCCGGAGATCAATGACTCTCAATACCGCAGAATATACCCGACTCTCAATACCACAGATCAGATATCCGGTTATCAGTCACTCTCAACACCGCAGATCGGATACCCGGTTATCAATCACTATCAGTGATTCTCAACACCGCAGAGTATACCCAACCTCGGAGATCAATGACTCTCAATACCGCAAAATATACTCGACTCTCAATACCACCGATCAGATACCCGGTTATCAGTCACTCTCAACACCGCAGATCGGATATTCGGTTATCAATCACTATCAGTAATTCTCAACACCGCAGAGTATACCTAACCCCGGAGATCAATGACTCTCAATACCGCAGAATATACCCGACTATTAATCACTCTCAACACCACAGATCGGATACCCGGTTATCAATCACTGTCAGTGATTCTCAACACCGCAGAATATATCCGACCCCAGAGATCATTGACTCTCAATATGTCCATAATTCACTAATCCATCGTCAAACGGTCAAAGGAGAAATCTCTCCACTCAACAAAACCCAAGTCTTTAATAAATTCCATAATTCAAATCCAACCATAATACATATTGAAAACGTATGTTCTATAGAAAAATAATATTTATAAGGATAGGTTATAGACCCAAAATATTTAAAGAAATAGTCTTTTAAAGAACATCAGAACACCTTAGAAAAGTATCAGGACCAGTCAACTGCAAAAGGTCACCAGTCGACTGTCCAAAGTGAAATCCAGTAACTTTCAGAAAATAAGTCTAAGTATAGTAGAAGTCGACTGTTAATAATATAAGTCGACTGTCCAGAGGAAATTCCAACATTTCTTTAAGAAAATATTCTATGTGATGTAAGTCGACTTATAATGTCATAGGTCGACTGTCCATAAAGGAATCAAGAATAACTTTGCAAAATAAATTTTAAGTATACCAGTCGACTGAACAAATGTCTAAGTCGACTGCCCAGAACGAATTTTCAAGAAACTAAAGATCATAGCAGCTGGGTCGTACCAATCGACTGAATGGTCTGTCAGTCGACTGTCGGCCTACAGACTGCCTAGTTTTGGTTGTATATGGTAATCAAAATTAGGGTTTTCCAAAAGCAATCATTGTTTACTAAAATAATTTGTATTCAGGTAAAAAAGACAATCTCAAATAATCCTCGTTATGGATACATTACTCAAATCACCCAATATCTCAAACTTAATTCTCATGTTCTTAACTCCTAATTCTTCCATTAGGATTTCTCAATACTGAATTTCTTCCACAACTCATAACCAAATCTGATTTGTAATCACAAGATCCAGATGTTCATCCATCCGATCCCTTATTATCATAACCATACTCATATCTTAAACATGTTTTCAAGCAATAAAGAATTCATCCGTCAAGATCTACTAAACGTTCATAGATTTCACATACATAATATAAACAACAACCATTGCATCGCTCACATGCAAAAATAAACTGAATAAACAAGCATGTCAAACAAACAACGAAACAATCATTCACATAAATCAACAACAAAACAAAGTTCATATCACTCACCTTAGAAATGAAAAGATCCGACAAGAAAGTCTCCCTTTTTGCGAGATCCAAATTCCTCCTCTTGATCCTCTCAAAAATCAAAAAATATAATGTTGTGCAGCGAATGACGGCTGCATACCCACTTATATACAGGCCGGAAGTAAAGATTTAGGGTTTTAGAAATACATTTGCAAAATAGTCCTTCCAAAATATAAACTTACATATATACCCTTTTCTTAGTTAAAATAGATTAAATAAATCAAAACCAAATCAAATATGTTATCACTGAGTTGTCCAACAATCCAGAGCAGCCCAGTAAACAAGAAAAATCCGGATTTACAACTCAGGGCGGCGATTTTGTACAAAAGCCCTCCCGTTTGTAATATTTGCAAACATATCATAAAATATTCATAAAAATTCAGAAAAAGTCAGAAATAATATCTAATAATACATATTATATTTTCCAATCAAAATATTTGACTTTTACTTTCCAAAAAACATTTGCACAAAATTCTACATGAATTCCATATTTGCAAAAACACCCTTTTTGACTAAATCTTCACCAAATCGACTTTAAATAAAATCTAAATATATTTAAGTTCAAATGATAACCATGGAGAACCAAAATATCAATAAAAACGAATTTTCATAATTTATTTAAGATCCAAACGACTTTTTACATAAAAGCCCCTACCTTTCGAGGTATTTATAAAAATAGTTTCTCTACTCAGAAAAATCCCAAATTTTAGAATATACTCCATTATAATTAGAAGAATTTACTAAAATATAAAATTGGTTATTTACACCAAAAAATATTTGCACGTGTTTCGCACGTGTAAAAAAAAATAAATCCTTTAGAAAATATTTATTAAATCTCCAGAAAATCATTTTAATTCATTTTCAAATATTTAAAATAATATTTGAAAATACGGGGTTCTACAGTTTCGGCTCAAGAGATCATCTCCCTTTGTCACAAATCTCATTCAGAGGGGATTTTGCTCAAGCTCGACTTCCAATAAGCCTATGACAACGTCTGTTGGGATTTTTTGTTAGACTTCCTTCTTTTTTGAGGATTCGGCCCAAAATGGATCGCTTGGATCAAATCCAGTCTTTTCTCAGGCACCTATTCCATTATTATTAATGGTTCGGAATGTCACAAGTTTAAAATTAAATGTGGCCTCCGACAGGGGGATCCCCTCTCTTCCCTATTATTTTCCCTGGTTGCTGATATTTTTAGTAGGCTTTTTCGCAACGCTCGAGAAGTTCGGGTCATAGATGACCTGGGTGAATCTCCCCTTTTCGACAGTGTACTTAATCTGCAATACGCAGATGATACCGTCATCTTCACCAAACCAAACCTCCAATCTCTTCATAACCTTAAACTTCTCCTTTATTGTTTTGAATTAGTTTTGGGGCTATCGATCAATTTTCATAAATCATCGGTTCTCTAGTTGGGAGGCTTTCCTAATCGTCAGGTCGAGGTCTCTAATTTCTTCAACTGTCCGGTTGCTTCTTTTCCAATCACGTACTTAGGTATTCCTCTGCGATGGGGTAAACTTCAAAAATCAAACTGGTTTCCTTTGGTGGAGAAAGTTGAAGCCAGGTGCAATGTCTGGACTGGGAAACTTCTCTCCCGTGGGGGCAGATTGATTCTTTTGAATTCCATCCTCTCGTCCATCCTTCTCTTCATGATGTCCTTCTTCTATGTTCTCTCCTGGGTGATCAAGAGAATTGATCAGATTAGAAGTAATTTCTTCTGGTCTAGGTCCTCTAATTTTAAACCGGGATCTCACCTCTGCAACTGGAGTGTTGTGTGTTCCGCCAAAGCTGATGGGGACTGGGGGTTTTGAACCTTAGGAACCATAACATCGCATTACTGGGTAAATGGCTGTGGAGATTTCATAAATATAATCATTTACCTTGGGTCCAATGTATCAAGAGCCAATACCTTTCTAACCTCAATTGGTGGGAATTCCCACCCAATGTCCTACGCTACGCATCCCCGTTCTGGAAAGGGGTTTGGAAAGCGGCCGCAGCATTCCAGTGTGGTATTTCCCATCAGTGCTTCGACGGGTCCAAGACCAAATTTTGGACTGATCTTTGGATCGGCAACATCAAACTAGCCTCTGCTTTTCCTTCCCTTTTCCGTCTAGCTGCTAATCCTTCTGCCACTGTGGCAGATTCTTTCCTTCTGGTCAATTCTCAGAGATATTGGATCATCCCTTTCTCAGAGGAGCTTCCTCATCAACTTTCCCCTGATTTCAATGTACTTCTCTCATCCCTGAATGACTTTGTTTGGTTTCCCAGAGAAGACGTAGCATGGCAGTGGAGCTCGTCGGGAGACTTTTCGGTTAAATCTTTTTATTATTTCCTCAACTTCCGAGGTGCCCGTTCGCCTTTTGCAATGTTCATCGGGGATCTTGCGCGCCTCTTAAGGTTAAAATTATGGCCTGGCTTGCCTTTAACAACAAATTACTTACGGTCGATACCCTCAATAAGAGAAATTTGGCGTGGGGTCAACTGTGCCCCCTGTGCTCGGAGGATCCGGAAGATGTTGATCATCTTTTGTGGGATGCTCTTTCATTCTACCGCTTTGGAGACTTTGCTCCCTAGCATGGGAAATCCCTTCTATTCCCCCCAATTTAGCGTCGTGTTGGACTATCCCTTCGCCTGAAAAGTTTCGCAAGGCTTGGAAACTCTCCGTGCAAATTATCATTTGGGTATCGTGGAAGGAAAGGAATAAGAGACTTTTCAAGCATTGCGCATCGCCTATTTATTATTTGATTGAAGAGTTTTTGTTCCATTTTAAGCTTTGGTCTTCAACGTTAAAAACCGAAGCTAGTGTTATTTTATTCTGTCGTCGTCTAGACGATTCTTTGTGTTGCCTTAGCAGCCTTAACGCTTTATAATTCCTTGGTTTTCGCGTTTGTTGGGTTAACTCTGGTCTTCTCTCGCAGGTTTGATCGCTATGTTGGTTGACTCCTTTTGCCCGCCAAGGCATGGGAGGTTTTTGGGCTCCGGCTGTCTTGTTATAAGCAGCGATAGCCGTGTTCTTATTTCTACACCTTGTTGTCTCTTGTTTGAATGCTTTTATCCTCTGTGGTCTGGGCCTGTTTTTGCCATCGGTATGGCCATTGTCTCATTGATGGTTATCCCCTTGGGTTTTGTGGTAGTTGTTTTGGTTTGGCTGTTTCCCTATTTTGTTGGGTGTTGATTGGGCTGGTGGCGTGGTGTTTGTAGCTCTGGACCATCGGGAGTCCCCTTCGTTGTGTTAGCTTACTACTGTTTTATTTCTGCTATTGTTATTTTCTCTGTGTTTGTGGTTGCATCTGCGTAATCCCTTTTGAATGCGTCATATGGAATTCTGTTTTGTGGATTGTATGGCTCTTTTTGTGCTTACTGCGAGATTGCTTGTTTTTCGCTTGGCTTTCGGTGCTTGCAATCGCGGGGGTGGGCTTCTCTGTTTCGTTTCTCCTGCGGCAGAGGGTTGCTACAGGGGATCAGGAGCGGATGGGAGGCCTCGGCTCCTTTCTCCTGTTGTTCAGTCCCTTCCTTTGGGACAGCAGGACCTCTTACCTTTTGTGTCTATGCTACCTCGCTTAGCGCCGCGTGAATGCTATCGAGCCCTTTCGCCTGGATCGAGGCCCTTCACACCTCTGCTTTCAGCGTGTGCCGATCGGACTGCGTTGGTGTTGTGTATTGCGTTACTGATGTATCCATCAACTGACTGTATAGCTTCCACTTGTCTTCTCTCATTTGTTTCGCTTTTGTTGTATATCATTTTACGACTTGTAAAACCTGTCTATATTAAGAGCCTTGGGCAAGATAAGGCTCCTGGACTGATGGTTTACCGATCTTCTTCTATACGAACTACTGGCAGATTATTAAGGAAGATTTGATGAACATCTTCACCGAGCTTCACAACGGATCCACTAGTCTGGAGAGACTCAACTACGCCACAATTATTCTAATCCCAAAGAAACAAGAAGTTCGAACAGCTGAGGACCTAAGACCGATCAGCTTAATTAACGGTTCCTTCAAAATCATCACAAAAGTATTAGCACAAAGATTAGCACCGAATATTCAAGACGTCGTCTCTCAATCGCAGAGTGAGTTCATTCGAGGAAGGGACATCATGGACAGTATAGCGGCAGCACACGAAGTCGTGTTTAGAGGGAAAAAAGGAAATGTGGACGGCTTCCTGTTGAAATTAGACTTCCAAAAAGCCTATGGTTCGGTGCACTGGGATTGTTTGGAGGAGGCGCTTCGACTGAAAGGGTTTGGAGAAAAATGGAGAATGTGGATAAGAAGATGTGTTCATGGAGGAAAATTGTTCATACAAGTAAACGGGTGGCAGGGAAAGGAAATCAGATGCAAAAAAGGCCTAAGGCAGGGGGATCCCCTATCATCACTATTGTTCGCTATCATGGCAGACGGTCTGGCTGAAATGATTAAGAGAGCACAGATCAACAATCAAATCAAAGGAATTGAGATAACAGGAATAGATCAAGCCATGACCATCCTGCAATAAGCGGATGATACTCTGTTATTTAGGAGGGCTAAGGAGGAGGAAGCCGTAGCGATGAAAGTGGCACTAGCATGCTTTCAAGGATGGTCGGGGTTGAAGATTAACCTCCAGAAAAGCTGCGTGATCCCAATTAGTGAACATCTATCAATATCGACTACAACGATATCACACATTCTAGGGTGCGAGACTGCAGAATTCCCTATCAAATATTTGGGGACTCCAATTAGACCGGGTCCGCTACTAAGAGAGGATTGGACGCCATTGATCGAAAAGATTGCAAAGAAATTGGGCGGTTGGAAAAATAGGTTCCTATCTTTAGGCGGAAGGATCACTCTGCTAAATTCGGTTCTGAACGCCATTCCGTTATACCTTATGTCTATTTATGAAGTTCCCAAGTGGGTTATTCAGAAGATAGATAAAATGAGACGACGTTTCTTATGGATGGGAACCGGTGAGGTCAACAAAGGGTGTCATCTCATTAAGTGGGGCAGAGTGTGTAAGAAAAGAGAGTTCGGAGGGTTAGGAATCCTAAATCTCCATGATATGAACCGAGCCTTGCTTAGTAAGTGGTGGTGGAAGATCAACAACAACAAACGAGGGTGGTGGTCCTACTCCTTTGATCTTTATCGAAGAAGGAAAAAATATCGGTTCGGGGGACGAAGCAAGGGAGGGAGGGTGTCCTTTCTATGGAAAGGGATTGCCAAGCAAGGAGAGATCCTCAACACAAACATGAGATGCAGAGTGGGGGACGGTAAGGGGACGAGATTCTGGAAAGACAAATGGTGCGGGAACAGAACTCTTAGAAATTTATTCCCTCAAGCCGCGGCGGTCGTAGTCAATCCTGACACACTGGTAGCAGACGTATGGAGAAACAGTAAGCTCGGGTTTACGGTGTCGGAAGGACTGACACAGGAGTGCATCGACCAATTCGAAGATCTTAATAGGTTAGTTCAGGCGGAGGGGGGTCATACGACTAACGAGCCAGACGAGAGGTGTTGGAACCTCCAAGGGGCACATTCTTTCTCAGTCGCGTCAATGTACTCTTGGATCAATGACGGGGGGATAAGGTGCATAGCGGAGACTAGGATTTGGGCAACTCAAGCGCCGCTTAAAGTTAAAGTATTCAGCTGGCTAGTTGTAACGCCCCAATTTTTTTTTTTTTTTTTTTTTCTTCTTCAAAGCTAAGTCTCCAAATTCAATTCTTTCAATTTCTATATCACTTTAATTATAAACTAAGAAAGGTATATTTCAGGAAAAATTTTGGCAAAGTCTCCCCTGTAAATTTTGCCCCGAAACACAAAAAGCTTACGGAATTCTGCTCAAAATTCCGTAGCTCACAAACCACATAATATTTTCATAGGCTCCCCAGGCCAAAATGAGCAGATACATACTGGCAATATAATATAATGCTCTGGGGGCCAAACTCATAACGGATTATCAAATATCAATTAAAAACTATGAATTTCTTTGAAAAACGAGGTAAAATCTTAGAAAAATCATTGTAAAACTTACCACAGAGCCTGGTACTCCACGACGAGCTGGGTACGGGTCACCAACATACTACACCACCTCACACTATACTCATCATCGTCATATACAGGCTTATACACTCATAATACAATTTAAATCATAAATTTCACTATTCCTATAACTAAATAATACAAATTTTTAAAATAAAAAGTTATACTATCACTCCACGCCTCACCTCTGCACTGATGAGAACCTGCAACAGTGGGGGATCTAGGGTAGTCCTCAGACTCCCCTAACCCCCCAAACACTAAGGGGTTAGCCATTTCTGGTGTGAGTATAGTTATTAATCTAATGACAAATTAAAATAGTATAAAGAAAATAATTTAAACTTACAAATACCACGTTACGATAATGCTACCCGAATCCTGAACACAACAACAACATCGGTACGACGATATATCAAATACTTTGCCAATCCTGCATTCAACTGTTCAATTATCCATAACTTCCCACATTTCGTAATATACTTCACCTCAGCCTCGTATATATATAATATACTTCATCTCGACCTCGTATATATATAATATACTTCACCTTAACCTCGTATATATATATATTCTTATTTTACATCCGCATAATACGAATACACATACAATCCATTACTTTTCAATTTGTCTTCTCTAACCCAAATATTCATTCTTCCACAAGTATCGTCATAATAGTATTATATGAATATAACTACATAATGTTATTACTCCTTTCATTAATAACCCTTTATGGGAATACAACTCATAATACAACATACACTCTTAATAACCATTTTCATAACCAGTCTCATAATACGGGTATTTATTTTATTAAAATACAACAAGTATCACTTCTTTCCTATATGCTTCTATCCTCATAATGCCACATTCATTCAAGTCTCATAACGCAAATATAACATCTTAATGCTTATTGCAATGCTCTCACATTTCATCACATCAATAACACATCATTAATAAAATACTTATACTGGTTACATCAAAACCATGTTTTATAACTCATTCACATCTCATTACTCCACTTAGTAATTCTCATTCTTATAAGGATTATATTTCTTATTATCATTTTCACTTAATCCCCAAACACACTCTGGGGCCACCACATATCACATCCCATAGCCGATAGCTTGGGTAATAATCACCGTACCTCAAACACACAATTTGGGTAATATCACATCACATCTCAAGCCGATAGCTTGATTATTAATTTCACTTCTATCACTTATCATCTTTACTTCACTTTATTTCTCATTTCTATTAATCATTACCACTATTATATCCACTCACCCTGCGAATTATGCCAAGGCAGGTAGTTCCCACCATTTCCACAGAAATAGCGGGCAGGTAGTTCCTTGACATAATTCCAAGGTACAACTCATATCAAACTGCATTTTGCTTTAATGATCACATACATAATACAATTACTTCGTACTGTTCATAATAACACATGTCTCTTTTATTATTCTCATCTTAAATTAACCATGTACTGCATTTCTCACTTCTTTTCATACACTAACTCATAACTCATTTCCTTTCACATTTACTTCATTCACAACCACTTTCCACTTTCTTTAATACCACATTTATTATTAACACTTATTTATTTTATTAGTTTGTCGACCAGTGAGCCACAGTATCCCACTATACTGAAAGCCGACAGCCCAGTAAAACACGCGGACCGATGCTCACACAGAGTCTTACTCGTCCGAGGCTACGTCTTCCTCCCAGCCTATGCCAGCGAGGGAACTCCGCACCCCAGGTAAACTGGGTACTTCCTCGCGACGTCTGTCATCGAGGGAAAAACTCCGCACCCCAGGTAAACTGGGTACTTCCTCGCGACGTCTGTCATCGAGGGAAAAACTCCGCACCCCAGGTAAACTGGGTACTTCCTCCCAGCCGACAGCCAGGAGGGAACTCCGCACCCCAGGTAAACTGGGTACTTCCTCGCGACAGCTGTCATCGAGGGAAACCGGGCCTCAAGCCGATAGCTTGGGCGATAAAACTCCGCACCCCAGATAAACTGGGTACTTCCTCCCAGCCGAAGCCAGGAGGGAAAAACTCCGCACCCCAAGCCGGTCCTTGGGTATTAGGAGGTCTAGCCCAAACCCCCAGGATTGCTGTAGGTACTGGTCAACAAAGCCATCTGTTATTAGCATTAATCATTACATCTTTCCATTTTACTTTATCACACAAGTGCTTCACTTATTTATTCAAGAATAACTACCACTTTGATTTTAGTCACGTATATTGATAACCCATTTAATTAACACTTACCATCTTACCTTTTATCTTACCATTCGATGAACATATGATGTCCACGATATTGATTATCATCTCGTTGTATCATATATACATATACATACACCATGTCATTTATCATAGAAACCATCATGTTATTTAATTTACCATAGCATCACCCATTATGAATACCATGTCATTCACTACTTCATTAAATCTCATATAAACATACACCAAGTCATTTATCATATAAACCAAAATGTCATATTATTGCCCATTAATTCATTTCAAACATAGTTAAAATGTAAACATGTACCCAATTATTAATTTCATCAATTATTGCATCACACATCATAATCATCTATATATATATATTACAATAAACACCACATGGGCAGATTTCCCATCATAAGGGGCCAAAACCACTTATTTCCTCTAATTAAATCTTATAATATCTAATTATAGCATAATAGCTCATACATCCTGTTTCATATAAGTAAAATCACTTATAAGGGCTTATATGCCCCAAAACATGCACAAACATGTACTATAATTACACGGGTCTTCAAAACATGATCACAATCACTAATTTCGTCTAATTACATCTTATAACATCCATCCATGGCATGCTAGCCCATACATCAGGCTCTGCATATACCCGATTGCCTATATCGGCCTATATACCCCAAAAACATGCACAAAACATGCACGGGGTAAAAATACGCATAAATAATTTAATATATTTAGTTTTTATACATCAACACATCACATTAACCCATAATATAGGTTTTATATACTTAAAATAGTTAATTTCATCAAATATCTCAAAATCCCATTTTCGGGCCTTAAAAATTCGTATTTTTCGGAAAATTGAATTTTTAGCATAACTTCTATCAAGTATATCGAAATGCCACGAAATTTGGCCACAATATAGAATATACCTAATTACAACATACTCACCTGACGAATCGAGCAAACGATATCCCACGTCCGTCCTGTAGCCAGTCGAAGTTTGACTTTTTCCACCTAAATAGGAAATTATAGGATCGATTAGTTTAAAACTCAAAACTCAACTTACGGATCTCCAAATTTGAATCCGTCTTCACCCACACGTCACAAATGACATATGTAGGTGAGCTACATCGATAGATTTCGAATTCGGGTTCTAATACAAATACTCCCTGATTGATCGGAGGCTTTCTAATAAGAAAAATTCACATTTTCTAAATTCCTTAATCCCCTTCGTCCTAATCTCACATATTAGGGTTAATAATAATAATAATACTCAACTACACCTCCGAACCCATCAAATTCTCACTAAATCTCGCTCGGGCATTTCATCGAACACCCGGCGTGCACTAAACTTATATTTTCACTCTCCATCTTTTCCATTAACTTCTAAGTCTACAAAATCCATTCTAAATTCATATTAATACTCTCACACTACTCCACAACCTCCCATACATTTTCTAAACTCGCTAGAAGCAAGTTTCTTACTCCACTTCACATATTCTAAAATTTGGCTTTATGCCAAAATTAGAACTTCATGATTTCACCATGATATGCACCAATCCTAACTTCTAATGTGTTCTATATACTCTCTTTTACCAACCCCAAACCCTAATTTATTAACAACTTGCAATTTATCTAACAATCCACTAATTCCTCAAATCTACCACTTCCAACATCTCTAAATCACTCTTCCATAATAATCCTACTCAATAAAACTAAACACACTAAATTTTATACGAATAAATAAAATAGGATATACCTTTTCGGAATCCTTTCGAAAATCCGATGCTACCACGTTGTAGAGAACCCTTCAATTAGCCATCCCATGGAATTAATTTGAAAATTATGAAGAAATGAGAGTGGATTTGGTTGGGATCGCTGATGCCGAATGGGTTTCGGTATGGATCGGGAGAGAAAAGAACCGAGAAGAAGAAGAAGAATGGGGGGGTTTATAAGAAAATAATTTCCGAACTGATCCACTGTGAAAAATATTTACCAAACTGATCCACTTTCGAAAATATTTACCCAACGTTAGTCCATAACTGGTCCACTTTCGAAAATATTTGGGTTGAGGACAAATTACACTAAGGTGTTCTCCCATTATAGTAGTAGAGATAAAATTATAATAATAATAATATTTTTATAATTGGATATTTACAAATAGACCCCTAGACCTCCGAAATATTTCAAGTAAACCCCAACTCTTTTCTTTAATAGCACAAACAATACAAAATACATTGCAATTATCTCGCAATAATCCTTCAAAATTATAAAATAAAATAAACAATATTTATTCACATAAAATCTCAAATCATAGCCCCCAACATGTCAATAACACCAATCAACCACAAATATCCATACGAATATCAATATAAAAATAATAATAAGAGAATATAGCTTAAAAATAATTCTCACCCCTACAAACTATAAAAACGAAGAATTTTAGGTATTTTAAAATCCGAGGTGTTACATTCTACACACCTCAAAAGAAGCTCGTCCTCGAGCTATGGGGTTTATGAAAATTCCTCGAACAAAGTCAAGATACTTCCTCCACACCCTTACCTAGGATTTCCAGGTACATTATCAGCATCAAACCTTCATTGTACCATTAACAACTACCCACCTGGTCGTCGGGTTAACTGCACTATAGCTTTACAATAACTACTAGTTTGATAGGATATATCACATCCAATGTCACCTCTAGCTGAACTTTAATCTACTACGGCTTCACCACTTGATTGGTCTTTCACACTTGTCTCGACATAGAACAAGAAATTCATCCAGATTACCCAAATCTTCAATTTATATCTTCAAAAGGCTTTTGCCGCGAATATGCATTTTCATTTCCTTTTGTCAACTACACACCTCAAAAGAGGTTTATTCATGCTAACCTGATAATTAATGTTTATCCTCGTTCCGGTCCTTTAAAATATTCTCCTAGAATCTTGATACATCTTCGTGCCACCGGAATAGACAATATACTGAATATAAGGAACATTCTCCATCACCCGCTATCACGAGACATCCTCATCATGAACAACCAAATCTACGATAATAACAAGAATTTTCCCTACGGGTTACTGACCAACCTGCCTTACATTCATTAATCCCCTCCAGAATTCGATTCCGCGTCCTCTGTCACCAACAGAAATTTTGAATCCAAGTTCAACCAATCAGCTGTAGGCATTTAGGATAAACAGCTGTATTGATCAATTGCCCACATCTACAATCGTGCCGCCCTTTGCCACTGAAATAAAATTAATTTGCTCCAATGATCTTTAACATCGTCCACTCCTGGGAGGTCATTAAAAGCCAACATCTTCTTTCTGTTAATAGCATTCATCACCTTATTTCTTCCCCATGTGGTATTTCATTTCCATACCAAGCTACCAAGGTACTCAAGCCACGTTTATTGCCTCCTACTAAAATCATTTACACAAACAAGTGCTCAAACTCTTACAATCACAGAAAAGGCTGAATTATTCTCTGAAATACTAATTTCTCAACACCTTCAATACATGCCTTACAATTACTAATTTCAAATTTGCGTAATTCACGCACCTCGTATAACCACGACTGCCTCATATATAAGCCACAAGCGTGCCTTCAGGCATCAAACCCCACCTGATCCTGTACTACATGCACTCCCTTCTCGGGATGATAAAAACATGAGCTGTCACTAATCTTCCTTTAACTCTTGAAAATATCTTTCCACGCTGTTCGGATCATACCAACGGCTCATTCTTTATAAGAAAATGAGTCATCAGTATAGCAATAATATAAAATCGAGGGATGAACCTCCGATAATAGCCAGTGAAAACCAAAAAAAACTATGAATTTCCAACACATCCGATGGTTACTTCCCGTCTTTTCACCATTTGTAATTCTCTTCGGATCCATAAATACGCCTTCAACAGACACAATGTATCCCAAAATTCACACTTCTCGCCCCCCAAAAATAGCAATTTACAGACTTATAATACCACTTCTGGTCTCAACCTATCGATTAGTGTTCCACCATACAGCAATTATACACCAAATATCATTCACATATGCAATCATACTCTGTTAATATAAGGGTGAAAGGCCCAATTCGTCAAATTTATAAAAACTGCAGGGACGTTCGCCAGTCCCAAGATATCACTAAGAACTCATACAATTCATACCGAGTACGAAAAACAATTCCTGAGATGTTTTCCCTCTCTCGGGATTATCTGATAGTACTCGGTGTGCAACTCTAATCGGGAGGTTAATGACACTCCCCGCAACTAATCCAACCAATTATCTATTCTCAACAATGAATACTTAATAGTCACCTTACTCGGTACACCTTCTCGGTGAACTATCTTCCTTGTTACAAAACTGTCGGCGCGCCCCACGGCATATCATTTGAACCGATAACCTTTTCCAGAAACATCACCTCAAACTCTTTTTATCCCTACCTATTCCTAAGGTACTATCCCACAAGTTGATTTAGAGATTGGAGTCATACCAAATATCAAACCAATCTTGAACTCCCGAGTTCACCAAGATGGGGGACCAAAAACCCCATCGAATATACCAGAAACTTTGCAAACCACATCAACAATCTCAATCCTTGCCCTAAATGTTTCCACCAAACCCAACGGGCATAATCTTCATCGTCCTAGGCACTACATACAATCAAAGCTGGGTTTCATCGGGCTGTCTCACCCGAATCCTCCCTGCACCATGCCCCAACTACACAAATAACCTACATAACCTTCTACAACCAATCAATCTTTCCAAATATGGGATAAACCCATAACCACGCATCACTCCACAGTCTATAAAATACACCTATAGGACATATGCCCATAGGACTCACAAAATCTCCAGGAGATACCTCTTACAGCACACAGCAATCAATATAATAGAATACCCCAATAGTACACAACTTCACTCTGGAATTTCTATAGAGGTCTATATGCAGGGCCAGGAAAGGCAATGCTGACTCAAAGTCAGACAAAAGTCTAATGTGGATCACACCATTCTACAATAGAATCTATTCTTCAACAAATCACCCACATAAAATACACTCTCTATCTCCAACTAAGCGAAAATGAACCCATACTCACATGGTAAGATCGCTAGGATTAACAATTTCCTAGTTAACCTAAGCTCTGATACCAACTGTAACGCCCCAATTTTTTTTTTTTTTTTCTTCAAAACTAAGTCTCCAAATTCAATTCTTTCAATTTCTATATCACTTTAATTATAAACTAAGAAAGGTATATTTCAGGAAAAATTTTGGCAGAGCCTCCCCTGTAAATTTTGCCCCGAAACACAAAAAGTTTACGAAATTCTGCTCAAAATTCCGTAGCTCACAAACCACATAATATTTTCATAGGCTCCCCAGGCCAAAATGAACAGATACATACTGGCAATATAATATAATGCTCTGGGGGCCAAACTCATAACGGATTATCAAATATCAATTAAAAACTATGAATTTCTTTGAAAAACGAGGTAAAATCTTAGAAAAATCATTGTAAAACTTACCACAGAGCCTGGTACTCCACGACGAGCTGGGTACGGGTCACCAACATACTACACCACCTCACACTATACTCATCATCGTCATATACAGGCTTATACACTCATAATACAATTTAAATCATAAATTTCACTATTCCTATAACTAAATAATACAAATTTTTAAAATAAAAAGTTATACTATCACTCCACGCCTCACCTCTGCACTGATGAGAACCTGCAACAGTGGGGGATCTAGGGTAGTCCTCAGACTCCCCTAACCCCCCAAACACTAAGGGGTTAGCCATTTCTGGTGTGAGTATAGTTATTAATCTAATGACAAATTAAAATAGTATAAAGAAAATAATTTAAACTTACAAATACCACGTTACGATAATGCTACCCGAATCCTGAACACAACAACAACATCGGTACGACGATATATCAAATACTTTGCCAATCCTGCATTCAACTGTTCAATTATCCATAACTTCCCACATTTCGTAATATACTTCACCTCAGCCTCGTATATATATAATATACTTCATCTCGACCTCGTATATATATAATATACTTCACCTTAACCTCGTATATATATATATTCTTATTTTACATCCGCATAATACGAATACACATACAATCCATTACTTTTCAATTTGTCTTCTCTAACCCAAATATTCATTCTTCCACAAGTATCGTCATAATAGTATTATATGAATATAACTACATAATGTTATTACTCCTTTCATTAATAACCCTTTATGGGAATACAACTCATAATACAACATACACTCTTAATAACCATTTTCATAACCAGTCTCATAATACGGGTATTTATTTTATTAAAATACAACAAGTATCACTTCTTTCCTATATGCTTCTATCCTCATAATGCCACATTCATTCAAGTCTCATAACGCAAATATAACATCTTAATGCTTATTGCAATGCTCTCACATTTCATCACATCAATAACACATCATTAATAAAATACTTATACTGGTTACATCAAAACCATGTTTTATAACTCATTCACATCTCATTACTCCACTTAGTAATTCTCATTCTTATAAGGATTATATTTCTTATTATCATTTTCACTTAATCCCCAAACACACTCTGGGGCCACCACATATCACATCCCATAGCCGATAGCTTGGGTAATAATCACCGTACCTCAAACACACAATTTGGGTAATATCACATCACATCTCAAGCCGATAGCTTGATTATTAATTTCACTTCAATCACTTATCATCTTTACTTCACTTTATTTCTCATTTCTATTAATCATTACCACTATTATATCCACTCACCCTGCGAATTATGCCAAGGCAAGTAGTTCCCACCATTTCCACAGAAATAGCGGGCAGGTAGTTCCTTGACATAATTCCAAGGTACAACTCATATCAAACTGCATTTTGCTTTAATGATCACATACATAATACAATTACTTCGTACTGTTCATAATAACACATGTCTCTTTTATTATTCTCATCTTAAATTAACCATGTACTGCATTTCTCACTTCTTTTCATACACTAACTCATAACTCATTTCCTTTCACATTTACTTCATTCACAACCACTTTCCACTTTCTTTAATACCACATTTATTATTAACACTTATTTATTTTATTAGTTTGTCGACCAGTGAGCCACAGTATCCCACTATACTGAAAGCCGACAGCCCAGTAAAACACGCGGACCGATGCTCACACAGAGTCTTACTCGTCCGAGGCTACGTCTTCCTCCCAGCCTATGCCAGCGAGGGAACTCCGCACCCCAGGTAAACTGGGTACTTCCTCGCGACGTCTGTCATCGAGGGAAAAACTCCGCACCCCAGGTAAACTGGGTACTTCCTCGCGACGTCTGTCATCGAGGGAAAAACTCCGCACCCCAGGTAAACTGGGTACTTCCTCCCAGCCGACAGCCAGGAGGGAACTCCGCACCCCAGGTAAACTGGGTACTTCCTCGCGACAGCTGTCATCGAGGGAAACCGGGCCTCAAGCCGATAGCTTGGGCGATAAAACTCCGCACCCCAGATAAACTGGGTACTTCCTCCCAGCCGAAGCCAGGAGGGAAAAACTCCGCACCCCAAGCCGGTCCTTGGGTATTAGGAGGTCTAGCCCAAACCCCCAGGATTGCTGTAGGTACTGGTCAACAAAGCCATCTGTTATTAGCATTAATCATTACATCTTTCCATTTTACTTTATCACACAAGTGCTTCACTTATTTATTCAAGAATAACTACCACTTTGATTTTAGTCACGTATATTGATAACCCATTTAATTAACACTTACCATCTTACCTTTTATCTTACCATTCGATGAACATATGATGTCCACGATATTGATTATCATCTCGTTGTATCATATATACATATACATACACCATGTCATTTATCATAGAAACCATCATGTTATTTAATTTACCATAGCATCACCCATTATGAATACCATGTCATTCACTACTTCATTAAATCTCATATAAACATACACCAAGTCATTTATCATATAAACCAAAATGTCATATTATTGCCCATTAATTCATTTCAAACATAGTTAAAATGTAAACATGTACCCAATTATTAATTTCATCAATTATTGCATCACACATCATAATCATCTATATATATATATTACAATAAACACCACATGGGCAGATTTCCCATCATAAGGGGCCAAAACCACTTATTTCCTCTAATTAAATCTTATAATATCTAATTATAGCATAATAGCTCATACATCCTGTTTCATATAAGTAAAATCACTTATAAGGGCTTATATGCCCCAAAACATGCACAAACATGTACTATAATTACACGGGTCTTCAAAACATGATCACAATCACTAATTTCGTCTAATTACATCTTATAACATCCATCCATGGCATGCTAGCCCATACATCAGGCTCTGCATATACCCGATTGCCTATATCGGCCTATATACCCCAAAAACATGCACAAAACATGCACGGGGTAAAAATACGCATAAATAATTTAATATATTTAGTTTTTATACATCAACACATCACATTAACCCATAATATAGGTTTTATATACTTAAAATAGTTAATTTCATCAAATATCTCAAAATCCCATTTTCGGGCCTTAAAAATTCGTATTTTTCGGAAAATTGAATTTTTAGCATAACTTCTATCAAGTATATCGAAATGCCACGAAATTTGGCCACAATATAGAATATACCTAATTACAACATACTCACCTGACGAATCGAGCAAACGATATCCCACGTCCGTCCTGTAGCCAGTCGAAGTTTGACTTTTTCCACCTAAATAGGAAATTATAGGATCGATTAGTTTAAAACTCAAAACTCAACTTACGGATCTCCAAATTTGAATCCGTCTTCACCCACACGTCACAAATGACATATGTAGGTGAGCTACATCGATAGATTTCGAATTCGGGTTCTAATACAAATACTCCCTGATTGATCGGAGGCTTTCTAATAAGAAAAATTCACATTTTCTAAATTCCTTAATCCCCTTCGTCCTAATCTCACATATTAGGGTTAATAATAATAATAATACTCAACTACACCTCCGAACCCATCAAATTCTCACTAAATCTCGCTCGGGCATTTCATCGAACACCCGGCGTGCACTAAACTTATATTTTCACTCTCCATCTTTTCCATTAACTTCTAAGTCTACAAAATCCATTCTAAATTCATATTAATACTCTCACACTACTCCACAACCTCCCATACATTTTCTAAACTCGCTAGAAGCAAGTTTCTTACTCCACTTCACATATTCTAAAATTTGGCTTTATGCCAAAATTAGAACTTCATGATTTCACCATGATATGCACCAATCCTAACTTCTAATGTGTTCTATATACTCTCTTTTACCAACCCCAAACCCTAATTTATTAACAACTTGCAATTTATCTAACAATCCACTAATTCCTCAAATCTACCACTTCCAACATCTCTAAATCACTCTTCCATAATAATCCTACTCAATAAAACTAAACACACTAAATTTTATACGAATAAATAAAATAGGATATACCTTTTCGGAATCCTTTCGAAAATCCGATGCTACCACGTTGTAGAGAACCCTTCAATTAGCCATCCCATGGAATTAATTTGAAAATTATGAAGAAATGAGAGTGGATTTGGTTGGGATCGCTGATGCCGAATGGGTTTCGGTATGGATCGGGAGAGAAAAGAACCGAGAAGAAGAAGAATGGGGGGGGTTTATAAGAAAATAATTTCCGAACTGATCCACTGTGAAAAATATTTACCAAACTGATCCACTTTCGAAAATATTTACCCAACGTTAGTCCATAACTGGTCCACTTTCGAAAATATTTGGGTTGAGGACAAATTACACTAAGGTGTTCTCCCATTATAGTAGTAGAGATAAAATTATAATAATAATAATATTTTTATAATTGGATATTTACAAATAGACCCCTAGACCTCCGAAATATTTCAAGTAAACCCCAACTCTTTTCTTTAATAGCACAAACAATACAAAATACATTGCAATTATCTCGCAATAATCCTTCAAAATTATAAAATAAAATAAACAATATTTATTCACATAAAATCTCAAATCATAGCCCCCAACATGTCAATAACACCAATCAACCACAAATATCCATACGAATATCAACATAAAAATAATAATAAGAGAATATAGCTTAAAAATAATTCTCACCCCTACAAACTATAAAAACGAAGAATTTTAGGTATTTTAAAATCCGAGGTGTTACACTAGTTCATAACGACGCGATTCTAACAAAAATTAATCTTAGGAGAAGAAATATTCAGGTGGACGTTAGATGCGTGCAATGCCTTCAAGCGGATGAGGACACGACACATTTATTTTTTACGTGCCCTAAAGCGGCCCATACGTGGGAGATTGTCTGTAGAGGTTTCGGGTGCACACGGTTCCCTAACTCCACTTCGGAGATATGGGGTACTTGGAGAGACGAGTACATTAAGGCACAGGACAAAAGGGCTTGGGATTTAGCTGTAGCGGCTACTATGTGGAGACTATGGCTACACCGAAACGACTCATGTTTTAGAAACATTAATCACAGATTTAATTCCTCAATGAATAACATTTTCCTTCTAATTCATGACTAGGCAGGTAGCGTGGAGAATGCAAAGAAGATTAGGAGGTCCGAAGAGGAGTAGAAAGCAAGCAACTAGAGTGGAGATCGCACAGACAGTGCGGGAGCAGTGGATTATCGTTATGTAATTTGTCGTATTTTGATTGTTATTTGTACTTTCATTTTGCCGGCCTGCGACTAGTTAGTTGTTAGTTAGTTTGACTGTCTGTGACTTCTTGATTTGGATGGCCTTCGGGGCTTTATGTAATTTGTTCTACTATGTTTCTTTAATCCTCGTTAATGAAACGATGGCAGAGGTCATCTAGTCATTAAAAAAAAAAACCTATCTATATTATATTCTTTATTAATATATTTTTTGGTATGGTTGGAGTCGACAGACTCTATCGTTTCTATCAACAACAAATTTTTTGTTTTTGAAGTAACCTTGTATAATCAATCACTTGTTCGATCGTTGAAATCCAAGCAGGCAGGAGGTTGAAATGGTCAAAGAAACTGGTCGCAATTATAAAAAGTGAGGAGGCAATAAAATTTCCACCACATCATCATCTTCGACGTATCCACCGTGACAAAGAAATCGAAGGGCGAAACCGAAAACAATTGAGCTATTTAAAAATTTCCCCTATAAGGAGGAAAAGGAGGAGCTCATAGAAATGGAGGAGGAAGAAGGAGAACGGCGGCGGCGATACGCCGCCGATGAGGAGGATAGAGGCGGCGGCGGCAAGCTCCGCCCCCGTCTCAGGACCGTTTCTCAGTCAACGACGCCGTACGATCGGCCCGCGCTCGGCACCACCGCCGCTGCCGCCAAGTCGAACAAGAGCGGATGGTTCTCGAAGCTTCTAGTCAAACCCGCTTCCAAAATACTCCACCTCTTCCCTTCCAAGAATCAAGATCAGCAGCAGTTTGGTACGATCTTGAAATTTTACAGAAGTTAGGGTTTTTAGGGTTTTGTAACTTCTGTTATATGGTAGGTTGTTAATCCGTGTTATATTGGTATATTTGATTGGGCATTCATTTTGAGTCAATTCGGTATGAAGAAATTTTTAAAAAAGCTAGGGTTTTTAGGGTTTTATGCAGTTGTATTTTGTGTGTATGGAATTGTAATAGTAAGAATTTGGAAGGAGAACTAGGTTAAATGGAGCTAGGTTTTCATTACATGTTGTTCGTTCATTTTGAGTTGATTCGATTAGCTAATATTAGATTGCCCTCTCCGGAGTATCATCACTTATAGGTATCCTGTTCTGGGAATGGAAATAATTGGAGGTAGAAATTAAATTTAGTGAGAATGGAGTGATAATGTAACTTTGCATAATTCAATTTATAAAAACAGGAGAGATACCTAAAATTAGAAAAAAGAAGTTTTTGTTTATTTGGATACGAGGGATCATATGGTAGTTAAGAATTGATAATGATGTCAAAAGTTTGATGACGGATTCAGAGGAAGGTGAGTGTGGGTGCAGTATAATAGGGATGACAATGCATACTAAACCAACTTCACTGGCATTAGGGTTCAAGTGCAATTATCTCCAAAAGAATGGAAACAATGAGGATTGTCATGATAAAGACTGATGCCATAAAGAAAATAAAGGGCCAGAGTACTTCAGAGAGACGAGTAACATAAAGCTCCATGAACTGCAAAATTCAAGATTCAGCACTTCTTGGCAACTAGAGCTATTGGGTTTCATTCACATGAAATATAAATTAGGCCTGGTTTGGAAGCATATACGCTCAACGTATCCACGATACCTCTCTTATCCTACCTATTACCCTTTTCAAAAAAATTTGAAGGAGAAATGCCTCCAACAATGACTTTTTGGTCCCCAAAAGTTAAGATACCATTGTATAATCAGAAATTTGATCATCCTAACTTGACAGCCCTTGTTCCTATTGTTAGGAACGGTTGATGCTTGTACACAAATTGTTAGGAATTCGTTGCTGAGTTTGGAGACAACCCCAAACAGATAGCTAGGACAGTCAACTGCCTTTGGAGGGACAGTCGAATGTCAATTCATCTTCTTCACTGATACCAACATGCATAGCTGACATGCATAGCTTGTTGCTGCTGTTGCCACTTTTTCCATCGACGCTGCTGGTAGATGATATATTAGTTTAGTCACATATTGGTTATGTATCAGTTTAGTCTTCTATTCTCTTCTATATATATGAGTCATATTGTATTTAGTTTATTCAATCAATCAATAAAGAATTATTCTAATCCAATAATCTTAACATGGTATCAGAGCCAATAATCTTATAAGGCCTATACTAATTTTATCCTCGTCTTCGAGGTGGAGTGGTTCTCGTCTTCATCGGAATCACTCCACCTCCCGACATCTCTTTTCCGCTCCCGATCAAATACCAAAATCCTAATCTCCTTCTCACTCAATCAACGGCCCCAAAACCTAGCCGTCATCACCAATCTCTCAAACCCTAATCCCAAATCTCCAAAAAAATCAAAATCCTTCTCAAACACAAATCCTAACCGTCACAGCAAGCGGCTACACCAACAACTTCGGCAACAACCACCAATCACGGCGCCACCATCAACACCATCGACCTCTCTTCTCCGGCGAACTTCCGACACCACCAACAACCACCTCCATCTTTCTCAACATCGAAGCATCAACTTCGGCTCCCAAAGAACCCATTATCTTCAACCTATCATCGAAGTCACCACCACCACAATCTCGTCGACCTCCGTCAGCAGCAACAGCCGTGGCCGATGTTGACCCTGCCCCCGCCACTTCTGTACGGCGCCGTCCCGCTGCCTCCTTTCCGATCGACACCCAAAGCCATGTCGTCAATCTCCGACCCGGATTCGGGCACCGACACCAAAGCCGACCTCTCCCCAGCAAACAAAATCCAATCCAGGCAAACTTACATTCCGGTGAACCCAAAATCTCCACATGTCAGCACCTCCCCATCCACAGCCAACAGCAACAGCAACATCTCAATCCCACAAATCCACTAATCGACGCCCTCGTCTCCGACCCTGGCTCTGCTGCCGCAACTCCCGCCCCCTATGCCGGCAAACCCTGCTTCATTTTCTTCTTCTTCTTCTTCTTCTTCATCTTCTTCTTCTTCTTCTTTAATCTAAACCCTACCCATACCCGAAACCCTATATCCCTTCACCCAAACCATATTTAACCTATTTTCTCTCCAACCCGACCCGTTTCTCCAAACCAAACTCAAACCCATTTTCTGTTTTTCTAAATTAAAAAAAAATCTTTCTTGCAGATCTTCAGCTTCTATAGTTTTCGTCGGCAAACTCAGGCCTAGTTTGAGAGCGGGTGTTATCAGCATCCAGTTCTCAGTTCGGGGATGATATCCCACCATCATCGACAATTCTCAAGTCTGGGGTAAGATCCCACCACATCGACCATTCTCAAGTCGGGTGAGATCGCATCAGTCTTTCTCAGTTCAGGGGTGATATCCCATCACAGATCGGGATATGGAGATCCCGCCACTGTTCGGGGTGAGATCTCAACAGTGCGCCATCACTACTTACTTCCGCGACACTACTTCTCAGTTTTGTCACATGCGCCATCAAGCGCTGTCACTGCACCACAGTTTGTCGTTCCTTCCACATCAACATCGTCAGTATTCCAAACTCTTGTTGCTTGAACCAACTTGAGTTTGAGAGGGGTGGTAGATGATATATTAGTTTAGTCACATATTGGTTATGTATCAGTTTAGTCTTCTATTCTCTCCTATATATATGAGTCATATTCTATTCAGTTTATTCAATCAATCAATAAAGAATTATTTTAATCCAATAATCTCAGCAGCTTCGACCTCTTCTCGCTTCATCATCTACTTCTTCTCATCGAACTTAATAGTATGCAATACATAAAACCCAACACTATGTGCTGCCTGACACGATGGCAGGGTTTTGGCATGGGATGTTCTGCCATTAAGTCTGAAATCTGTTACTAAATATCTACCTCTCATCCATATGAATTCTACTAGCTATAGCCTTAAGAAAACATCCTAGACCATGGTTGATCCAAGGCTGCTGAGCTTGAGTAATGAATTTCTGTTTTGCACCATTATAATTTTATGTTTTCATATACTGAAAACCATACTCTTTTCATGTTTTTCATAATGCACTTTGAGTGTCTTGCACGGATCATGTCTTTATTGTAGCAAGAAAACATATGTATCGATGTATATATTTTTAATTGTTTCTATTTAATTGTAGAATCAAAATTTTGAATCCGGGGAATCGTCGAGGCATCCAAAAGTTGATTCCAGGGGCAATGAACGTGTAGGCGGTACATGTGATGACTCAGGAATTGCTGAAATTGAGCAGCAGCTGCAAGAGAAAAAGTTTTCAAGGCAAGTTAGGACTTTTAGTTTTTATTCTTCTAACATTGATAGGTTGCAATAATTTCCAGTTAGAAGGGATGTGGGGACACTACTATATTTCAAACAGGTTTTTTTATACATAAAATTTAGTTATACATATCCTTGTCATGCATGCCATTGAATGTTGATTTTGCGGATTAGTTGGATGATTGGATTGATATCTAATTGCTTTAGCCTGGTCAAAGGTTTTACTTGCTTTGCTATACTGATCTGTACATTATTGGATGAGAACCATCCCTGATCCTAACTAAGCATATTTAAGTAACCCCAATGATAATGCAACCAAGACCAAGATGATTCGGGCACACCAACCCAGGTCAATGCTCCTTAGCTTCAACCCCATATATATTGGGTTTATCAAGCAACTATTTGTGTTGGATACGGGTCCTACTTGGAACGAGTTTCATTTTGATGTTTTGGTGCATCATAGAGTTGCCTCTATATGTTAAGCATGCAGAAGTATGGTCTGCCAGGCTGAACTTGTATTACGAAATTATGTTGTCACAGACTTCATGTCATTGAATTTGCACATATGGTCCAAATTGGGAAGCCATATCTCTGTCGACTGTGAAGTTGTTATCAATATGCATTTTGTACGAAAAGCTTATCCTTTTAGTTTTATAATTTGTGTCTGGAGTTATATTTGTTAGAAATATTTCTCTCTTTTAACCAATAACCTATATAGTCTGTTGAAAAGGTTGAGGGTGTAGATCTTGCAGAAGAAAATAAAAGAACGGTGTTATTACTACTTATGTAGTCTGTGAATGGAATCACTTTTTAAAGAAAAAGTCAATTATTATAAAATCACTTTCAAGTATACTGAATAGTTCACCTTTAACTCTGGTATTAGTTCCCTGAGATCATTTTAGTTTAGAGCACTAGGTGCAATGGACATGTAAAGCTTCTCGTATATGTGTACGACATTTTGTGTCTTAAGCGAAACACCTACTTTTAATAAAGAAAATTCAGAAAGCAATTGTTTTTATATCAAGCAATTGAAATATCAAACTACTCAATTCAAATATTCCTTCTTCCACTTCTTCTCTTTCTCTTATTTTCTGCCTTTCCATTTGTAATCTGTAAATATCAAACTACTCAATTCAAATATTCCTTCTTCCATTTCTTCTCTTTCTCTTTTTTTCTGCCTTTCCATTTGTAATCTGTCCTCTCTGTGAAACCTTTGCGTTGGTTTTGCTAGAAGGAGAAAGAGAGAAGGAATTGGAAGAAAAGGAGAAAATAAGTAGACAAAAAAAAGAGAGGAAGGATGAAAAAGGCAAATAGATGACATATTAAAGAATAAATAGAATAAGAGCATCTACAGTCGTGATTGCTAAAAAATAGCAAAATATATATTATACCTATAGCAATCGGACGTTTGCTGCAGTGGTGAAATGCTATAATATAGCAAATTTTTTTTTTGATCGGACCGAACTCTAAGTTCCGCCCCGCAAAAAAAAAAAATTCTGTGCATTTTTTAAATAATTAATTTGAATATTTTAATAATTTTAATAATTAAAAAAAGTAAAAAAAAGGAAAAAGGTTGGGACGGATCTCAGTGATCCGTCCAAGGCCAATAGTTAATTTTTTTTAATAGTAGAGTTCCGTCCCATATAAAAAAAATTATTTTTTATTTGGGACGGAACTTAAAGATCCGTCCGGTAAAATAAAAAAAAATAATTTTTTATTTGGGACGGATCTTTAAGATCCGCTATAATATGCATATTCTCATATATGCTCTCATATATAGCATTGTTCTGTAGCGATTTTGCCAAAATATGAATAAATAGCAAACGACTGTGGATGCTCTAATGGTATATATATATATATATATATATATATATATATATATATATATAAAACCTATTATTCAGCTAACAGCAGCAAAAATGTCAAGTTGGAAGTGCAGATCTCTTTCTTTGTTTAAAAAAAAATCTTATTGACCCCTGCAGTGAAATATGGAAAGAAACTTGAGAATTCATCTATTACGTTCTTCTCAATTAGCTCTTAATGTGTTGGATTTGACCTAATGCAAAAGCACATGCCTCACTGTGCCTTGACAGTAGTGCGTGCGTAACTGATTTTTTTAATAGTAGAGTTCCGTCCCATATAAAAAAAATTATTTTTTATTTGGGACGAAACTTAAAGATCCGTCCGGTAAAATAAAAAAAATAATTTTTTATTTGGGACGGATCTTTAAGATCCGTCAACTATAATATGCATATTCTCATATATGCTCTCATATATAGCATTGTTCTGTAGCGATTTTGCCAAAATATGAATAAATAGCAAACGACTGTGGATGCTCTAATGGTATTCATATATATATATATATATATATAACCTATTATTCAGATAACAGCAGCAAAAATGTCAAGTTGGAAGTGCAGATCTCTTTCTTTGTTTAAAAAAAAATCTTATTGACCCCTGCAGTGAAATATGGAAAGAAACTTGAGAATTCATCTATTATGCTCTTCTCAATTAGCTCTTAATGTGTTAGATTTGACCTAATGCAAAAGCACATGCCTCACTGTGCCTTGACAGTAGTGCGTGCGTAACTGATTAATGAAACTTGCATGTGATGTGCTGGGTGATTAACAGCTTGCCCCTTAAAGTATCTCACGCAGTTCGCCAAGGCACATGCATGAGATAAAACTGTGTGATACGAGACTATTTTGTATGATAGATGGTCTGTGCTGTTTGAGGAGATTTAAAATATTTTAAAGTACTTTTTTTTTGCATTTTCTTGAACTCTTTTGTTTCATGATAAAACTCCTATTGAAAGGTGGCATGGTGCTTGAAAATTTGGATAGAATTTTCAGGTCACTTATCAAGTTTTTTATATCAATTGTGCTAGTGGCCGTCTGCTACTCCTACTGTTTAGCCTTTTGATCTGCACCTGGGCTTGCAGTCGGTCAAGCCTTTTGATCTGCACCTGGGCTTGCAGTCGGTCAAGCCTTTTGATCTGCACCTGGGCTTGCATTCGGTCACTTATGCATTCATGCATGTATAGACACTCAAAAAGTTGGAAATGAATGTCTATAACAATTTCACCTTCAGCAGACATGGAGTTTGATTTTAATGTTGCATGAAAATTACTAAATATATTAGCTTCACGTGATTGTGAGTGAGCATGGTAAATATTATCCTCTTTTAATTACATCTCTATGTTTCTACTTGTAGTTTAAATCTTTTTATGAACTTGGAACTTAGGCTAGTGCTTTATCCTAATGTGGTTCTTAGCTATGCAGAGATGAAACTAACCATTTATTGGAGTTATTGCGATCAAGGACAACTAATCTTCTTGAAGAAAATGGTCAGGCTGCAGGATTAAATGCATCACAAGTGATGCTAGGCCAGAATGATTGTAGAAGATCAACAAAAGATTTTGGTGTAAACTTTGACAGTCAGATGACTCCAAAAGCTTACAGTAAGGAGGAATTAATTATGTAATGATTTTCAAAGGGTACTTATTGGATAATCTTTAAAAAATTAATAGAAGTTTGTGTTATGTTACAATTTGTCACATATAATAGGTAAATAATGGTGGCTGTTCACCAATAGACATTGCAAAAGCTTACATGGAAGGACGAACATCCATATCTAGTTACGTTGGTCAAATTGGGAGATCAAAAAATGAAAAAAATTCAGTCTACACTGATATGCATCGAAGTTATCCTCTTCACCTGCGGCGAAGTCACCTTTGTGCTGGCCAGGTGCAGCTGTGCAGAGTGATAATGGCTATTCTACTCCTCCGAGAGGGAGTATTCTGAGCCGCCCTCAGACCCCTTATTCTGGTTCCCTGTTCTCTAAATCTACTTCCAAGGTTTCTCTATTTACCTTTTTTTTATATATTTCCTCTTGATAAATTGCGTATAGTTTAGAAGCATGCTTGATAATTGTTTTATTTTTATTTTTATTTTGTCTGTAAGTTCTCAGTTATGTTGAGAGAGCTAACCATTCACCAAGGGAAAGATCTTCAAGTCAAGTTTTTGGTCGTAATATGGTACTAGCTCATACTCTTCCTGTGTACTTTTTGCTTACGAATGTTTTGTCATTTTCTTTTCATTGCATTGCTCAATTCTGTTTCTTTTATCAGTTGCATTTATTTTCCAATAGAATGCATGTATGCATTTGTAGAAGCAAAACTAACAACCACGTACTTCATATCTTGTTATATCGGTTTTCTCATGAATGCTGATATTCTTTTAACAAGTCTAATAAGCAATATTGTGGAAAATGGAGCAAACTAGGTGGGCAGGGCTTTGGCTTTGGTGGCAAAAAGACACCAAAACTATTTTAAAAATAAAGAAAAAGAAAAAAAACGTAACTTGAAATATAATAATAAAACAAATAAACCAACTAACCAAGGATATATAAACGAAACAATAGAAAAAGATCACACTAAATTATGAAGTATAACAATAAACTCAGAATTATTAGACTATCTAGTGGAAAAATCTTGGCCTGGAGGTTGAGAAGCACATAGTTCAAGAGACTTCTATAAGATGCACCAAGATACTTGTGTTTCTAATTGTGCTGAATGCACCTAGATTACTTTTTCCGTAATTTTACTTTTTATTTCTTTGCGCAGCAGTCACATTGCCTGCCAATAAAGTTATTTTTATGTAAAGATTAGCAGAGACCCTGACAACCCTAGCTTTGTTATTTTCAATGAAGTCTCCCCAAGCCTTTATCAGTGGCTCTCAATTACATTCAGTGGTTTAAAAGCAAAGGCAAGCTCAAGGAGACAGACCCCTTGGCTGGGGTGGTAGGCACTGAAGGAGGTAAGCTTTGAGTGAATTGAGGCAGTGACTTAAAAAGTAAATAATTTATAATTACTATGTACTTATAACATATATTTTTACACTCTTTTCAGCAATTTATACACTAAAATGATGAAAAGACACAGCAAAAATCTTTTTATTTTAGGGAAAGGCCATAGCCTTCAATGTGGGTCATACAAAATTAGTGATTTACTGCATATGAATTATTAATGATATACACTAGAACTTTTGAAGAAAGCACTGAGGGATGGAAAGTATTATTCAAACATATTACTGAGTTTTAGGCTATCTTTGGCATTGGACTGAGTTTAGTCCACCTTTAGGCACTCACAATGATTTGATAATCTACAGCTGACTTAATTCAGTCCGTATTGTCCATAAATTTAGTCTGATGTCAATTGAGACATACCTTGGAGCAATTTTGGTCGCTGAAGAAAAACAGGAAAGAATGCTATAAACAAAAGGAAGAAAAATTGACAGTAGTGGTATGGCTCATCAAGATCTTGGATGATTGTTGGTGGGCCCACAAGTCTCAAAGAACCATCGGTGAAGGAGAGCCTATGGAGAGAATATGAGAACTACTTGGAGCATACAAAATCCTAAATTAAAAGAAAAAGTTCTTTAATGATTTTGGTGCCCGTCGATGATGGCCAGTGGTCACATATGATCAAGACCTGACCGTGTGGCTAGTGGGAGAGAGAGACAGATCAGAATATAATAAATAAAAAAACTATCCTGATACACAACTATTGCCAGGCGTGGCAGAGTAGCAAATCCTTTGCTCTTGCACGTGTGAGGTCAGTTGATGAGGCTTGGGACTTCAGAATGAGTGGTCATAAGGTCAAAGCCTTGTCACCAATGGCAATATTGAGAGGAAAATTTTCTCACTATAGTTAGGGAAGGTAGAATGGCCCCACCTTATACTAAAAGAAGTGGTTTAAATAAAGTAGAACTCATATCCCGTCATTACGGTTATGATTATCAAACATATTCTTTGTCGGAGGAGTTAGATGAGAGCCTGCATGGGCATGTGCCCACCGACATCCTCTTTATATGTTTTTAAATGAATTGCAAAAGGTGGGGGAGAGAACGGGCATCTTGTAGTTAGGTTCCTTTTGTAAAGTAACTAAGTTTTCACATTGATGTCACATATCATTATACACCTCAAGGATAATGAAGTGTCTCTTGTTTTCATTCGTATTTAGCTATATCATTGGTTCTAGTTATCTATATAAATATGCATTGGTTCTTAAAATAAGGGAGAGAGATGCTGCTTCTATTTTAGTAGAAGAGAAAAAATCCTTCTTACTAGTGAACTAGTGCCTAGTGCCTAGTGCCTACTGCATTGACGTATCTATCATATGATATAGTTCATTTGCTGTAATTTACCTGAGTTGCTTTTTGGTTTTGCAGAGGAACACAAGGATGAAGTCTGATATAGATTATGGCCCTGCATCTGCCAGTCCTGTCCATAACATATTTCAGAGGACTGCTGCAAGCACTTTGAAAAGAGCTGGCTCATCTAATCTGGCTACTTCTATCTCATTACGATCACATAATTCGGATACTACTAGTAGTTTATCTTCTTCACTAGACCTTTCTCAATCTTCTCATCAAATTCCCATCCCTGCCACAAACACCACCGAAAAACTTAAAAATAGGGATAATGGCTTCAGCTTCGGCTTTCCTCCTCTAGTTGCAACTTCGGCTGCCATTTCTGAGGCTCTACCTGCGCCCATCATGACATCACAATCAGTTACTGGCATGAAATCCGAAGCAGGGTGAGGAAAGCATTCCATCTTTCAAGTTTGGCTCCTCTGATTCAGAACCCTGTGATAGACTTGCCTTCACATTTGGATTCGCTGTGAACTCTTCAAGCACAGACAGTCAGACTCCAGATTTTAAGGTTGGAACTGGGAAAAAGCGCGACCTGTCTTTCAAGCTGATTGGTGCAAATGGCATTTGTTCTTAGTAATCACTGATTGCTTGGTTGTTGTTAAGGCTGACTGATAACTTGTTCCTTTAGATTTGATTCTGTACTACACCACACTTGTGTGGTAAATCAAATGGGAATTTTCGGTTTCTTTTAGTTCATGAGGTTCAAATTTTACTGTTGCATCCCCAATCGAGTGTATTTGAATAAGGTGTATGATGATGGCACATATCTGTTCATATTCTTTCAGATGCACTTTCACATAGATGGTATAAGTTGCTTTTCGCGGCATGAAGTTTGCTTTCATGTCGTTTTAATTTTAGAAATAGAAATTTTGAGTTGGGTTGTTCCAAATCATTTATAGAAAACAAAAATTTGTATATATACAAACACATAATAATTCCTATAGTTCCGTTCCATCTCATTCCTTGATCAAATAATCAAATCAATCTCAAAATAACTTTAGATGCATAATTAATCCTATAGGGGGTGTTCCGTAGGAATTAAATGGACCAAAGTTTGGGCCAAAATGTTGGGAGGCAACATCATGTTCTCATGTTCTGTCCGTGGTGATTTTTCCAATTTTTTTTTTTTTAAAGAAAATTGGACGCAGGACCTTGCGTCGGAAACATTCAGTGGATTTTTTTATTTCTTGTCAGAAGCAAAATGATTTTGCGTCCGACACATTTTTAAAAAATATTTTGATGCGTCCGACCTGTGTGTTTTAAAAAAAAAGAAAAAAAAAATTCTTTAAACGCAAAATCATCTTGTGTCGGAGAACAATTTTTTGGGGAATGGACGCAAGATGATTTTGCGATTTCTATATTTGAGGATTTTCTATTTCTTCTCTCAAATATAGACAGCTACTATAGCGATGTTTTCAAAATTTGGAAATATAGCGAACGGCTACAACGTGTCGTTGGCTATATTTTCCAAATTTTGGAAGTTCTTTGGAAATATAGCGAACCGACTACAAATGCTCTAAGAAAGTGAGGAAACTTCTAATTTGACTTGTACTCCTTCCTTCAGGAATGCTTGCATTTTATCTTGTTCGATATGGTTGTATTTTTTATTGTAAGTGTAACTGGGTTGTATGTAGACAACTGCAATTAAAATGCCCTTTGGGGAGATGTAGATGAATTTTAGTTAGCAAATTTGTTCACAAGTTGCAATTTTGAAGTAGAATATTCTTTTACTTATACCCGCAACTTCTCTTACAAAATTAGGGAATTCGTGTGTGAAATGTAACAGCAGCCAGATGCAACGGATCTCCCAAACTGATTGAGATATTTTTAACATATAGTGTACAACTTGGATGCCAATGGACGTATCACAACCTCAACTATCAGATAACACGTCTCCTTCACTGTGCCAAAATTGTTTCACCTTCCTTTTCAAAAGTGCACAGGAGAAAAACTTCAAATTAATACATAATAGTAATAGAGAGCTAACTTTATCCCTATCACTTTCAGCACCATCAATATCAAACAAATATCACCCTCACCCAGACTTTGCGAAAGGAAAATTTCAGCCAATAAATTAATATTTAACTAACTAAACTCAATAATATAATTATTATAGTTGACGAAATTATTTATTTATTTGTTTACCAATTTGCATTTTGTCACCGCCGCCCGCTACTTTGCTCGTCTTCAGTTGGCAATGGGGATGAAGAAGGTGGGGAAGTACGAGGTGGGCCGTACGATCGGAGAGGGAACGTTCGCGAAGGTGAAGTTCGCGCGCAATTCGGAGACTGGGGAGAGCGTGGCTATGAAAGTTCTGGCGAAGTCTGCCATTCTCAAGCACCAGATGGTCAATCAGGTTCGGTTGTGTTGAATTGTTGGAAAAAGCTGTGTTCTTTGTTTGGATTTTGTTTTTTGTTATGGGTTAGGGTTTCGCAGATAAAGAGGGAGATTTCGATAATGAAGATCGTGCGGCATCCCGGCATTGTGAGGCTGTATGAGGTGTGTATTTGAAATATATGTAATGGCTGTAATGCAAAAGAACTATGCTAAAGTTTCGCCGAAAAGGAGAGAGAACCAAAAAATAAAAAATAAAAAATTACACCCTCGATTTGATTTTGCAATTTTAACTGCCCTAAACTTTCATTTTTCCATGTAAAAAGATGTTGTAGGGTAGCTCAATTTGGGCAATTGAGATTACCAAATTTTGATGGAAAAGGGAAATTTTTGGGTTCTTCTTTGAAAGGTAAATGCTATGTGCACGAGCTTTCTGCGCAAACCTTGTTACACAAGTTGATGCGACACAATTTCCACTGTATTGCATGGATCTCTAGAAAGGTTTGTTGAGATTATACCATGTCAGCTTATGGAGTAAAAGCTCATGCATATAACTAGCCTTTTTCAAAATTTAGAGTAGATAAATTACAGGATCAAATTGAGGGTAGTTTTTGGCCTTTTGGAAAAATTTTGGGGGGGTGTTTTTGTTGTATTTTAGCCTTAGATGGTGTTCCTGATTTGGTAAATATTTTTTTGTAGGTTGATGGAATGCAATTTTTGTTATTATTGTGTTTTTTTTTTAATAATTAGGTTCTCTCAAGCCAGTCGAAGATTTACATTGTATTGGAATTCGTTTCTGGAGGGCAGCTCTTTGATAAAATAGTAAGGCTGTTGATTTTGAAATCATTATCTTTTATTTTCCATCATTAGAGAGATGATAAATTTGAGAATGGTTTTTTGACATGATTTTAAGGTAGAATAGTAAGGTTGTTGATTTTGAAATCATTATCTTTTATTTTCCATCATTAAAGATGTGATAAATTTGAGAATGGTTTGTCGGCATGATTTTAACCCCCTTTTTTTTAATCTCCTGCTGAATATCTGGTTATGGAAACTATGGGTAGGAATGGAGCTTTTTGATTCTCCTAGACTATATGCTAAAATACTAGAGAAACTGAAAGATGAATGATTTGGCATAGGGGAATCACATTCAAATCTCAGGTGAAAATGAATCCTAGAACCAAACAAAATGCCCTTTGAGATGAATGTATGTATCTAGTTGTAAGGTCATTGTAAGGATTTTATCGCACATAAATGTTTCTTATTATGCATGTATTGATGATGCTTCTCAATTTGATGGTCTCGGTTTAGCATTTATAGCAAGTTCTAGTTAGAAATTTTATTGAAGTTATCAAGTGACAATACACTATGTTAATAAAGGAAATTAGGTTAAAAGAAGGAACCATGGAAAATTTGCTACGCTATTAAACTTGATTATGTAGTCCCTCATATGAAGGCTCTGTTTGGCATTACTTTTGGATAGTGCTTTTGGGTCTGAAAGTTCTTTCATGCTCAAAATAGGCTCTTTTATGCTCAAAATAGGTGTTTGACAAACTTAATTAGAACTGTGTTTAATCAAAGCACTTTTTCTAAAACTACTATGTTTAGCATTTTTCTCAACGCACCTAAAGTGGTGTGTTTAGCTTTTCAAAAAGTGATTTTACTTAGAAAAATTTGAAGTCAAACTTAATTCTTTCTTATAGTACTTTTGGTACCAACACTTTTCAACTGAAGCACTTTTCGTTCACACCAATACCCAACAGAGCCTAAGTGGAAGTATTTGCTCCAAAGTAATGTAGTGTACGAGGACAATCAACAACTAGCTTATTGTTGCTTACCTAAAGGTTGGTACCAAAAGTAGTGATAGAACCTCCAATTTTATCTACCCTCATCATAACTATTCTATATCACATTTGAAACTCTCCATACATTAATGCTCGCTACTTTTAAATTGCTCTTGCACAAATAAGGGTACCATAACCATCATTATAGTTTATTCATCTAGTTTATATTCTCAAGAAATTTAAAGCTTAACACAAAGCCTACATAGCATAGCTGTGACAAGCCAAACACAATCCAACTTCAAAAAACGAGTATTTTGTTTAGTTATTGGTCCTAATTTTAAGTGTTTTCAAATAGGTCTCCCAACTCCCCAATTAGCATTGTCAACTGTTGGGTTGGGTCTGGTAGTGTGGTAGCCGTTCCTACCATATGGCAACGGGTCTAGGTCCGGGTTCAGGGTCTAATCATTTTTTCCCATTTGCAGCCCAGATCTAGATCAGTTCCAGATTTTAACAAACCTAATAATACACAACATTAATTTTAATTTTAATGTTTACGAAATATTTCAATATTCAAATTTATCACATATTTTTTTTTAGCTAGAGGACCGTGTGAATTTGCTACAACTTAGTGAAAGTGGAAGTAAAGATAATTAACATTAATTTGGTTATAGAAAATAAAAGTATGACATGCAAATTGGGATTAAAAAAAAAGATTGCAAATCCTTTATCAAGCCATATGAACAATGCACTTCATTATTTTGCATTTACATATTAAATTTTATTTTATATCAAAAAAAAAATTGAATCTTTGAACTCATACAATATGGATCAACTATCTTGTAATATACTAATCTTAAGTAACTGGTCTACCACCGGGGCTCCAGTCGGGTTGGGTCTAAAATCACCGGACCCTGATCTTACCCATCTAGATCCGGGTCGGATCCTGTCCATTATCGCGGGTCAGGTTTGGGTAACGAGTGAATTTGATAGAGCTAATCCCAATATTTTCTATTTGGTCCCCCAACTTAGCACTTTCAAACTTAATATGTCCAATTTTTAAATTTTTGTTCAGATATAATTTTACTTTGGTTAAATGCTAAATAGAGTTGCCAGAGTCCTAAATATCCTTAATTACTATTTTTAGTAGGAATACTCCTCCAACTGCCTTCTTTACTCTTGATATATCATATACCAGATACTCCTCAATTGTCCTCTTTTACCTGAACAACCACAAGACCATGTTTCCTTGTATTCTTCAAAATTTCAAGCTTTCCCCTGGGCGTGATCATTTCCATATTGTAAATCAAACCTGTATTGTTCGAGAAGAAGATGAAACCATATATCCCTTTCCATCTCAAAACAAAGCGCATATTACAATTTAATTAGGAGTTAGATAGAGTGGTTGGAAAGAAGCATCAGATATGGAGAAGTGAAACTAGAGAAGAGGTAGTGGATGGGGGAGAAGCTAAGGATCTGCTTGCAAAGGAGGGGATCGATGAGGACAATGCGTTGAGGGGAGGAATCAAAAGGCGTAATTGGTGAAGAAACCCATATATAATGGGTTCTTTTAGGAAGGAGAAAAAATATTAAGAAGAGGTATAATGGGAATTAATTTAAATCCTATTTGGAAAAGAAAATGAAGGCAATTTAATAGTAGGGGACGAATTTGAGTTACAATAGTTAAATTGTGGGACCTTATAGCCAATACTGGGATTTGAAGTACCTATTTGGAAATACATGAATTAAGGTCTGACATCTAGAAATCAATTATAGAGCTCTCAAAATCTAAATCATTTCCAAATTTCTTACTCTTTAATTTCGACGACCGAGAGATGAGGCTTACATTAGAACTTAGAAGTGGCCAAGAAATTATTTGAAGGTTTGATAAGCAAGGTAGTGGACCTTATGGTCATCTATAAATGTTTAAAGAAGCAAAAATTTTAAAAATATGTATACAAAACTTTGGGTGGCCTCTTGTCTTGCCCACCCCTTTCCATTAATGCTTAAGCACCTTTTCCTTTAGGGAGTGTCTGGTAGCTCCAATTGAAAATCCAAAGATGGAACTTAGTTCCTTAGAAAGGTTTCCCGTGAGTATGTTTCAAGAAAATAGGCTTGGATGGATGTAAAAGTGACAAACCACTTTTTTGGTTTGAGTTGTAATAGTATTGTTGAGAAAAATAGTTCCAAGTTGCTCTCAGTGTTTGGTTGCTTGTACATTTGAATTTGAGATGAGATAGAATCACCACATTTAAGAGGATTGAGCTTACCACCTCCGAAAGAATCAAGTGCCGACAAAAAGCGCAATGGTGAAGGACGAAACTGCAGATCAAACTCTGGAAAAAAAAATGTTGTTGCCAATACATATTTAAAAATGTTTTCAAGTCTATGTTGAGATTTAGCCATATTGGTTTGTTACAATATGTTGATAGCGAGCCATTGGATTCATACAATAATATTACGTAGCATAGTTTTTTTTAATGTTTTTGTAAGTATAGAACCATACCGACTACTCTACATGCGGTGGCACGCTACAAATATGGACTAACTGAATAGGAAAGCTCAAAAAACATCTAAAAAAAACTCCTAACAAAGACCATGGACACATCACATTCTGCTCCTTTGTTGGCCCCATGAAGAACGTGGCACACCCTCACATCGTCAAAGAACCCGAACCTCCCTGCATTGGAGATCAAAATTGAGGGCAAACTAGATAGAAACGGTTAAGAAGCTCACAAACTTTCACTCCATCACACTCGACATAACACATCTACAAGCTAAAAACTCAGCAGCTTCGCTGACTGTTGAATTAGGTTATAACTGTCGGATTTTGATATCATGTGGGCCTAAGAATTTTGATTTCGGATTTCGAATGTTGGATTTTATGGAAATTTCAAAATATTTAATAAATTTTGGGGTGCCATGTTGGTTTAAAATATATCTCTAAAATATGATTTACATAACCTATACTGACACTATGCATTCACAATATCATCTATGTAACTTAAGCAATATTGATAAGTTAATATCTTCTACAGAGAAAGAAAGGGAATGCCACATCGGGAAGGGGAAGAGACTTCGATGAGAAGGGGTGATGCAAGTTGGTTGTCGTGAGTAGAGGATTAGATGAAAAGAGAGTGAGATTGTCAGATAAGAGAGAGGAGAGGAGGTGGGAGAAGATGAAGCATTGTTACCTACTTCGCCAAAACCCATCTGAAATTTGAACTGGGTCGCGCGATCCATTCAGGGTCCATTCGGTATCCAGATTGCTAACTTCTCCTATTCAAGAAAATGTCCACAAAAATGACGCAATAGATTATGTTTCTATTGTAGAAAATATCTACAAGAAGTATATTCAACAAGCATATTTTACTAGTGTCACGCCCTGCTTTCCACTATACGAAAATACCGGCACACAACTGAGGCCCAGCGAATGATATACATCATTCATAAGCTGTATAATTATAAGCTCAATAAGATATTTATAATACATTCATGCAGGCAAATATAATGATTACATGAGCTGGAAATAGAATAACCATCATCTGGGTAATACATCAATATTTTCGGGAATACAAGGTACCTGAATTAAAACAGTATGATAAACAGTTCACTATAACAACTAGATAAAATAGCGACTGAAAAAAAACAACATGAAGTAGTAATAATGCAGCAACGATCGTCTAGAAGATCTGTTCGTCAGGTCCATCAGTACCTGTATAATTATTAACTCAAAGAAAATGGAAAAGTACCCGTTAGAGCAAGCTTCGGGCAGCAAGTAGCAACAGACAAGGAAATAATAAAACATGATATAACAAGGAACAAGAAACAGAAACAAGGAACCATATGATCAAGTGCGATACAAGTAACAAATGTAAACTTGTAACTAAAACGAGAGACATGAAAACAGGATTTCAATGTAAACTTGTAAACATGATTCATGTAAACTGGTAACTTGTAAACGGGAACATATAAACATAGAAACGGGAATCATGTAACTTGTATATGTGAATCATGTAACTTGTAAACATGAATCATGTAATCGAGAATTGGGAATCGTGTAATCAAGAATTAAGAATCATGTAATCAAGAATCAAGGGTCATGTAATGAAGAGTCAAGGATCATGTAATCAAGAATCGTGTAACCAAGAATTAAGAGTCGTGTAATCAAGAATCATGCTTAGTGTCAATCTCGAGTCTATCGATTTTATTAACTTATTAAATGCATGCAATCCTGTGTCTCATATCACAAGTTCGGGTTCATATCAATTATGTGATGTTTAGACTTAAGTAGTGAATTCTATAGAATTATATACTCGGATCTTCTAGTGATAGTATCAAGACATGTAATCAAGAATCATGTAATCGAGAATTGTGCAATCAAGAATTGTGTATCAAGAATCAAGAATCAAGAATCAAGAATCAAGAATCAAGAATCACTATTTCGGAAAATACGGGCCCCCTTCCGAGTATACTCCCTTATATTGTCTACTACTAACCCGTACCCTTATAATCCCGTCTTGTTATTCTTTTATAATTAATTAATCATGAACATACAGTCGGTGCAATCAGTGAGAGGAATAGTGGTATCAAGAGATGACGCAATACATGATATAGAGTCATGACGGTAATCAAGAAAATATCAAGTGGTAGATGCAATGCATGATATCGAGTTGATATAATACATTCTAAGGACAGTAGTTAGGTATACCAGTCTATTCTTTATGGGTCTCATGTTCAGGTAACAATATATGGTCAAGTTCTTGGGCTTACAACTCGACTATAAAATCCTTATTAATTTCAACAAAAATAATAATCTCATTCTTGTCTGTGTCTACTAGCAACCAGGATTTTATCAGATCATAATAATAACAGTAGGTTGCATTATCAACTAGTTTACTAGATGCATTTTAAAAACATATAATGTGAATACTCCGACGTTACAGTACTAAAATGCCAATAACTTACAATCAATAAATCCGATTGTGAAACCGTAAGATGTTTTGGATTCTAGACTCGATGGACTACAATTTTTATTGACAAAGTTCTCAATTTTGATAAAGGAAACTAGGTCAAATTTTTAGTGCAAGGTCAAGAAATTTAGAGATAACAAAGTTGAATATTCGATATTCGATAATACGATTCAAAGTGTGTTAACAGTTCAAGATTTGAATCAATAGCATGGAATAAGTAACTAACAAGAAAATATGATGATAACTAGGCTACTTGCTGTGAGTTCAAGAAAATGCTTGCCTTAAAACGACGTTTTTTCGTGCAACGAGAATCACAGGATGAAGATGAAATTACATGAGCTCGATAAAGTGAAATGGAAGGTTAATATCTTGAACTTACAACCGCAGCGATGGAGTTTGGCCACGAGTGCATGACTGCAACTTAACGGCAGTGAGAGCAACGACAACTATGTTGGTGAGCGACGGTAGTAACGAACACCACAAGAGAGCAGCGGCACGATCGACGGCAGTAACACTTTGTACCCAAGTCTGTCAAGTTATGGCCATGATAACAAGCTCCAAAGCTTGAAGAGATAGCTAGACACCTCCTAAAGCAAGCAACAACCTCGAGATGATGACAACAACAATGACACGTGCACCCAACGTACACAACAACACATGTAGACTACGACAACGGCAGCACGTGCAATGATGGAGTTGAGGCACGGGCAACACAAGAGATGCCGGCGGCAGCGAACACTAGAGACAACAGCACTCACGGCAAGAGACACAGCACACAACAACAATGAGAAACAGCAAGGCAGAGAGCGGGCATCAACTTGACACCAATGTCGAGATCAAGAAACGGCAGCACGGGGACTTCGGCATCACTGCGGGGTGATTGGGGCTGCGGTGGTCAGGGAAGGTGCGGCGAGTGCGAGGTGGGGTTGCAGTTGGCAATGGCAGTCGGTGGTGATCAGTGATGGCGGTTGTAGGTGAAGTCGATGGCAGTGGCAGGGGCTTGACGATGGTGCGCTCGAGCGGGGGATGAAGGCAGGGGCAATGGCAAGGGGATGAGGGGGTGCTTGCGGTGGTCGTGGTGGCTGGGGGCGAAGCCGTCGAGGGGGAAGGGGCGGCAGTCGACGGGAAGCTTGCAGGCAATGGGTTGGAGCAAGGGGGAGAGCTCGAGCATTGGTGAAGGTCGGCGAGGCTGATGATGGGGGACGACGAGGACGGTCGAGTGGTCGTCGCGAGCACGAGGGCAGAGGTCGAAGGTGAAGATGAAGGACGTCGAGGAAGGAGGGGAGCAGCAATGGCAGGTGGTGGTGACAGGGTGAGGAAAAATTGGCGGCACTGAGATGGCGGTGGGTTCGGAGGTTGATGCAGTGGAGGAGGCAGTCGACGAGGGTGATGAGATGGGTTCTCGAGGTTGAGGGTGATGGGGAGTTGACGAGCGGCAGTCGTGGGGCGATTGTTGTCGTTGGATTTCGGCTGACAGAAGAAGGAAGAAAGAAGAAGATGGAGTGAGGATGAGGGGACGTGTATATGTGTATATATATAAAAATAAGAAGAGAGAGACAGTGTATGAAGAGAGAGGCAGCATGTATGTCTATATCTATATATATATATATATATATATAATATATATATATATATATATATATATATATATATAATATAAGGAGAGAGAGAGAGGCTACATGTGTATTATTATATATATATAATATGTATAGAGAGGGGTGGAGGCAGCAGTGTAGGAGTAGGAGTAGGAGGTGTGAATATAATATATATAGAGCGGGGTGGTAGTAGGGGGAGGCATTTAAAAGCCGTAAAAATAAGTTGGGGGTTATGGAGTTGGCTGAGAAGGGGTTCGGGGTAGTGAATAGGGTTATGGATATTAATTAGGATTATGATTAATCAGGGTTTAAATTTTAATGGAAAAATTTGCAAAAATTTAGAATGGATCGGAAAAATATATGAGTTCTAATAAGAATGAAATAATGCTCAGTAAAGAGTCCAAAGAGAAGAAAAGAAATAAAAATTGATCTGAAAACTGAAATACAAAAATTTACGTAATAAAATACATACAACTGAAACAGGGGGTTACAACTAGGTAATGTATATTAAAAAAAAGAATAACAAGAATAAAGAAGGGAAGATGTTGATAAGATTTGTTAACAACTAATTGCATAAATAATAACAAAAAATTGTTAGAAAAAGAAGAGATGGATATTGATAAGATTAGTTTAAACTTCAATATTAGTTTAAATTTTTGTTATTGTCATTTTATCAAACATAAAATGAAATTTAAGGCGTTTATTGTTTGGAAAATTTATCATATTTTTTTGTTGAATAGTTATTAGCAAGAGAGAGAACGCTTGGTTACAATAATAATAGTTGTACACTAAGAGATCTTGTTTGCTAATCACAGTTATGTACACTTGTTTATATGTATATAGCGAACCAAAATCATACCAACTAAGCCTACCCCCAATGAACCACGAATTTACAACCGCAAAATCGTACCTGTACCACGTACCACGAACCGCAAAATCGTACCTATACCACGAACCGAGAACCAGGTAACATTGAGATGAATAGGGTTGATGGTGCGTTCGTCGATGTGAGATCAGGGGAGTGGGCTTATCTGTGAGAAGGGGCAACTTCGCTAAGGTGAGTTGGGTTCGCGGGGTTTGGCCAATGACCGGTTAGTCCAAGAGGATGACGGTGATTACCATAGTGGTGTCGTCAATGACGAGTGCAGAAGGGGGTGAGAAAGAGAAAGGGTGATGTTCTCTCTCTTTTGTCGAAAAGTTAGTTGGAACCTTCATCAACAACGAGGTTGTTATAGATTGCGGCATAAAATGGTGAGGTCCATTATGGATTGGTCAATAGTCTTAAAATCTGTGTAAAAAAAGTGAGATCTGGCAAGCAAGCCATGTGATCACAGTCATTCTTGTATGAGATCAGGTGCTTTTTGAAATTTCAAATTTGTTTTTGAATTTCAAATTTTGGTGTGTTGAATTGGATGGGCTTTGGTGTTCTTGGGACATGTGATATTAAAGTGAAATATGTGAGTTTTCAGCCCATGTGGTTTTAAGGTGAGGTTTGTGAGATGCCACCATTATGTTTGATGTGTGTCGTGCCAAGCGGTTAATATGTGAGTTGTCACATTTATAGTAGATGTGTGAGTTACTCTTGATGTGGCAGATGTGTGTTGCATTATCCTAAATATGCTAGGGTGGTGCTTCAAAAAACTTGTTGCAAGTTCCACAGACAACAATTCCAACTTGGAGAAGAACAAGTTAGATTGTAGTTTATTGTAATTAAAATTTTGTTTTTCAAAGTCCCATTCATTTTTTATGTAATTCATTTCGTTATATCTTATCAATGAAACACAATGGGATAATTTTTTCACTTTTTACTCATAAAAAACTTGAGTATTGATTACAACCCAAATTTGTGAAAATCAACACGAAACACACAAAAATAAATGAATAATGCAAAACATGCATAGTACATCAAAATAAACACAATTCATTTTTAGATAGACAATCGGATTGGTTGGGTTTTAGAAGTTTCTATTGTCAAGCTGATTGAAATACCAATTTCATAATAGAAAATAGGCTAAAGTTAAAAAAACCCCACTGAACTTTGGGCCATTTTAAAAAAACCGCACTAAATTTTTTTTTATTTAAAAAAACCGCACAAAACTATTGTTTAAAAAAAACACACTTTAACGGAGTTAGGTTTTCGTTAGGCTAAATTTAAAAAAACCACATTCATCTTTCATTTGTGTTTAAAAAAACATCACTTAACTAATCATATGTTTAAATAAACCTCTCTGAACTAACCCTAACCGTAAACCTAACCCTAACCCTAACTCTGCCAGTGTGTGTTTTTTTAAACAATAGTTTTGTGCGGTTTTTAAATTAAAAAAACTTAGTGTGGTTTTTTTAAAATGGCCCAAAGTTCAGTGGAGTTTTTTAAAATTTAGCCTATAAAATATCGGCCAAAATTTTGAACCCGAAATTTTAGCTGGAATTTTGCCCTTAATTGATATGACTGTTATTTTATGTTGTCAGTATTCCACAATGTCTAAATCTGAAATTTCGGGCCAAATTTCGGACGTTTCGGCTGAAACTTAAAAGAAAGAGCCAAAATTGCAAGCTCAAGTTTAGCTTCAAAAGAAAACTCAACCCTTAATTTCAGCAACCATGGATCCACTCATGTCTCTAAAGAGCACTCTAGTTGTTCCAACTTTGGAGTAGTAATCAAATACCTCCTCAATATTGGCCTTGTCCAAAGTCGGGTTAAGCCATTTCCTCGGTAGATGGACTTTAACAACTTCCACTAAGCCCTCCTCTCCTGTCCACCCCATCTCAGCCTCCTCCGCCCAGTCCCAAGCTCTACTAACCAAAGCGTCCACTTTATCTTCAACGGAGTTGAATGCCACTTGGTTTTGATACTGTCACAACAACCTTGATGCATTTAATCATCACCTTAAGAAGTATATTGGAAGATTGTAAAGTTAAGGCCAACCATACTACATATTATAGTTATTCATTATAAAATTGTAAAGTTTAGGCCAACCAAGACTAATATAAATATGTTAAAAATTAAGTAAAATGATAAAACCTCTATAAACCAAAATTAAGGAAAGGGAAATATGAAGTCAACCACTATCCTTGTTGATGTCAAGCTTCTAACACCAATTGGTAAGCATAGTCAATACATGTGGTACGGTAAGGGCTCAGATCATACATGAATTATGTTTCTTCTATCATACCATTGCCTTTTTGTGATCATGAGCATTGCCACTAACACCGATCCGATACTACCGATATCGACCCCGATCCGAATATTTTGAAAAACCCTATCCTGCTCCTGATCATGAGTTCTAAAACCTTGATTAATTTAACTACTTCTCTTCAAACTCCCATGCAAATTTAATTTTTACTCTTATATTTTGGCAATGCAAGTAACTAATATATTTATTGTATAATTTTCTAACTCCCTCTCTATCTCTACACACACACACACACACACACACACACACACACACACATATATATGCATACATGAGAAAAGGGAAGGAAATGTAACATAGGAGGAAATTTCCTCATGTAGCACCCTAAAAATTCTATCCCCTCCCAAATGCATGATTCACACCAGTCAAAATGTTGAAACATATCATAAAACATAAGAGGAAGAAATATTATCAAAGTTGGATATGTTTTCCCCATGCATTAAGTAGTCGCGATTGTTCTATTGCTGAAAAACCGTTCTTTTTGCAACCTCATTGATGAGAGGGAATAACATATTCAAATGCAGTGATTTTTCATTACTCTATGTTTTAGGGTATGATGATCAATTTGAACTGTGTGCATCGTGAATTTCGATAGCGGGGATTGAGTTATTAGTGCGCCATAGGAGGGAAGTTCCTCTTATGCCATAGGACCTTCTGTAATCTCTCTCTCTCTCTCTCTCTCTCTCTCTCTCTCTCTCTCTCTCTCTATATATATATATATATATATATATATATATATATATATATGTTACTCAAGAAAGTGCCCAAACTCATCCTACCTCATTTGTATAGCGTACCACTCAGAGTGGTGTACCACGATTCGGTATCCGTACCACAAACTGAAACGTACAACGACTCTGGTAACACTAGTTCAAAAACTTGCACATTGATTGTCATAGCCAACATTATTCCAGTTCATCTCCGAAACGAGGTGCTTTGCATGTTCATTAACAACTTTTTTATAAGAGGAATGACTGCATGACATTTGTCTGGGGAATTCATAAGGGGATAATGCATGAAACATCCTTAGTTATCTTTCACTGTTTCCTTAAGCATATTCACTGGTTAAAATTATCAAGAGTTCTATATCGTATGAAGTTTCATAGGGTTAATGGCTTACAGGAACTCTCTCATACATGCAATCCCCATATTATCCTTGGTCAACCATTTATTATTTTTACCATGATAAGGCAATATGTAGATAGATCGATTCTTGGTTCAAATATGATTGAACTTCTTGGAAATATAATAAGAGGACAAAAATAGAGTTGCAAGAGGAAACGAATTTAAGCCATGGCAATTAGTTGGAAGAAGAGATAATGAAGGGAAATGAGGTGAGCTTAGCATTAGGTTGGAGGATTACTTTTCCATGGAATGAAAGATGAAAGGAGAGAGAATAGTATTAAACTCTGAACATTAGACTTCTAGCCACTTTCTCTCCACATCCTCTGATTTCTAAAAGGAAAAAATGGTGAGAAAAGGAGTGCTGTAGTGTTAGTATGAAAAGCAGAAGAACAATGTTTTTCCTTGGGATTTCTCTTCCAACATTGAAGTTCATGGCAAACAAACATCCCCTTTGTGCAATTAAAATAAAAGATACAATCAGTATTGTCAACTGTAGTTCACTTACCTCAAGTGAAAGGTAACTTGTAATAAACTTGGCTGCTAGTGTAGAGCTCTAGAAAGGGGAGGGGGTGAAAAGGGCCAGGTTACAGATTTTCTAAAATCGAATGAGATGAAGATCAACTAAAAGTAAACAACAAGTATTGAATGACATGCACAAGCAAACAATAACATTAAAGTGCAATGAAGAGAGGACAAGAACGCTAAGAAATTTTCTAGTGTTCAATGCTATTTCATGCTTACTCCATCCCCAAGGCCTTCCGCGGGATTCTACCAAGAACTAAACTGAGCTAGTTAAATCTAAACAAAACCAAGAGTTACACTACAAGAGTGATGAAACTGATCTCCATCAAGCGAACATGCTTCTTTATCCATAAGAAGCCTCACATCCCTCAAGAGAACACTCGGTCACTCACAAATCATTGCACACTCTTAGGAAAAACTAAAAAATAATATAGTTTTCTCTTACAATTGAAGTTGAAGGTCTAAAATCTTAAGTATTGAGAGACAAGTCAATATTAGATCTCAAATCACTAAGAATTTGGTGGTTGAAGATTACTAATTTTGACAACAAAGGATTGATCAAAATGTCATTTGAATGGTGTTGAGATAGGGTCCAAAAAGCAATTAGCCGTTTGTGAAAGAAGCCAATAGGAGGGCCAAAAGAGGGAACAACCATTAGGGAAACAAGCCAAAGCGAAAATGCTCGTCATTCATTGAGATTGTTAGGTATGACATCAAAATATTTTCCTTCTTTTGAAATGCAAATCTAACTGGTTTTCCATCTTTTTGGGGTCTAGAAAAATGAGTATGGTTAAAATCATCATTGTATAGGATATCAAGTGGGTGTATATGATTTGAGCTCGTTAAACATGCTTTTTTACCTCTAATACCTTAGATGTCCATGTGACAATATATTCCTAGTAAAGAAAAGTTTTAGTGAATTACTGATATTTTTAGTTTTAGATTCCAAAAATTCTCATCTTTCATCTTTGATTTTAACCACAAGCTCGCATCTTGCTTTATCTCATAAAAGCACATGATTTAACTGTATCTAAGAGATATCTCTTAGATATGCACCTAATTATGGAATATTCATTAGCAACAAAAGGAGCTTGAGTCATTATTTTTTATCTCATAAAAATACGAGTTAAAAACTCTATTTTTGGGAGAGGAGAGTTAAATACTCTTGGGACAGTAGCTAGATGATATGAGTTATACTAATATGTAGATCTTCCGCAGGTTCATCTAAGAAAGCTTGGTGAGAGTGAATCTAGGTGCTACTTTCAGCAACTTATTGATGCGGTTGATTATTGCCATAGTAAGGGTGTCTACCACAGAGATTTGAAGGTCTGTTGAATTTCATATTTGATTGTTGTAGTTTTTTACTTCCGACAATATGGCATGAACCTCTGATGATTGTGTTACATGTGTAGCCTGAAAATCTTCTTCTTGATTCCCAAGGAAAGCTCAAAGTTTCAGATTTTGGTCTTAGTGCGTTACCGCAGCAAGTAAGCTCACTTGTCTTCTCTCTGACATGTAGTAAATATCTTCACTTCACCTCTAATATATGGTGTGGTTACTTCATTTGATTTCAGGGAGTTACTCTTCTTCATACGATGTGTGGGACACCGAATTATATTGCTCCTGAGGTACTCTATCCTTCAACAGCTCGAAACTTTATCATACTAGTTTATAATTGCTTCATTATGCACATGCACCCACCCTTCGTGGAGATTCCATACATTTGCATGTTCATGGAATTTTGTGTCCCCTCCTCTCATGGAGGTTCCATACATTGTTAGTGGAATATCTTTTTGTTTGTTTGTTTGTGTTAATGGGATATCATTTTGTTGTTTGCGTGTGAGGTTCCATACATTTCCTTGTTAATGGATTTTTTTTGTTTTTTAGTTTGTATTAGTACTGCGTGCTGCGTGCTTACCTGGATTTCATATAGTTGAAATGGGATGTTGAGATAGGTGAGAGACTGTGTTCTATTGATAGCGTAAGAAATGAGTCTGGAAAGGAAACATGAAAGGATGTAAAATGAAACTTTGATCGAGGATAGAGTGGTAGTAACAGAGTTGAAGAGCCACGAGGATAATAGGATTTGGCCAAAGCAAACCTGGATTGAAGCACACAGTGGTAGTAACGTAGTTGTAAGAGCCACGAGGATTATAGGATTTGGCCAAAGCAAACCTGGATTGAAGCACTAAAGCAAGGGCATGGTAGTTCTTTTTGATATAGGAATTGAGTTAAGAAGTGATGATCCGAAAAATTTGGGATGAGGTAGCTTTCTTGTTATTATTCATCCATGTATTCTTAATGGTGCACGTGACTTTGGTTGATTGGCATCACTGTAGTTGTCATATTTGGAATGATATTTACCCGAAAACGACAGGATTTTTAAATGGCATATCTGTGGCGAACCCATTCAAATGACGGTTGGGGACATTAGACATGCCAGGAGACATTTAAAACACTACGTAGTTTCTAAATTAGACATGCGAGAAGTTTGGGATGAGGCTTGCTTTCACATTATTACTCCTACATCTATGCTTAATGGTGCATGTGACTTTTATTGACATGCATCAGTGTAGGCTTCATATTCTGAACCTAACCCTTACCTCGTATGAGTTGGTAGGAAGTAAAAGCTATCCAATTTGAAATCCTGAAAGGGAGGCCTACATATTGGAAATTATATCCTCTCCTAGAACTATATAAACTAGGTAATTTTCAGTCATCTATTAAAACATTCAAATGGTTGGACATCACCAGTATGAGTCACATACGAAGTTTTCAACTTGATGGAAGGGGCCTAAAATCGGTGCATATCCTTTACAATTAGACTACCTTCACACTTTCTTCCTGTTTGCTTATACCATCTGCAATTTTGTATTTTTCTTTGATGGATAATAAAATTTAGATGACTACATGTATACATGGCATAAAACTCAAACAATATGGTCTATATCATCAATTTGAGGCGATTATATAAATTCTAATATGCAGTTGGTTATCGTCCAAGTTGTTCAAATACATCTTCTTAAAAAAAGGTCTCATAGCATCACCTACGGGTTGCTTTGCAATCTCCTGGTACAGGCCATATTCGGCTGAAAGACTTAAAATACTTGCTTATGCATGCAACTCAAACTATGTTCATGAAACTGGATAACGTGACTCCATTCTTTGCCTACGCCATCAGCTGCAACTAGCAAATCAAGTCAGTTGTCATAATTCATCAAGTTTCATGAACCAGTAGGACTGTAGGAGGAAGTTCGGTAAGTCAAAACAATCCATTTTCTATGCTAACATTTTGGTTAAATTTGTATAAATTATAAAATGCATATTACCACATTGTATCCTGACTGGTTTTCCGAACAATGCATGCAAAAGCAAGAGATATTTCCGAACAATGCACGCAAAATCGACAAAAAACGTTGTACTTAGTCCACAAAATATGTCGAAACAAGTGAACAAATAAGTCCAAAAGGTCGACTTAGAAAAGTGGACAAATAAAGTCCAAAACAGAGATATTTCCGATTTTTGACTGGATTGACGAAAATGGTGGATTATAACCTACAAAATGTGGCCAAATAAGTGAAATTTTGTAGTTATCAAAATCGGCTAAAAAGAGTGGACATAAAATATGTCCAAAATAGTGATATTCAGAATTTTCACAAGATTGACAAAAACAGTGGACTATAGACCATAAAATGTGGCCAAATCAGTGAAATTTTCTATTTCCCAAAATCGGCTAAAACAATGATCAACCCATAAAATATGGCCAAAATAGTGATATTCAGAATTTTCACAAAATCGACGAAAACGTTGGATTTTAAGCCCATAAAATATGGCCAAACAAGTGATTTTTCATATTTCTCAAAATCAGCTGAAAGAGTGGATTGTGGCCCATAAAAATATGGCCAAAAGAGTCTTATTCATAATTCTCACAAAATCGATAAAAAACGGATGGCCCACAAAATTTGGCTAAATCAGTGAAATTTCATATTTCTCAAAATTGGCTAAACAGACTAGCCTATAAAATATGGACAAATAGTGATATTTGGATTTTTTCCTCAAAATTGTCAAAAGCGGTGAACTATATTTATCCCACAAGATGTGCCAAATCAGTAAAATTTCGTATTTTTCATAATCGGATAAGAAGTGTGGATAACTCATAAAATATTGTCAAAAGAGTAATATTCAAAATTTTCTAAAAAATTGACCAAAACGGTGCACTATAACCCACAAAATGTTGTCGATGAAGAAAAATTTCTTATTTTTCAAAATCGGCTAAACATAGTGGACTGCACATAAAATATGCCAAAATTGTGATATTTATAATTTTCTTATAACCGGTGAAAACGGTGAGACTACAACCCTCAAAATGTGGCCAACAATAAGAAATTTCATTTTTTTCTCAAAATTGGCTAAAAAAAGTGCATTATAACCCGTAAAATATGGCCAAAACAGTGTTATTCATAAATTTCTCAAAATAGGCAAAACACTGGACTGTACTCCATAAATATGGTCAAACAATTATTTTCATATTTTTCTCAAAATCTACGAAAACAGTGGACTATATAGCCCACAGAATGTATCAAATCAGTGAAATTTTGTATTTCTAAAAATCGAAAAACAGTGAACCCATAAAATGTTCAAAACAGTGATATTATTTTCACAAGATCGATGAAAAGGGTGCACTTCAGCCCACAAAATGTGGCTAAAACAGTGGAATCTAATATTTCTCAAAACCGGTGAAAACAAATGAACACTAGCCCTTAAAATATGCCCAGAACATTGATATTCAGAATTTTTACAAGATCGACGAAAAGGGTGGACTATACCCCACAAAATGTGAGCAAAATCAGTAAAATTTTGTATTTCTTAGAACCGGCCAAAAAGGTGGACGATGGCCCATAAAATATGATCAAAACAGTGATATTTAGAATTTTCATAAGATCGACGAAAACGGTCAACCATAGCCCATGAAATATGGCCAAATCAGCAAAATTCAGTATTTCTCAAAATCTGCTAGAAATAGTGAATTATAGGCATAAAATATGGCCAAAAAAGTGTGTTGGGTTTATGTCTTGCATACTATGTTGGATAAGAAGACAATAAGACGATGGAGGAATCGAGACGATCGGAGATGGAGTGGAAGCAAGGGAAATAGTCAGTAGCAGGTGGAGTTGCGGTCGACTGCACGGTCGACCGTACATGGGGTGCAGTCGACCGTCCAATTTGTAAAAGTTTCCGAGAGGGGGACGGTCGACCGACCTTGAGGTGCGGTCGATCGACAGCGGTGCTGATGGATTTATTGGGTCGAATCTTGGTGATTCGTGAGAAGCCCAACTTGCTCTTCAAGTCAGGTCTGACGGCTCTTATCGTAGGGTTATCTCTTCAGGAATATCCAATGGTTATTGTATCAAGATATCAAACTAGGTTTTCTCTAGATCTCTATATATTGTTGTTATTGGCCTCTATTGAGAGCCAAGAGAGAGTACTTCATTGAAGGATAGATTGAGTGATTCTCTAATTGTAAACAACTAGTACTTGCTGGTGAGGCTGAAGAGAGGGTCGTAGTGAGAATTGTAATATTCTTGTATCTTCTCTTGTTGAATAACATCTTAGGTTTCTTCTCCCCCGGATTAAGGTGAAAGTCCCAACCAGGACAAATTTGTGTGTGCTTTGGTGTGTTTAGTATGATCTCATATGCGCTTGGTGGTTTGTGTTGATTGCATCGAATAACTCAACAAGATCCTGGAGAGGGGTTTTCGGTAGAAATCCCTAACAATTGGTATCAGAGTTTCGGATTCAAGGGTTTGTTCGAGTTCCTTGGAGATGATGGCAGATCAAATCACGAAGATCAAGCGGTTCTAAGGCAAGATCAACTTTGATCTCTTGAAGGTGGACATGCATGAAGCATCGGTTCAACAGGACTTGGATCTAGTTCTAGAAGAAGATAAAAGGAGACTAATCGGCACAAAGCAGGAGAAGTGGAATAAGATATGTTCAGAAGCATTGTGTTTAATCCGGTTGTCATCGATGAGCGAAGTCAGGTATAGGAGAAGCACGGCGAGTCTGTGGGCAAGATTCAGAACTGATTACTCGAGATCGTCATCACAAGGTCGGATGTACCAGCAGAGAAAGTTGTGGGGTTTCTCAATGAAGGAAAGTACCGCTCTTCTAGATCATGAAGTGGAGTTCAATATGGAGTTATCTGAACTGAAGGCGTTCAACGCAGATGATCTAAGGGTTTCCAACTCGATATATTCACTACCAAATCTATCCAACATGATAACTCGATATATTCACTACCAAATCTATCCAACATGATAACCGCGCTAGATGAGGAATCTACCAAGGAGAAGTTTTTCATAGCAGGTATGATCAAGGAGTTGGAGGATGATGCATTTAGGAAGGAGTCAGAAATCGGCGTCAACTTCTGTGAGTTGCTTGGAGGTGGATTGTACTTTGATTGGAAGGGCAAGTGTATGTAGGGGAATGGTCCGTGGCCACTAGTACAAAGGGATTGAGCATTACATGAGAGACGGTTGCAAGCGGTTGAGTCAGAGGGGTGCCAAATCAAGTGCCGCTGAATCAGGTGATGGCTTAAATAGTGCTTTTGTTTCAAGTTCTTTAGATGTGAATTCCGGTTGTTCTTTTGATTCGGTTAGTTCTTTTCAAGTTTGCTCCGAGAGGGAGATGGTTTCTACTTACCAGTTTGCCTCATGTCGTTGTGTGGGAACGAAGATTGACAAGACTTGTGAAGTAAGATGTGAGAAAACAAATGAGTCGAAGATGACTGGCGGAAGGGGACACACACTAAAGGAGGGCATGCATATTCCTTTGATGAAGCGGAGCCTTATTTCCATAAGAACTCTAGAAGCTCGGGACTGCAAGTATACAGATTCAGGTGGAGTTCATTCAGTTTGGGAAAGTTATCGCAAGGTGATGAAGGGTAAGCGGGGGATTGGGCAGGGTCAGCACAACCTCTACCAGCATTGGAGGAACAGAAAAACTTGCGCAAGTGTTTCGAAGTCCATTGTTCCTAAAGCACTATCTAGTATGCCGTCACTAGAATCATCCGAGCGAGACTGCGATGTTCGAATATCGTCGGAAGGTGGAGAGAGCCTTGAGGTAGGTGGAGTTCATGTGGAGGGTGGCACCTCCATGATTACATCTACTGGAGTGTGCCCTTGACGGGGGCATACAGTGGGAGAAAAACAGGTGGAGATAGATTCAACTAGCAGAGGAAGCCATTGAAACGAGTTGTTTGCAAAAAGAGAAGGAAAAGAGTCTAGAAGATTTTAAATCACACAGGTGTGGATTCATGAGTATACAATCCAAGGTGGAGATTGTTGGGTTTATGTCTTGCATACTATGTTGGATAAGAAGACGACGAGGCGATGGAGGAATCGAGACGATCGGAGACGGAGTGGAAGCAAGGGATGCAATCAGCAGCAGCAGCAGGTGGAGTTGCGGTCGATTGCGCGGTCGACCGTACATGGGGTGCAGTCGACCACCCAACTTGTAGAAGTTTCCGAGAGGGGGACAGTCGATCGACCTTGAGGTGCGGTCGACCGACAGCGGCGCTGATGGATTTATTGGGTCGGATCTTGGTGATTCGTGAGAAGCCCAACTTGCTCTTGAAGTCAGATCTGACGGTTCTTATCGTAGGGTTATCTCTTCAGGAATATCCAATAGTTATTGTATCAAGATATCAAACTAGGTTTTCTCTAGATCTCTATATATTATTGTTATTGGCCTCCATTGAGAGCCAAGAGAGAGTACATCATTGAAGGATAGATTGAGTGATTCTCTAATTGTAAACAACTAGTACTTGCTGGTGAGGCTGAAGAGAGGGTCGTGGCGAGAATTGTAATATTCTTGTATCTTCTCTTGTTGAATAATATCTTAGGTTTCTTCTCCCCCGGATTAAGGTGAAAGCCCCAACCAGGACAAATTTGTGTGTGCTTTGGTGTGTTTAGTATGATCTCATATGCGCTTGGTGGTTTGTATTGATTGCATCGAATAACTCAACAAGATCCTAGAGAGGGGTTTTCGGTAGAAATCCATAACACAGTGATATTCCAAAATTTTCACAAAATCAAAGAAAATGGGAGACTACAGCCCACATGTGGCAAAATTAGCAATACGATTTTTCAAAATCAGCTAAAAAAGGACTAGCCCATAAAATTTGACCAAAATAGTGATGTTCGGAATTTTCATAAGTTCGATGAAAATGGTGAACTATAGACCACAAAATGTGGACAAGTGAGCAAAATTTTGTATTTCTTTAAATCGTCTATAAACAGTATGACTTTTCTCGTAAAAATGGTCAAAACAATGATATTCATAAATTTTACAAATTCGACGAAAAAGATGGACTATAACCCACAAAATATGGCCAAATAAGTTAAATGTTATATTTCTTAAAATCAACATAATTGAGTATGATCAAAACAATAATGTTCAGAATTTTCTCTATATCAATGAAAATAATGGACTATATCCCACAAAATGTGGCCAAATAATTAAAATTTGTATTTCTCAAAATCGGCTAAAAAGAGTGCACCATAGCCAAAAAAATATGCCCATAACGGTGATATTTCAAAAATAAATTCACATGTTCGACTAAACGGATGGACTATAGCCCACAAAATGTTGCCAAATCAATGAAATTTCGAATTTCTCAAAATCGGTTTTAAAAAGTGGACTATAGTTCATAAAATATGTCCAAAATAGGGATATTCAGAATTATCGCAAGATCGATAAAAACGATGAACTGGCCAAATAAGTGAAATTTCGTATTTCTAAAAATCGTTTAAAAACAGTGGACTATAGCACATAAAAAATGGTCAAATCAGTGATAATCAGAATTTTACTAAATCGGCGAAAATGGACTTCAACCCACAAAATTTGGCAAAACAAGTGAAATTTCATATTTTTCAAAATTAGCTAAAAAGAGTAGACGATAGCTCATAAAATATGCGAAAACATCGTTATTCAGAATTTTCTCAAAATTGATGACAACGGTGGACAAAGCCCAAAAAACGTGGCAAAATCTGAGAAATTTGTTTTTTCTAAAAATCGGTTAAAACAGTGGATGCCCATAAAATATGGCAAAACAGTGATATTCAATTTTTTCTTCTCAAAATTGACGAAAACGGTGGACTATATATTGCCCACTAGCTCTGGCAAATTAATGAAATTTCGTATTTCTCAAAATCGGCTAAAAACAGTGTACTATAGCCCGTAAAATATGGCTAAAACAGTGATATTAAGAACTTTCACAAGATCGAAGAAAACAGTGGAGTGAGATTTTTCTGCAGAGATTAAAATTGCTAACTTTTCAGTGAGACTGCTGTCTCTGCAGACCACAGTGCTGTGAATTTTCACGAAATAGTGTTAGTTCATTATCCTGTCTCTAATGTAGATGGATTCTATGAAGTTTTACTCAGAATTCTATAAATTGTTATTTTGCTAATGCCATATAAGAGGTGTTTGATTAAACCTGCATATTTCAACATATATTAACTTCACCTTTGTCCTTGAAACTGGAACAGTATTGTTATTTGTAAATTATTAAACTGATAACCAGGCCTTGTAGGTTCTCAGCCATCAAGGATATGTTGGTTCTGCAGCAGATATTTGGTCCTGTGGAGTCGTTCTTTATGTCTTAATGGCTGGATATCTTCCTTTTGAAGAGACTGATCTTACAACCTTGTACAGAAAGGTAATTGTGTTATAAATTTTACTACTTTTCAGATTATCACATTCCTACAGATTGCTTGGTTGCCTTGATTATACTTGTTGCATAGCTATTCTCACTGGGTATTGGTACCTATCTTATGCCTCATTTCTTGTTTTATCCAACATCAACAAGAAGCATATTGTCTCTCGAGTTCATTTTTTTAATTGAAACTAGAGGAACTTCAATCTGTAGCAATAGAAATAACGAATGAAGTTGCTAGTTCTGGACCCAAAGACCTACAGTTTCAATTAAGAACCAACAAACGGAGCACCTACAGTTTCAGTTAAGAACCAACAAACGGAGCTATTAGATCATTTGCGAAAATCGGGGTTTTTCAGACATAATTCACAAATCTTCCTACATTTCATTATCTCCCTATTGGTTCACTGCATTGAACTTGCAAGTTGCAACTTTCCGTTACAAGCAAGCACCTCAACGAATAGGCTAAATTTCATACTTTGTTAACCACATGGATGTTTTGTATCAATAATATGTTTGGTCAGATTGCCCTTCTATTACTATTCTGTTATAAATTAATATGTTTTGCTGTCATCTTATATTTTCATTTTTGTGGTTAACTTGTTGTAACCTTGGGTATTTTTAGTTTTGAGTCTATATCGTTATGCTCTTGAACTAATCATAACTCAATGTTTGTAGATCAATGCAGCTGAATTCTCTTGTCCTTTGTGGTTCTCTCCTGGTGCGAAGTCGTTGATACATAGAATACTTGATCCAAACCCAAGAACTGTGAGTACAAAAATGATATTTATATATTTGAAGAGCGAACCCGTTACCATTGTTTATTTAAGGTGGTGGTGGTTTTTTTTTTTTTTTTTTTTGGGGGGGGGGAGGGGGGGGGGATGTTTATGTGCGGTATGTAATAGTTTCTCTAATATTGACATGATGAATTTGTGACTTTTTCCTTATCTTTCGCTATCTTGAACTATGTCGGTTATGAGTTCTCTCCCTTCACAACTTATATAATTAGTGTTGTTAATCCGTCAGTATTCATGATAACCTTTGCTTGTTGTCAGCCTTCTGATAATTAGGTGTAACATGGTTACATGTTTATTCATCTTATATATATATATATATATATATATATATATATATATATATATATATATATATATATATAGTTCCCTTCCGTTGTGCACTAGCCCCCATGTGCACTCGGCCTTCGGGCCTTCGTATCGACGATTCGAATTGTTCACATTGATCTACACATCTAAATTAAATATGTAAAATCAAGTCATTTGAAATTCATTTGTCCATCCATCATGTCATTATTTTAAAAAACGATATTTAGCCATACAATTTTGTTACACTTCAATGGATGGGCAAATGAATTTCAAATGACTTGATTTTACATATTTAGACTAATTAAACGTGTAGATCAATGTGAACAGTTCGGATTGTCGATACGAAGGTCCGAAGGCCGAGTGCACACAGAGGCTAGTGCACAACGGAAGATATATATATATATATATATATATATATATATATATATATATATATATATATATATATAAAGAATTAGTCTGTAGGCACCATTATGTCCCCTTTTTGTGTAAAATTAATAGTAGTTGCACTGATGGGATATTTCAAGCCTGGATGGTTATCGGTACACTCTACATCAATATTTTGAACTGCTAGCGAGGCACTTACATAGGAAGAGAGGTGATACATGCCATTCTTGTGGTAGGATTGTGTTTTATCCTTTTCTCATATAGAAGGATGCATTGATTATTATAAGGGGCTTTTTTTACATTATGAATATCTAAATAAAATAAACCTATGAGGTCTGATTGTGCATCTAGTTTCTCTCAGTTTCTATTCCGTGTCTCTTTCAGTCTCTTTTTAAGCTTCCATCAGTTATTGATATACATCACATGACTGGAAACATATTCTTCAAATGAGCTGTTGCAATGTGGGATTGCCCTAAACCTCTCTCTCCCACTTTCTTCTAATTTCTTTATTCTCCTAACTTTACTCTTCGTTCTTAGTTTCATTCTTGTTTCCTCTTTTTCCTATCTTTCCCACTCATCATTTTCTATTTCTCATTCTCTATTCTGTTATGTTATTCCCTTAGCATCTTCTTTTTTTCTTCCTGTCTTCCTTGTCTATATTAAGATCGATACATGTTGAATGAAGTCACTGTAAGGCCTCTAGCCATCCTACAAGAGGTTTGGGGTTCAGATACTGTTTCCCGCAGGTTACCGTCATTGTCTGCACACAAACACAAAGGCTCCATGCCATTGTACCCCTGGTCTGCAATCTAGACCTTGCGTACACCTGGTTACTGTTGACTATAGCATACACCTGATTACTGTCTACTGTAGCATGCACTTACACAACACTGTGGGGTCTTTTGCCATTGTACAAGAGGTCTGGGTACACTCCCTGCTTACACCAGATCACTATTTATTGCGGCACTCGCACATATGTGTTTGATGTCTAGGCACTGGCACTCTTGAAGTATGCAATAACTTTAAGTGTTGATTACTTGGCATGTTTATTAGTTCAATACTGATTTTAAATTGTCAGGTTTACATATGAGGCCATGAAAAGATATTTGATTATATGGTGATTAGAGGAAAAACATCTTGAGCCAATATGCTTTAAAATTGATGCAATATCCATGAAAATTGTATTGAATTATTTGCATTTGCAGCGGATAAACATCGAAGGAATTAAAAACGATGCATGGTTCAGGAGAAATTATATTGCTGTCAAACATGATAAAGAAGAAGCAGCTAACCTGGACGATGTTAATGCTGTTTTCAATGACATTGAGGTTTGTCAAATTCAAAATTGCCATTTCAAAATCTTGCAATTTTCAAGTACTACCAGTTACGCCTTCCGCCTGTACTTGGCTTCAAAAATACAAGATAAGCATGCCAGTTTCTATTTAAAGCCATCAAAGCTGGCAGGTCCTTACCAATAACCTCTGTGATGGTTACTGTTAGTTTTTCCCTTTTTTCAGGAACATTATGTATCTGAGCAGGTAGAAGTTGATGGTGGAGGTCCTCTCATAATGAATGCTTTTGAGATGATTACCTTGTCCCAAGGGTTGAACCTCTCTGCATTATTTGACAGACGACAGGTGAATTTTAGTTTGTTGAAGTTCAACTATAGTTATTTTGAGCGTAATTTGTTGATCAGTTTGTGTGGCTAGTACAATATACGTACAAAATATATCCGTTCATTAGAGCAGTCTTTTAGCAGCATCAGCAGTGGAATTCTTTCTACTGTGAATAAATTGTTTGAACTATTTGTAGAGGAATAATCTTGTTTAGTTGTTGGTGAAGGGAAAATTGTGTGATGCTTAGTACAGTGAAAGGAGTTGATTTGTGAGAGAAAGAAAGTGTGGTGGGGTTGAGGGAGTCGACTCCTGGAAAGGACACAAAATTGCATGGATAACAAAATTAAGTAAATGTGTCTTTAGTAGGAAAAATACATAAAATGAAACATATAAGTATATAACTAAGGATGTAGGATAGCACTGGCTACAATGCCCAAAAGGTGTCGCGCCAAGGCCAGCAAATTCCTAGTCTTTGGATGGTGGGGTTGGCTCGATGCCTATTTGTATTTTCCATCAGTAATATGAAAATATCATGGATTTCACCACTAATGTTTAAAAAAAAATTGCATACAAATATTATCTATTGATGCCATTATGTATTGTTAGGCAATGAGACATGGAGAAGCTCTAACTCTGAACTAGATATCAAGGAAAGGCACTTTGTGGGGGTAAATGTTTAGTATTTAGTGGGGGTAAACGGATCCTCAACTTTGGGGTATGTATCAACAACTTTGGGATAATAATTACTTTATTCTACTCAGTAATACCAAACTTTGTTTGCATTATATACTGGGCATAAAAGAAAGTGAAAGAAGACAAGTTGGGTGTATCCACAAGATAATTAATGGGCCTTAAAACAAAAGAATTTGAAAATACGTGTGTTGAAGCAATTTCCCCTATTGAAGAAACATTGTTCTGAACAGTACTTATGTGATGGTCATGTATACAACTCACTTAATAATGAGCATTAATTCCGGATGGATGTTGCAGTTTTATTATGTTTTTATCATTTTCCTGACAATTATTTAATTGAAATTCAGTTAAATCAAATCATGAGCTTCCCTGTATAGTACTCAAACCTTAGGAATATTTCCCTTTAGTCTACATAAAAGTCCATGTGTTGGAAGTTTTCCATGCATCAAATCCGCTTTATGAGTTTGTCTAATCAGCTACATGTTGGGTCTTAGCTTACACATTCTAGAAGTATTTTCATTGTAATTTATGTCTATCTGATCTTTCACCTGTATAATTCAATAAAAGGCACCGATTTTCTAAATTTTCTTCTCTCACAGGATTATGTGAAACATCAAACACGTTTCGTGTCACGTAACCCAGCAAAGACAATAGTTGCAGCTATTCAAGAAGTTTCAGACACCATGGGCCTTAAGGTTAATTCAAGAAACTACAAGGTAATAGCTTTGAGACTATCGTACTAGATTTCTGTCACATGCAACATGTTATAATGGAATCTGGAGTTGCAAGTGAAAGGATTTGGGAGTATTCTACACGTGCATTGCACATGTATGGCTTAGTGCTCCAATGTCATCATCTCCTTCCCCACTTCTGGAGTTAAGTTAGTAAATCATGAATAGGAGTGTATTAATTTGGGCCTGGGCTGTGGAGTAGGCGCCTTCTCCTAAGCAAGCTATAAAAAATTTGGTCAAGCCTACTTACGCAGGTCCAACCCAATTAACATAATATTAATTGTCAGAACCCCTTTCCCCAAATTGAACCCTATCCCTTCTTTTTGCTTAATTTTGTTTCACTTTCTACTATTGATGTCGTTGCCCACGGTAATGATCAATGCCCATTCCCTCAGGATTGGATAGATGGAACTTATTAATTCCACAAGGGTTTTGCTGCTCGGGCATGATTTTACTTAAAAGCTTAAGGGGGACTTTTCTAAAAGATAAATAAATATTGTAGGAGTTGTGGGCAATGTTATCAAAAGGTTTCATTGAAAACCATGATACTTGAATTTCGTTGTGGTATATAAACTATCAAAATGCGTGAAAGTGTTTCTTATGAGTTTGAAACCTGATAATGAATTATCAATGATGCAACCTTGTTCAGTGTTTATAATAGGTAGCCCTTTGCCTTTTCTTTCACAATTCTTACCCAGAGCTTTTATTTCCCCTAGTTAGCATGTCATCTTGCTCACTGTATCATTGTAACATAATCCACATGTTACATGTTGCATTGTCAAGCGTCTTGTCTAATTTTAATTATTTTTCTTAAAAGCTTGGATGATATTCAGTTTTTATTTAATTTCTGCAGATTAGACTTGAAGGAGTATCCTCAAATAAGATGAGTCAGTTTGCTGTTGTTATAGAGGTAGCCTTACTTCACCTGTTCCTTTTCCAGGTCATGAGGAAAATAAAACTCTTCTAATTTTGCAAATCTATATCTAACTGAAAAAGTGCTTATTGGCAGGTTTACGAAGTTGCGTCATCTCTCTTCATGGTTGATGTCCGTAAGGCTGCTGGTGATACCCTTGAATATCACAAGGTCATTTTATGCTCCTTATAATACTTTCTTGTTAAACTGCTCCGTATAATACATGAACCTCCAAAGAGTGCTACTGGTGGGGTTCTCTCTGGATCCACTTGAAGACCCAAATTCATCTAGAATGCATAAGTTGTTGTGGTAGCGGCATCACAATAAGATGTTGCCTTCCAGACATGTCAGGTGGAGCCCACACATTATATACATTTTTTTTGCTGACATTTCGCGTTCCTTGATGCACGCTATCACTATTCATACAAGTAGCATTTGAGAATCCTGCATTACCTATTTAAATTTGAAGGACCCTAACCCACACTTTTTAATGTCGGATTTGGATATACAGTTTATTGGGATCCACTGCATCCTCTAGGACCTTTCCTCTTTAATAAATTTTAAAAAAGGGACCTTTTCTTCTCCCTTTTCATGTTCTTAATTTAGCTAATACTTAATATTTATGCTATCTCTTTGGAAGAAAATTAGAAGACGTTATGCTATATAGTATTAACTGCATATGAAAGTTGACCTGTATATGTGCAGTTCTATAAGACCCTATGCAGCAAACTGGAGCATATCATATGGAAACCAACCGAAGGATCTCCAAAGTCTTCTCTTCTGAGAACAACTACTCGTTGACCTTGAAACTGACAGTGTTTGTGCATGTTTATCGAGCAAAAGAAACGTAAATCTGAAACGAAAGTTGAACTAGTTTGGAGTTCGGAGTTCGGAGTTCATTTGGTCTGTAAATTCAAACAACCTGTAGATTAAGCTACTCGTAGTCTCTAGTATGCATGCACGAGCCTTGAGGATTTACCCTTTCATGGAATCCTTTACTGGATCACCAAGTAGCTACTACAGCTGATCTACTGGTTTTGTACAGAAGATACAGTTATCTACAGGTTTTGTATAAAATTACAAATTAGAGAATAGATACAGGATTTGTATGAGCACAATATTTAGAAAATAACGGACCTCAACCTTTTATGTACAGACCCAAATTAGTATGATGCTGTCCTTTGTAATTGTATTCAGCATATAGTTCTTCTGTAAAATTTTGGTTTTTACCTTAATGACTACTCCACTCTTGTCTGCTTCAACATTTGATCAAATGTGGAACTTACTGATAATAGAACTGTATCCACTATCGACATATTCATGCTTTTCTTGCTGTTTTGCCTGCATTTTTTTGCCACTACTTGATTTCCCATGCCCATCTGCTCTTCACACTTTGGGTGCAGTAATCTCTACTGGCTATCTCATCGACAATATGAGATGCAGTATTCTGTGTATGCATTCTGTGGTTATTCCTGGATCACTCCATGCATCAAAAGTCTTGTTTGGGAGCAAGTACTTTTACGCGTCTCTTACTGATCATCAAATGTATGAATGTCACTAGGTTGAGACCGCACTCAGCATAATGAATTCATTGTGTAGCTGGATTGACTTAGATATTTTAGCCTTCTGTTCTCTTCATTCTGCAATAATATAGTTGGATACGTATTGCATTCTCTTATCTTATAGGCCGAGACTATTCAAGAAATGGAGTGCTGTTTCTATCATTCTTTTCAATTCAATATCGGTCGACTGTCACAATCTTTTTTCAATTGGGATGGCTTGTACGCCGAGGGGAGGTGGTTTTGACAAAAGATACCTTCTTCAATGAATTAGTTGTACCAAAATCAAGTCCTCTTTTCCCTTCACTATCATCAGCCTTCTTAGAATTCTCATTTTAGAATTTCTCATAAACACAAACCACACAGTAAAAAAAATGAAAAAAAAAAAACATGTAAAATTTGTTAAACTAAGAAACAGTAATACCAATCTCTTTCCATAATTAACTCTCAACTTCATATTAAAAGGTTGCAAAAGGTTACATTCCATAACATTACCCAGAAATTTGAAAGCTTTGGTGTAATAAAAAAAAGCCACAAAGACTCTAATGGCAAAAGCTGCATAGCAGCTGCCATTACCAAAAGCTCCATCAGTTCTGGTTATCCGAAAAGAACTGCACAAAATCAACCAAACAAGATGGATACTAAACACTTTGAAACCGTGACTCCCCAAACTTCGAAACACCAAAGATAGAACAAGTGCTAAAACCTTGGACAAACTGTGAAGCAGGACCAGGATTGTTGTAATCTCAAGAACCGAAGGTCAAAAAACAGAGTGCACAAGCTTTACCAATCAATGGAAAAGCCAAAAACTCTGTTTTAAAAAAGGGGGGGTATGGCCTTGACTTCCCGAAAAAACTGATCCAGGTCCTGAAAGAAACTCTTTCTGTCTCTACTCTTTTAAGTTCTGAACTTCTCTAGGAGATTATATCACACCACCACATCTTCTCTTCAAGCGCATTGAACCCGCCGTTGTTGCCAATAAGATTGCATTTTTGGAGATTTAGTCCGATTAAACTGTGACCCATATTGCCCAAAAGAGGAAGGCTCCTTGTTGTCACCTTAGAACACCCCGAAAAGGAAAGTACTTGGAGGTCAAGGTGCCTTGCAGAAGCCAAAAGGGCAACTCCATAATCGGTAATGTCAGTTTTTGACATGTCGAGCTCCTCAAGCTGAGTACAATGCTCGGCAATTGACAAGAGGATTGCATCTGTAAGCTTGTTGCATCCATCAACATTGATCGATTGAAGAGTATCACCATGTTCTTTCACAAGGGACGCGATAGATGAATCGGTTAAATTGATACAACCCCTTAAACTGATCTTCATTAATCCCTTCTCGGAGCTCTCAATCAGCGGAAGTAGCCCTGCATCAGTTACACCAATGAGACCACTCAAATCTAACTTAACCAAATTCGGGCATATTTTCTTGACAGCAACTAAGCTTGAGCTGGTGAACCCAGGGCAGTCGTGAATGGTGAGAGACCGGATAGATTTACATACAGGGAGACGTGCGTTTGCAAGATTGAAGTCTACAATGTCCTTGATACCCAAACATCTCACCAAGGAGATGGATTTAAGCTTGCCACTGGATTTGCGAAGCCCACTAAGAACACCGACAAGGGTAATCCGATGACATTCTTTGAACTGCAAGCTCTCAAGAGCCCTCCCGGATTCCACGAAAGCCTCAAACCCCGCATCCGATACAAAGCAACCCTTCCGAACACAGAGTTTCTTCAAGCTGGAACAACCCTTTGCCACGGCTTCAAGGCTAATATCAGTAACCCCAGAACAAGAATTGACAGCTATGGTCCTCAGCTTTTTCAAACCTTTTGCATTGCCCATAACCCAGAAACCCTTCTCACCGACATTCCTAAGTCCCGCAAGTTGCATCTCTGTTAACTCCTTCCCGTAATAACCAATGCAAGCTAGAGCCCGATCGCCAATACTCAAATTCTCAAGCTTGATCTTCCTGACTGAACACAAGTTTGAACTCATCATGGTCGCAATTCCGCGGTCACTCACAAGAGAACAATCCTTAATACTAACACTCTCAAGCTTCCCACATAGGCGACCAATCGCTCCGATACCTTCATCCCCAATCCTAGCACAAGAATCTAATGTAACACACTTCAAATTCGGGCAGTTGTCTGCGATCGCCACCAATCCCTTATCAGTTATCAAGGGACACTCGCAAAGATGAAGCTTCTCAAGAAAACGACACCCGTAGGCAATTTCAGTCACACCCTCATCACCAACAGACTCTACTCCCCACAATGCCAACACCTTCAGTGAAGGACAGCCGCGGGCAATCGCGGAAAGCCCGACATCAGTAAGCCCGCGAGTCGGGTGGCTCCCCTTGATCACAATCTTGCCAAGCCCGCCAAGTCCAGCAGTTCCAACAGCAGCTGCGGCAAGTCTTACATCAGTCACCTCCTTACCTCCAAGAGACCTAGTTATAAACCCCTCATTTCCGACTTGTTGGGAAATTTCGGAAGCCCGAATTTGGGACAGCAGCATGAGCCACCTCTTGGACACACAGGCAGAGTTGCTACGCTCCTGGTTTCCGGGCAGGCGGCGGAGAATCTCACAGAGTAGTTCATCAGGTAGGTTACCAAGGGAAGTGGGGTTGAATCTTGATCTTTTGAGAGGAGGCCAAGAGACATCACCTGCAAGAATTTACGATCAACCAGTAAACAAACAAACAGGGCTCACTCGCTAATAATGACACCCAGAAACTAACTAACTAACTAACTAACTAACTAACTTGTTTTCATATCAATGAAACCAGAAACAAAATAATTGGGTTGTGTTTACCTCTGAGGTTGGCGGAGGCAGGCATGGGTACAACTCTACCAAAGTTGGGAAGATTGGCACTGCAAATAGAGAGAAGATATGAAGGAGAAGGATGGGAAGAAAGGTGAGCATTCAAATGAAACCGAGATGAAGGAAGGCAAAAAAGTGAGAATGAGAAATGAGAGGAGGTTGTAGGGGGGGTATTAATACATACAAATGCATTTAATTAATTGAGGAGATGGTGGGATAGATATGGGACGGGAAGCAACGACGACAGAGTATGAATGGAAAACTGGAAATGGGTAATGAATTTGATTAGGGGGGGCTGTCTCTGTTTCTGTCTCTGTTTCTCTGTTTTTTTTTTTTTTCCTCTCTTTTTTCTTTGTTCTTTTTTTATTTCCTTTGCCATTCGAAGACTCCACATGCACAGTATGCTATTACTAGGATTCTCTTTCTATGTGTTATGTTGTTGTTCAGTGTATGTGTTGAGAACACTTTCAGTACATTTTTTGGTAGACGAAAATAAGGATAAGGTTTTTTTTTTTTTTTTTTTGGATATAAGGATATAGGATTATTTTCCCAAAATGACCTACTTTTTGAAAGTTTTTTCCAAACTGATCTACTTTTTTTAAAAATTTCCAAACTGACCTAGTCACTGTCTGAAAAAGCGAGTTTGGTAAAAATCTTATCATTTTTTGAGAGAGTGGGTGTGAGGTTTGGGTTTTTTTTATTTCTCCCTGACCAAGACTCGCTGTCAAATCCCCTTTTGAGACAGCGAGTGTCGTTTAGGGGTTTTTAATACCCAGATTCGTTTTTTTCCCTTTCCTTATCTCCATTCTTACTCTTTCTTATCTCCGTTCTTACTCTCTCCTTAACTCCGAAACCCAAAACCCTAGCCTCCCAAAATCGACATCCTACCCACAAAATCTTCTATAAATCTAAATATATTCACTTAATTTTTTCCAACCCTCTTAACTTCTACTCTCAAAACCCTAAACACATCTTCCGAAAGATCCATATTTTGAAATTTTGAACTATGATAATTTACATTTGTTTCAAAATCATTGAAAGTTTAGAGATTGTGAATGAATTTGGATTCATAGATGTTGGAGTAGATATGAATGTACAGAGCAGACTGCATATGCAGCTTCAATTGGAATTTTTTTCTCCCTAAACTCGCTTTCTCAGAAAGCGAGTATGGGCACAACCTCATCGCTTTCTAAGAAAGTGAGTTTAGAGTTGAGTGATTTCCAGAGCCTAAGTGGTCTCTGAAAATTTCTCAACTCAACATTTGCTTTCTCAGAAACCGATTGGATTTTGCCTACAGACACTTTCTGAAAAAGTGAGTCTAGGCAAAACCACATTGCTCTATGAGAAAGCGACCGTGGATTTGAGAAATTTTCAGAGACCAAAATATGGATTTTTTGGAAGATGGGTTTAGGGTTTTGAGAGTAGAAGTTGAGAGGGTTGGGAAAGATTAAGTGAATATATTTAGATTTATAAGAGATTTTGTAGGTAGGAGATCGATTTTGGGAGGCTAGGATTTTGGGTTTCGGAGTTAAGGAGAGAGTAAGAATGGAGATAAGGAGAGGAAAAAAAACGAGTCTGGGGTATTAAAAACCCCCAAACGACACTCATTGTCTTAAAAAGCGAGTTTGGAAAAAAAAACCCACTCGCTTTTTGAGACATCGAGTCTTGGTCAGGGAGAAATCAAAAGAGCCCAAACCTCACACTCGCTGTCTCAAAAAGCGATGGGATTATTATCAAACTCGCCTTTTTGAGACAGCGGGTAAGTCAGTTTGGGAAATTTTTTAAAAAGTACGTCAGTTTGGAAAAAAACTTTCAAAAAGTAGGTCATTTTGGGGAAAAATTCAGGATATATTCGGAAAGACTCCAACCAGCTAAATATTATAAAATCATCAAAAATTGTACATATGAGATATTTACAAGAAGTAAAACAAAAAAAAAAACAAAAAAAAATACAACATTATAATAGGGCCAAAAAATTCCCTAAAGATAGATAAGGCATATGTCCAGAAGAAAATAACAACACCGAGCAAACCACACTAATGCATCACCTATAAAAAAAGCAGTAGAGTATCAAATCGCACCAGGGACAGGGACAGAGCAGAAAAATGCACCCAAAGCAATATAAAAATAGCTACAGCAATACAACTCCAGAGATTTTTTTTTTGAACTGAACTCGCTATTCCCAACACCGAGTCTAATGTAAATGTCCTCGCCGTTGGGAACAGCGAGTCTTCTTTGAAAATTTTGAACTAAACTCGTTGTTCCCTTACGGAGAGTCTAGTATAAATGTCCTCGCTGTTAGGAACAACTCTTCTTTGAAAATTTTGAGCTAAACTCGCTGTTTCCAACAGCGAGCCTAGTATAAATGTCCTCGCTGTTGGCAACGAGTCTTCTTTGAAAATTTTGAATTAAACTCGTTGTTCCCAACAACGAGTCTAGTATAAATGTCTTTGCCGTTTGGAAAATCGAGCCTTCTTTGAAAATTTTCAACTAAAAATCAGCACTAAACACGCTGTTTCCAAATAGCGAGGATGAAACAACTAAACTCGCCGTTGGAAATGACGAGTTTAGTTGTTGAGTCCATGAGCACAAATGTTTGGGCAACTGTCCTCTTTCTGCAAATATTTTCGAAAAGTGTCTTATGAAAAAAATTAATTCCCCAAAAGTATCATTAACACGAATAATACCAAATACTTATAGACTGAATGAATAAAATGAAATTTTTCTTTCACAAAACCTTTGTGGGCTTAATTCATTCTAATTGGAATATATATATATACTAGGTTTGCCTGTTGACAAGTGCCTACGGCACGTGTTCGGAATGGTGCATCTTGTTTAATCATATAAAATAGTTTTGGAGATCCAGCAAATTAATTGAAGTAGTAAACATAGAACAAAAAACATATTATATGATTTTTTTGATTTTTTAGAACTATTTTTAAAGTTTTTAAATTTTAATTTTTTTTAATTTTTCAATATTTTAACATTTTTAAAAATTTTATTTTCTTAATTTTTTTAATAGAAGAAGGAGGCAAAGATAGAGAAAAAAAATTTATGATTTTTTTGATTTTTTAGAACTATTTTTAAAGTTTTTAAATTTAAAATTTTTTTATTTTTTAATATTTTAAAATTTTAAAATTTTTTATTTTCTTAATTTTTTTAATAGAAGAAGGAGGGAAAGATAGAGAAAAAAAATTTAAATAAATATAGGAGTTGTTTTGGATGGGAAATTTGAATTTGAGTTTTAAGGGGAACTTTTGGGGGAAAAATATGTTTTGTAAGGTTAGATCTGGACCTTTGATTTTTAGAGGATTTAAGGAGAGCCACTTGATAGCTTTATAGGAGTTGTTTTGGGTGGGAAATTTGAATTTGAGTTTTAAGGGGAACTTTTGGGGGGAAAATATGTTTTGTAAGGTTAGATCTGGACCTTTGATTTTTGGAGGGATTGAAGGAGAGCCACTTGATAGCTTTCTTTGTGTTTTATTATATATATATATATATATATATATATATATATATATATATATATATATATATATATATATATATAAGCCATTGGATCGCTCACGATAAGGATCTCTTCTCACCATCTCATAATAGACTCAGTATCTATATAATAAAACACAAAGAAAGCTATCAAGTGGCTCTCCTTCAATCTCTCCCAAAATCAATGGCCCAGATGTAACCTCACAAAACATATTTTCCCCCCCAAAGTTTCCCTCCAAAACTCAAATTCAAATCCCCATTCAAAACAACTCCTTTATTTATTTAATTATCTCTCTCTCTCTTTCTTCTATTCAAAAAATTAAGAAAATAAAAATTTTAAAATTTTAAAAAATAAAAAAACTAAAAAATTTTAAATTTTGAAAACTTTAAAAAAAATTCAAAAAAATCAAAAAATTTTAAAAAATTTTAAAAAAATTTAAAATATATATTTATTTTTAATTAAAAAAATATATTTATTTTTTAAATATTTAACAATTGCAAAATTTTAAAAAGTTTAATTTTTTTTAATTTTAGAAATTTTGAAAATTTTGAAAATTTAAAAAAATTCAAAAGAAAAATCAAAAAATCAAAAAATAAAAATAAAAATTTTAAAATTTTGGAAATTTGAAAAAATTTGAAAATTTGAAAAATCTCAAAGCAAATCCAAATCCAAATCCAATGTCGAACCCCAATCAAGAGGTCGTCGCCGATATCTGATCCGCTGTTGATTCCGTATCAGTGACTCCCCTCCACCAAATCGAGCGCGAATATCAAGCAACTCCGTATCGGTGACTCCCCTCCACCGAATCGAGAGTCTCTAAATGCGATTCGATCTAATTTCATCTCATTAACCAAATTCACATTTTAATTTTGATTTTTTTTTGTGCAGAGGATTACTCAGTTTTTTACTAACTTGAATTTTGTGTGTGCATGAGATTTAAGTTCAGAGATGTATGATTATTTTATTTTGTATTTAGACATACTCATAGTGGTTATGAGATTAGAGTAAGCTCTATAAAACTCTATGCGGTGTTTTATAGAGTAATGGCCTTGCATAACTATTACAAGCATCTAAAAGTGATGCTGAAGTTAAAAAAAACACTATGCAGTGTTTCTAACAAACTATATGCATTCCAGGTAAATTCAAATTAATGATTAAAAAGGCGATGATTGAGCTTAAAGGTAGATATACTGTTTTCTCATATAATATATTTGCTACTTCAATTAATTTGCTGGACGTCCAAAACTATTTTATATAATCAAACCAGGTGCACCGTTCCGAAGACGTGCCGTAGGCACGTGTCAATGGGCAAACCTAGTATATATATATAGTCTATTATGAGATGGTGAGAAGAGATCCTTATCGTGAGCAAAAGATCTCAGTCGTTGGATCGCGATCCGATGGCTGATATTTGATCCGCCCATCGTTAAGTGAGATGAGAACTGCTTGGTCTGTTTTTCTTGTGAGAGAAGAGATAGAATATAGTCACTGTGTTCCATTAGTACGAGATAATGGAACCACTAACATAACCTGAATAAACAAGTAAGTACAATAACGTAAAACCTCCAATATCCCTCGGCCTATACCAGCTTTATAATACCGGATCCTATAAGAACTCCGAAATTAAGCAAGCTTGGGTGAATGTAGTACTAGGATGGGTAACCTTTTGGAAAGTCGAATTGTTGTACCCCCTATCCTTTTCAACCAACAGGCAATGTCCTGATTGGTATTGGATGGGGTGGGTAATTGAGTGGTGTCTCGAAACCAGGGATCCTAGTTCGAGCCAAAACTTTTCGATCAATATATATATATATATATATATATATATATATATATATATATATATATATATATATATAGAGAGAGAGAGAGAGAGAGAGAGAGAGAGAGAGAGAGAGAGAGAGAGAGTTTCCTTCCGTTGTGCACTAGGCCTCAGTGTGCACTCGGCCTTCCCGCCTTCGTATTGACTATCCAAACCATTCACATTGATCTACACATCTAAATTAGTCTAAATATGTAAAATCAAATCATTTGAAATTCATTTGCCCATCCATTGAAGTGTTACAAAATTGTATGGCTGAAAATCGTAATTTTTTATAGTCACATGATAGATGGGCAAATGAATTTCAAATGATTTGTTTTTATATATTTAGACTAATTTAGATGTGTATATCAATGTGAACGGTTCAGATCGTCAATACAAAGGCGGAAAGACCGAGTGCACAATGGAAGAGAATTATATATATATATAGGGTAGCGATCCAGTGAGAACCGTTCTCACGATAAGCTTCGTGAGAACTCCACGCCTATCCATCCTATGGATAATCCGAACCGTTCACATTGTTTAACAAAACTAATTTAGTCTAGAAATATAAAATCAAGTCATTTGGTATTCATTTGTCCATGCATCATGTCCCTATAAAAAATAACGATTTTTCAGCCACACAATTTGTAACACTTCAATGCATGGGCAAACGAATCTCAAATGACTTGATTTCTCATCCATGGACTAATTGAGTCGTGTAGATCAAAATGAACGGTTCAGATCTTTCAACTAATGTCCCAAACAAAAGTTCTCACGTGGTTCTCACCAAAAGAGTTCTCACTCGATCATTTTCCTATAGGGTAGCGATCCAGTGAGAACCGTTCTCACGATAAGCTTCGTGAGAACTCCACGCCTATCCATCCTATGGATAATCCGAACCGTTCACATTGTTTAACAAAACTAATTTAGTCTAGAAATATAAAATCAAGTCATTTGGTATTCATTTGTCCATGCATCATGTCCCTATAAAAAATAACGATTTTTCAGCCACACAATTTGTAACACTTCAATGCATGGGCAAACGAATCTCAAATGACTTGATTTCTCATCCATGGACTAATTGAGTCGTGTAGATCAAAATGAACGGTTCAGATCTTTCAACCTATAGGAAAATGATCGAGTGAGAACTCTTTTGGTGAGAACCACGTGAGAACTTTTGTTTGGGACATTAGTATATATATATATATATATATATATATATATATATATATATATGGAAAATGCTCCATTGAAAACGCAAATATTGTGAAAACCCATAAAAACAACCTAGGCCGTTGTTGGAAACAACGGCCTAGGTTATAATGCATTATAACCTAGGCCGTTGTTCCCAACAACAGCATAGGTTTGTTTTTACGTTTTCCACGTTACAGCACGTTTTCAATAGAGAATTTTCATATATATATATATATATATATATATATATATATATATAGAGAGAGAGAGAGAGAGAGAGAGAGAGAGAGAGAGAGAAATCTTCGGTTGCACACTACTTTGGTGAGCACTCCGTGAGCACTCACGAACTAGAGACCCTATGAAAAATTCGAACCGCTCATATCGTTCTCTATGCCTTAGATAGCCTAACAATAAAAAATCAAGTAATTTGAAGTTCATTTGCCCATGATTTACATCATCACAAAATTGTATGGCTGAAAATTCTAACAGCTTGATGGATGGACAAATGAACTTCAAATTACTTAATATATATATATATATATGTATGGGGAAAAGGGGTATGAGCAACTTGCTCATTTAGTAAATAAGCAATTGATGATGTGGCATACATGTGATTGGAAAAGCCTTAAAAAGGTTAGTTGTCCAATGTATCACATGCATGCCACATAATCAATTGCTCATTTATTAAATGAGCAAGTTGCTCATATCCCTTTTACCCTCTATATATATATATATATATATCGCCATCGCTGAAATCGCTATGTACCAATATGCTTAGGTATGTTCCTACACGTATGTTGTGTTTGGTTTATGACAGGAAAGATACATGGGATAGTGCATTGTTATTAAATCATGACTATGCACCCTTCTAATAGTTACATTGAATCTGTTTAGTCCAAAAAGGACTGATATTAGTTTTTCAAGTTCCAAGATCCTTCCTTCCCTAGGATGCGACCGGACTTAAATTTGCGTGTATATCTTTATAATAGAATCATTTATCTAATTATATATCTTTCCTTTTGTATAATGATGCAATTATTTTTTCTTTAATTAATTTAATTAACATAGGGATGTTACACGTTTTTTTTGCTAGTTTTGTTTATTGGAGATTGATGGAATAATGGACTCAATTTCACAAACATTTATAACAAGAAAATAATTTTTTTAGAAAATAACAAGATTTTTTTTTTGAAAATATTTGTAAATATAGGGCACCCTCCAAACTATGTATAAAAGTAGGATAGTTGGAAGAAATTTTTCAAGAAAGACCCTAACTTTAGGGCTATTTACACAACACTAAAACTAAAAATTTACATATCTCACTACCCTATTTAAAAACAGGATATTTCACAGAACTAAAGAATTTAAGATTAATAAATCTTTCAAAATTTAAAATTAGATACGTTGATAAAAGATTAACAGAAAGAAAGCATATTACGGATAGGGAAATATCAGAATATTTGTTAATAACAAGAAAAATAACTAATAAACTACTTAAGGAAATACAAAAAAAGATAGCATACAAAGTCTTAGATTATGGAAACGAAGAAGTAAGTTGGTATTACCAACACCTACTAGCATACAAAATATTAGGCTAAGTATGGCCAACGGAGCAGTAGGATTAAATCCAAATGTAGGACCAGAAATTTATATGATAAATATACAAGAGTTGGAAGAAGATTGCAATGGTCCTGAGTTTGTAGGAATTATAAGAAAAGATTTAAAAATCATAAATAAGAACATAAAAGAATTAGGTAGATATATAACTGATAACACAAAGGAAGATTTGGGCATAACGGAAGAAGGTATGAAGGAGTTAGAAGACATAACAAAACTTAATATAAATTTTTTAGAAATAGAAGGATTAATGGCAAATCCCAATTCAATAGAAGCTGAGGAAGCCTTAAAAAATCTAGATATAACGAATCAAGAAATAAAAATGGAGATCAAGATAAAGAAAAAATTATAGTAAAACCTATAGAAACTCAAACTGACATGTACGAAATCTTAAGGCCACCACCTAGCAAAAGACCTTATCAATTACTATGGAAATGGAAAAACACAAAAAATAATAAATTAGGAAGAGACAAAGAAAAAGAAACCCCAAAATATGAACCTGCAGAACACAACGAAAAAGGAATAGCAGGAAATAGAGAATGGCTAGATCTATACTGCATAAAAGATGTAGATAGAACAATAGAAGAATGGGTAAAGTCCTCACTAATAGTAGAATTTAGGCAAAATCTTTTAGGAAACGCAGTTGAGAAATTTAAAGAAGCCACCTTTATAGGAATAGTAGCAAAATGGTGGAATGGACTAAAGGGAGAAGAGAGAAATGCTATAAGAAAATCAAGACCAACTGATGAAAAAGGAACTGAAGAAACATCAGCACAAAGAACCTTAGATCTGAAAAAAATAATTACAAATTACGAAATAGCAATAAGAACAGAATTCAGTGTCTACGGTAAAGGAGGAAAACACACTATATACAAAAAGAGTCAAGCAAGATGAAGACTAAGCAACTTAGAAATATGCGACATCTGTTATTTTGTTAACTATGCTTGTGAATTCTGAGAATATTTTCAAGAAGTTATTATACAAAAGAAGAACGGAGTCCAATCTTGGACTCATTCTTTCTAAAACTACCTAATCCATGGAGTATAAACATATATAGTGCATACATAAGTGAGAAAGTAAAACCAGAAGTAGACACTTTAGGGTATAGAACACAATCTGTAAAAAATTATAGGGATAAAGTATGCCAAGATGCTAGAGCAACAATGAAATACTACAGAATTAATAAACAAAGAATTCGTTGTGAGGAGACTAGACCGAATCATTGGGGATGTAATAATAACTATAATTATACAAAGAAGAATAATCACAAATTCCAAAAATATAAACCAAAATATAGAAAAAATTTTAAAAGATATAAGAAACCTTATAAAAAATTACTTTAGAAAAAAAAATAAAAAAAATAGACAATATACCAAAAACGCTAAGAAATGTAATTGTTACATATGTGGAGATGTAGGACATATATCACCAAATTGCCCTAAAAGAATGAAAAAAGAAAATGTAAAATACGTAGAAGAAATGGAAGAAATGAATAACATAAATTATGAACTCATAGAATATGAGGAAGAATGGTCAGAAATAAGTGAAGATGAAGAAATAATGGTAATGGAAGAAGAGAGTGAAAGTAGTGAAGGTGAAACAGAAGAATGTGAAATAAACATGATGACAGAAATAATAGAAACAGGAGAACCATTAGAAAGAGAAGAAAACAATGAAGAAGTAAGGGAAAGAATGTGCTTTGACATACAAAAATATGATAAAATAAGAGCGAATAAATTAGATATAAATCCAAAAGAAAATTTTAAACTATCAATATTCGAAAGGAAGAAAAGTACCATCATTCGGCTTGTCCTTTAACCAATTAGCCCCATCAACATTAGAGACTTCAAGCTGTGCAACCTTTTCCTCAAACTTCTTAAACTGGTTTTGACATGCGACCACCTTGAGTTTGTTCATAAAAAATTTACAACCAAATTTATGAAAGTTACTAGCAAAATGCCACATACAATAACGATGATAAGCAAGTGGTTCCTTCCATGTTCCGAACTCATTATCCAATGTCGATAAAATGCCTGCATAATGATCAGAAATGATACATAGACTTGCACGATCCGTAACAAAGCACCGAATACAGTTTATGAACCATGTCTAGGTTTCTATGCTCTCTTCATCAACTATTGCAAACGCAAATGGAAACAACATACCGTTGCATCCGGTGAAAGAGCTATCAACAAATAGCCTTTATGTTTTCCATACAAATGTGTTTCATCAACACTTATAACTGATCTGCATGCTTTAAACCCCTTAATTGAATAGTCGAATGCCCAAAAGACCCTCTTAAAAGTTTCTTCGGCCGGACCGGACACAATCTTGGCCCAATGGACGGTCGTTCATAGATTTGATGCTTGAATTGCATTGAGAAGATAAGAAAATTTAGTGTAAACTTTTTCAAAGGAACCATACAACCGCTCAATTGCTTTATGTTTCACTTTCCAAGCTTTCCAGTATGAAATGGTGTAATTGAACTGAAGCTTGACTATCTCAATTATGGCTCTTGGTGTTACTCCTAGTTGTGCCTTCACAATATTCAATATGCTCGTTGATACAATCGTAGAATCAATTTTTCTATGATCTTGATTCAATGTCGGATTTACACATGTGTGCGGCCTTTTGGAACAATTGCACGCAATCGCCATGGACAACCCATTATATTTACAAGTGCCGAATTTTCTGTAATGACATCGGCTGAATGTTTGATGGGTGCATATTTACATTTGACATAGTATAAACTAGGGGTCGGTTTTACCGTCATGAATTCTCGATGGTTTTTCACAAAGTACATTTTCACTTGACGTTGTATACTATCTTTAGTTGGAAATATTTGACCTATGAAGAGGTCATCCGTGTTCGAAGAGGCAACAAAAGACTATTCATGTTCATGTATGGTCGCACGGGACATCCATTCACTCGACTGAACCTCATGTACAGATGCACTAATGGACTGATTTGGCAACACCACATTGTTAACCGGCACATGAACATCGACATCATTAACCAGAGCTTCATCGGCATCTTCCTCATCCTCAACTTTAATACCGTGATCTTCATCTTATTCCTTTTCTACCAAATCGTTATTTACAATGGCGTTATCAAAGTCTTGCATTACCATGTCGGTGTGGACAATATTTTGTGTCAAGGTGAACGGACATACCTGATCATATTCAGTGGTAATAGATTCTGTTGGAGTTATGCTAATATCTTCTTCTGTATTTGGTATTCTTGCATGTGACTCGGCAGATGGTTTCAAACTCGGAGCTCGGCTTGGACTTTCAATAAAAACTGGCCTAGTGTTTGGAAGCCTCATTTGCTCAATATATAACTCCAATGCAGTACAACTACAATTTGAATCAAGTATTCTGCCAATCATGGACTTCAAAGAATTATCATTATCTACAGGAACCACCATGAAATATTGCCCTTCCCATTAACTCAAAAAAAATATTCCCCTTTACCGGCAGCATAACGAGCTTTGATTTTGAAACTCAATTCACCTCTATCCGAGTTAGTAACTTCAAATATCTTATCTATTAGTTGTGAGTATATAAAGTTGCGGGGAGCACAAATAATGACCGGTTGAACATAGCTATAACAATATCCAATCTTCAGATCTCTAATTATTTCATCCCCAAAATATAACCAAATAGGAATATCATATTCCACCTAAACATAAAGTATAATACCCTGCAAAATAGTATGTGGCTATTTTGCATTGTAATCCATGCACAGTTGAGAATTACACATGATTATGTATTTTTCTAATAACAATTGATTTTAATTGAGAAATTTCAGATATATTACATATTCTGAACCCGATGAGGTATATTCGGGATATCTTCTCAATTAAACCTGTTTGTTTAAATGAGACAATCTCCGGAAAAATAATATTTTTGTAACATATATTCTTATATTTTATTTTGCAAATAAATATTTTATTTGTATATGAAGGTACATATACATATATGAATATATGTATATTGTGATTCGATTGTATATAATATGATTACATATACACTTGTATGCATTTTACATGTATTTTTATATGTATATATATTTGTATGTATACATATGTAATTGAGATGCATTTGAAGGAAAAGATTCTGGTTGTGTCACGGATGTCCGAAAGCGAAGATCTGGGGCGTTAAAAAAGTGGTATCAGAGCTGACTTCAAATTACAATCTAACACAGTAGGAAATTAAAGCTAAGAATGCCAGTTAGAAGCAGGGTTACGTTCAGAAAATTCAAGTAATCGATATATATCTGCGATTCCTCTCTAACCAGAACTAAACTCGTTTATATTTAGCAGGATGGTATTATATTTTGGGAAAACTTTTTAATGTACTGCCTCCGAGATGAATGACTTTTCCTTATAATTGTGATAAAATTGGATGTTAGAAGGGCGAGTTTGCAACAAAGTATCCAGCAGATAGCCTGCAGTCAGATAAATTAAGTTTAGCTTGGCAGATAGGGTGATCGTAAATCATATGGTAGCGCTTTCCAACTTATGATTATGATCTTCCCTATATCTGAACCAGTCTCAGTGTACTTCGTTTTCACTAACAAGCTTGGTGCAGTCATGTTCAATGGCGGCTAATCTGTAACCAGACATCAATGGAGGCAAACCTGCAACTGGATATTGGACGGCAAATCTGCAACCGAATGTCCAGAAGGTAAACCTGTAACTGGATATCGGAAGGAAAGTCTGCAATCGAATGTCCAGAAGGCAAATCTGCAACCGGGTGTCGAAAATGCGAATTCGTAACCTGATATGCAGATAACAAGTTTGCAGTCGAACGACAAGTGAGGGCGAATGGTAGCACAAAAGTTGAGAAAGAACGATAAGACACACCGACAAGCTCAATACCGAGACTAGAATTCACGACATACCAAGGAAGGCACTGGTAGAAATTAGCATAAACCAGACCCCATCACCAGGAACTAATCAAGACTGGGCTTGAGGAAGGATCTGTCAACGATCAACTCAATCATTCTTAGAAGCGGCAGAGTTCTCCAAGATCAGCTTATGACTAAGAAACCACCAGGAGTATGCAAAGGAGGAAATCTCGCCCAGACAGAGGGCAATCATGTTAACAATTCAGCAAGGTCACCAAGAGGAGCTGCTCAGTGGCTGAAGCGACATTGTGTGACTTCTTCCATTCTAAGGAGGGAGTAGTTCAAACAACAGGAGTTGCAATCAAGGAATAAATCAACATCACTTGTAAACAAGAATAAAGCAAGGTAATGCAGCCCTTGTCTACTCCAGAGCAGGAGCAGAAGAATGTTAGCATCAAATTCATGGTGGGTCTGTCCAGAAAACTGAAGAACAACAGTTCGACTTGGTAAAAGACCAGTTTGTCGAGAATATCACTCAAGGAACTGGAGATGGTTAAGGAAATATTTCGTGAACCATTGATGTTTGTGTTTTGTTTTTCTCTACACTAGTAGCGTTCTGATGACAGAACGATTCTAAGGCTGGAGTGATGTAATACTCCGCAAAATAACATATGACTATTTTGCATTGTAATCCGTGCACAGTTGAGAATTGTACGTGATTATGTATTTTTCTAAAAACAATTGATTTTAATTGAGAAATTTCAGATATATTACATATTCTGAACCCGATGAGGTATATTCAAGATATCTTCTCAATTAAACCCGATATTCGGAATATCTTCTCAATTAAACCCGATTGTTTAAACGAGACAATCTCTAGAAAAATAATATTTTTATAACATATATTCTTATATTTTATTTTACAAATAAATATTTTATTTGAAGGTACATATACATATATGAATATATGTATATCGTGATTGGATTGTATATGATATGATTACATGTACACTTGTATGCATTTTACATGTATATGTATATGTATATATTTATATGTATATATATTTGTATGTATACATATGTAATTGAGATGCATTTGAAGGTAAAGATTCTGGTTGTGTCACGAATATCCGGAAACGGAGATCCGAGGCGTTACATAAAGATTCAAACATATTCAAGTCATTAACTACTCATAAGCATAACCTATGCATACATAACAAACATATGGTTATAATAATACCTTCAAATTAGACCGTATCTTGGATAACTTGAAAATACGTCGTGGATGAGGAATGAGATGAGAGTGAGAGTGAGGAGGTAGGATATATGAAGTTTGAAATGATACAATAATTGAGATTTTAGGTTTTAGGGTACTAGGGTTTATGAGTTTCGGGAGTGAGGGAGAGAGAAAACATATCCAAAGTGAAAGGAGAAGGAGAAGAAGAAGCCACTATTTATATGCAAAAAAATTTATAACTGATGCCGTTATTGCAACAACGCATCTGTTATGAGAATGTCGTCGTTGGAAATAGCGGTATCTATTATAGGCTTTTTTTACACTTGCAATTTTTTTACGCAAGTAAGAGAGCAAGCGATTGAGAATTAAAATAACTGATGTTGTTACTCCAAATAGAGTCACAAGAGTTTTTTTTAAAAGATGCTGCTATTGGAAACAACGACATCTAAATAACCTATGCCGTTGTTCCCAATAACGGTTTATGCTAACGTGTCCAAAACTGAGTCAGGTCGCTAAATATTTTCATAAGTGGGTCAGAGCGCCAAATATCTCCAATATAATAATGGGAGAGTTGGAGTCGTCATTTGTAGACAACCATTCAACCATCTAATCTCAACCATTCATTTTTAAATGGGAGTTATATTAACTATTCATTTACTCATTTGTTATTAGTTACCATAATATCCTTAAAGTTCAAATTTATTTACGATATAATTATTTACAAAAGTGACACTCATATAAAATAAAATTTTGTGTCACTATACATAATTATTTGCTATGTATAATTTTTTTTTAATTTGAACGTATATCCCACGTACAGATTACTCGTTTTCCAAAAGTGGGTGAGTACGGCAAAAAATTCTGATTATGGTTCATGAATGTTTTGATATGTGATTACGCATAAACAAGGGGGACGAACTGTGAGGTAAGGTTGTCAAAAGTTGATGTGATGTTGGTCTTTATTTTTCAACCATGAGGTTGTTGGGGAATTGGTTGGTATGCTCAAAAATTATTATCTCGAGTTATTTTATTTATTTTTATTTTGGTTTTTTAGGATAGCAGTAGTACTGAATTTTTCCCAAAATAACCCACTTTTTGAAAGTTTTTTTCCAAATTGACCTAATTTTTTAAAAAATTTCAAACTGACCTTCTCACTGTCTCGAAAAGTGAGTTCGACAAAAAATCCATAGCTTTTTGAGACAGCGAGTGTGAGGTTTGGATATTTTTAATTTCTCCCTTACCAAGACTCGCTGTCTCAAAAAACGAGTGAGTTTCTCTCAAACTCGCTTTTTGAGACAGCGGGTATCGTTTGGGGGTTTTGAATACGCCAGGCTCGCTGTTTCGACCTCACATTCTCTTTCAATTCTCTATCTCCCTCTTGCTCTTCTAACCCCGAAACCCTAATCCATTTTGTCGATCTCCTCTCGTTGATTGTAGGTGAAACCTCCTCGCTTTCTGGGAAAGCGATGTGGTTTTTCCTACACTCGTTTTTTCAGAAAGCGACTGTACAAAATCAAATCCTTTCTGAGCAAGCGACTGTTGAGTTGAGAAATTTTCATAAACCAGTTATGCTCTGAAAATCTCTCAAATGTAAACTCGCTTTCTCAGAAACCGAGGAGGTTTAAACCAGACTCGCTTTCTGAGAAAGCGAGTTTAGGAAAAAAAAATATGGATCTCTCGGTTTGGGTAGAAGAGTTGAAATTGCTATCCTCTTGAAGTTTATCGAAATTTCAAAATATGGATTTTTCGGAAGATGGGTTTAAGATTTTAAGAGTAGAAGGTGAGAGGGTTGGGAAAGATTAAGTGAATATATTTTGATTTATAGGAGATTTTGTGGGTAGGAGGTCGATTTTGGGAGGCTAGGATTTTGGGTTTCGGAGTTAAGGAGAAAGTAAGAAAGGAGATAAGAATGAGTAAGAATGGAGATAAGGAGATGAAAAAATCGAGCCTGAGGTATTAAAAACCCCAAACGACACTCGATGTCTCAAAAGGCGAGTTTGGAAAAAACCCACTCGTTTTTTGAGATAGCGAGTCTTGCCTAGGGAGAAATCAAAAAAATTCAAGCCTCACACTCGCTGTCTCAAAAAATAATGGAATTTTTACCAAACTCGCTTTTTGAGGAAGCGAGTAGATCAGTTTGGGAATTTAAAAAAAAAATATGTCATTTTGGGAATAACTTTCAAAAGTAGGTCATCTTGGAAAAAAAATTCAGTAATACTGTGATGCAAGCGGATTTATACTCCAGACTTCCTTCTTCTTCTCCCCTAGACAGTGCCTGATCTTCGTTTAAGTAAATTGTATTGGATGAGTTTTCAAAGGAAAACCTGAACCTTTCTAAATATTTCTAATCTCCAATATTATAATGAGTGAGTTGGGATTATTATTTGTAGACAACCTATAATTTGTAAATATTCATTCAACTATCTAATTAATCTCAATCATTCAATTTTAAGTGCGAGTTATATTAACCATTTATTTACTTAATTGTTGTTAGTTACCATAATATACTCAGACTTTAAATTTATTTACGACATACTTATTATTTACAAAATATCACTCATATAAGGTAAAAGTTTGTACCACTAGAGGTAATTTGTGAAAAATATGTGACGAGTAAAGGGAGATCTTAGGTTCGAGACCAGATTACTTATGTCTTACTAATTTTTTTATATAATTAAAACGTGTATTGCACGTAACTAGTCGAGGGTGGTATCCGTATGCTTTTTTAACCGAGAAAATGTTGGAAGAATCAAGGAACCAAATATGGTGTTCATCAGTTCATTTGGAGGTCAAAACACATTCTGAATGCAAAAACGAAACCTCCATGCATAATCAGTAATGTTAGCTTTTGACATATCGAGCTCTTCAAGCTAAGAACAATGCTCGACAATTGACAAGAGGATACTGTCAGTAGGCTCTTTGCATCTGTCAAGATTATCACCACGTAGTTCCACAATGGAGGCAATAAATGGATCGTATCATATTTAATTAACCGAATGACATCTAATTAACTGTGTTTTTTTATGTTCAACGAGTGGGCACTGCATGTCCATCTATGTTCAACGAGTGGATGGTTCTTGTGTCTCGTCCAACCGCACACTGAGGAGATCAAAAACATGAATGGCGTGGGGTGGGGTGGGGTGGGGGGGGAGGAGAAATTTAAAGTGAGCGTATGGTTGGATAGAGTCACTGAACCTCTAGCTCCACTTGAAATAGACATTAATATATTCTGCCTCACAAGTCACAATTCGGACTATGATAGTTGCATTGAATCTGTTTAGTCGAATACAGAGCTGATCCTTCTCTTGTTTACGACTTCAAGTTCAAAGAACCTTATACTATCTGTAGTGGTTTAGTATATATGCATAATCTGCATATTTTGAAAAAAAGAGCGCTGCAGTCGTTGTGTAAATATGCATAATTTGCATAAATCGCTACAGTAGAGTGCCATATATGAGAACTGAAATAAGAATTACGCATATATAAACGACGGAGCTCGAAGTGCCATCGCAGGAAAAAAAAAAATTTAATGATCGGACGGCACGTTTGAAGTGCCGTCCCTCCAAAAAAAATTAATTTTTATAATTAAAAAAAATTAAAAAGAACCCAACTCTCGGTCCCACGCCCTCCCTTTTGTTGGACGGCACCCGTTGGTATTTAAAAAATAATAATAATAATAAATTATTGACTGACCAAGCCTTAGCAGAGTTGAACAGTCTTGAGCTCTCACTGTCTTGAGCTAGCTGTTCAAATCTCACTGTCTTGGTATTTATTATTAAAAAAAATTATCGGACGGCACTTGAAGTTGTTTAAATTTTTTTTTATATATATTTCCTCCGACCGCACTTGAAGTGTCGTCGCACCATTTTAAATTTTTTTTTCCTCTCCGACACAAGATGATATACCGTCTCACCTTTTTTATTTTTTTTTATATTTTTTTTCTCTCCGACACAATATGAAGCAGCGTCTGCTATTATTTTAATTTAAAATAGTAAAATATAGCATTCTACGAGTGCAGCGAAACGAAAATTTGCTATATATATTTATCTATTTATGCATTTTTTAACTATAACGATGCTCTTATAACTAAGAAAGAAAGAAAGAACAAACGATGCAAAAGTATATTTTTAATCAAATCATAGCTTTCCTAGTAATGATGTAATTATTATTCCTTAATTAGTTCAATTAAAATGGAATCAAGTAGTCAAGATTCTCAGTCTTATCCTCTCAAAAAAAGATTCACAATCTTATCCTCTCAAAAAAAGATTCACAATCATCCTATTCTTTTTTCTAATTTCTATTATTAATTTGGGGTTGTTGATCCCCAATCCATTATGACTATATATGCACCGTTCTTATGAATGTTCTTTCTTATATGGGGTGCGATTCTGAATATACACAAGGGGAATGAACTTGAGGATGAGGTTGTCAAGTGGTGTGTGGTTGTTGACCTTGATTTTAGCTTTGATGTTAAGCAGGACCGGTCCTCAGATATTTAAGGTTCTATCCAAAAAATAAAATTGTGTTCTTTAAAGATAACTAGTAAGTAGTGATCAATGATAGTTTTTTGGTTTTTTTTAATTGATTCAAACACTGAACTACAATGCAATCAAATTTTTTAGGTTGATATTAGAGATCTAAAAGAAGTTTTTACCTCTCCGTAATTAATATATGTAGTTTTCTGTCATCCTGCATTGAGAGGTGCTTATAGGAGGTGAGATTTTGGCAGAGAGCATATGAATGTTTAGTATTACATACTGTAATTTTCTCTCTTCTATTCTAAATTCTCAACTCGCTGCCTCCAATCGCCGCTCACATTCCCGTTCCTACCCGACGGATAGGAATATTTTAATAGAACCCGGACCCGAAATCGAACCCGGTCCTCACGGTTCATGTCCGGGTCCATTTTTCGGACCCGTGGGAGACCGAGTCCCGGTCTGGGTAGTGAAGGACCCGACCTAACCCGACCCGATACCAATGCTATCTTGGACCCCTCTAGCTTATCTTTTCTTGTTTATGAATTTTGGGCTTTGGGCCGTCGCCCAGTCTGTCCAGGGCTAGAGCCGGCCCTGATGCTAAGATCTTTTCTTATCTATTAATTTTGGGCCCTAGGGTCCACCCTGATGCTAAGGTTGTCAAGCTTGACATCTTTAAGGAATGAATTCGTACTTCAGGGTACTCAGATGTATAAATATTCTTTGGAATTATCACTTTTCAAAAATTTTACACTGAAATCAAATTTTAGTACATAAAATAATAATAAAGAATAAAGTAATAAATAAATCATTTGCTCGTGGGCCGACCCTGATGCTAAGATTTTTTCTTATTTATTAATTTTTGGCCCTAGGGTCGGCCCTGATGCTAAGGATGTCAAGCTTGACGTCTTTAATGAATGAATTCGTACTTCATGGTACTCAGATGTATAAATATTCTTTGGAATTATCACTTTTCAAAAATTTTAAATACGCAAGGACCAAGAAGGTTTTGAAAGAAAAGACTAAGATAGTGTTTGGCCCAGCTTAAAATTAGCTTAGCTTCTCCTTTAAAAGAAGAAGCTGGGCCAAACACAGATTTTGAAAAGCCCAAACAAAGTAGAAGTAGCTTATTTTTTGTTAAGAAACGGAGCGCCAAAAGAAGCCCTCCAGATCTACTTCTGGCTTCTGGCTTCTCCTTTTCTTCTTTTTTTTACCCAAAACCAAATATCAAAAAAATTCATCTGCCCCTACCCCTTCCCCTTCCCCTTCTCCGACCACTCTAGCCTACTCCGGCGACCTCCTGTCGACGCCAGAACACCCCGACGCCCCCTTTTTCCTGTTCCCAATTGCCGGCGCCCAAATCCCAAACCCCCACGCTTCCCTTTCCGATCGACGAGCTCAACCAGCAGCCAAACCCGACCCGTGCCGTCGCCCTCGCCGCTCGACGCCCCACCGCCGTCGATGTCGAGCCTGATCCCGATCCCGATCCCCTCTTTGCTGCCATTGAGGTTGTTGTCTCTTAGCTTTGGGTTCTCTTTTTGCACGTGATCCTGATCCCCTCTTATGCCAAACAACTTCTAGCTTAAAAGTAACTTTAAAGTTAAAAAAAAACTGACTATCCAAACAGCTTCAGCTTTTAATTTCAAAGCTGTACTTTCTAGCTTCTCCTTCTGAAATAGCTTTAAAGCTAAAACAAGTTAGGCCAAACGCACCCTAAAGAAAATTCTCCATCTTCACGGAACATGTGACCCCATCATGATCTCCGCAAAATTAGGCAGATCAAGTAGAGTGCCAACTTTTAAAGAGATCCAACGGGCTCGTTTTTCGAGATATATTAAGCACAGTTGTGCATAGATTATTATGCTTCCAACCAAAGATATCAAGGCAGCATCAAGTACTAGTTCCGTGCACTTTTCAAACACAAAGACATGATCAATCTTCCCTGATTTCAAAAAGAGGTGGTGATCACCTAGGAATATATAGGATTGGCAAGTTGCAAGGGTTCCGCTTAATTATTCAACCTTTCTATAGTACCCTTTTAGCTGTTAGATTCATTGTGGTCTAATCCACTTCATCACAAGCTTTCTATTTATCCCTCCCAATTCAATGAACTCACTTATAATATTCTGCCACTAGAAGTTACAATAGTTTGCCTATGGGTATGATAGGAGAATATATATATATGATATCAGAATTCTTCGTACTCCCACTTGCATGGATCCAGCAACTAAATTATATCATACTGGTTGTTCTTTATTTTGGTTCATGCATATGTATACATCAAGCATACACCACTTGGATAAAATTATTCTTATTGACAGGAGTTGTTAGCATATATTTTTTGTGGACAATGGGGTTTGCCTTATCACGGGCTATGTATATGAAAACATTAATTAGGTTAGAGATTATGAGAGATAATAACAATAGAAATTATGGTTAATATCTTAGACTAAGGTGCTTGAGATATTTACCCTAGGTTTCAAGATTGGAATACCTAGACTACTATCACAAGCCAATATTTATAGGATAAATACTGGTTTGGGTACTAGATTCTCAACCCTCTCAACCCTCGTTCCGATATCCATACATTTAGTACGTGTAACACACGTGGTACCCATGAAATAATATTACACATAATATTATTCATATAGTGAGAATATACATATATATCCAACAATCTCCTCCTATATTCTCAATATATAAACGTACTGGATTATCTCATCAGTTCAACATGAAGCTGACTGGCTGATAGCAGTCTTTAAATTGAAGAACCAAATCAATTATAAATCCGAATAGTTTAAAAAAGACTAAACCAAAATAATTAAATAGTTCCCAAACCATATCACAACAGAATAGTTCACAATGACTAAACTAACTGGAGAAATCTGTCATAGTTTCAAAATTAAATAAAGCAAATCAACTTCAAGAACAAAATAAGAGTTTTAAGCTCAATGAATACAAGAGTCTTAAACTCAACAGAAGTTTTACCAAGCAAATGACTAATTTATTGTCACGCCCCACTTTCTAAAAATACGAAATGCAAGCACATGACATGGCCCAGCGAATGACTTGCATCATTCATAGGCTGTCATGGATTCAACTCAACAATACAAAACATGCAGTAATACAACCACGCATGCAATAAAAGAAGTAATCACATAAATAACAGTACTTGAAATTTTAAGCATAAATAACCAACATGAAATAAATCCAACATCTGGAATCGACAATAACATCATTCGGATCAAAAGCCCACAAATACAACAATGTTCAACTATTAAAATTCAAAAAAAGGAGAAATAATGATTATTTGAACGGCACAACAACACAAGTCTTTCACCAATGTTGTTGTCCTAGTCCATCAGGCAAATCTCCTTGATTACCTGTAAGTTGTTCATCTAAAGAGAGGAAAAATGTCATTAGATCAAGTCGTGGACAGTAAGTACGAAAATAGAGAACAATGACAATATCGGTATAACGATGAATTCAATGGACGTTGAAATCAGAGTATTGAATAGTGACAAGGCGATAATAGTACAATATGCAATAACGATGATTTATAACGACAACAAAAAACAATAACAATAATGGTGAACAATAACGATAATACTGTTTAATAAAGGTGACAATATGCAATGACAATGCGATAAAAATCTTAAGTCTATTATTCATTTTTAATCCTAACTAATGCACGTACTACTACATCCCATACTATAGGTTCCATGCATACAATCAATTTCGTTTAGACTAAGGTGGTAGATTCTATAGTTCATGTACTCGGCACAATATAACATTTCAATAATAACACAATCATGTAATGAATTCTAAAGGTAGCCCCCGTAGGTTATAAAGGTAGCCCCCATCAATCCTTGACATGACACTTAGTTCTACGTGCCACTTAGTTCCATGTAATCGGTTCTAGAGGTGGCCCCCGTCAATCCTTGACGTGACACTTAGTTCTACGTGGTACTTAGTTCCATTTAACATTAGAACATGGGAAACACGGGTCCCACACTCTCGAATACAGTCACTATCCTAGTCAACCCTTAACCCCGGCTTGATTAACATTCTTTATTCAATTATCATACGACAATGCGATTAATAAGGGATACTAGAAAAGATGACAACACAACCCTAAGATCATGCAGTGTACTCTATACAATTAAATGCACCAAATATAATATTATAGATTCAATTGTATGTTATTAAACATAGAAACTCAATTATGGACAGCAGTAGGTTGCTGTACCAAAATCAAAATTTTCGTTGCTACAGGATAGCAAATGTGGATCCATCAGAATGTCTAGAAACTAGACTCCTGCCCATTCCAGCGTATATAATTAAGGTACATAAAAGTTGTGGTAACATGTGTCAAAACGGCAAACTGTGTAGGATTTGTGTTTAGCCAGAATTTATAAAATTGTGTTTATACTTATGGAATAGGACTGAAACAGCATTGATTAATTCCAGAAAAAGCAGGGACTGTTCTCTAGTGTGTCTAGTATCAGCATGCAAAATTTCAAATCATTATCTTATAGGTAGCATGGTTAAATTAATTGTGAATCAAAGCATGACAGCAGTTTTTAGGATCTGGAATTGTACGACACAGCAACAGTAAAATTGTGATATCTCTCAAGCCGTAACTCGGAATTCAATTCCGCCAAAAAGGAGAGTAAACTAGATATCTGGGGCTACATTTCATATTCAGGAAATTATTGATTTTAGTGACATTAACTAGGTCGAAACAGCAAGGTAATGTTCAGGTCGGCATTAATTTTCAGGGTGTCAACATGTTCTTTTTGAATAAAAATAATTAAAAAGTTAAGGACGTTAACAATCATAAATCACAGCAAGCCATACCTATGTGAACATGGTATTTAAGATGTTTAATGTCCATAATTTTACTAATCACAAACAACTAATACACTAACATCAATCATATAAGCCATCAATACTAGTATGCAATCTACAATTGTTGTGAGATGTCATGACATAAAATACTATAATAATCCTATATTCAATATCTAACTATATGTATGCATGTAAAATCTCTATATTTTGGAGGCAAAAGATGGCACGAAGTCAAGACTACTACTTGGATTCGCTCGTATAAATCCATAGCATCCCAGCGATAGATAACAATAAGCATTATACGATAATCAATTTGGATCTACTTGCGGGATTCAATAAAAATTTTGAATATGATACAATAACTATTCGAGAAGAAATGACTTGCCTTTAGGACAACGTTAGATTAATCCGAATATGCGAAGAATAATGGGATCAGAATCCCGGTGACACGGCGACGAGCAAACGATCACGATAATCACGATCGGGCACGGATCTTGATGATCAAGATGGTGATCAAGATGAAGATCAAGCGAATCCAATGGCCGAGATCGAACATAAAATATATAAGAATTAGAAGAGTACCAAAAGAGTAAATATACCATGATTGACAATTTGATGAATGAGAACAAAGTGGATCAAATATTTAACTCACCAAGTAGAAGACGAACGAGACGAGATCAGGTGTGATCAGTCGATCGGACGGTTGGGATTGAAGACCAAGATCAAGATCAAGATGATGATCATGATCCCGATGATCAAAAGAGATCCGACGGTCAAGATCAAGATCTTGATGATGATGATGGTGATGATGATGATCGATGCAAATTCAATGGCCAAGATCCACAGATCAAAAAGCGATCGGCGGCTTAGATTGATCAGATCGGAATGGAGATGATAATGGCTCGGATCTTGATCAGATCGGACGGCCCACATTCACTTGATCAATACTCCTGATCAAAATAGCAAACGGCAAGTGGGCACTGGCTTGGCTCCGGCGGTGGGGACTGATCGTGATAGGGGGTCGCGGCACTGTGGTGGAAGGTGACAGCAGCCAGGGGCGATGGCGGGACAGCGGACAGGGGTCGCGCTGGATGAACGGGCAACGCTGGATGCGGCTGTTGTCGTCGGGAAGAAGGAGAGCAGAGCAGGGGAATGTGGGGGTACGGTCGAGACGTCAGGGTCTGGTGTTGCAGTCGTGGCCAGGGTGGGCGTCACGACAGGGAGAGGCGCACATGGTGGCGCTGAGGTCGCGGGATGCTGGAGACGACGAGGGAAGGGGAGAGGGGGCTGGCACCGGTGTAGTCGAGGTGGTTGTTGGCAGTGCAGTGATTGCCTGCGAGGATTGGCCGGCGGCGTTGGTGGGTTTCAGAGGTTGAGGAGGAAGACAATGGAAGAAGGTTGAGGTGGAGAAGATGAACAGGACTGGGTAATTAGGCGGCTACTGTATGGGGATGAACATTAGATCTAGGGTAGGGTTTGGTATAGGTTAGTTTATATATGTAGGGTTAATGGGTATGGGTTGTTGAGTAGGTGAGTTTGGATCCAATAAGAGATAGGATTATAGGGTGTTGGGTTTAAAATCCTATAGCTAGGGAAACAATTAGGATAACCAATAAAATATAATCTATAATAAAATGTACATTGCATCACAGTATAGAATTTATTTGAATACTACAAATACAATTAACAATATAAATAGATTTTTACTTTATCAATCAAGGGTAATGTTGCCGCTAATTTCGGTGTGGGGGCAAACAGATGAATTTGTGAGTTCGTGGAAAACCTGAATAGCAAACACCTAACCTGTTCCGCCGGAGCTTGACCGTTGACTCCCGCCGTTCACCTGCAAGGAAGTGCGAGACACCGGGGTTGATCCCGGCGACGCACCCTCCGACGCTCAAGTCAGTAACCAGAATTGATTATGAAAGAGCGTTTAACTAGAGAAAGATTGATTACCTCTTAATGGAGATGGGTGTGGGGTATTTATAGTCGCCGATGGGATCAGATAAGGAATGTGATTCCTGTAATCTGATAAGGAATATTCTCCTAGTAAACAGATTAGGAATGTAATCCCTTAATTCCCGGTGAAAAGATAGATGTGAATCAGAGCCGTTGATTAGGATTAATCAGAAACCCTAATTCTATCTTTTCTGGACTGGGTGTGTTTCGGGTTGAGACCCGTACCCAGTTGAGGCGGATCCGTTCGCGGGTTATTGGATCTGTGAGAAGGAGACCCAGTACCCATTTCGGACCCATTTGTATGTGGAATTACCGTTTTACCCCTGAGCTTTAAGATTCGAGTCCGATGTGAACGGTCCCGATTTAATCCTATTTTTTAGCCATATCACGAGCCCCCCACTCCTAAAGACTGAGTGTAATCAGCCTTTGAGGAGTAGTTTAACTGTTCTAATGGCGTACGGGATTTTATCGGTGTTCTTAAGGGAGTTTGGAATCTTGCTCGGGGTGTAACAGTGTTATTATGGGCTTGTAAAATGCCCAAAAATATTCTCAGAATTTTCTGGATTTTTGGTGATTTTTCCAGATTTTTTTTTTTTTTTTTTTTGAATTTTTTATTCATTTTCCGAATTAAATAATTAATTATCTAAAATATTAATTAATTATTCTAATTTAATAATTATTTTTTCAGAATTTAAAAATAATTTTTTCTGAATTAATAATTATTTTTAGAATTTTTAATTAATTTTTTCGATTTTTAAATATTTTTTTCGGATTTTTTAAATAAAAAAAACAATTAAACAAATAAATAAATAATTTAAATATTACCTGGACACGTGGCAGATTTCTGGCCGTCCATCATGACCAGATGAGCACGCATCGTGAGGCAGATCGCGATCTGGACACGTGGCGCGTTTCTGGCCGTCCATCATGATCAGATCAGCGCGCATCGTGAGGCAGATCACGATCGGGACACGTGGCGCGTTCCTGAGCGTCGATCGTGTCGCGACACGAATTTTGGAACGATCGGACGGATCGTGTGGCCCGGGCTCTTTTTTTCTCCAAATACGAGTTCGGCACTTCGGCACTTCGGTTCGGCAGCACTTCTGAGGAGAAAGAGGAAGGGGAGGAGAGGCATTTGGGTTCTCTCCTCTACCTTGTTCTTCCGCACGGTGGAGAAGAGGAGAAGAGGAAGGGGAGAAGAGGCAATTGGGTTCTCTCCTCTGCCTTGTTCTTTCGCGCGGTGGAGAAGAGGAGATGTGCTGGGGAAGAAGGAGAAGAATGAAGGAGCTAAGATGGGTATGGGTCGGACCGTGGGTATCGGATCCGACCCCGACCGTTAGCCTCTTTTTCTTTTTTCCTCTTCATCTGCTTGCTTTGTTCGGCGAATCCGAGCACGGGTTTTGAGGCACATTTTCACCGCTCCGCAGGTTGGTAGATTGGCAGATCCCGGTTACGCAGCTCGATCTGGACGGTTGATCACGATCGTAGCGCGAATCACGAGACAAGAGGCACGAGTTTCGAGAAAACGTTATCTTGTCGTTTTGTGGTGACATGGCGCGATCTGATCCGTCCATCACGCCTGAGTGCGAATTTGGAGATGATCTAACGGTGAGATCGCCTCGGGACGATTTTTTGCCATATACGGGGGTCGGTACCCGGGCACCTCGGCTCGGAGGGTCAGTACCGTTGGCCGAGGTGCTGAGTTGTCTGTTTTGAAGGAAGTGTTCCTTGAAGACTCGGTTGAGCTGTTCGGTAGCTCGGCTGTTCGGATGGCTCGAGCGCGAGGAGAAGCTTATTGAGTTGATGAAGGGGATAGGTCGATGAAGCTCTGCTCCTCGGCTCGGGAGGATGGGTCAGCATATGGGAGAGGTGAGGAGCTCTGAAGTTGTCTCTATTCTGTTTGGTTTTGGAGATTTTTGAAGAGGAGCTCCACTTCTAGGTGAAGAGGTGCTGGGAAGACCCATTCTCTGAAGTGAGTGCAAGGAGCAACTCCAGGAGAGGGTTGTGAGCTCCGAACTCGTTGGGAAGAGCTCCGCTTTGGAGGCGAGCGGAGTGAAGAGCTTGGCCTTGAGAAGAAAGAGGAAGGGGAGGAGAGGCATTCGGGTTCTCTCCCCTGCCTCGTTCCTTCGCACAGCGAAGAAGAGCAGAAGTGTTGGGTACCTTTGGCGGGAGGACTGAAGAAGCAGAAGAATGAAGGAGCTAAGAAGGGTATGGGTCGGACCGAGGGTATTGGATCCGACCCTGACCCGTTAGCCTTTTTTTCTTCTTGCTCTTCATCTGCTTAGCTGCTCGGTAGATGCATCTTGTTCGGCGGATCCGAGCACGGATTTTGGGGCACATTTTCCGCCACTTTGCTTCTCGGTAGATGGGTAGCTCAGCTCGGATGGTCGTGGGGGCAGTTCGGAATGGCTATCTTCCTCCGGCCCGTTTAAGGACGAGCCGGTGAAGTAAAGTCGAGCCATAGGACCCCGACCATCGTGAGGTTAGTTTGAGGGATGCAGGAGCAGTTTCGAATGGCGAGCTACTTCTAGTCCGCTTAGGAGCGGACTTGCGAAGCAAAATCGAGCCAAGTGTTGGACTCCGATCCATTCAACGGCTGCAGGAGCAATTTCGAACGGCGATCTACCCCCGGCCCGTCTGAAGACGAGCCGAGGAGGAAGAGTCGAGCCGAGTGCTGGACTCCGAACCATTGTGTGATTAGTTTAAGAGATGCAGGAGCAGTTTCGAATGGCGAGCTACTTCTAGTCCGCTTAGGAGCGGACTTGCGAAGCAAAATCGAGCCAAGTGTTGGACTCCGATCCATTCAACGGCTGCAGGAGCAATTTCGAACGGCGATCTACCCCCGGCCCGTCTGAAGACGAGCCGAGGAGGAAGAGTCGAACCGAGTGCTGGACTCCGAACCATTGTGAGGTTAGTTTAAGGGATGCAGGAGCAGTTTCGAATGGCGAGCTACTTCTGGTCCGCTTTGGAGCGAACTTGCGAAGTAGAATCGAGCCAAGTGTTGGACTCCGATCCATTCAACGGCCGCAGGAGCAATTTCGAACGGCGATCTACCCCCGGCCCGTCTGAAGACGAGCCGAGGAGGAAGAGTCGAACCGAGTGCTGGACTCCGAACCATCGTGTGGTGCTTAGTAAGTTGTGGGAGCAGCCATGTAGAAGAAGCTGGACTCCGAACTCGTTGAGAAGTGGTCCGCCTTGGAGGTGAGCGGAGCAAAGAGCTCGGCTCTGGAAGAGAGCCATTTGTGAGACAAGTTTGAGGAGCAACTCTAGGAGAGAGTTGTGGGCTCCGAACTGTCTGAGAAGAGGTCCGCTTCGGAGGCGAGCGGAGCGAAGAGCTCGGCTCTGGGAGAGAGCCATTTGGGAGATGAGTTTGAGGAGCGACTCTAGGAGAGAGTTGTGTGCTCCGGACCTGTTGAGAAGAGGTCCGCTTCGGAGGCGAGCGGAGCGAAGAGCTCGGCTCTGGGAGAGAGCCATTTGGGAGATGAGTTTGAGGAGCAACTCTAGGAGAGAGTTGTGTGCTCCGAAATGTCGGAGAAGAGGTCCGCTTCGGAGGCGAGCGGAGCGAAGAGCTCGGCTCTGGGAGAGAGCCATTTGGGAGATGAGTTTGAGGAGCAACTCTAGGAGAGAGTTGTGTGCTCCGGACTTGTTGAGAAGGGGTCCGCTTCGGCGGCGAGCGGATGGAAGAGCTCGGCTCTGGGAGAGAGCCATTTGGGAGATGAGTTTGAGGAGCAACTCTAGGAGAGAGTTGTGTGCTCCGAACTGTCTGAGAAGAGGTCCGCTTCGGAGGCGAGCGGAGCGAAGAGCTCGGCTCTGGGAAAGAGTTGTTTGCGGGACGAATGTGAGGAGGAACTCTAGGAGAGAGTTGTGCTCCAAACTCGTCGAGAAGAGGTCCGCCTTGGAGGTGGGCGGAGCGAAGAGCTTGACTCTGGAAGAGAGCCGTTTGAAAGGCGAGTGTGAGGAGGAGCTCTGGGTGAGAGTTGTGAGCTCCGAATTCGATGAGAAGAGGTCCGCTTCGGGGGTGACCAAAGTGAAGAGCTCGGCTCTGGAAGAGAGCCGTTTGTGAAACGAGAGCGAGGAGGAGCTCTTTGTGAGAGTTGTGCTCCGAACTCGATGAGAAGAGGTCCGCCTTGGAGGTGGGCGAAGCAAAGAGTTCGGCTCTGGAAGAGAGCCATTTGGGAGAAGAGTTTGGGGAGCAACTCTAGGAGAGAGTTGTGTGCTCCGGACTCGTTGAGAAGGGGTCCGCTTCGGCGGCGAGCGGATGGAAGAGCTCGGCTCTGGGAGAGAGCTATTCGGGAGATGAGTTTAAGGAGCAACTCTAGGAGAGAGTTGTGTGCTCCGGACTTGTTGAGAAGAGGTCCGCCTTGGAGGTGGGCGAAGCAAAGAGTTCGGCTCTGGAAGAGAGCCATTTGGGAGAAGAGTTTGGGGAGCAACTCTAGGAGAGAGTTGTGCGCTCCAAACTTGTTGATAAGAGGTCCGGTCCGAGGTGAGCAGAGTGGAGAGCTCGGCTCTGGAAGAGAGCCGTTTGAAAGGCGAGTGTGAGGAGGAGCTCTGGGTGAGAGTTGTGAGCTCCGAATTCGATGAGAAGAGGTCCGCTTCGGGGGTGACCAAAGTGAAGAGCTCGGCTCTGGAAGAGAGCCGTTTGTGAGACGAGAGCGAGGAGGAGCTCTTGGTGAGAGTTGTGAGCTCCGAACTCGTTGAGAAGAGGTCCGCCTTGGAGGTGGGCGGAGCAGAAGAGCCCGGCTCTGGGAAAGAGCTGTTTGTGAGACGAGTGTGAGGAGGAACTCTATGAGAGAGTTGTGCTCCAAACTCGTTGGGTCTCGGCGTGGGTGATTGGCGCCTCCTCGTTTCTAGGCTGCTGCCGAGCCGCGGGGGAGCGTGGTCTTCTTCTGCGATGCTCGGGGGATTCCCTTCGCCCCCTACGGTTAGGAGACCTTCTGTAATCCTGGTGACGGGGAGATCGTTCACCCGGACGATAGTGGCGGGAGGTTCCCTCTCGGGCCCGTTTTTCGTCCAGACGGTGACGAGGATCCACGTCCTTCTTCTGCCGATTCTGAGGGTTGTGTGAAGCCATGGAATCCGTAGAGGCATTGTGTATGGAGATGCGGTCTTGGTGGGGAGGTTGCTTTCCGCGGGAGCCCCCCGCACCAGCATTCTGAGGTCCGGTCGGACCCTTGGGGGGTTGCTGATTCTGAAGGGGCTGATCTTGCTGAAGGGGAGGTCGTTCCTGCTGCAGAACGGGTTGGTCAGGGACTGGCTCCTGCTGATCGGCGGGATTGGGCCCACGGTTGGACCCCCTAGATTTGGCTTTTCTCGGAGGCATGGCTGGAGAAGATCTAGTCGACGGAAAGAGGAGGGGCTGCTATTCGTATGTTTTTCCCACAGACGGCGCCAATCTGTTGCCGCTAATTTCGGTGTGGGGGCAAACAGATGAATTTGTGAGTTCGTGGAAAACCTGAATAGCAAACACCTAACCTGTTCCGCCGGAGCTTGACCGTTGACTCCCGCCGTTCACCTGCAAGGAAGTGCGAGACACCGGGGTTGATCCCGGCGACGCACCCTCCGACGCTCAAGTCAGTAACCAGAATTGATTATGAAAGAGCGTTTAACTAGAGAAAGATTGATTACCTCTTAATGGAGATGGGTGTGGGGTATTTATAGTCGCCGATGGGATCAGATAAGGAATGTGATTCCTGTAATCTGATAAGGAATATTCTCCTAGTAAACAGATTAGGAATGTAATCCCTTAATTCCCGGTGAAAAGATAGATGTGAATCAGAGCCGTTGATTAGGATTAATCAGAAACCCTAATTCTATCTTTTCTGGACTGGGTGTGTTTCGGGTTGAGACCCGTACCCAGTTGAGGCGGATCCGTTCGCGGGTTATTGGATCTGTGAGAAGGAGACCCAGTACCCATTTCGGACCCATTTGTATGTGGAATTACCGTTTTACCCCTGAGCTTTAAGATTCGAGTCCGATGTGAACGGTCCCGATTTAATCCTATTTTTTAGCCATATCACGTAATAATAACAATAACAATAATAATAATAATAATAATAATAATAATAATAATAATATAAGAGTAAAAGTAATAATAATAATATTGATAACAATAATAATAATAACAACATAAATAGGGTTTGTATTACAATATGAAAATCGTAGTGAATAGTTACAAATAAAATTATTAATCGAAAATAGATTTTAATAGAATATTCAAGAATACATTTTAACAAAAGGAACTTGAAAGCGGAAAACTAATTTACAAAAATTTGAAATATCGAAAATACACAGAAAATATATATTTACGAAAACAGGGGTTACATTTATTCTCGAAAGAAATAAACTGAAACTTTATGCTTGCACACTGCTTTATGTTTACTCCTCCATTTTGAGCAAATCATTATTTTGAAATCTATGTTGACAGATTCAACAACTCCTTTTTTTCTAGCTTATTAAAAACAAGAATATCAAGAGACACATCTCTAAGAATTCTAACGAATTTCATAAAGTATCTAGTTCCACTAAAGAACTTATTACAATTCAACGATAGCTTAGCAAAATGTAACGCAGGCATCACAATCAAGTTTCTTTAACAAAATAAAGAACAAGGACTATTATAGTTTCTACACAAGAACTATACTATGTTTTATATTGGAATGATAAAATAGTCAATCAATTATGGTTAATTTTGAATCATCAAAATTGAAATGCAATAAGAATCCATAAAAGAGATATATCATCAAAATTGGAATGATATAACGATATTCTAAATATCAGAAACACATCGACAAGTTTTCACACTTTCTTTTGGAATAATAAGATGATTCTATGTAAATTATGAAAATATATAGCATCATTAAAATTGGAATGAAATTATATATTGACAAAATTTACATTGAACTTTTTAAATTATCTAAAGCATGCCAACTTCCTAAAATTGATGCTTAAGTTTGAACTTCTCTATGCCTCCAATTGGATTCCAAATTTCAAAACAATTAGGATGTTAAAGCTTTTGAGTCAATAGCTTTTAACTTCATTTTCCCCACAGTTTTAATAATTAGATCAATTTCAAGTCTCTTAGTAAGAGCATTAGTCATATTTTATTTCAATTGCACTTTATTTATGAGAAAGTTCAACTAGGCATCTAACAGCCTTAATATACTCCTCTAACTATTATAGAGTGAGTTATGAGCTACAATGCATTGGAGTTTGATAGTCGCATAACAGAATTAGAGAGTTACTTAAACTTCTTAATGGATAACTAGCAACAAATTCTTCAATCCACTCAGCATTTTTCCCTGCAGAGGATAACACATAGATGTCTGATTTCATGGATGATAGCACAGTGCCTGATTGCTTTTAATTTTCATAACATTTCTGTTCCTCATAGTGTAAACACATATTCACTAGTTATTGGCTTTCACTAAATTCTGAGCATAATAATGCATCAGATCAGCCATTCATTCGAAGAATGATTAGAGTAGCACAAAGCTAACTCTTGAGTACCACTCAAGTATATCATTAGCCTCTTAAGGGCACTCAAATGTGCATAAAATTATTAGTGAAACTGCAGATCATACCTACCTCAAAGGCTATGTCTAATCTAGTGCAGATCTTTGTATACATGAGACTTTCCATCCTTTTAGAATGATCTACCTGTCTCATAGTTGCACCATCATTAAGTGTCAACTTTTTATCATAATCTGTGGCCCACCTTAAAGGGTGTTAGAATGAGCCCTGATTGTATGTATTGGTTATATTGCTTCATGTTTTATTTTGTTGTCTGTAGGTTGTAATTTGTCCCAGTACTATGGGTTTGTTTGGTTAATTCTCATTAATGAAATAGGGTGGCCTTATTCCACCTTTTCCATTAAAAAAAAAACCTTTTATAATAATCATAAAGTATTTCAAAACACAATTTTAATCACTATATCCCCACTTTTGAAACACATTATTGATTTGATGAGTTTGACTAAGGATTATCCCTTGCCAACCGAACTTCACCCTTATACCTATGGTATCCACAATACTTAGGTGTTTTATGCTGAATTCTTTGAATAGCACAATTTTAACTTCATTTGTAATAGAGAGGTCACTTCCAAAACCAAGCATGTCAACAACACAAGTAAATAATAGCCATTATATTTGACACACCACAAAGTTAAAGGCACTAATCTGAATTACATGATTCATATATTAGGTTGTTTAAGAAATTTGTCAAATTATTTATTCGTCGGCTATACATGTTTTAAGAACATACAATGATTTTACTAAATTGTAAATCTTGTTCACTAAACATATTAGTTCAAAACTTTCTAATACAAAGCTGTTCAGTACACAGCATCAAGTACAAAACTTTTAGTACAAAACTGTTTAAATATCCTTTATGAATAACAAAATTTTCAATAGATGTAAAGGTAAAAAGAATACTTATTGTAGCAATATGACAAACATGTGAGTAGACCTCAAATAAATCTATCCCATTTATCTCAGTCAATCCTTTAGCTACTAAAATGCATTAAAATTGCTACTGAACAATCAAAATTAAGTTTCTTCTACAAAATTCCACTAACTTACTATAGTTTTAGCCTCTTTCGGCAAATCAACTAGTTCAAAATATTATTGTATAACCACAAAATTTATTTCATTATCTACTAAAGACTCTTCTTGGTTCATTTATCATTGAAGTTTTAAGTGTCAGTAAGGTTGATTCTTGATTCCAAGTGTGAATCATTGATTGTGTCTGTAGGACTAGATAATTTCATACATTTATCTTTGATGAACACATCCTTAAAGAACTCTGCAAGTCTAGATTCTTCTAACACAAATTAGATAGATCCAACATCTGTCCACAGAACTACATTCTGCACTTTCTAAGTGCACACAAATATTTGTTATAGGTCCTTCGTTAGGTCTTCTAGGATCATGTACTCTAACAAATGTATCACACAACATGTTTTCACTATAATAAAATTATTTGTGTTTTTATCCCATAGTCTACAAGGTATAAATAATTTAGAGTGTAGTAACATATTGGAAATATGATTAACGATACAATATCACCCATAATTACACAAAGTTAAACAACAGTCAATAATATAGAATTCAACATTTCACTAAGTGTTTGATTCTAACTTTTATCAATGCTGAATCTAGATCTGCTCCAACCACCCGAACACCAAACATCGTGATCAACCAATGAGAAACTTGGATCTGACTAGATGATCCTGAACCCACTTTTTGGGCTCGGGAAAAAGGAGAAGGATGATGGCTGCTTGCGGTGGCGATGTGCGGGGTGGCCTGCAATGGCGGCGTAGACTCCGGTGGCGACGACGGGAGTCGCCTCCGGTGGCAGCGACGGGAGTCGCCTCCGGTGGCGGACGCCGGCGATGGAGAACAACCCTAAGTTCCAATCTCCTCTCTCTTAACCTCAAAAAATTATAAAACTAAATATCTTAAGATTATCAAAGATTATGAGAGATAATAATAATACAAATTAGGGTTAATATCCTAGACTGAGGTGCTTCAGATATTTATCCTAGGTATCAAGATTGGAATACCTAGACTACTATCACAAGCCAGTATTTATAGGATAAATACTGGTTTGTGTACTGGGTTCTCAACCCACTCAACCCGCGTTCCGATATCCATACATTTAGTACGTGTAACACACGTATTACCCATAGAATAATATTACACATAATATTATTCATATAGTGAGAATATACCTATGTATCCAACAATTGTGAGAAAAACCCTACACCTTGGTTGTAAGATCTTGAGTGATTGTATTTTTTATAAAAAAACATATCTTGAGTGATTGTATTTTTTAAAAAAAATTATATCTTGTGTGATTGTAAGAGCATCCACAGTCGTGTGCTATAGTGCCATATTTTTCACTTTATAGAAAAGAGACCTCTGTAGTCGTGTGTTATTCTATCATATTTTACATTTTTTGTACAGTAGAATGCTATATTTGAGAGAATATTTGGTAATATGCTTATTATATCCCAAATATTTTATAATATTTTTAATCCATCTCGTCCGATGAAAATAGAGAATTTTTCCTTTTTAAAAAAACCCCGAAAATAAAAAATAAAGCACATACGAAACATGATGTTTCGCCCAAGGCTTTGGAGGAGTTTTTTGCAAAGAATTTTCAACTTGGAAGAAACATGATGTTTCCTCCAAGGATCATGGAGGTCTTTTTTTTTTACAAAATGTTTTGTATTTTTTGAGTTTGTATGGGGTTGGATTGTATATGATTTTGTATGGATTCAAATTTGTACAGTTGGATGGAGGAGATGAGTTGTGGGAAAGATTCTATGAGATGGATTGTATAGGATTTTGTATAGAATTTTAGTCGGACGAAACATCATATTTCGTCTGTTAAATTTTCCTCAACTTAGCTATATTTTAGCATTTCTTTACTCCAGCAAATCAACAAAATGCTATTTCTATTTTGCCATTTTTTAGCATGCACGACTGCGGATGCTCTAAACATGTTTCTCTTCATATTCTCTAGTGAAAATAGCAGAAGTGCCTCCGCAGGAAAAAGTTGTCATTGTATTGGGTAAACCTCGATAATAATCTCGTATTTTTATGTGTTGTTTGCTTTGTTTGTTTGTGTTTTTTTAATTTGATTACTTGTTTGTATCTCGGATTAGGTACTGAGCTAAACACATACTCGACCTTATTACCTAGGTAGATCATTTGTACAAAGAAGCAGTGTTGTAAAAACTGGATCAAACCAGGTCGCCGGTCTGATTTGACAGAAAACGAAAAATAATTTATTATAACAATGGAAGAACCTGGCTAAACCTTCATATGTTCAATAGTGAACCGTCCAGGTTCAAATTGGACTTTCAATATTGTATATTGCTAGGGGTGGCATTCGGGCCGGGCCGGGCCGAAACCCGATGGGTTTGACCCGGGCTCAGGCTTAGGCGGGCCGGGCCAGCAATGATCGTGGGCTGGGCCGGGGCAGTGGAGGAAAATAGCAGCCTGATCCCTGGCCCCTAGCTTGGGGTCGGGTCGGGCCAGGTTTTTAATTAATTAATTAATTAATTAATTAATCTTATTTTTTATTTTACAAAGATGAAGGAAAAGAAAAGTTGTTCGTAAGAACATATAGATAAAATAGAAATTCAAAAATTAAATTATTTTTATGAATTACACAAACACAATTTTTTTAAAAAAAATATTCTAGAAAAAAAAGGCAGAAATTCCAGCGGCCGGCCCGGGCCGGTTCAACCCGGTCCCGGGTTTGACCAGGCCCGGCCGATTTCGAGTCTGGCCGAATCCGGACTTTCCTTGAATTTGGTTGAACCGAACCAGACCATTAATTTTAACAAGTTGGCCTCCGGTTCAGCCCGATTTTAATCGGGCCAGGTCGGTCTCGGGCTAGCCCGGCCCTAATGCCACCCCCTACATATTGCAATGCCCTGCATTTTGGGAAGTTCGAACTCATGACCTTCAACAAAGATATATGCACAAACTCCTAAGCTAACTTTTAGTACTACATATTTGAACTAATCACTTGCTCATGCGTCATTTACAAACTATGAAGAACCCCAAAAAGATCAGTATTCAACATTTTGACACATAATTTACGTGCATGCTTCATACACACAAAAGACCAAGACAAAAGCATAGTAAACCTTAGGCACTGTTTGGTTGGAGGGTAACGAAGGGAAGGGAAGGGACTTTTTAAAACTTTTCTTTTTTGGTTCATTTTTTAAGAGGGAAGGGAAGGAAAATGAAGGGGTGCAAAACCCCTCATGAGCCAATTTTGGCTCCCCTCCAATATTGGGGAATTTGGAGGGAGAAGAAAGTAGGTCTAATTTTTTAATATGATTGGACTAAATTGCTCTTTTAAATCTAAATCCTGAAAATAAAAAACTTAAAAAACCTAAAAGCTATACCAGTACTGTTTCTCATAACATATTTCTATATGCTTTTAGATTTTAGGAAAAAAAGTTAGTGCTCATCCCCTTATATCCCAACAGAATTAATCCCCTTATATGCTTCTTTTAGAGTCCTATGTATCCATTTCATCAACATGGAACCTGGACCTGACTGTATCTCTTTCATCTCGGCTGGGACTCTTTCGAGTCCTATATATCCATTTCAAAAAAATAAAAAATATATATAACAAAGTGTTTTGAACCAATATATATCTAAGTGTTTGGTAGAATATATACTATCAGTACTGTTTAAAATAATCTGTAGTATGTCTGGTGTGGGACGCAGTGAGAGAATGGTGCGGAATGTAGTGAGAGAATTTGGAAGAACAGCAACAAGGATCATGGCTGAAGATAGTTCATGGCTACATTCCCACCTTCGATAAAATGGTAGATCATGTCACCGAGCAATATGCTATTATCAGAGGTATGCATATTTCATATCATGATATCAAGCTGCACTTTCTTATCGTATGTAAAAGGGTATAAAATAATTTTATTATAAAATCCATTCGCTCCCTTTGTGAACCAAACAAGAAGATAATTATTTTCCCTCCCCTCCCCTCCCCTCCCCTCCCCTCCATTAAAATTCCTCCCCTCCCCTCCCCTCTCCTCCTTTGAACCAAACAGAGCCTAACATAAAACCAAATAATCAAAACTTCAGTGAATCTCACTTCCTTGACATCTAAGGGTAAAAATTGGTCCGAACCCGATCTGGCCCATCCCCGTCTAGGTCCAACCCAATAATTAGTGGGCTTGGACAACTAATTTTCATTTTGGCTCGGACTCGGGCTCAAAATTTTAGGCCAGAGAAAAATTCGGGCCAGGCTCGGGCCCAAGTGCTTGGATCCGAAGGGCCCGAATCAAATTTTTATATGTGCATGTGTATGCTTATGTATACTTCATGTATATTTATGTATGAGTTTTTTTTAAAGAGAATATTCATGTAAGTACGTTGAAATAATTGCTAAAAATTTATAGATAGAGAAATTATACATTGTATATAATAAAAATGAAAATAGACAAATTAAATGTGAATTATTCAAAAGTTTGTAGTATACTTATTATCGTTATTTTCTTCATCGTATATTATTCTTGTTATATATAGTTTTACTTGATGAGAAAATTATATTTTAGAACATGTATAAATAGTTCGGGCCTAAGCCCGAACCTATTTTCGGACCTAACTCGGACCCGGGCTTGGGCCTAATTTTTTAAGCCCGAAGAAAAGTTGGATCGAATTTGGACCTATGTTTTAAACTTTGGACTCAGGCCTAGTCTATAAGGGTCCAGCCCAAACCCGGCCCACTGCCAACATCCCTCTTCATCTCTTGAGACCTAGGAATTGTAACATAAAGCGCCCCATCCTTCGCTTCTGCTTTGATGCCCTTAACTTGAGCATCATTGGGCAACAGGAGACCTGTGTTGTAATACCTCTGAGAATATATACCACTCATAATCTTTGTCATCGTTATACCCTTTGTCTTCCTCCTTATGCTCACCATTGATGACTAGGAAGCCATCCTCCACTATGATCTTGAGGTCATTTTCCCGAGCCCGAGAACCTCGAACCGGAGCTTGTAGTGTTGGGTTTATGTCTTGCATACTATGTTGGATAAGAAGACGATGAGACGATGGAGGAATCGAGACGATTGAAGATAGAGTGGAAGCAAGGAAAACAGTCAGCAACTGTAGCAGCAGATAGAGTTGCGGTCGACCGTACTTGGGGTGCGGTCGACCGCCCTACTCGCCCAACTCTGTAGAAGTTCCCGAGAGGGGGAAGATCGACCGACCTTGTGGTGCGGTCGACCGCACACGGTGCTGATGGATAATTTGGGTCGGATCTTGGTGATTCGTGAGAAGCCCAAGTTGCACTTCAGGTCAGATCTGACGGCTCTTATCGTAGAGTTATCTCTTCAGGAATATCCAAAGGCTATTGTATCAAGATATCAAACTAGGTTTTCTCTAGATCTCTATACATTGTTGTTATTAGCCTCCATTGAGAGCCAAGAGAGAGAGAGTACTTCATTGAAGGAGAGAATGAGTGATTCTCTAATTGTAAACAACTAGTACTTGCTGGTGATGCTTGAGAGAGAATCGTGGTGAGAATTATAATATTCTTGTATCTTCTCTAGTTGAATAACATCTTGGGTTTCTTCTCCCCGGGGTTAAGGCGAAAGCCCCAACCGGGACAAATTTGTGTGTGCTTTGGTGTGTTTGGTATGATCTCATGCGTGCTTGGTAGTTTGTGTTGATTGCATCGAATAACTCAACATGATCCTAAGGAGGGTTTTCGGTATAAATCCTTAACAATTGGTATCAGAGCTTCGGGGACAAGGGTTTGTTCGAGTTCCTTGGAGATGATGGCATATCAGATCATGAAGATCAAGCGGTTCAAAGGAAAGATCAACTTTGATCTCTTGAAGGTGGGCATGCTTGAAGCATCGGTTCAACAGGACTTGGATCTAGTCCTAGAAGGAGATATGTTCAGAAGCCTTCGATTTAATCCGGTTGTTATCGACAAGCGAAGTCAGGTTTAGGAGAAGCACGGTGAGTCTTTGGGCAAGATTCAGAACTGACTACTCGGAATCATCATCACAGGATCGGATGTACCAGTAAAGAAAGTTGTGGGGTTTCTCAATGAAGAAAAGTACTGCTCTTCTAGATCATGAAGTAGAGTTCAATATGGAGTTATCTGAACGGAGGGCGTTCAACACAGATGATCTAAGGGTTTCCAACTCAATATATTCATCACCAAATCCATCCAACATGATAAGCATGCTAGATGAGAAATCTACCAAGGAGAAGTTTTTCATAGCAGGTATGACCAAGGAGTTGGAGGAGGATGCACTTAGGAAGGAGAGTCAGAAATCGGCATTAACTTCTGTGAGTTGCTTGGAGGTAGATTGTACTTTGATTGGAAAGGAAAGTGTATGTAGGGATAAGGTCCGTGACCCCCAGTGCAAAGGGATTGAGCATTACATGAGAGACTGTTGCAAGCAGTTGAGTCAGAGGGGGGTCAAATCCAGTGCCGCTGAATCAGGTGATGGCTTAAACAGTATTTTTGTTTCAAGTTCTTTAGATGTGAATTCTGGTTGTTCTTTTGATTCAGTTAGTTCTTCTCAAGTTTGCTCCAGGAGGAAGATGGTTTCTACTTACAAATTTGCATCATGTTGTCGTGTGAGAACGAAGTTGATAAGATTTGTGAAGTAATGGTTTCTGCTTACAAGTTTGCCTCATATCGTTGTGTAGGAACGAAGATTGACAAGACTTGTGAAGTAAGGGGTAAGAAAACAAATGAGTCGAAGATGACAAATGGAAGGGGATACACACTAGAGGAGGGCATGTATATTCCTTTGATGAAGCGAAGCCTTATATCCATGAGAACTCTAGAAGCTCAGGACTGCAGGTACACAGATCCAGGTGGAGTTCGTTCAGTTTGGGAAAGTTATCGTGAGGTGATGAAGGGTGAGAGGGGGATTGAGCAGGGTCAGCACATTTTCTACCAGCTTTGGAGGAACATAAAAACTTGCGCAAGTGTTTCGAAGCCCATTGTTCCTAAAGCACCATCTAGTATGCCGTCACTAGAATCATCCGAGCAAGACTGTGACGTTCAAATATCGTCGGAAGGTGGAGATAGCCTTGAGGTAAGTGGAGTTTGTGTGGAGTGTGGCACCTCCATGATTACATCTACTGGGGTGTGCCCTTGAGGAGGGCATACAGCGGGAGAAAAACAGGTGGAGATAGATTCAACTAGCAGAGGAAGCCATTGAAACGAGTTGTTTGCAAGAAGAGAAGGAAAAGAGTCTGGAAGGATTTTTAATCACACAGGTGTGGATTCATGAGTATGTAATCCAAGGTGGAGATTGTTGGGTTTATGTCTTGCATACTATGTTGGATAAGAAGATGATGAGACGATGGACGAATCGAGACGATCGAAGATGGAGTGAAAGCAAGGGAAACAGTCAGCAACTGTAGCAGCAGATGGAGTTGCGGTCGACTGCCCTACTCGTCCAACTCTGCAGAAGTTCCTGAGAGGGGGACGGTCGACCGACCTTGTGGTGCGGTCGACTGCGTGCGGCACTGATGGATAATTTGGGTCGGATCTTGGTGATTCGTGAGAAGCCCAACTTGCTCTTCAAGTCAGATCTGACAGCTCTTATCGTAGAGTTATCTCTTCAGTAATATCCAAAGGCTATTGTATCAAGATATCAAACTAGGTTTTCTCTAGATCTCTATATATTGTTGTTATTGGCCTCTATTGAGAGCCAAGAGAGAGAGTACTTCATTGAAGGAGAGATTGAGTTATTCTCTAATTGTAAACAACTAGTACTTGCTGGTGAGGCTTGAGAGAGGGTCGTGGTGAGAATTGTAATATTCATGTATCTTCTCTAGTTGAATAACATCTTGGGTTTCTTCTCCTCCGGATTAAGGCGAATGCCCCAACCGGGACAAATTTATGTGTGCTTTGGAATGTTTGGTATGAACTTATGTGTGCTTGGTAGTTTGTGTTGATTGCATCGAATAACTCAATAAGATCCTAAGGAGGGTTTTCGGTAGAAATCCCTAACATGTAGGACTTGTCATCCTCCTTCACTCTGCCTAGACTGGGAGTTTGAGAAAGGATGCAAGTTTTTCAGCAGGTTGTTCAGATTGTTTGAGGCTTGCACCAGTGCATTCCCTAAGGATTCAAAGGCCTGAAATTGACTCAAACACATTGCAAGCCAGGGCTTGGGGTTCAATACCTTATTATATTTAGTTTCTGTATTTAGCCCAAACTGTAATTGGGCTGGACTTTGGCATAAATGAACCACATTTTTGATCTACATAATTTTATTACGATCCCATTCACTGTGATATTTTACACTTATTTGGTGAATATCAAGTTCATAATCTGAGTCATATTTATAGATCGGCCAACTCAACTTTGAGGCAGATTTGCTAGCCAAGAGGAGAAGAGATCGAGGCTGAGAGTGATTTTGTAATAGTTGCAAATTTTGATTTTAAGTTAAGGCTTGTAAAATTGAGGCGGATGTGAGGGGACTAACCCCCATACGCGCTAATGTTTTTTAGCTTTTATTTAGCCCAAATCTTTCGGCTTTTAAAAAAAAAATGTAAATATTTCAATCAAGAAGAGATTGATTAGTAAGAATGATGTTATAGTATTTAGTAAGCCTGGAGCTCATGAAAGATTTGAGGAAGAACAGAAAATGTTACTGTATATATGGTCCAGTTAATGAAAGAAGTTACCAGTCGGAGAATTGTGATGGAGAACGAAAGGGAAGTAGACTCCAATTACATGGAGAGTTCCTCCACAGCTGTTGCAGCCCACGTCTCGCGCGGCATGAATCATCGGTACTCTGAGACGAAGATGATGATGGCTCCTTTGAGTGTACAACCACCTCATCAGAAGAAGAATTCTGTGAAAATGATGAATAGGGTGACGAGAACAGTGGAGCAGTCACTGCACTTAAATGATAGAGGAGATGATGCACCAGCAAGAAAATTTCTCGTGCAAACACAGAGCAAAGGCAGCCATTTGATTTCAGAACCGATTAAACACCAAACAAGTTAATCATCCAAGTTCTAGTGTTATATATGCACTCAGAATCTTCACATAGAGATAAGAGGGTTGAAATGAGGTTAGAATATAGATGTAGACATAACACAACACTGACTTCATGCAGAGAGAAAGAGGATACAAGAGTTACTCAGATAGAGAAGAGTCTAACTTCTTCTATCACACACGGATCATCATGGAATAGAAGTTGAAAGAATGAAAGATTTCAGAGTGACCTCGAGCTGTAAAGAACAATGATGCTCTTTATTTCATCCTGTTCACTTTTCACCTCTACTATTGTTGTAAACTTAATTGATATCAATAAACTGGCTAAATCTTTACATGAAATGATTCATAAAGGTTAATTTGACAAGAAAGGTAGACCAACAATAGAGTTCAATGGACGGCAAGATTCATATAATTGGCCCCTAAAATTTAAGATAAAGGCTTTGTTATTATTGTACTAACAAGAAAAAAATCTACCATACAAACAACAATGATGAAGGGTGTACGATTCCCACGCATGAACAGTGTTCGCATGCATCGCCATGGAAGGGTTATTATCGATTGGCAACATATATATAGCAATTAAAAGCAATATCAGAAAGAAAATGTGCAGAGAACCCAAGCAACTCTAGAAAGTTCGTATGTATTGCACACTCAAAAAGTACACAATATGGCTTGATTCCTAAAGACAAATAAACAAGGATCATCAAGGAGTGAATTTTATTGTTACCTATTTCTTAGGCATACACAAAGCAGGGAGAATATATGTAACCAAAATAGTTGGATGGCCTTCACAAGAGAATAAACGAAGTTCGACATACATACGGCACAAGCAAACTGAACTACATAAAAATGTTACCAAAGGTAAAAACTTTGACTACCTCATCTCATATATTTACAAGGATGTCTTTGAGAGGACAATTAAACAAGGGGGAATGAAAAGAAAAGAGAGCAGTATCTGAATTGAGTAAATGTAAGAACATCCACATGATATTACAGTTGATTGTAATTGAATAATAACTTTAGTTCTACTGATATAAAGCAAAGACTATTGGGGTTCTAGAAGAAAATATAACCCAAGTGTACACTCTATGTTCAATGCCCATGTTTTTGTTCACTACAAGCACAAGCGATGTTCTTCTCTGACAAGCAATGTTCGTCTCTCATGCTTAATCATACAATCCCTCCTGCTCCCAGACATCAACAAGGAAATCGACCATTTCCTGCCACCATTGAGACCAAAATTATAATAAATTATCAGAAGAATAAATTGCAGAAAACGTTCCTTTACTATGACAGTTGTGCAGAGTAGATTCCTCATTCCTACCTTGAGGAGGGTGCTCAGTTATTTACTTAATACAGGCCAATGTGCCAACTTAATCTTACGTTGAGAATATTTTAAGTTCAAATTAAATCTACTTAACCCTGAAAGTAGAAGGGGGGGGGGGGGGGGGGGGGGGGTTTCTGGTGCAACTTTTAGTACAGAGGTCTCAATGCGGTAGAAAGAAGCAGAAAGGTAAGGCTTTGAGGGCTTTAGCAGGATAATTAAAAACCATTAAAATAAAATTAGAAACAAGCACGATGAAAGAGGATTTTAAAGAAATTATATACCTTAAAAAGCAATTCATAGAACAATGAAAGTAGCGGACAACTGCAAGAAGCAAGTCTAGATGATAGTATTCACAGCAAATCCTAAAGCAGGGCTAAGATTCTCGAAAATGATTGAGGAAATGTGGAAACTAAAGGAGTGGCCTTTTGAAGCTTTTTACATCAGTGTCTTCTCCAAAACCATCGTAGTGCAAGGAGGTTTCTAGCGTTGGAAAATTATCAGAATATAGGGGAAAGTTATCTTTCATGTTTAGGTACACAAATTACAGATAATCATCAACTTACAGTGAGAGGCATAGGTTGCGGAAATGGCTTGCTTGTCCCAAGCAAGCTATCATACGACGCATTCCAGCTGCATTCAGGAAACCAATAGAATAAGATTTCAAGATCTAATGCCACTAATAAGAAAAATACATGTCAAGTTGTCCATGTTTACAGCAGGCAGTTTCAAGCAAAGGAAAATAAGGTGGCCTGTGGCCCTCATATTGTGGCAAAATTCAAGATAGGAAAAGCAAGTCCAGAAAGTTTCCCCCAAGTTATTATTTCAACCTACTGTTACCGGACACCCCCCCCCCTACGATCCGGATCTTGCAATATGGTTTATGGTAGGTTTGCAATCCGGATCTATTAAACTAGCGATCCAGATACGGATTTTTTTCAATCTTTAAAATGAACGCCTTTAACCTTTAATTATTAACTCATCAACTACTCTTCAAATTCCCCTTAATTCGTCACAGAGTTCAAATTGATTATTACCCTTATAATTAGTTATACAAGTCGGTCTCTCTCTCTCTCTCTCTAGGGATAGAGAGAGAGAGCACGCTATCTTCCATTGCAAGCGCAAATGTTGTGCAAACGCGTGCAAACCACTTAACCCTCTATTGGCAATAGCGGGTTAAGGCAAAACACATAACCCGTCATTGGCAATAGCAAGTTGTGTTTTGCCTTAACCCGCTATTGCCAATAGCGGGTTAAGTGGTTTGCATGTTTGCAAACGCTACAGTAGTGTTTGCAATGGAAGATAACTTATATATATATATGGCCATCTTCCGTTGCAAACGCAAATGTCGTGCAAACGCGTGCAAATGCCTTAACCCGTCATTGGGGATGACGGGTTATGTGTTTTGCCTTAACCCGTCATCCCCAATGACGGGATACGGCGTTTGCACGTTTGCAAACGCTACAGTAGCATTTGCAACTGAAGAAGACCCATATAAATATTACTCAAATGAGTGCCCCAACTCATCCTAACCCATTCGTATCATGTACTGCTTAGGGTAGCATACAGCAATCACGTACCGTACCACGAACCAAAACGTATTGCGAACCTAGTAACACTGTTTCAACCTTGAATTCGTGAACCTAGAAAAACTGTAAAATTAATGAATAAACAGAACAAATACAAAGTTCAGAAAGCTACTATTCTCTTTAGCATTCGCTCGTAATTGTTTTTAGCAGAAACATCAACACTCTCAGACTACAACTAATTTAGAGAAGTTCAACAGATAAACTTACAGTAAGAGTAGCACTCTACATCATCCTATCAACCTACTTGAATGTCAACTGTAAGAGAATAAAAATATGAAACCGATCCTAACTCAATAATGACAGGATGTCCCTTTACCTTCAATATATACATTAAATAAATTAAAAGAATGGTATGAAAAGAAATCCAGAAAGTTAGGAGTTGGGTGGATGAGATTGGGACATGCTCCTCAAATTAGATTTGTTGTGTGCATGACCTGTGTGTAAATATCAAAGATGAGCAACGGTTTGTGGTATATAGTATACGGTTAATCACTAAAAATACACGTGCAGATGATAATTGGGCCCAGAACAAGCAAATGATTAAGAGCATCCACAGTCGTCATTGTGTAAATTATGCATATATGCATAAATGCATATAGCATTTGGCTATTGTGCTGCAGTCGTTGAATGCTATTTTTTACCTATTTAATTTAAAATAATAAAAATCTTAGATCAGATCAGATAAGACGGACGAACGGAAAAAAAAAAAGAAAAAAAAAACCCAAAATTGACGGACGCAAGTTCATGTTGCGTCGGAAGAGAAAAATAAATAAAAAAATGGTCAACCGCAACTTCATGTTGCGTCCGACCCATTTTCGGGATTTTTTATATTTTTTTAAAAAAATTCATCAAACTGGTTTGACATTTTGGTGGATTTTTTTTTAACTGGTTTTTTTTTTTGTTTTTATATTACGGTTAATTATTTTTTTATTACGGTTGATTATTTTTTTATTGAGGGACGCAATGTGAAGTTACTTCGGAGGAATAAAAAATAATTTTTTTTGTCGGACGCAACTTCATGTTGCGTCCTGTATAATATGCATAATTCTCATATCCACTCTCATTTATAGCAATCTACTGTAGCAGAATATGCATAATATACATATTTAGCAGACGACTGCAGCGATTTTTTTGACAAAATATGCATAATATGCATATATAGCAGACGACTACAGCGATTTTTTTTGACAAAATATGCATAATATGCATATATAGCAGACGACTACAGATGCTCTAAGTAATGGTAAATGACCAAAAAGTTCTTCAGCTAAGGAATAAAGATCTAAGCCTTCATGCTTGACAAGTGCATGTTTTGTATTCCAGCGCTTAGGAATGGTACCTTATGTCATAATTAACTTGGGCAATGGGCTGCGGATTGGATAGACAATGTCCCCAAAATGTAGAACAGATCAGATAAGAAGAAATAATCTTTGAAAATGTTGTGTACTGCACCAAAGTGGGACCTTTACAAACTGACATGGTTTGACAATTAATAAAGAAAAATACAGAAACCAAGCAAACACACAATCCTCAGAAAAAACAAACTGTCAAGACAATCCTGCTTCAAGCATTAAAAAAAGAGCATCTAACCAGTTCTGACAATGACAATAAAAGACATCTCTAACGCTTCAAGTTGCCGCTAGCATAAAGATATTCAACAAAGCCCTGCCACTAAGCTAAAACTTCGAAGTTGTAGAAGAGTTGAAAAAAATTACACGTGTATTCTAACATGCCCCCTCAGGTCGAGAGCACATTTTTATACGGGCCAAAGAAACGAGATAAATACCCAACAAATTGTGGGCCGAGACTGGACTATACGGAGCAGTAATTTTTTAAAATCCGCATTTAAATTGCACATGTTAGAATACAAGTGTAATTTCCCTCAACTCTTCTACAACTTCGAAGTTTTAGCTTAGTGGCAGGGACTTTCACATGGTATCAGAGCAACCCGGCTTCGAAGCCCACCGGCTACGCAATTTAATAATATAGAGACTGAAAAGAATACTTTATTGGGATACTAATAACTGAATACATTGCCTCCTATATATAAGAGAATACAAACAGTAATCTAAATTTATTTCAGATGTGGGACTAAACTAAGAGTGCTTTAATAGTTATTTACATCAAACATTTGGATAGTTATACATCATGTTATCATTTTTAATCCTTAAAGGTCATTCCGTTCAGAATTAGTCAACGAAATTATGAATTAATCGCATATTGTATTTTCCATTTTGCAACAGATAAACCTAGATATAAAGCACAAACACATCTATTTGGTGGTTGTGTCATGTCAGACACACGAAGCCGACATGGCATATGCTATTTTAGTGTAGTTTCAACACTTTCTGTATCGGTGTGTCCTGTAGCATCCTTGTCCTTATACAAATGACATATAGTATTTAGGTACTAAATCTCTAGAATTACAAAGTCTCTCAAATGCCAAGTACCAACATTATGCTGTGCATATGCATACTGAACCATTATTACAACATTGAAAGACTTATCCTTGGATGGACTTTGTCAGTAAATCAGAATAGCCTAATAGGATATTTAAGATTAAGAATATAACCAGAATATAACTGGTGAAGATGCTTATTAACACCAATATGTTAATAATTCCCTTTAGGCACATAGCATATTATCCATCTGCTTCATAAAAAAATGAATCTAACAATAAAAGCTAGTAGGAGGCAGCTTTTCATCAATTAATGCATTACTGTAAGTCTGAATGTCAGCCTCTTCAAGTTGGCTTATAAATTAATAACTCTGTTACAGATCTAGTTGTAATTAGTGGCTGAATCTCAAGCTCAAGTTATGTTCAATTAATTGTGAGCCAAACAACAATGCTGTTTCTCTATTACCCATATATGTAATATCCTTTCGAATATACACTCAGCCCTCAGATTTGCAATCATAGGATGTTATATATAGGACTTTAATAACCAATCAAATTAAAATTCAACACTTAAAAGAGATCATGATAGTAAACTCATATAAAAAATTGATTAATTTGAAACTTATATTAAGTCTCAATTCTATCATCATCACCCAATATTGGCAAAGCTAAACTTGATGACAACTAAGACTTTCCAAGCCAATAACAAATAGAAAGCAGGGCTGCAGGGTTTCGTTCACTAAAAGCCCAAATGCTCAACCAGCAAATAGTATCTATTAGGCAAATGTATCTCTTAGCTATAGAAAATTCATAATCCAGAGCTTTAGCGAAAGTAAGAACTGAGGCAACCATATACTGCCAAGGTGCAAAAAAATGGCAACAGCCTGAGTGGAAGATGATGGAAACTGAATAATAAAATTTTAAATTATCTATAATTTACAATAAAGGCAACTGAAATATATCAAATTTATTTTCCTTAGTAGGTTGAATTTTAGACTGAAATCCACCAATGCAATTAGTGAGAGGGAAGGGAATTACTCAATGAAGAAAGACTTAATGGAAAAAAAGACCACTTAAATCGCGAGTGGTACAAAGAATAAAGTGATAATTTATGTAGACTTGATGAGTGTCATAAACGATAAACAGTTGGAGAGAGAAGACACAAGTCATTGATCAAAGATAAAAAAAGACAAAAACAAGCATAAAAGATTTGAGAACAAAATATATTTTCCATTGTCTTGACCTAATGGTTGCCAGCAGTGGCTGGAACCTCTATAGGTCACTAACGATTTCTAGCAAACAAGGATGCACTAAGAGAGAAGATAACACGAAGAAGACAGGTTGGTGCATTCAGTAATCTTAATGGAAGGAGGGGGAAAGAACCATACTCATTGATAATATCAAACCAAATTGAATACATCATACAAAAGAAAATTCAAAATAAAAAATCCTTTTAGTGCCTGGCCTAAATGTCTTACGTGCACACTTTAGTTCCTAGACGGCCTCAGGTGCTTTCTTATATACCCTGCCTGGGTATGAGGCAAGGCATTGAGCCTTGATCATATAACCTGAGCACTACGGCAGATAGCCTTTAAAAACTGACTAAATCTCACCATTTTAATGCACGCTTCCACCAATATTAAGTAAGAAGTACCTTAACCTTGGTTCTCGAATCTGCTGCCTTTTGTTTTCAGATTTTTTATTTCCAACCCACTGCTGCCTGGTTTGGTTCCAAAGGAGAAGTCCTGCATTCAATAGATGTAAAGCAATTGGAGTCAAATCATATATAGTCACAAATATTCAATTATGTATTTAAATTAAACAAATGGAAGCAAAAAATGATTTCTTATCTAAAAAAGTGAAATAAACGACTACTCCCTCCATCTCATAATGTATGTCATTCTACGTTTCTAAACTCACATTATGAAACACCCTAGGTTAGTGTAGAAGTAAAAACATTCTTGGTTTCCGAAGCTCTTAAATGAGCTAGTAATTGTAAAATTCCAAACTTGCCCTCCTCTTGGGAATATGCCTATGATTTTATCAAAGGTAATTGTAATTCTTTTAGGTGAAAAATTAAGTGGCTAACAGGGGCATACGTTTCATAGAAAAAAATATTAGTGTACACTTAAAAATGATAAGACATCTCCCTCGTGTTGGATGGTTGAGCCTGATCTCAAGCTCCAAGATGTGAACCTGCGTGTTGGATGGTTGAGCCTGATCTCAAGCTCCAAGATGTGAACCTGGCAAGCTGACCCCAGCTGTTGCGAATTATTTGAGATACTATGTAAGGGTATCTATATAATTTTTGGTTCACTAGGATAGGGTCCCTATAAATGTATTATGAGAGTCACGTTGTAATCAAGAATAGAAAGAGAAAAAGAGAGAAAAAGAAAACCAGAGAGATAGCTTAGAGAGCGATAGAGATCGCTCATTTGTAGACATGGTGGACATCTCTAGGGTGCGTGCCTTGCTATGGATGTAAATCACATTGATCGAACCACGTAAATATGGTGTTTTCTTCTATGTATTTGTTTTTATTTATCTTGTTAATTTTATTCCGTTGCATTGTTAAATACATAAAACCTTCAAAACATAAAGTGACAAACAATTTTGGACAAAACACAGGCTAGAATGACATACATTATGGGGAGGAACTATTACATAAGACATCAAGTGGTAGAAAGGTGTGATGAGTTGTGGGAGTTTCCAAGTTCAAGTTGTGTAGTCACCAAAGAATATTGGGAATATTTGATGGACATTGCTTAACATCCTTAGCTGACACAAAATATGTACGATACAACTTTCTTGTTGATCTAGCTATTGATCTCATTATTATTGCCAGACATTAACCTGCCAAACCTATAGTTTAGGAAGGATCAAAACAGCTTTTTTTTCTGACTTGCAGATAACATCTCAAGTGAAAGTTGTAAAGATTAAAAAAAAAATCAGTGCAATTATCCCATAAATTCCACATGACAAAATGTTCCCCCTGCCACATTGATATTCATATTATACAATTGCTCCCTTCCACACTTCTAACAAATTTTATCGAAGAACTTTACCATTCACCTTTCATCTCTGAGTGTTTTACGTTCTCTTGACACAGAACTTACAAAATAAAAAGTCATCCCAAAAAATTACTTTAAGTCAACTAATAAAACTTCCCGAAGCAATGAATTTTGATTACTGCTATTCTAGCCATCTCATGCATTTTGTTTAAATAAATTCATTGAATACACTTGTCAGTCCTATACTTTAGAATGAACAATAATAATTGAAGAAAACAGGAAGAATACATAATGGTTAAACAGGATCACTACAAAGCTAAGTGTTAAATAAGAGGGTTCATAATAGCACTCACCATGATTCACAAATTCAGCAGGATTGCTAGTGCTTCCTGCTCCCTGGTCAAGAGGTTGCGTTGATGTGCTAATTGAAGAAATGCTCCTTTGAGATTGAATTCTACTATTATCCATCTCATATGTGCTTGTACTCCAAAAGTCCTCAGACGCACTAGGTTTTCTCACTGTCCGTCCCTGGATTTTCAAACCCTTTGAAGGCTCGTCCACTGCAGTTATTGGAGTCGATTTTGCACAGCAGCCAAGACAACCTCTGTTCTGTTACAAATCAGGTTTTACCATACAAATAATTAGCATCAATTCTCTACCAAGAATAGCAGTAATAATAATAACACTCCGAAAGTCTTAGTTCCTATCTGTCAAATGAAGCTTCCATTTCAAGTGAATAGTTCATTTTCTCAATCATACTGAGATGGCCCTAAAATTTCACATATTTTTAAATCTACTATGGTGAGGTTGACAGGGGAGATTCTATGAATAAATTGTCTGCTTTGTTGAATACATTCCCTGCGCATTTTTCCTAGCTGTCTAACCTAGTAACCTCATCAACTAATATAAGTCGCAACATGCATGGATTCATTTTTAATGCATTCCTTCCTTTTTTGATATTGCACTTTATTAGCTTTCATTAATTTGAACATTGTAATATCAATAAGGAGGGAATGCCTTTATGATAGTATATCAACTAGGGCAGCACTTTATTAGCTTTTAATAATTTGAACACTGTAATAACAATGAGGGAATGCCTTTATAATAATAAATCAACAAGGGCAGTGCTTTATTAACTGTAATTAATTTGAACATTGTAATATCAACAAAGAGGCAATGCTTTTTATAATGATCTAACAACTAGGACAACTACTACTAGTACATTCAGAAGGAATTTTCTTAAATATTGTTGCCTTCCAAATAAAAGACAATATGATCTGATATTAATGAATGATTGGGAACTTAGTCCATTTGCTTCCACCTTATCCGTACGTCCATGTCGAATGTAATTTTCTAGAGCAAATCCAATAATCTATGATATTTCCCCTTCTAGTTTTTCACATGGTCTAAAGATGTGTTTGACTACAGAAATATACCGAAATCTCTTGCAACCAAGAAACCTTTTCTGAAGTGTGAATTTTGTTTGGAACTCTCAAGGCTTAGGTCATTGACTTATGAAACCCACCATAGCTAAAATAAAAAGTTAGTACGGAACTTCAGAAAGAGGATTATATAACATTAGCTGAGTCATTCTATTAAGGGAGATTTCAGAATCGGGGTTAATTTAGGATTGCTGGGATTTATATAGTGATATCTCAATTCTCAGTTTTCTTAACTTTACACTTGCTGGGAGTCCATTTGGACAATTATCTCAACTGCATTCCATTTGGACAATTATCTCAACTGCATTCAAACCTAATTCATCTAAATTTATTAGAGAAATGATATGAGTACTCCAAGTTGTACTCAACATTTTAGTTGATGTGTAGGATTTCTATATCCAAAAAATGAGTGTAGCGGAGATGAGGATGCTAAGATGGATGTGTGGTAAAACAAGGAATGATAGAATTAGAAACGAGCATGAGACATGCTAAAGGTAGCTCCAATCCAAGATAAGTTAAGAGAGAATTGCCTCAGGTGGTTTGGACATGTCACACGTAGACCTAGTAGTGCCCCCATTAGAAAGAGTAATTTGATAAGTATTGAGGGTAGAGTTAGGGGTAGAGGAAGACCTAAACTAGCTTGGGTGGAAACGGTAAAAAAAGATATGATAGCTTGTGACCTTACAGAAGATATTGCACTAAACTGAGCAGAATGGAAAACCAGGATTCATGTAGCCGACCCCAACTAGTTGGAAAAAAGGCTTTGTTGTTATTGTTGTTGTTGGATTTCTATATGGAATCCAATTGACGCTGACTGTCATGGTATGTATAATCAAAGAAAATAATTTTATCTTACCAATATTTGATTAGGCGATGATGCATACCATAACTGTCCTTACGAATTGGTTTCCACATAGGATTCCAACACATCAATTACATTAGTTGTACATTAAGAAGTACCACCAGCACAACTCAAATTTGATAGCCTTCCACTAAAAAATAATGGAGTTAAGTTAACTTCAGCTGGCTTTGCCAACCACCCACAGAAAAAGTAACACGACTCAAGTTACCTTTTCGAGCGTAGGTCAAGATGAGATGACTAAAATCAGCAAACCTCTACCTTCACTTAAAAACAAACAACTTACCAAACTTTCTTTCCAACTCACACCCTTAGCAAATTACAAAACGGAACTCTTCTAAAATACATGTACTTCTTAATGTACCCAATTATGTAATTTGTGGCCTAATCAAATGTTGCTAAGGTTAATAATTTCCTTTAACTATCTATATCACAACAGTCCGTGCCAATTGGATTCCACATAGGAATTTGACACATCAACTAAAATAATGCGTACAACTAGGAGTGCTCATACCATTTCTCTCCAACGAATCCATCCAACATATATCCCTAAGACCCATATCTCAACTCTCAAATTACATCTTAACAAACACCAAACCATCTTCTTCAAATTTGATTACACCATCCTTTCAACAACAATAAAAACTTGATTACACCAAGTTTCAGAAACCTAGTAAATCAAGAAAGAAATTTCTTCTACTAAAAATCAAGAAGTTTAAAATTAAAAAAAAAACACCAAAAAATAGAAGAAAAGAAGGAGTAAATTACCCCATGAATGCGAGAAACTTGCGAATCCAAGCAGAGGCGGATCTGATTAGATGCATGGAGAGCGACTACCATCAAACGACAGCCGTCAAACGGTGGTGCATCGAGATTCGTGAAACCCTAAGATTCCCTCCCTTGGTTCTTGAATGGGAAAATCTCGATCGATCGCTGGCAAAATTGATGGTAGACGGGGTGAGGTGCGGCACAAGTCAACAGACACACTTCAACCCTTTCACTTATTATTGGCTCTTCTCTTTTGTTGCTTTTTTTTCGTACCAGACCCATAATTTAACGTATTTGCTATTGGGATTTTTTGCCTTCATAGGCTACTTTTTGAAACTATTTGCATTTAAGGACCAGTTTCCCAACTATTAGCGTTTGTAGACTACTCTGTGCCACATCAGCAACGGCCATTATTACCAATAGCGGTCTCTTCATTTTAAAGGTCGCTAATAAAAATAGCGGACTATGTTTTAATTTTTTTTGAATTTTTTATTTGTTGCCGCTGTTCCCACTAGCGACCTTAGTATATACGAGATTAGCGACCTCAAATAAATGTATTGAGACACTTAGCGAAATCTAGAAAGCTTTTGTTCTTTTGGGAAAAAAATTTAAAACTGAGGTCGCTATTGGGAATAGCGACCTTAGTATACTTCGGTCTCTAAAACTGAGGTCGCTAAGCCCAATAGCGATCACAGTTTAAATTTTTTTCTTTCAAAAAGAACAAAAACTCTCTAGAAATCACTAAGTGTCTCAATACATTCATTTGAGGTCGCCAATCCCATCAGTGACCTCATATATACTAAGGTAGATAGTGGGAATAGCGACTACAAACAAAAAATTCAAAAAAAATAAAAACATATACCGCTATTTCCATTAGCGACCTCGAAAATGAAGAAGCCGCTATTGGGAATAGCGGCCGCTGCTGACGTGGCACAGAGTAGCCCACTACGCTAATAGTTGGGAAATTTCCCTTAAATGCAAATATTTTCAAAAAGTGGCCTATGAAGGCAAAAAAAACTCTTTACTACTGAGCCCCAGAAGTGACCAATCATGTTGTTTTTCTTGTCATTTTCCAGTTTGTTCCTTCATATCATGCAGGAGTATTAATTTATTCTTTAACAAAAGGCTAAATTAGAACATCCAATAGAGATGCAAAAGAAATGAAAAGGGAGGAGAGACCTCATAACAAACAAGCACATCAAAGCAAGATCTCAGGGGAAGAAGGTCGCTACATGGTTAAGCGGAGTAGGGAAGATGTTTCGGAGAGGGCAGTGGCCAAGAGGGGCGACGTTAGAGAGCTTTACGTCGATTCGAATAGATCGAGAAGTCGTCCAGCACAGAGGTTTTCCCGCCCATCCTATAGGGGGATGTCGTTTGAGAAGAAGAGAGGTGAAGACGAAAGGGAAAGGAGGAAGAAACTGAGGTTCAGATCGCCAGGGTCTGACGAGGAAGAACGGCGTCCATCCGAAAGGCAGCGAAGGTCATACGCTAAAGTCACTAGGGGTTTGGAGAGGAAGATAGCCTACATACCAAGGAGGTCGAGGTCGAGATCACCGGAGTCGCCAGAAAAGAAAACGAAGAAGGATGATGAGGGAGAATGGGTTCTTGTGCGTCCTCGTAAGCTCGTCAAGGCAGAGAAAAGGCAGGCTAAGGAGGTTACGACTTCGGCAGGGTCCGGCTTTGGCCAACAGTGCCACAAATGCGCTCAGAGGGTGCACACGATCACCAACTGCGTTAACGAATGGTTTTGTTATGCTTTTCGGCGCTCCAGTCATATTTCCAATGACTGTGTCAAGTATAAACATCAAGTGGAGACTCCGGTATCAGGGAAACTCATCGCAACTCCCCCTAACTCGAGTAACAGCAAGACTCAAGAAAGTTCAATGGGGGGAAAGGCAGTGATCAAAGCCATCATCACTTCGACTCCGATAATGGCAGAGTTCAAACGAAGGTTTAGTATGTGTGTCATCATCAAAGCGCAAACTGGCAATCCCACCACCGAGGAAATCGAAAGTCTCCTACTATCTAATACTTCCTTCGTTCAAGACCTGAAATGGAAAGTGTAGCGGTTGAATTCCAATGGATTTTTCGTGCACTGTCATCACGAAGCGAGCCTGAACGAGATGCTTGGGTAAAGAGGTATGGGTACAGAGGACTTCTACCTCACCTTCTCTCAATGGTCGACCAAGGTTGGAGCTCTGAAGGTCAATGAGATGTCGTCGGTGTGGATTAGACTTCTCAACTTCCCGTTCCATTGTTGGGTCCTCTCGGGGTTTCAAAATTTGGTTCGAGCATTTGGGTTCGTAGTGGAAGTCGACAAAGGAACGCTGACACAAGAACGAAGAGAGTTTGCTCGTATCAAAATTGGCATCGAAAACACTAGCGGCATTCCGTCTGTGGTCCAGGTTAAGATTCAGGACGAATTCTACGACGCTAGAGTCATTGTTGAGAAGAAAAAGAGCGTTTCTTTTGGTAAAGTTTTGAGCTTGGAGGAGGAGGAATTTTTTTTGACGAAAGGAAGTTGGCGGATGAAATGAAAATGAAAATGGCAGAGGAAGAAGACGATGGGCGTCATTAGAAGATCCTGGTCGTTCATCTGCCAAAAAAGCGAAAGAGGTACACAAGCCATCAGATCTTGCTGGCTCTAATCAATGCCGTCAATTTCGAAGTGAAATTCCAGCTCAGCGCTTGAAAGGGTTAGGGACTGATAGGACGTGGCATGGCGAGATAGGTCAGCAGTCTGACTGTGACAAGGGAGAAGATGTAGGGGAGTTAGATATGTCTATCAAAAAAAGTACTATAGGGACTCAAAAGGTGGGCATTTTGAAAGAGTCATCTATGGCGGAAAAATAAGAAGCCTTACAGATTTCGAGGGATACGGGTATGGTGGCACTGTGCAAAGAAGATTTTGAGGCGTCCATTCGAAGTGCAATCAAAGAGCTAGCACGTAAAGGGGTGTTAGGTGGAGTTGGGCTGGTCCAAGAGCATGTTAGGCCCAGTGTGATTGGGGGTCAGCCTACTAACATTAATGTGGATATTTCCCAAGCAAACCCATAGGGGCTTCAAGGAGATAGTGACGGTTCAGCAATTATGAGAAGATTTAGAAATTTCAAAATTACCTTCTGAGGAAGATCAAGAGGTCGACTTTGGAATCAGCAAGAAGACGAGTAGGGTAGATGTCGATATGATGACAAAGGAAGTTGAAGAGGATTGTACTTCTGAGTAGGGGGAAATTGGTCAACAGTATGAGTCAGTGGATGGCAGGATAGGAGCGTTGGACGGTCTACAAAGCGGAGGGAGTCCTTACGACTCTGAGCACGAGAAGTGGGCCAGGTGCGTGAATTGGCAGGAGAGGGTCTGGGTGACAACGCTAGGGAAGGCACACCGAGGAGTACGGTGGAATATAAACGAAAAAGCAAAAGGCAGCTGGATAAATGGGGCTCACATGACCCAAGTGAAGACGATTTGATTAAGGTGGCGGCTAAGACTAAAGAACCAGCTTCGGCATGTCGAAGTAAATCTACTAGTAATTTATCGGTTTTAAATTTACTTAACGATGATTCTCTTATATATTTCACTAGTCTTTACGGTCTAGCCATGGGTACCAATAGAGTTGGTCAATTACACCAGGTCAGTATTATTAAAGGGGAAAGTCATAGAGGGGATGATTAAAGCGGTGGCCCGCTTTGATGGTTAGAGTATAGGTGGTGGGTTTAGTAGTTTAATGTTGTTCATCTTTTGGAATGTTAAGAGAATGCGTCAAAAAACAAAAAAAAGACTTATTAGCGACACTATTATTAAGAAGAAACTGAATATCTGTGCCTTTCAGGAAACTAGGGTAAAACATCCAACTATAGAAGAGTTTCAGAGGATTAGGGGTATTGGTTCTCTTGACTGGAGGTTTAAACCTTCAATATGATATTCAGGGGGGATAGCACTGGGTGTCGACCCTAAGATATTCGAGATTGTCGAGGAAATTACTTGTCTTTTTTCTGTTACTGTTATCATTAGATGTCGCAGCGATAATTGGGTGCAAATGGTTACCTCTGTGTACAGGCTCTACGAGTCAAATTTGAGGAATATGTTTTGAGACGAAATCAGGGATGTTAGAGGTGGGAGGACGGGCCCATGGGTTATAGGAGGAGATTTCAATATTACAAGATTCCAGAATGAACATCGAGGGAGATGAGCAACTTGGCAGGATAGAGAGAGGTTTAATTCTATCCTTGATGAGTTAGAGTTATTGGAGATTGAAGCAGGGAATAGGAAGTACACATGGACGAACATGCAGGCTACTCCGATCCTTGCAAAGTTGGATAGAATTCTCATGTCCACAGAGTGGAAGGAGAGGTTCCCTTTAGCTTGGGTTAAAGCTGTGACGAGGTTCACCTCCGACCGTACACCATTATCCTTGGAATGTGGTGAAGGTGTTAGGACGAATAGATATCAGTTCTGCTTTGAGAAAGCTTGGACATTATGCGAAGGAAGTCGTACGGTTGTTGAAGAATCATGGTGCGCCATCGCTACTTCGACATCTGCGGTAGGGGTTTGGATTGAAAAGACTAGAAGACTTCGTAAACGACTTAAACAGTGGGCAAAGCTAGAATTAGGAAATTCACAAAAATTGAGTGAATAGTTAGGAGAGAGGGTTCAACAGTTGGAAATTATTGAGGAAGATAGAGATTTAATTGGGACCGAGTACGATGAATTATGCAAGAACAGACATGATATCCACCATCTAGGAGGGATGGAGGAGATATATTGGAGGCAAAGTTCAAGGATTCAATGGTTAGAGGAGGGTGACGCCAATACCAAATTCTTTTATAAGATTGCTAATGGAAGAAGGCGGCAAGACTACATCTCCAGCTTAGAAGTGGATGGGGAAAGGTGTGAGAACGAAGGTAGAATTACGCAGCATATTAACGAATCCTATAAGGAGCAGTTGGGAACCAGAAGAGAACACCGATGTAAAATGAATCAAGATATGTGGGCAACAACGAGGCTGGAAGGAAGTGATAGTATAGAGGGTGGATTCAATGCAGAAGAAGTTTTAGCTGCAATCCAAAGTCTGGGTCAAGACAAGGCCCCGGGGCTAGATGTTTTTCCACTATTCTTCTACAGAATTTACTGGAAAGTTATCAAAGCACACTTGATGCGCATATTCCAGGAGTTCCATAATGGGAAGGCTGACCTGAATAGGCTAAACTACGAGAACATTGTCCTTATTCCTAAGAAGGCAGAGGTCAGTATTGTAGGCGACCTGCGGCCTATCAGTCTACTGAACGGCACATTCAAAATCATCTCAAAAGTTCTGGCTAACAGATTGGGCCCCCATTTGAATGAGGTTGCCGAAGATTCACAAAGCGGCTTCATTGGAGGAAGAGACATTATGGGCAGTGTAGCTTCCGCGCATGAAATCGTTTTCAGAGGAAACAAAGATAAAATGGATGGCTTTCTACTCAAAGTGGATTTTCAAAAGGCATATGCCACAGTAGAGTGGGATTGCGTGGATGAGGCCTTATTTCTAAAAGGGTTCGGGAAAAGGTGGAGAATGTGGATCAATAAGTGTGTCAGAGGAGGAAAATCGTTCATTATTACCAATGGAGGGCCTGGAAAGAAAATTAAATGTCAAAGAAGGATCAGATAGGGAGATCTGTTGTCTTCCTTACTCTTCACCATTGTAGCTGACGGATTAGCAGAGATGATAGCCAACGGCAGAAAGGAGAACGTCATTCAAGGTATTAAGATTAAAGGGATTCCCGAAGTGATTTCCATCCTCCAATATGCTGACGATACCTTATTGTTCGGATCGACGTCAAAAGATGAAATCACCGTGATGGGAATAGTCCATAGGTGTTTCGAGGCCTGGGCTGGGGTGAAGGTCAATCTAAACAAGAGCTGCATTATCCCGCTAAGCGACAAATGTTCTATTCCTATTAATTCGATCCAACAGATGCTAGGATGCAATAGAGGAGATTTTCCCTTGATGTATTTGGGGATTCCAATTAGACCAAGGATTTTGGCAAGGGATGATTGGCAACCATAAATTGAAAAGATCGAGAAAATATTAGCCGGATGGAAGGGACGATTGCTCACACCAGGAGGAAGGATTACCCTGCTGAACTCAGTTATTAATAGCATCCCTATATATCTCATGTCCATCTATGAGATACCAAGCTGGGTAATCAATAGAATAGACAAAAGCAGAAGGAGAAATCTGTGGAAAGAAGCAAACGAGGGGGGGAAGGGTTTTCACTTGGTCAGTTGGGGGAGAGTTTGCAAAAGGAAAGAGTTCGGAGGGCTGGGTGTAACACCCCGAATTTCAAATAAAGATAAATTCGAGATTTCACACGATCTTTACTTCACTTCGTACAATTTTACAAGGAATTTAAAACTTTTCATTCACAATACATCAGAGTTCCTTTACACAGCGGAAGAATAAAAGATTACAACCATGAAATACAACTTGTATAACTTTAACATCATTTGCAACATCTTTAACTTCTAAACAGCAACAACATATCCACTTATATAAAACTTTATAACAATATACCCTTATATATATATATACACTCTTTGAAAGTTACGGGTTACACGCTCCGAAATTTATTTTGAAAACGGATACGCCCAACTACGTTTACCGAAAACACGTGCATCGCACGTAAAACATGAAAATGCGAAAATCGACTTTATCAATGAAAAATTATTAAATATGATCGAAAACAATATAAAAAATATATATTTACTAATTTTATGTATTTCATGATGAAATCACAATACGTAGAAAACACGTGCATTATATGTGCAGAAAATCGAAAACTGCATTTTAATCAAAATAGGGAAAAATAAATTTCCGTTTTATAAAATATATTTAAATACATAAAAATAAATAATTTAAACCTATTGAAAACATTGTACGTAGTGGTAGAAACACGTGCATCAAAACACGTGAAAAGCACGTAAATCCCAGGGATTGAAATATTATATTTTAGTTGACTGAAATCAATACGGAAAATATATAAATAGTACGAATCCAAAATATGTAGTAAAACACATTACAAAATATACGTGCGTAACACCCAGGGGCAAAATTGTAATTTCTAATTTTGCGGGGTGTTACACTCTCCCCCCCTTAGAGTAGTTCCGTCCCCGGAACTCGCTAGGGTAAAGGTTGTATTTTGTACATGTCAAAGAAAAATATTATTTTTGTATTTAGGAAACTACAAAATTTAGGGGTATAAAATACGCAACGAAAAATTAAGACAAACTCTATATAGGAAAACTATGAATATCAAGATTTTACAAGACGGAACAAGGAAGTTAGGAAAATGGTATAAAAATGAAATGTGACGAGATAGAATTGTTTGAGAAAAATTTTCGTATGCAAATAATATTAGGTAAGCTATTAGTAAAAAGGGAAAAGTCGATTAAGTCGTTAAATTCGAAATAGTTCGGAAAACAATGTGGCAAGGAAAACATAGTCAATAGGTAATTTAGAAAAATTTATCAATGTAATAAACGGTAGAAAATTTGCAAACTGTATAACGAAATCTAATTAGCAATTTAAAACAAAACAATTGAATAAGATTTTGGAAAAATAAATGGGAATGAGACTTTGTTGAAAACATAAAATGACATTGTATACCAATTAATAAAATAGTTTGTAAGGTAATTATAATAGTTATACATATAATTTGAAATTTTAAAATAGAAGGCATACGTTGAAATACTTTTGAATTGTCAAGTATACCAACATACAAATTTTTATAGGCGTAAAAAATAGTATGATGTGAAAATTATAAATAGTTCGTCGGAGTGAAGTAGACATCATAGTAGTAAAAGTAGTAATATATTATTGAAATAGTGCAAAAACTAACCATATAGAAATAACTTATAAATTGAAGAAAAGTATAAATACTAATTTTATTTTTGTTAGGTGAGTAGACACCAAAATCTATGCTAAGTTAGTGGCAAAATAAATTATGATAAAGCGGTATGAAAAGATTTGAAATATTAGGAAGGAGATAGTTGATGTTAAATAGCGATTAATAGTAAAATGAATATATCAAAACAAATATGCAATAAGAATAATACTGAATGTAGACAATAAAACAAAATTGTAGGTCATATTTATATCGGAAGAAAATTTCAATCTTGTTAAAAACATATAGAATAAGATACTATAGTATCATAGAAATCTAAATCATATAAACTGATTGCTCATAAGAAAACTTCATAAGAAAAATCCAAAATAATAAATGAAGAAAATATTGGTTGCAATATTAATTTTAATAAACGGCAATTTAAAACTTGGCAAAATACGTAAAGTAATAGTAGATATAAACGGGTAAACATAAAGGGACATAAATACATGAAAGACAAAATTTTTAAGTTTGAAAAATAGGTTTAAAATATCAAGACTAAGGAAGATAGACAAATAATAAATATTCAAATGATTTAATAACGTAAGAAAATATTTATTCGAAAAATATTGAATATGTCGAAAGTAGCATTATAATGATCTATAAAAATAATTTGAGAGGGAGGTGTGTAAGGTATCATGAATGACAGTCCAAGCAATCCAAAAGAAAGAGAAACATCAGTGCATAGAGCAACACAAATGTAAATCACTTACATTTAAATCTCTATAGACTGAAACTCACACTCTAGTATCTGCAGGAATAATATTGTAACTACTCAATAAGGTATTATGGGTTCTAGACTATAGTTAATGATCTTACTACTGTTCCTAAACAAATCTTTAGTCTATCAAGTTCTGATTTACTTGGGTTAGCTGTAAGAGTCGGTTCCCAGCTAGCAGTGGTCCGAAGACGCTTAAATACCGTGTCGCTTAGGGCTGTTTACACCCGGTTGACAGAATGACTCCTTTAGCTTGTTCCCAAATTTATCGTCACTTTTTATCGTTCCTTATAAACTTGTACTACTTGTGAAGCATGCTCTGATACCATCTGTAACACCCCGAATTTCAAATAAAGATAAATTCGAGATTTCACAGGATCTTTACTTCACTTCGTACAATTTTACAAGGAATTTAAAATTTTTCATTCACAATACATCAGAGTTTCTTTACACAGCGGAAGAATAAAAGATAACAACCATGAAATACAACTTGTATAACTTTAACATCATTTGCAACATCTTTAACTTCTAAACAGCAACAACATATCCACTTATATAAAACTTTATAACAATATACCCTTATATATATATATATATATATATATATACTCTTTGAAAGTTATGGGTTACACGCTCCGAAATTTATTTTGAAAACGGATACGCCCAACTACGTTTACCGAAAACACGTGCATCGCACGTAAAACATGAAAATGCGAAAATCGACTTTATCAATGAAAATTATTAAATATGATCGAAAACAATATTAAAAAATATATTTACTAATTTTATGTATTTCATGATGAAATCACAACACGTAGAAAACACGTGCATTATATGTGCAGAAAATTGAAAACTGCATTTTAATCAAAATAGGGGGAAAATAAATTTCCGTTTTATAAAATATATTTAAATACATAAAATAAATAATTTAAACCTATAGAAAACATTGTACGTAGTGGTGCAAAAACGTGCATCAAAACACGTGAAAAGCACGTAAATCCCAGGGATTGAAATATTATATTTTAGTTGACTGAAATCAATATGGAAAATGTATAAATAGTACGAATCCAAAATATGTAGTAAAACACATTACAAAATATACGTGCGTAACACCCAGGGGCAAAATTGTAATTTCCAATTTTGCGGGGTATTACACTGGGAATCGTCAATCTTATAGACATGAACAAAGAAATGCTCAGTAAATGGTGGTGGAAGCTGGCTAATAGACGGAACAACTGGTGGTGTAAGTCCTTCATTAAGTACCGGTCCAGAAAGAAATTCAGATACGGGGGGAGAAGCGTTTATAGTAGGAATTCCTTACCGTGGAAAGGGGTCTCTAAAGTTGGAGAGATTTTCCATTCCAACACTGTCTGTAGGGTGGGGAACGGAAAGAACACAAGATTCTGGAAAGACAAATGATGCGAAAATAACACTCTCATGGGACTTTTTCCGGAAGCGGCAGACGCAGTTCTCAACAGTGATACCTTAGTGGCGGATATCTGGCGCAAGACAAGCTTAGATTGGAAGTCAAGGATACAATAGATCAAGAATGTATCGGTCAACTACGAACACTCAACAATTACATTTGCTTGGAAGGTAGGTACACTCCAGAGGTTGAGGATGAGAGAAGATGGGTTTTAAAGCCGCGTGTGGGGTTCACAGTTTCGTCATTATACAAAAGGCTTAACGATGGAGGAATAAAAAGCGAGGAGGCTAATTTAATCTTGCATATTAATGCTCCCACAATAGTGAAAGTTTTTCTTTGGTTGACTGCTAACGACGCCATTCTATCAAAAGTCAACGTGAGAAAAAGGAACATTCCTGTAAGGAAGAGGATACGAATCATACTCTCTTCAACTGCTCAAGAGCGAGATTAGCTTGGGAGGCTATGGGTTTTAGATTCGGAGTTATAGGGTGTCCTAGGTCTAGTTCGGAGGTGTGGGGTAATTTACGGTATAATAGGGTCAGAATGGAGGATAGGTTAGATTGGGACACATCTATAGCGGCTACAACTTGGAACCTATGGCTAGACCGAAATGACCTTTGTTTCCGAAATATCAATTCTTCATTTTCAGCGATGACGCATAAAACTTACTTCCTCATTCATGAATGGACAGGGCATCTGGGACCGAAGAAGAGGCCGCGATTGGAGGAGGAGGAGGACTAGGCCCCTTTCACAAGCGGTCACTTGGGCTTACGGCGGCGTTGGAGTTTGACTTAGATGTAGTTGTATTAGTATTTTCTGTTTGCTTTTGGATTTGAGGAGATATCCTCTGTTTTGGTTTGTTGTTGCCTACGGGCTGTTCTTGTACTGTTATTCCTATTTCGTTAATTATCATTAATGAAGCGATGACTGTGTCATCTTTTACATAAAAAAGGCTAAATTTGAAGGAAAAAACTTGAACTATGGCCTTTACGCAGAACCCCCCCAGACCATTTTTTATGCAGAAACTCCCCATGAACTATTGTTGCAAAAACCCACCCCACCAAAGTGAGACTTCTGCTAAAGTTGAGGAAGGTTTTTGACAATAATGCGAAAGATATATGATGTTTTTTGAAACAACTTGCAAAGATAAATGAGGTTATTTGATATAAGTAGAAAAGTTAGATGTGGTTTTTTGAAATACTTCAAGGTTTTTTTTGCAACAACCATACTTCAAAGAGGTTTTCTGTATTAAAAAAAGGTTCGGGGGGTTTTTGCATAAAGATCATAGTTCAAGGTTTTTTTCTTCAAATTTAGCCTTAACAAAATGCAACAATACCCAAGTTATTTTCTTTTTCGCTGAAACGGGTTGTCATGTAACATGTTAGCGACCTTAACTCAAAGCAAAGGAAGCAAATAGTTATTGTGAAACATTGGTAAAAATCCAAAACAAGATTTAGAGGTATAACCAAAATTTATAACATTATTTTAGGTTTAGCCGTGTTTGAACTAAGCTAGTATTCTAGAAGTGGTCAGGAAACGTTTGAAGCCACTGGAAAAGATTAAAAGACTAAACTGAGGCGCAATCCTTGTTCATGGACACGGTAAGTTGACCACGGGCACAAGGTCAGCAACATGTTTATGCGAACAAGACGAACATGGAGCTCAAGTTATTGCATTACTTTGCGATTTATCACTAGACTAGAGATCATGGGGTGATAAAGAGATACTGGATTTAGCGAGGGCGAAGGAAGCGATAGCGATGGGGATAGTGGTTAGCATAGGGGTGATGGCAGTAATTAACAAGTGTTTTGGGTACTTCGTACTTGTACTCGTTAGCGAACACTATGTTCGCAATATTTATGATTATAGGTGTAATTGAGGGGAGAAAAACTGCAAAGTGAATATTAAATTAACTTCTTCTAAAATGATAAGGGTGTCCAAGCAAAAACCTGACATTTTTATATTCATTATAATATTTTGGATAAGTCTAAACAAGTTGGAAGATATAGTAGGGAGCACAATTCATGTGACCCGTTTCTTCCTATACCAGTCCAACCCGAGTAGCCAAATTCTTATGGGCCCAACTTATTAATGGCAACAGTAATATTAATTGTAAGATTTGTCCGTGGCAAAATTGAGTGGCTTTCTCACTGAAAATTGACCCGAGTCGTTTTCAACTCTAAACCCTTTTCTCTCCTACCTGCTTCCGAACCCAAAAACAACCAAAACCTAGATCTAGCCCCTTGGGGCGGCGGCGGCTAGCCCTCAGCGCCGCCGCCCCCCCCCCCCCCCCCCCTCTCCGTCGTCCCCCCCTTCCCTCTACTCCATGCCCCACCGTGGCCACCATTCCACTTCTTTCCCCGTCGTGAACCTCTCACGAACGATGACCTATGGCTTCGCCGGAGGCGGGGCGGCGCGGCTAGTAAGCGGCGCGTCCAGACAACGCCACCGGTTTGGGTGCTCCCCCCCACTATTCTGGCTCTGTCCCCGGCCGCCTCTCGCCGTCTCCTCCCGCCGCCTCCGCCCTCGCAAGAACTTCCGTTCTGTTCCGTCCCTCCAAACCCCACCAGCTTCAATCAAGACCAACCCCGGTCCGCTCCTCGCTCCAGTTTGCGCCTGAATTCAGCCTGATATCGACGGAGCTGATGAAGTTGGCTCGCAGTGCAAGCCAAGAATTCACCGACCTCGGCGCTGGTTTGAGTGCTGTAACAAGCAGTCCTATGTTTGAAAGAGGAAGGTTTTATGATGTGTACTCTGCGAGGAGGAACGAGAGGCTGAAGAGGAAGCAACTGGATTTGGAGTTTGGGATTGAGGAGGCAGTGGTGCAGGATCCTGGGATTGCTGTGGAGTTGGCGAAGAGGAGGAATTGTGCGATTGACGTTTGTGGAGTTTGGGCCCAAAGATGGGGTCCCTCCGTGATGTGTGAAGTCGGTATGTTGGGGGTGAGGGGGTGTGGGGTTGGGGTTGGGAGGTGGTCGAGTGTGTCCTACGATGTCGTCGGTGCAGTCTCTACAGTGCCTACTATTTGGCTATTGAGCTTCCTCCAGCTTAGGCCACTGCCTCGTGACAGCGCCGCCTCGCCCCTCGTATTGGGAGTTTGAGGTGAGATAAGTCTGTGTGGTGAGAAATCGCCGGAGAGAGCTTGAACGTGAGAGAGGTAAGGTATCCTTTACACGGCTCTCTCCTGGAGGATGGTGTTAGGTGGGGTGAGCGAGATAGCTGTTTTGTGAGAAATCGCAGGAGAAAAGCACTATCGTGTGAGAGGTTAAGGTATCCTCTTCACGGCTATCTCTTTGGTAGCGGCTGTAGAAGCGGCTGGCGTGTTTGTAGGATGAGTGGTGAAGTTGGTGGGAGGCTGCGAGTTTCGATCTACGGGGTTTGGGCCCAAAGATGGGGTCCCCCCCAGCGAGGTGAACGCAGAGAGCGGCGGGTGATAAAATCCTGCCAGACTTGTTTCAGGCGGGTGTGCAGGTGCCGTGGAGGCACTGTACGAAGCTAAACTGACGTACTCACAATTCTGCTGGACCGAGCTGGTTTGTTGGCCCACCCTCCAGGGTTGTTGGAGGGGCTTGTTTGTTTGTAGTCATGTTGCTTCATGTATGTTTTATTTTATGTCTGTAGTTTGTATCTGGGCTCAGTACTCTGGGTTTGTTTCGTTAAACTCTTATTAATGAAACAGGGTGGCCTTATTCCACCTTTTCCCTAAAAAAAAAAACAGTAATATTAATTGTAGAAAAATTCAGTGTATAATTTGTTTCAGGTAAAGAGTAAATAGAGTTATATGTACCAGTAATATGCACATGTCCATATTTTAATTATAAAAAAAATGTAAAGTAATATGACATCGAATCTAAGACCTCATTTTACTTATCACATACTCTTTACAAATTATTCCGAGTAGCACAAACTTTTATTTTATATGAGCGATACTTTTGTAAATAATTATGTTGTAAATAAATTTAAACTTTGAGGGTATTATGGTAACTAACAACGGTTGAGTATATAAATGATTAATATAACTTCCACTTAAAAATGAATGATTTAGATTATATAGCTGAATATCTATAAATCACAGGTTGTCTACAAATGACAATCTCAACTCTCCAGTATAATATTGGAGATTAGAGATTAGTGATAAGGTTACAGTTATCTCTAATATTATAACGCAAGAGTTGGGGTTGCCATTTGTAGACAACCAACAATCTAATCTTAACCATTTATTTTTAAGTGAGAGTTATATTAGCAATTTATTTACTCAACTATTATTAGTTATCATAATATTCTCAAAGTTCAAATTTATTTACGACATAATTGTTTACAAAAAATGTCACTCATATAAAATAAAAGTTGATGTCACTAGGTGTAATTTGTAACGAGTGTGCGATCAGTTAATGGAGGTCACAGGTTCGAGACCATATTATGTCTTAGTATTTACTTTAGAAAGACAACAAAAAATTATTAGGATGTGCATTGCACGTATAAATTACTAGTATATTTAAAAAAATTATCAACGAGAGTTATGAGATGTTTCGTATTTTCTTGGGTTTCAATAACATTTTACCGATGAATGAAAGTCGTTTGTGTTTCTACCACATACCGCTAATCTCTAATATTATAATGGGAGAAGGCCTTAGTGTCATTTGTCATTTTGTCATTCTACCAACATGTGCAACGCACGTACATAACTAATATAAAGGAAGTTTCTGGTTCAAATCCTTCCTATGTCAGAGTTTTTATTTTTATTTTTCGAAATTACTAAAACATGCATCGCACGTGTAAATTACTAGTCTACTGTTTTAATGAGATAGTTGGGGTTTGTAACAAACAAATCATAACTTTGTAACTATATAAACACATATAATACACGTCCAAATTATATCCAACAAATATTAATGTGTACTGCACGTGTAGCCCAAATTAAAACATTCAAATATAAACTATTTTTTTCTTATTTGATATATATTCATTTAATTGATGACTTTATGTTTTATAGACGTGCATTGCACGTATATTATACTAGTTAGTAATTATGGAAAAGAAAGAAGTAGTATTCTGAGCTTCACAGCTTGCTGATATTATATCGTATTCTTTTGCTCCTAAAATATCGAATAACTAGGTTTGCCCGTTGGTACGTGCCTACGGCACGTATTCGGAACGGTGCACCTTATTTGATCATATAAAGTTTTGGAGGTCCAGCAAATTAATTGAAGTAGCAAACACAGAGCAAAAATCATATTATATGATTTTTTTGAATTTTTTTTAAAGTTTTTAAATTTTTATTTTTTTTTAGTTTTTAAATTTATTTAAAAATTTTATTTTCTTAATTTTATTGAATAGAAGGAGGGAGACAAAGAAAAAAAATAATTAAATAAATATAGGAGTTGTTTTGGATGGAGGATTTGAATTTGAGTTTTGGAGGGAAAACTTTTGGGAGAAAAATATGTTTTTTGATGTTAGATCTGGACCTTTAATTTTTGATGGATTGAAGGAGAGCCACTTGATAGCTTTCTTTGTGTTTTATTGATTTCATCTTATACCCTCCTACTCCTAGTCCTGTTCAATGTAGTAGGTATCTTGTGTACATCATCACTATCATCATCGCCATCATCAAATCTTAATCTGTGGTTAGTACAATTGGATAAGGTAGAGAGAGATGATAGATTGTGGGATATGAGGATGGCGCTGTATGTAAGTTTTTACGACATGAAAGAGACATCATATTGATTAAAGTTTGTCCATTCTTGGAGTAGTAAGTCTATTATTGACTTGCTACATTGTGTGCAGGAGATCTTAATTATAACTGTACACATTTGTTCATGATGGCTCTCATATGAATTATATAAAATGAAAGAAATAATCATATATTCTTGAATGAATCTTGTCCGATTAATTGTTTAATTGAGGACCTTCGTTTCTTTACTAAATTTTGAACTAATGTCATAACACAAAATAAAGTTTATGCTCTTTAACTTCTTCTTGATATTGCTGTGTCTGTCTTCTTACATACCAACTTTCTTCCCCCTTATTTTCGATTGAGTTTATTTATTTATTTATATTTATATTTAATTTTTATTTTTATTTTTTGGTGCAGGACTGAGTATTTGCGACATCCGGAGTTTCTTGTCACATGTTCCTACTTCTATCTGGTTTTTCACTTGTATATATCTATTGGTTTCGTTTGGCATGTTTCTCCGCAACTCTGATGCATCTGATACTTGTTCTCTTGGGTTTTTGCTTTTGGTTTCGTCTCTTTGAGCATCCACAACGGGTTGCTATTTTGTCATTTTTGCCCTTTTTTTAGCAAATGACGCTCTAGAGCGGTTTGCTATTTTGCTATTTTTGGACAAAATAGCTAGAGTAGAATGCTATATTTGGCAAATGATTTGGCAAAAATGCATATTATAGGGGACGAAACATAATGTTTCGTCTTTAATATTTTATAATATTTTTAAAATAGAGAACTTTTTAAATTTTAAAAAAAACCTGGAAAGAAAAAATCCTTAAGGACAAAACATGATGTTTCGTCCATGAATATATATTTAATATGTTAATTAATTAGTTGAATAATTAGCTCATTTAATAATGAGTTAATCGAATTTAATTAAACATTAACAAGCAAAATGTCTCGAGACATTTTGCATTTTTGCAAAGAAGTTCAGACAAAATTGAGGGCAATTTTTTTTTCTCTCTCTCCGACTACGTAACAACAACAAACAAACAAACAAGATCTGCCAAAAAAATTATAAAAAATTAAAATTTTAATTTCGGACGAAACATGAAACATCATGTTTCGTCCGTTAAATATTTCCTCTACTTTGCTATTTTTTAGCATTTCACCACTGCAGCAAACATCACTTTTGTTATTGCTATTTTTCCATTTTGCTATTTTTTAGCGTGCACCGCTGTGGATGCTCTTACTGGTTAATGCTTATTTTGGTAGCAAACCCAAGCTTTTCCTTTCTTTCTTTTTAGCTTGCAGCTTACTCTAGCGTACTGAATTCTCTTTTATGTTCTTACTACTATGGTTCTCACCTTATGTCCTTATTTCTAGTCCGCAGTGTCTTATTCTTGTGTGCTCGCATCTTCATTACCCTACTTGCTTGATTTGCTTCAGGTTTGGTTTTCTCTTGGTCTTTCTTTTGTTTTTGTTCTGGCTGTGTTGCAGGTGCTGCTGAGGATTGGGAGCTGCTTTGCGGCTGAAGCTGTTATTGTCTGCTCTTTTATGCTTTTAGGGGCCTAGGTCTTTGTTCAAGTTGCATGTGCTTGATGTTGCTGACCTCTCTTCTTGTCTCTCATCGCTATGCTGATTATGCGATTCAGTTTACTTCTGATTGAGTTTATCGCTTTGTATTTCCTATTTGCTGTTTCGTGGTGGATTCTGCATATTTCTTATTTGCTTTGATCCTATTTCTGCATTTTAGCAGTGTATATATTGTATCCCTTTTATTTCGGATTTACAACTTGTAAATCGTACCTCTGTAAACGACTATCGTCTTTTTATTTATATATAGTTTTTATCGGACTTGAGTCTTTCGACTCTATACTTATATATACAGGGCTGGCCCTGAGTTTACCGGGTGTCCAAGGCGAAAAACCTAAACAATTATTTTTGGGCCCCTAATTACAATATAATTTTTATACGCGCAAAGAACGTGCATATATTTATAAGAGAAATACAAATTTGAGGCCCCTAAAATTCCAAAAAAATCTAGGACCTGAGGCGACTGTCTCACCGGCCTCAAGGTGGGGGCTGGCCCTGTATATATATATATATAAAACAGTACACATTTATCTTCCTTTAGTTTCTGTCTTCATCTCATACCCCAACTAGGCTTCTCATTCTTCCAAGTTCCAACACATAAGAACAATCAGCTAAGAATCTGAAGGCTATGACTAGATCAATAATGTTGCTCAGTTAACTAGCAACATAAATTAGTTATAGGAATAGAAAGCATCTTTTATCGAACAATAAGAAAGTAAAACTATCTGATCAAAATTGGATCTCTTGTGAGAATGATTTGGAAGGTCATGACAAGTAGTCAGGAACTCTAGAACTACCTTTGAAACACCAGAACAACATGTAGGGGAAGGACATCCTGAACCAAATGCCACTCACAATTTGATGGAGCAGGATATCGCCAAAACCCTCTCTATGACTTAAAAACACACATTTGGTCTATTAAATCTCACATTTTAATCTTAGAACTTCTTGAGACTCCTCAAAACATGCCCAACTATTCTATACCCTTAATTCTTAGAAGCAAGAATCCTGGAATCCTGCAGGAGTCTCATCTTTCCCCAGATCATTGCATGTAACACCCCAAATTTCAAATAAGGACAAATTCGAGATTTCACAAGATCTTTACTTCATTTCGTACAATTTTACAAGAAATTTTAAAACTTTTTCAATAGTATATCAGAGTTCATTTACACTTGGTTTTTTTACCCAGCAGAAGAAACAAAGTTTACAACATTTGAAAACAAAATATAACTTATGCAACTTCATAAATTGAGTCATCGATTGCATTATATTATCTTTACTCCTTCAAGAATAGTCCATTACCTGCACGTCAATCTGTGGGCACGCCAGTTACTTACAACTAACGAAATGTTATACTCGGCCATCCTCTCTATGCCGTACATATAAGATCTCATTACTTTAATAAAAACACAACAGTTGAATAAATAATAAAGTGTTAAAGTGGCTACGCTAAACATGTAAGTGTATGTCATGCCTTAATGCCTAATGCACATATTTCTACACTAGGATGATACTAATGCACACTTGTTCTTATGCTTTCTAAGTAGGATTTGCATGCTAATAGGTTAATGAGTAGTAAAGGATTGAATGAGACAGCAGCAACGTGGAGAGAGGGGGGAAATGCTGCTGACGTGGAAAGAGGGGGATCTGTTGGAAGAGGAAGAGATGGGAGTTGGGTTTTTGAAGAGTTGGAAAGGTGAAAGGGTGTAAGTTTTAGGAGTTTAGGAAGTGAAGGGTTGTAGGAATTAAATAGAGTAATTTATTAGGTGTAAAATTTTGCAAATTGAACCCTCTACATATCCTATAAATAGCACCCTACCCCTTTTCATTTCACACCAAAAATAGAATCAAAGTAAGAGAAAGAAAAGAAAAGAGAAAGAAAAAGAAAGAGAGAGAGAAAAAGAAAGAATGAGAGTTCTCTTTGCCTGGAGTCATTACTAGAAGGAGTCATAGCTAGGAGAGGAGGCTTTGCTAGGAGCTAGAAGGACTTGTGGAGCTAGGAGCAAGAAGGAACCCTCTCTTTGTAGTTTTTCAACCTTCAACCGTTCTTATACTTTCTAAAGTAGGACTTTTGCATGTTAATAGTATTGAGTAATGAAAAATGGAATGAGACATTGTAGATAAGAATCCATGCTAGCATCTCATGAAATGATTTTGTTGTTAACATGCTAATAATTTAATGAATAGAATAAAGAAAATTGAACGTGATATGTGTAGATAAAATGCTAGCATAACATGCAAGGATTTTTGTTGAAACTTAGTAGTTGATTAATATCACGAAAATTGAAAATAAAGAAATAATCACATATACCATGATAGTATAATTGCAAATTTTTATGTATGATGAGTATGAATGATTGTCACATATGCTTAGAAAATGGAAAGATATAATTTTATTATTCGTGATTTGTCGACATTGTAAAAGATACTAGTTTTCGCCTGAAGAAAACACTTGTGATGTCCAAGGTTGTTTTAGAGATCCAATTGATTTTTGGCAATAAGAATTTTATTTTTATGATGGTGGATTTTTAAATCAAATATGATTTTTCTTATAATTTCGAGTTTTGTCAAGAAATACAAATTTTTATAAAGTAAAGAGAAAACAATTAAAAGACATATCTAAATAATAAGTCAAATTTGTATTTTGTATTTTTGACTCATTTCAGTTCCACAAGAAAAATCTATCTATTACTCCTAAAAGATTGGATCATTAGATAAATGAATTTTCTTCGAAAAAGGATTAGATTTCAGAATAGTATGAACAAAAGAGCACAAATGAAATTTCTAAATAGAAAATATATTTAGGCTTACTTGTTAGCCAGTGCACTACAAGTTATAAGAGGTCTTTGGTTCAAGGCTTGATAGTTGCTTTTATATAATTAATTTTTTTTTTTGAAATACCGAAACTCAAGAAGCATGTATAACAAACCCGAAATGCAATTAGACATAAAGTCCACTTAGACTTCTTGGTCAGAGCATGGGCTTGAGCTTAGTGCAGTTTCGGCTTGGGGTTCATGGGTTTGAAGCCCAGAGCACCCTTTTATTTTTTTTTGTTTTCTTTTTTTTCCTTCAATGAATTGATTTTTTTAAAAAGAGGGATTCAATTGAAACTGATTATGGTTATGAGATGGAGTCCTAATTAAAATGGATTATGGATATAAAGTGGAATGAAAATATTAAAGGATAATTGCTTGTATAATTTGAAGCATAAAAAGAAATGAAAATTATGAGAATAGAATTCTAGTATATTTTGTGAAGTGATCTTTTAAGGAATTACACTTACATCTTGTTTAGAAATATTTTATAATGAACAAAGACATTGTGATTTTGTTGTAATAATTCATGTAGCAAAATTTTGTTCTTGAAATGAATGATATTGAACAAACACTCATGTTGAGATAGGAATTTGTTTCAATTGCTTATATAAGTTTATAATGTTGAATTCTTTTGAGATAGAGATCATTTGTCTATGTTTGAAAATGCATGAATAAATACTACATTGAATCTTGAATAAGTGGGAGACATAGGCATGATTATTGAAATGGTGTGAATACCCATTATTCTTGTACATGAGAAATTTGAATTTAGAGTTAGTAAGACCTTGTATACCGGCAAATTTTAAATGAAATGATTATTATATTTCGAGATTTGCCATGGAGCTTCTCGGTGGACGTGGATTAAGCCCGGTAATAGGAAATACTAATTCTAGACTTGAAAAATCTAATAATGCCTTGAACTAAGATAATTAGGCACTTAGGTGAAGTTGTAGTAAACTTGGGAAAACGTAAGTGGGGTGCTCTATATAGTCGGCGGTGGACTCCGAGGCTATAGACCCAGTTGGTGGACTGAGGTTGCCCCGTGGGAGACGGATTATTGTATTTTAATCCGGGACTATGAGGACGGGTCAGCGGTGGACTCCGGGATCTTGAGTAGTCGGACGAATGGGTTTTGTTTACCGTCTCCAATGTATATGTATATACTGGGCCAGGGGGTCACATACGGGATGATTTGCACGATGTGGAATCTGTTATAACAGTCAGCGGTGGACTCCGGGGCTAGGATTCAAATTCGTGGAATGGTCTGGACCTTGTTTTATTACTGGGTAGTTTTCATGGCGAGGGATCGAGCCCTGTATTGTGAAGAACGTAGGCACTTGCCCTCGAACCTATGTAGTATGGGATGCATAGAATCCGAACAAGTGTGCATTAGTGTCATTTGAAGCATAAAATATTAAAGGATAATTGCTTGTATAATTTGAAGCATAAAAAGAAATGAAAATTATGAGAATAGAATTCTAGTATATTTTGTGAAGTGATCTTTTAAGGAATTACACTTACATCTTGTTTAGAAATATTTTATAATAAACAAAGACATTGTGATTTTGTTGTAATAATTCATGTAGCAAAATTTTGTTCTTGAAATGAATGTTATTGAACAAACACTCATGTTGAGATAGGAATTTGTTTCAATTGCTTATATAAGTTTATAATGTTGAATTCTTTTGAGATAGAGATCATTTGTCTATGTTTGAAAATGCATGAATAAATACTACATTGAATCTTGAATAAGTGGGAGACATAGGCATGATTATTGAAATGGTGTGAATACCCATTATTCTTGTACATGAGAAATTTGAATTTAGAGTTAGTAAGACCTTGTATACCGGCAAATTTTAAATGAAATGATTATTATATTTCGAGATTTGCCATGGAGCTTCTCGGTGGACGTGGATTAAGCCCGGTAATAGGAAATACTAATTCTAGACTTGAAAAATCTAATAATGCCTTGAACTAAGATAATTAGGCACTTAGGTGAAGTTGTAGTAAACTTGGAAAAATGTAAGTGGGGTGCTCTATATAGTCGGCGGTGGACTCCGAGGCTATAAACCCAGTTGGTGGACTGAGGTTGCCCCGTGGGAGACGGATTATTGTATTTTAATCCGGGACTATGAGGACGGGTCAGCGGTGGACTCCGGGATCTTGAGTAGTCGGACGAATGGGTTTTGTTTACCGTCTCCAATGTATATGTATATACTGGGCTAGGGGGTCACATACGGGATGATTTGCACGATGTGGAATCTGTTATAACAGTCAGCGGTGGACTCCGGGGCTGGGATTCAAATTCGTGGAATGGTCTGGACCTTGTTTTATTACTGGGTAGTTTTCATGGCGAGGGATCGAGCCTTGTATTGTGAAGAACGTAGGCACTTGCCCTCGAACCTATGTAGTATGGGATGCATAGAATCCGAACAAGTGTGCATTAGTGTCATCCTAGTGTAGAAATGTTTGCATTAGGCATTAAGGCATGACATACACTTACATGTTTAGCATAGCCACTTTAACACTTTATTATTCATTCAACTGTTGTGTTTTTATTAAAGTAATGAGATCGTTATATGTACGGTATAGAGAGGATAGCCGAGTATAACATTTCATCAGTTGTAAGTAACTGACGTGCCCACAGATTGACATGCAGGTAATTGACTATTCTTGAAAGATAATATGATGCAATCGATGACTCAATTTATGAAGTTGTACAAGTTACAATTTTGTTTTCAAATGTTGTAATCTTTATTTCTTCCGCTGTGTAGAAACCAAGTGTAATTGAATTCTGATGTACTATTGAAAAAGTTTTAAATTTCTTGTAAAATTGTACGAAGTGAAGTAAAGATCCTGTGGAATCTCGAATTCATTCTTATTTGAAATTCGGGGCGTTACATTGCACCTCCACCAAGAAAATGATCAGGTTAGGACGACATTGCACTGGCGGTGGTGATTGCAATTACGTTGAACCTGCACAAATCTTATCGTGTCAGTCACCGCTTTGTACACCCTTCACAACAGCAAGATTTAGGACTTGATGATGCTCATCTCGATGATATGATCAAAGAATTTGACCAAACAAACACGATGTAAGGCTTCTTACTTGGTGCAAATTAGAGAACATATACAGCAGTAAATACACCAATTGCATTACAACTTGAACATTACAAAAACAACAAACTTTAATTGATTTCGTGTGCATAGATAAACGACCTCCAAAGTACTTGATTTTTTCTATCCATACACCTATTAACATGATAAATATGATGGACGGAGTGAATTTTCCATGAGGGCATCACCAAGTGAATATAATCACTTTGTATGAGAAAAAATTTCTCATACAAATATGACTCGCATTATATATATACTAGTATAATATATGTGTGATGCACGCTTACAAAAAGTATAGTCATCAAATTAGATGAGATGGATTATGCTTCTGAAGTTGCACACTATGTTTCATGATTCGTTGAATAAATGAATTATAGGAGTAACTAGCGATGATTGAATCCTATCTGAGCTTTTTAATTTATGATTGTAGTTGAATTTGTTTTGGAGCCACAGACATCAATGGTAGTTGGGATGAAGAAGTAATAGAGAAACATAAATGCTTAGATACTGGAATGAAAATTTGTTTTGAACCCATTTTGGTTAAAAAATCATGCCAAAGATGGCAATCAGATGAATGAAATCAGCTTCTTTAACAGTATCTGAAAATGAAAATTTCCATTATCTGAGCATATATGTTTCTTTAACAGTGACTGTGAACAATTGTTCTTAATTGGGCAGTGATTAGAAAGAGACGAGTTGGAGTGGAGATCTGGAAACCCATATAGAGACATCTTGTTCATAATAATTTATTATTATTGTTGTTCTTGTCGCTCTTGCTGTTGTTGCTGATGTCTCTATGTGTTCGTGTGCTGAAGGGAAAGAAGGGATGAGAGAGAGATGAGGAAAATGCCGCTATGTTAGCCTGGTGTATCCTCATTCTCTACCATTCCTCTTTCTGGCTTCTATATTTGGTTTCCTTCCACGATGACAATTCCTTAAAACTACACTTGATATGAGCCCTATTTGTATTTTTCTTCAATGAAGAATTGATCTATGACTACAATCTCCATTCAAAGCCCAATCAAAATTTCTTTTGGAGCCACAAACATCAATGAAGAATTAATAGAGAAACATAAATGATTATATGCTGGAAATTTTCATTTTCTTTTACTGTTAAAGAAGCTTATTTCATGCATCTGATTGTCTTCTTGGCACATTTTTTTGACCAAAATGGGTTAACTGAATTAGTAGAGCAACATATATGCTCAGATAATGGATATTTTCATTTTCAGATACTGTTAGACAACCTGATTGCCATCTTTGGCATGATTTTTTAACAAAAAATGGGTTCACTTCCAAACTAAGTATGCTGCTAGCATCCTCATCTTCTTTTACTGTTAATGAAGCTTATTTCATGCATCTGATTGTCATCTAGGCATGTTTTTTTGACCAAAATGGGTTCACTGTGAACTCAGGATGCTATAGCTGTATGCCAAAATCCTCCGGACATGTACAACAATTGGGTTTTAGATTTAGTTGGGCTAAAGAATTAGTAGAGCAACATATATGCTCAGATAATGGATATTTTCATTTTCAGATACTGTTAGACAACCTGATTGCCATCTTTGGCATGATTTTTTAACAAAAAATGGGTTCACTTCCAAACTAAGTATGCTGCTAGCATCCTCAACTTCTTTTACTGTTAATGAAGCTTATTTCATGCATCTGATTGTCATCTTGGCATGTTTTTTTGACCAAAATGGGTTCACTGTGAACTCAGGATGCTATAGCAGTATGCCAAAATCCTCCGGATATGTACAACAATTGGGTTTTAGATTTAGTTGGGCTAAAGAATTAGTAGAGCAACATATATGCTCAGATAATGGATATTTTCATTTTCAGATACTGTTAGACAACCTGATTGCCATCTTTGGCATGATTTTTTTAACAAAAAATGGGTTCACTTCCAAACTAAGTATGCTGCTAGCATCCTCATCTTCTTTTACTGTTAATGAAGCTTATTTCATGCATCTGATTGTCATCTTGGTATGTTTTTTTGACCAAAATGGGTTCACTGTGAACTCAGGATGCTATAGCTGTATGCCAAAATCCTCCGGATATGTACAACGATTGGGTTTTAGATTTAGTTGGGCTAAAGAATTAGTAGAGCAACATATATGCTCAGATAATGGATATTTTCATTTTCAGATACTGTTAGACAACCTGATTGCCATCTTTGGCATGATTTTTTAACAAAAAATGGGTTCACTTCCAAACTAAGTATGCTGCTAGCATCCTCATCTTCTTTTACTGTTAATGAAGCTTATTTCATGCATCTGATTGTCATCTTGGCATGTTTTTTTGACCAAAATGGGTTCACTGTGAACTCAGGATGCTACAGCTGTATGCCAAAATCCTCCGGATATGTACAACAATTGGGTTTTAGATTTAGTTGGGCTAAACAATTAGTAGAGCAACATATATGCTCAGATAATGGAAATTTTCATTTTCAGATACTGTTAGAGAGTGCTGAATTTTCTTATAATCAAAACCAATTTTTCGGAACCCATTTTTGAAAATGAAAATTCAGCACTCTCTAACAGTATCTGAAAATGAAAATTTCCATTATCTGAGCATATATGTTGCTCTACTAATTGTTTAGCCCAACTAAATCTAAAACCCAATTGTTGTACATATTCGGAGGATTTTGGCATGGTTCCGAAAAATGGGTTTTGATTATAAGAGTGCTGAATTTGTTTTTTTGAAATTTTTTTATAAAAAAAATTTAGCTACACCGGCGTTTTTTACAAGCGCCGGTGTATCTTTCAGCAAGAATTTGGCTGTCTATACCGGCGTTTTAACAACGCCGGAGTAGGCGATGGCCGGAAATGGCACCCACACATTCACCGGCGTTTTTACGGCCGCCGGTGTAGTTTTAACCGTTACCGGCGGCCGTAGAAAACGCCGGTGAATGTCCCTAAGCAACAGCGACGCACGATTCAGCGACACTTGCACCGGCGATTTATAAAATGCCGGTGGTATCTACAGCGGCATTTATAAACGCCGGTAAATGTGCAAAAAAACGCCGGTAAAGACCTTTTCTTTTGTAGTGTATAAAGAAAGGATTTCTATTTTTATCCTATTTTCGCATATCTCATGGTTATATAAACTACAAAAGTTTGCTTATAATGGTATGAAAATCAAAGATTGAACGGTAGGTTTACATATAATGGTACTAGTATAATATACATGTGATACACATCTACAAAAAGTAAAATCATCAAATTAAATAAATACATATCAAATTAGAAAAGATATAGTTTATATTTAAATGTTTTGATTTGAACTACACATGCGGTGCACACTTATATTTGTTGGATATAGTTTAAACGTATATTGTACAGGTTGATTTGATTACAAAACTCACCTCTCCCCTTAAAATAGTACTACTATTTGAAAATGAAGATTCAATAGGGCATTATATATAATGGCATGAAAATCAAGATTGAACTGCAATATCGTTTATAGAAGGCCCCCCACCACATTGAGTATAATTGATACTAGTATAATGCACGTGCGATGCACGTCTATAAAAAAGTTTAGTCATTAAATTAAATAAATTTATATATTGTATAACAAAAGAAATAGTAAAACATTTAAAAACATGTTTGGAAATGTGTTATTGTTAATGACATGTAGCCTCAAACAACCAAGAGGAATCAGCAGTGCATCCCCCAATTATTAGGTAGACAAATACTAAATATTAGTAACATGATTCATCACGCTCTATTATTCCCCCCTCCTCTACTTTCCTTTGCTCCTAGCATCATTAAGGTTAGATACGTAGCAGCATAAGACTGGCTTAAATGATTAATTATACAATCGATAACATTTTAAATTTGAATGTCGAGAGAATCATCAAAACCATTTTTGATTTAGTGCCAAATTCCTGGTTTTTTATGACTAAAATGACATATATATATATATATATATATATATATATATATATATATATATATATATATATATATATATATATATATATATATAAGATACAATCAAGTGAACTGGAACTAAAAAAGATATGATTTGTAAAGATATTTGTATATAGAATGAATGAGTGACTTAAACTTGGTTGATGCATGCACCAACCAGTGCCAATCAAAGTGATATATGGAGACAGTCAGAATTAAGCAGGAAGTAAATTTTGTTGTCCCCTGCATATACATATGCATATGCATCTGCATGTTAAGAGAAGAAGAAGAAGAAGCTGCTGATATTTGCAGAAACTTTGCAACCTATATTAAGAACAGAGACTGCAGGTAGTAGAATAGCACGTTAAAGCTCTACATGTATTGAAGACACCCGTCATAAATATGACCATAGATTACTAAAGTCATACAATCAGGGAGCTAAAAGTCTTATCTGGAAAATATATGTGAGGATCAAGGAAACATACCACTATACAGGCTTCTCAGAATTTGCAGTATAACAGCTACTTCAACCACATTTTTCCGGCTATGCCCAATATCATCAGAACTTTCTTCACCATATTCGATGTTTATAAATGAATATGGACCATACATGGGGCCTGAAAGATAGTGCACTTCATGCGTCTTTTGAAGTACATTCGGAGATCTGCAATTTTTTTATCGTAGAAGTTGCCATTAGGAAAAATACTTATTGAAAGATGCATTCGATTTTGAATATTTAGAAGGTGCGTCTTATGGCCTAAAGAACTCAACCTTTCAAAAAGACTCCTACTGAACATTGCATCTTTTGAAACCTGAGAAATAAATGAATTTTATGGGTAAAACATAATATGCATGTTTGATATGGCTAAAAATAGGATTAAATCGGGACCGTTCACATCGGACACGAATCTTAAAGCTCAGAGGTAAAACGGTAATTTCACATGCAAATGGGTCCGAAGTGGGTTCTGGATCTCCTTCTCACAGATCCAATAACCCGCGAACGGATCCACCTCAGCTGGGTACGGGTCCTGACCCGATACAAACCCAGTCCGACAGGATAGAATTAGGGTCTCCAATTAAACCAAATCAACGGGACTGATTCGTGACTATCCTCTCACCGGGAATTAAGGGATTACATTCCTAATCTGCTTACGAGGATTTTATGCCTTATCAGATCACAGGAATCACATTCCTTATCTGATCCCATCGGCGACTATAAATACCCCACACCCATCTCCATTAAGAGGTAATCAATCTTTTGCTAGTTAAACGCTCTTTCATAATCATTTCTGGTTACTGACTTGAGCGTCGGAGGGTGCGTCGCCGGGATCAACCCCTGTGTCTCGCACTTCTTTGCAGGTGAATGGCGGGAGTCAGCGGTCAAACTCCGGCGGAACAGGTTAGGTGTTTGCTATTCGGGTTTTCCAAGAACTCACAAATACTATCTGTTTACCCCCACACCAGATTTAGCGGTAACAGATTGGCGCCGTTTGTGGAAAACCATACGAATAGCAGCCCCTCCTCTTCCCGTTGGTCCGGTCTTCTCCAGCCATGCCTCCGAGGAAAGTCAGGTCCAGAGGGTCCAACCGTGGGCCCAACCCCGCCGATCAGCAAGAGGTAGTCCCCGTCCAACCCGCTCCGCAGCAGGGACAACCCCCGCTTCAAGTGGAGGACCCTCTTCAACAAGATCAGCCTCCTCTTCAGAATCAGCAACCCCCCAAGGGTCCTGTCGGTCCACAGAATGCCGGTGCGGGGGGCTCCCGCATGAAGCAACCTTTCCACCAAGACCGCGTCTCCATACACAATGCCTCTTCAGATTCTATGGCCTCCCATAATCGCCGAGCTTCTAACCTCCAACAACAAGTCCCAAATCGGCCGAAAGAGGTGGACCTTCGCCACCGTCTGGATGAAAAGCGGGCCCGAGAGGGAACCTCCCGCCAACACCGTCCGGATGAGCGATCTCCCCGCCGCCGAGAATACAGGTCTCCTACCCGGAGGGAGCAAAGAGAATCCCCCGAGCATCACAAAAGAAGACCACGCTCCCTCGCGGGTCGGCAGCAGCCTAGGAACGATGAGGCGCCAATCACCCATGTCGAGATCCAACGAGTTTGGAGCACAACTCTCTCATAGAGTTCCTCCTCACACTCGTCTCACAAATAGCTCTTTCCCAGAGCCGGGCTCTTCCGCTCCGCTCACCTCCGAAGCAGACCTCTTCTCAACGAGTTCGGAGCACAACTCTCTCCTAGAGTTCCTCCTCACACTCGTCCCGCAAACAACTCTTTCCCAGAGCCGGGCTCTTCCGCTCCGCTCGCCTCCGAAGCGGACCTCTTTTCAGACAGTTCAGAGCTCACAACTCTCTCCTAGAGTTGCTCCTCAAACTTGCCTCCCAAACGGCTCTCTTCCAGAGTCAAGCTCTTTGCTCCGCCCACCTCCAAGGCGGACCTCTTCTCAACGAGTTCAGAGCCCACAACTCTCTCCTAGAGTTGCTCCTCAAACTTGCCTCCCAAACGGCTCTCTTCCAGAGTCAAGCTCTTTGCTCCGCCCACCTCCAAGGCGGACCTCTTCTCAACGAGTTCGGAGCCCACAACTCTCTCCTAGAGTTGCTCCTCAAACTCGCCTCCCAAACGGCTCTCTTCCATAGTCAAGCTCTTCGCTCCGCCCACCTCCAAGGCGGACCTCTTCTCAACGAGTTCGGAGCTCACAACTCTCTCCAAGAGTTCCTCCTCGCACTCGTCTCACAAATGGCTATCTTCCAGAACCGAACTCTTCGCTCCGCCCACCTCCAAGGCAGACCTTTTCTCAACGAGTCCGGAGCTCACAACTCTCTCCAAGAGTTCCTCCTCGCACTCGTCTCAAAAACGGCTTTCTTCTAGAGCCGAGCTCTTCGCTCCGCCCACCTCCAAGGCGGACCTTTTCTCAACGAGTCCGGAGCTCACAACTCTCTCCTAGAGCTGCTCCTCAAACTCATCTCACAAATGGCTCTCTTCCAGAGCCGAGCTCTTCACTCCGCTCGCCTCCGAAGCAGACCTCTTCTCAACGAGTTCGGAGCTCACAACTCTCTCCTAGAGTTGCTCCTCAAACTCGCCTCCCAAACGGCTCTCTTCCAGAGTCAAGCTCTTCGCTCCGCCCACCTCCAAGGTGGACCTCTTCTCAATGAGTTCGGAGCTCACAACTCTCTCCAAGAGTTCCTCCTCGCACTCGTATCACAAACGGCTCTCTTCCAGAGCCGAGCTCTTCGCTCCGCCTACCTCTAAGGCGGACCTCTTCTCAATGAGTGCGGAGCTCACAACTCTCTCCTAGAGTTGCTCCTCAAACTCATCTCCCAAATGGCTCTCTCCCAGAGCCGAGCACTTCGCTCCGCTCGCCTCCGAAGCGGACCTCTTCTCAGACAGTTCGGAGCCCACAACTCTCTCCTAGAGTTGCTCCTCAAACTCGCCTCCCAAACGGCTCTCTTCCACAGTCAAGCTCTTCGCTCCGCCCACCTCCAAGGCGGACCTCTTCTCAACGAGTTCGGAGCTCACAACTCTCTCCAAGAGTTCCTCCTCGCACTCGTCTCACAAACGGCTCTCTTCCAGAGCCGAGCTCTTCGCTCCGCCCACCTCCAAGGCGGACCTTTTCTCAATAAGCCCGGAGCTTACAACTCTCTCCTAGAGTTGCTCCTCAAACTCATCTCACAAATGGCTCTCTTCCAGAGCCGAGCTCTTCACTCCGCTCGCCTCCGAAGCGGACCTCTTCTCAACGAGTTCGGAGCTCACAACTCTCTCCAAGAGTTCCTTCTCGCACTCATCTCAAAAACGGCTCTCTTCCAGAGCCGAGCTCTTCGCTCCGCCCACCTCCAAGGCGGACCTTTTCTCAACGAGCCCGGAGCACACAACTCTCTCCTAGAGCTGCTCCTCAAACTCATCTCACAAATGGCTCTCTTCCAGAGCCGAGCTCTTCACTCCGCTCGCCTCCGAAGCGGACCTCTTCTCAACGAGTTCGGAGCTCACAACTCTCTCCAAGAGTTCCTCCTCGCACTCGTCTCACAAACGGCTCTCTTCCAGAGCCGAGCTCTTCGCTCCGCCCACCTCCAAGGCGGACCTTTTCTCAACGAGCCCGAAGCTCACAACTCTCTCCTAGAGCTGCTCCTCAAACTCATCTCACAAATGGCTCTCTTCCAGAGCCGAGCTCTTCACTCCGCTCGCCTCCGAAGCGGACCTCTTCTCAACGAGTTCAGAGCTCACAACTCTCTCCTAGAGTTGCTCTCCAAACTCTTCTCCCAAATGGCTCTCTTCCAGAGCCGAACTCTTTGCTCCGCTCACCTCCAAGGCGGACCTCGTCTCAACGAGTCCGGAGTCCAACACTTGGTTCGATTCTACTTCGCAAGCTCGCTCCTAAGCGGGCTAGAAGAGGGTCACCATTCAGAATTGCTCCCACGACCGTTGAACAAATCTAACAATGGTTCGGAGTCCAACACTCGGCTCGACTTACTTCCCCGGCTCGCCCATAGGCGAGCCAGAAGTAGATCGATGTTCGGAATTGCTCCCACAGCCGTTGAATGGTTCGGAGTCCAACACTTGGCTCGATTCTACTTCGCAAGTTCGCTCCTAAGCGAGCTAGAAGTAGTTCGCCATTCGGAATTGCTCCCACAACCCTCGAACTAATCTAACAATGGTTTGGAGTCCAACACTCGGCTCGACTTTACTTCCCCGGCTCGCCCATAGGCGAGCCAGAAGTAGATCGCCGTTCGGAATTGCTCCCACAGCCATTGAATGGTTCGGAGTCCAACACTTGGCTCGATTCTACTTCGCAAGTTCGCTCCTCAGCGAGCTAGAAGTAGTTCGCCATTCGGAATTGCTCCCACAACCCATTAACTAATCTAGCAATGGTTCGAAGTCCAACACTTGGCTCGATTTTACTTCGCAAGTTCGCTTCTAAGCGAACTAGAAGTAGCTCGCCATTCGGAATTGCTCCCACAGCCATCAAACTAACCTAACGATGGTCGGGATCCTATGGCTCGACTTTACTTCACCGGCTCGTCCTTAAACGGGCCGGAGGAAGATGGCCATTCCGAACTGCCCCCACGACCACCGAGCCGAGCTACCCATCTACCGAGAAGCAAAGTAGCGGAAAATGTGCCTCAAAATCCGTACTCGGATCTGCCGAACAAGATGCATCTACCGAGCAGCAAAGCAGATGAAGAGCAAGAAGAAAAAGAGGCTAACGGGTCAGGGTCGGATCCAATACCCACGGTCCGACCCATACCCTTCTTAGCTCCTTCATTCTTCTCCTTCTTCAGTCTTCCCGCCAAAAGTACCCAACACTTCTGCTCTTCTTCACTGTGCGAAAGAACGAGGCAGGGGAGAGAACCCGAATGCCTCTCCTCCCCTTCCTCTTTCTTCTCAGGGCTGAGCTCTTCACTTCGCTTACCTCCAAGGCGGACATCTTCTCAATGAGTTCAGAGCTAAAACTCTCTCCTAGAGTTGCTCCTCAAACTTATCTTCTAAATGGCTCTCTCCCAGAGCCGAGCTCTTCACTCCGCTCGCCTCCAAAGCGGAGCTCTTCTCAAAGAGTTCGGAGCACAACTCTCTCCTAGAATTCCTCCTTACACTCGTCTTCCAAATGGCTCTCTCCTAGAGCCGAGCTCTTCACTCCGCTTACCTCCAAGGCGGACCTCTTCTCAAACGAGTTCGGAGCTAAAACTCTCCTAGAGTTGCTCCTCAAACTTGTCTCTCAAATAGCTCTTCTAATGCCGAGCTCTTCACTTCACTCGCCTCCAAAGCGGAGCTCTTCTCCATGAGTTCGGAGCTAAAACTCTCTCCTAGAGTTGCTCCTCGAACTCATCTTCCAAGTGGCTCTTCCCTAGAACCGAGCTCTTTGCTCCGCTCGCCCCCAAAGCGGACCTCTTCTCAAACGAGTTCGGAGCACAACTCTCTCCTAGAGTTCCTCCTCAAACTTGTCTCTCAAATAGCTCTTCTAATGCTGAGCTCTTCACTCCGCTCGTCCCCAAAGCGGAGCTCTTCTCCACGAGTTCGGAGCTAAAACTCTCTTTTAGAGTTGCTCCTCAAACTCGTCTTCCAAGTGGCTCTACCCTAGAACCGAGCTCTTCGCTCTGCTCGCCTCCAAAGCGGACCTCTTCTCAAACGAGTTCGGAGCACAACTCTCTCCTAGAGTTGCTCCTCAAAACTCGTCTTCCAGATGGCTCTCTCCTAGAGTCGAGCTCTTCACTCCGCTCGCTTCCGAAGCGGACCTCTTCTCAATGAGTTCGGAGCTCACAACTCTCCCCTAGAGTTGCTCCTTGCACTCACTTCAGAGAATGGGTCTTCCCAGCACCTCTTCCTAGCACCTCTTCTCTTAGGAGTGGAGCTCCTCTTCAAAAATCTCCAAAACCAAACAGAATAGAGGCAGAGCTTCAGAGCCCCTCACCTCTCCTATATGCCGACCCATCCTCCCGAGCCAAGGAGCAGAGCTTCATCGACCCATCCCCTTCATCAAATCACCGAGCTTCTCCTCACGCTCGAGCCGTCCGAACTCCGAGCTCCACTACACCGAGCTACTACGGGCAGAAGGTGAACTACTGAGTCACCGAGCCGAGCGGACGAGGAACCGACCCTCACATATGGAGAAAAATGCTGCCGAGCCATCCCACCGTTGGATCATCTCAAAAAATGCGCTAGAACATGATGGACGGATCAGATTGCGCCACGTCACCACAAAACGACAAGATAACGTTTTCTCGAAACTCGTGCCTCTTGTCTCGTGATTCGCGCCACGATCGTGATCAACCGTCCAAGATGGCTCTTCTACAGGTCGAGCTCTTCATTCCGCTCGCCTCCAAAGTGGAGCTCTTCTCAAACGAGTTCGGAGCTAAAACTCTCTCCTAGAGTTGCTCCTCGGACTCCTCTTCCAGATGGCTCTTCTACAAGTCGAGCTCTTCGCTCTGCTCGCCTCCAAAGCGGAGCTCTTCTCAAATGAGTTCGGGGCTAAAACTCTCTCCTAGAGTTGCTCCTCCAACTCCTCTTCCAGATGGCTCTTCTACAAGTCGAGCTTTTCGCTCTGCTCGCCTCCAAAGCGGAGCTCTTCTCAAACGAGTTCGGAGCTAAAACTCTCTCCTAGAGTTGCTCCTCAAACTCCTCTTCCAGATGGCTCTTCTACAAATCGAGCTCCCCACTCCGCTCGACTCCAAAGCGGAGCTCTTCCCAACGAATTCGGAGCTAAAACTCTCTCCTAGAGTTGCTCCTCAAACTCCTCTTCTAGATGGCTCTCCCAGAGCCGAGCTCTTCACTCTGCTCGCCTCCTAAGCGGAGCTCTTCTCAAACGAGTTTGGAGCTAAAACTCTCTCCTAGAGTTGCTCCTCAAACTCCTCTTCCAGATGGCTCTTCTACAAATCGAGCTCCCCACTCCGCTCGCCTCCAAAGCGGAGCTCTTCCCAACGAATTCGGAGCTAAAACTCTCTCCTAGAGTTGCTCCTCAAACTCCTCTTCCAGATGACTCTTCTACAAATCGAGCTCCCCACTCCGCTTGCCTCCAAAGCGGAGCTCTTCTCAAACGAGTTTGGAGCTAAAACTCTCTCCTAGAGTTGCTCCTTAAACTCCTCTTCCAGATGGCTCTTCTACAAATCGAGCTCCCCACTCTGCTCGCCTCCAAAGCGGAGCTCTTCTCAAATGAGTTCGGAGCTAAAACTCTCTCCTAGAGTTGCTCCTCAAACTCCTCTTCCAGATGGCTCTTCTACAAGTCAAGCTCTTCGCTCCGCTCGCCTCTAAAGCGGAGCTCTTCTCAACGAGTTCGGAGCTAAAACTCTCTCCTAGAGTTGCTCCTCAAACTCCTCGTCCAGATGGCTCTCCTAGAGCCGAGCTCTTCACTCCGCTCACCTCCAAAGCGGAGCTCTTCTCCACAAGTTCGGAGCACAACTCTCTCCTAGAGTTCCTCCTCAAACTTGTCTCTCAAATAGCTCTTCTCGACGAGATCGGAGCGCAACTCTCTCCTAAAGTTCCTCCTCAAACTTGTCTCTCAAATAGCTCTTCTCGACAAGATCGGAGCACAACTCTCTCCTAGAGTTGCTCCTTGCACTCACTTCAAAAAATGGGTCTTCCCATGGCTCTTACGAGGATCTTCCCAGCACCGCTTCTCCACTGTGCGAGAGAACAAGGCAGAGGAGAGAACCCAAATGCCTCTCCTCCCTTTCCTCTTCTCCTCTTCTCCGAGCTACTACGGACAGAGGGTGAACTACTGAGTCACCGAGCCGAGCGGACGAGGGACCGACCCTCGTATATGGAGAAAAATTCTGCCGACCCGATCTTACCGTTAGATCATCTCCAAATTCGCTCAAGCATGATGGACGGATCAGATCGCGCCATGTCACCACAAAACGACAAGATAACGTTTTCTCGAAACTCGTGCCTCTTGTCTCATGATTCGCACCACAATCGTGATCAACCGTCCAGATTGAGCCGCGTAGCTTGGATCTGCCAATCTACCAACCTGCGGAACGGCAAAAAATGTGCCTCAAAATCCGTGCTCGGATTCGCCGAACAAAGCAAGTAGATGAAGAGGAAGAAAGAAAAAGAGGCTAACGGTCGGGGTCGGATCCGATACCCACGGTCCGACCCATACCCTTCTTAGCTCCTTCATTCTTCTCCTTCTTCCCCAACACTTCTCCTCTTCTCCACTGTGCGGAAGAACAAGGCGGAGGAGAGAACCCAATTGCCTCTCCTCCCCTTCCTCTTCTCCTCTTCTCCACCGTGCGGAAGAACAAGGCAGAGGAGAGAACCCAATTGCCTCTCCTCCCCTTCCTCTTCTCCTCTTCTCCACTGTGCGGAAGAACAAGGAAGAGGAGAGAACCCAAATGCCTCTCCTCCCCTTCCTCTTCTCCTCTTCTCCACTATGCGAAAGAACAAGGCAGAGGAGAGAACCCAAATGCCTCTCCTCCCCTTCCTCTTTCTTCTCAGAAGAGCTGCCGATCCGAGGTGCCGAGGTACCGACCCCCGCATATGGAGAGAAATTCGGCCGACCCCATCTCACCGTCGGATCGCATCAAAAAGCGTGCTAGAACATGATGAACGTCTCAGATCGCGCCACGTCTCCACAAAATGACAAGATAACGTTTTCTCGAAACTCGTGCCTCTTGTCTCGTGATTCGCACCACGATCGTGATCAACCGTCCAGATTGAGCCACGTAGCTCGGATCTCAAATCCGAGCTACCGACCTACCGAACAGCAAAGTGGGAAAAAATTCTCCTCAAAATCCGTGCTCGGATCTGCCGAACCAGATTCATTTGCCGAGCAACAAGGAAGAAGAGAGAGAAAAAAAAAGGGTGGGGGCACAAGGGGCCGGGTTCGGACCCGTTAAGGGGATCCGACCCGAACCCCTTCCCATCTTCTTCTTCAGCATTCTGGCGCCAAAAAAAACCAAACGAAGCCGAAGTCTCCTCTTATCCACTGTGCGACGAAACCAACAGAGAAGGGAAGACCCAAATTCATCTTCTTCACGTACGAGCTCCGCCATGGCCAGCACCTCCTCCTTCCTCACCTAGATCTGTCGAGCTGCCTTCCGAGCCCAAAGCGTCGAGCTCCTTCGACTCGAAGCCTCACCGAGCTCGACATCTCCTCCACAAGCGCCTCCGTTGGCGTCATGCTCCCCTTGCTGAGCTCCAACCCCCTCGTCGTGCTTAAGCTCACCACCGCCATGAACGAGCTCCATCGTCTTCGAGCTCCCTCGAGCGAACCCATCGTCAAACTTCCCCTTCGCCTCTTCTCTTCGTCGAGCATTGAAGCACCGAGCTCACTGGCCGAACTCCAAGACAGCGCTCATCCTCAAAGCTGTCGTTTGAACCTCCATCGCCAAGCTCCAACATCTCCTCCAAGCTCCACGAACGAGCTCCGAGCACCACCATCGAGAGCTCCATTCGTGCCGAACCCCGCTGCCGAGCTCACCTCCGAGCTCCAATGGTGCCGCATTCAACTCCTCGCCAGCACCGATAGCTCCAACTCCGAGCTCGCCTCTTCTCTTCGTCGAGCACTGAAGCATCGAGCTCGTCAAAATTCCGACCCACGTCGCCGAGCTCCTCGACCATGCCGAGCTCACCATCGGAGCTCCCCACGCTCGCCTCTTCTCTTCGTCGAGCACCGAAGCACCGAGCTCGTCAAAATGCCGACCCACTTCGCCGAGCTCCTCGACCCTGCCGAGCTTCACCATGGCCGAGCCCCACGTTCGCCACCTTCTACTTCCAACCCCGAGCTCACAAAGCTCCGACCAAAGCGCCGAGCTCCGAGCTCCCATCATCTTCTCCTCCTCCAAGCTCCACGAACGAGCTCTGAGCGCAATGTCGAGCCGAACCCATCACCTCAGTCACTGCCGAGCTCTCCCTCTCTCCGAGCTCCGAGCGCAATGTCGAGCCGAACCCATCATGTCACTGCCAAGCTCTCCCTCTCTCCGAGCTCCACGTTCGCCACCTTCTACTTCCAACGCCGAGCTCACAAAGCTCCAACCAAAGCACCGAGCTCCGAGCTCCCATCATCTTCTCCTCCTCCAAGCTCTTCGCCAGCCAACTCGTCGAAGCCGCTCGACGAACCTCCGACGTGCTCTGCTCTCCACACCGTCGCAGCTCCAAGTGCCGAGCTCTCCCTCAAACGAGCCGATGCCCAGGTCGAGCTCACCAACGCTGCGATCCACCTCCGCCCATATCGAGCTCTCCTCCAGTCGAGCTTGCCACCTCCATGGCTGAGCTTCATCTCCACGCCTCCGCTGCCGAACTCCAGCTCCAGCGGCGAGCTCCTCTCGCTGTTAAGGTGGCGCCGAAGAAGAAGAGCCGAAGACGAAGGAGAGGTGACAAAGGAGTCGAAGAACAGAGGAGAGTCGAAGAACAGAGCAGAAAATAGAAACGAAGTAGAAGAAGAGAGAAGAAGCAGCGGGAGAAAAAAAAAAAAGCACCACGTGGCACTGCCACATGGCATCTAGCCGAGCCGAGGTGCCTTCGCCGAAGCGCCGAGCCGAGGTGCCGAAGCACCGACCCTCGTATATGGAGAAAATACTCGCCGACGCACACGATCCGTTCGATCGTCTCAAAATTCGAATCGCGACACGATCGACGCTCAGGAACGCACCACGTGTCCCGATCGTGATCTGCCTCACGATGCACGCAGATCTGATCATGATGGACGGCCAGAAACGCGCCACGTGTCCAGATCGTGATCTGCCTCACGATGCGCACTCATCTGATTATGATGGACGGTCAGAAATGCGCCACGTGTCCAGGTAATATTTAATTTATTTATTTATTTATTTAATTGTTTTTTTATTTAAAAAATCCAAAAAAAATATTTAAAAATCGAAAAAAATTAATTAAAAATTCTAAATATAATTATTAATTCAGAAAAAATTATTTTTAAATTCTGAAAAAATAATTATTAAATTAGAATAATTAATTAATATTTTTGATAATTAATTATTTAATTCGGAAAATGAATAAAAAATTCAAAAAAATGAGAAAAAATTCAGAAAAATCTGGAAAAATCACCAAAAATCCAGAAAATTCTGAGAATATTTTTGGGAATTTTACAAGCCCATAATAACACTGTTACACCCAGAGCAAGATTCCAAACTCCCTTAAGAACACTGATAAAATCCCGTACGCCATTAGAACAGTAAAACTACTCCTCAAAGGCTGATCAAACTCAGTCTTCGGGAGGGGGGGCTCGTGATATGGCTAAAAATAGGATTAAATCGGGACCGTTCACATCGGACACGAATCTTAAAGCTCAGAGGTAAAACGGTAATTTCACATGCAAATAGGTCCGAAGTGGGTTCTGGGTCTCCTTCTCACAGATCCAATAACCCGCGAACGGATCCACCTCAGCTGGGTACGGGTCCTGACCCGATACAAACCCAGTCCGACAGGATAGAATTAGGGTCTCTGATTAAACCAAATCAACGGGCCTGATTCGCGACTATCCTCTCACCGGAAATTAAGGGATTACATTCCTAATCTGATTACGAGGATTTTATGCCTTATCAGATCACAGGAATCACATTCCTTATCTGATCCCATCGGCGACTATAAATACCCCACACCTATCTCCATTAAGAGGTAATCAATCTTTTGCTAGTTAAACGCTCTTTCATAATCATTTCTGGTTACTGACTTGAGCGTCGGAGGGTGCGTCGCCGGGATCAACCCCGGTGTCTCGCACTTCTTTGCAGGTGAACGGCGGGAGTCAGCGGTCAAACTTCGGCGGAACAGGTTATGTGTTTGCTATTCAGGTTTTCCAAGAACTCACAAATACTATCTGTTTACCCCCACACCAGATTTAGCGGTAACAATGTTGATTATCAAAAAAAGAAGCAGTCAGGGTTTTCTTCCAGACCTTGCTTTTCACCATTGTGGGTAGTTGGCACTCATCCCCGATGAGAACAACATGTCTTAAACCAAAGAGCTGTAGAGGAATCAGTGACTCACACTCCTTCAACTGTGCAGCTTCATCAATGACTAAGAACTCAACTGGTAAAACAAAAAAAAACAAAACAAAAAAGCAATATAGCTAGCTCATTACCCTAACAAAAATGGTAATCCTAAGATCTTTAACAGAAAGAGAAATATAATGTTCTTCATACATCATAATCAAATCAAATGAAGTGGTTTTCAAGTAGTTCTTGAGTACCTTGAACAAATTAAAAGTGGTCCAAGCAAAAAATGAATTTTCAGTTGTCCTCAAACCGGAATTCTGTGGATCTGAATAACAGGGGACGCACATTACTCATTGCTAGCTTCTCTTTAGCCAATGAACATTCAATTATTTTTGAACTTAGTTTCGATCTTGAAATTTGCAATGATAATGCCAGTTGTTTGTCAGAAGGTTGAAACCCCAGTTTTTCCTTTAACCTGTTTTTGTACTTAGCTCAATCAGACATAACTAACTCTCATAACACGCATGCAGAAAAAGATTGGTTAATTAATATATCCTAATGTGACTCCCTCTTCTACAATGAAGAGAAAATAATCTTAAAAACTGAAGTATGGTATATGTACTTTGTTTACATAAATAGAGCTTAACATAAAAGATTTGACCCCTCTTTTAATATGAAAAGGCAGCTAATTAATGTGGTATTGCCTGCAGTAAATTACTAATTTAATATACTAATTGTATCCATTGGAGTCAGATAAAATGTGATGAGTTAAATCTATGACGAAAAGCACTTACTTTAATTTGTGAGCTGTTAAAAAAAGACCAGCTTTGATCTTCTTCGACAATTGCAGAACTTCAGCATGACTCTCGACCACTGTACCCCTAAGATAACTAGCTAACTTGGTATCTATCAACTGAGGACTAACACTCGAGTGAAGCTTCTTCCCTTTATCCATCCCTCTCATATGCCCACTATTACTTGAACATTTCCTTCTGGTATTTACTCTCCTTTTCCGAGCAGAAATCCCTGAACTAATGACCTCATCAGTCCTTTTTGTAAAGCTTTCTATTGGTTCAATTACCGCACTCATCTGATTGAAACAAAGGCTCCATTGCTTCTCAAGCATAGACTTTTGCAACAAAAGGAATACTTCAAGTGAAGATTCAAGATCAGGGTCGTCATCATCTAAAAGGTCTGGCCTCTCAAACCAGGGATCTCTAGAAATGGCGGGAACGATAATATATGCATGCTCATTAAGGGCCTTGATGATGGGGATTGTATGTCTATTTATGGAAATGTTTGAGCTGAGACGTGAACGACTTTTGGAAACTGTGATACATTTGATTGAGGAAAATGAAAACTCTGATGACCCATGGTCCAAAGAAGGGAATAATTTGCAGGCCAAATCAAATGAATAGAATGAAGAAGTGAGTATCCTTTTTCCTGCACTAAGTCCATTTACTGCAGTTACAGCCATTATTCAGTTTTCCTACGTTTCTATTGTATCAAACAAACCATGCCATCTAAACTTTACTATAAGAGTGCGAGAGCGACACCAAAAATGGGGGGGGGGGGGGGGGGGATATGCCTCAAATTATTCTGAAGGAGATTCTTAAGGGATGTCACACTGACCTGGTGAGAAAAGATTGCATTGTCGGTTAGAATAAATACCACACCCGCTCTCTGTTCTTCTTCTTCCACTCTCACTATCCTCACCTTCAACCTCCATTTCCCAAAACCTTAACCTTAACCCTAGCCATGCCACCCTCCCTTTCCCTCCTTCGCCCCCGGTCCTTCCTCCTCCTCCCTCCCCTCTCCCTCCACCGCCGCCTCTCCTCCCTCTCATTCTACGGCTCTGCCGCCATAGCTCGCAACCCCAAACCCCCTCCCCCTTCCAAAACCCTAATAAAAAAACCCCATCGCAATCAAGAAGCCTCTCCTCATCCTCCTCCTCTTTCCCTCTGCTCTCCTCCTTCAACCCAGCCGCAAAGCCCTCGTCCTCATCGCCGCCTCCCAGGCCAACTTCATGCGCGTCATAGTACACTCCTCAAGAAGATCAAGCGGCGGGTTCTGGCTGGGGACCGGGTGCTGGTGGGGTCCGTGGACTGGGTGGAGAGGAGCGGCATGATCGAGGACGTGTTTGAGAGGGATTCCTAGGTGAGCGATGAGAAGAGAGAGAGGTGTTAGGGATTTTGAGAGAGAGGGAGAGGAATCGACGGGATGGGGGATTTTTTTTTTTTTGAGAGAGATAGAGTTTGATTTGGGTGAGAATTACGGTTGTGACCTTCTTTTGTGTATGGTTCAAGGGTAAAATTTGACAAATTTAACCCTATATTATTTTTTAGGTGTGTTATGAATATGAGGGCATGATAGTAAAAAGCCACCAAAATGGGACTTTGCTTAATAATAGTATAGATATATATACGAGAAAATCAAATCAATCACGTCATCTAGCTATGAGGTTCTCTAAAACAAACACTCTAATGAAATCCCATCCTAACAAAATTTCAAGAAAAGAAAAAGAAAGGAAACAAGAAAATAAAAGAAAACTAATTTGTATAACATCACCCCACATCAAAACTGCTTGTTATCTGTATTCATAACTGAGCTAAAAATCACATGCGCGTTCAAAAGTTTAGTTTGAAATATATAATACTGTAAATATTGATCATAAATGTTGTAAATACTTCAAACGACACATTATAATGAAGCTGTTGATATGCTTCTAAACAATATGCGTAGAAAGGATTATATAACAACGAGCAGGACTGCTGTCAAACTACAATACCACACAAATTTGTTCATCCATATATGCTACCTGTGAGCCACAACATACCTGTAATTTTTTTGTAATTTTTTTTTGCACTTCGAGAAGTGCCGTCGCACCTTTTATATATATATATATATATATATATATATATATATATATATATTTTCTTCTTTTTTTTTCTATTTGACGGAACATGATATGTCGTTCCACCATTTTTAAATGTTTTTTGACGGAACATGATATGTCGTCCCACCATTTTTAAATGTTTTTTAATTTTTTTTCTCTCCAACGTAACATGAAGCACAGTCTCTTATTATTATATTTTAAAAAGGTAAAAAATAGCATTCTACGACTGCAGCAAAACGCGACATTGCTATTTCCATTTATCCATTTATGTATATTTTTACCATCAACGACTGTGGATGCTCGAAGGTCAAACAATAATGAACCGGATAGTAGTGGGTGCTATTTGAGATAGATTTGGACCAAATGGAAAGTTGGAGCATAACTAAGGGTTCTAAATGATAAGGTTTTGCGCTAAGAAGTTTCATTTAAGATTTGAGATTTCTGATTTCTGAGAAATTTTACGGAGTGTCATTTCAGTTTGAAATATTTCTCTGAAGTACGATGTATATGACCTATACACACCATGAATCACATTTCCGATTTCAGGGAAATTTTACGATATTTGACAAATATCGGAGTGTCATTACAGTTTGAAATATTTCTCCGAAGTATGATGTATATGATCTATACACACTATGATTCACAATATCATAAATGTGATTCAAGCAATCAACCCAAATGTGTGATCATTTACACAAAATAAGCAGAAAAGAACAGTGCAATATATCTTAAAGCACATACATAGTCTATCCATAGTGTGCCAATATAATCTCAAGTCAAACAAACAATTTACAAACAAGTAAAACTGTATAAGGGGATCACGGGTGAGAAAAAAGCGGTTGAAATTTTGGGGATTTAGAGCATTAGAAACCTTAAATATTCTTGAAGGGGTTTTAGTTTATGAAAAATGGATCAGGTCCCATAAAGAAACAAATTTAAAACAGCTAGCAATTGTGTAAACAGGAATTGTATAATGACTGGATCAGGCTGAAATTTCGGTGATTTCCCTTCAAAATGAAACAATGAAACAGAGGGTATAATATGCAGTTTCGGTATTCCTCACATTTAGTAACCAAAATTTCCGCTAAAATTTCAGCCAAACAACTGAAATTGAAAACAATTAATTCATTTCCTTGTTTATTAGAATTTCCTTTCAGTTTTAGTGAGCCACACAACAATAAATATCATAATTGTATTACCACAATATATTACTTTTTGGTCTTTTATTGTATATTCTAGATATAAATAAGGCTCTTACGAGCTCTCTGATGTATCAGGAAATTCCTCCCCGATTCTCAACATGTGCCAAATTCTAGGGCTAAGGCCCCTAGTCAATGACAGCTGTCACAAAATGAAAAGGGCAGATTCTAGGAATGACCTATCTAAAATTCTTCGTGACTAGAAAAGGCCTCAAGCAAAAGATAAGATGAAAAAGGATCGGTGGTCGACAAGCCACAAGACAAACCAACAAGGGGGGGGGAGGGGGTGATGCAGTCTAGCCGTCTGCATTGTCTCTCCCAAAGTAGTGCGTATTAGCTCCAAGGAAACCAAACATGCCCAAAGCTTTATAATTTGATCTTATATGCTACATCGATCTCATCTATTTGAATCCAGCTAGCAACTCTTTTGTCTTTTTTTACGGTAAAAACACATTATTATTTAGGTTTCTCAGTTGTGGAAACTTCCAACATTACTTTCTAGTTTCTACATCAAAGTAGAGCTATTTTCACAAAGCTGGTAGCTAAATAATGCTAATTATTAGATATATTGTTGTAGTTATATTAGTTGTTATAATCCGGCTAGAGCTCATGCTTAAGTATCTTATATATACATGGGCATTGTATCTAGTTTAAAAAAGAAATAAGAAATAACATACAATTTTCATGGTATCGGAGCCCCAATCCTAACCCTAGCCGCCGCATCCGTCTACTTCTGCTGCTGTCGTCGTTGTCTTCTTCGATTGCTGCTGCCCTTCGTGCATTGACCGCTTGCTGCCACCCCCAGGGCTGATGTTGTTATCGCTGCTCTCCTCTCTGGTTTTCAGGTTCGAAACTAAGATCTAGATCTGAACCTAAACCTTGACTTCGGCTTCGAAGATGCCTCTTATCGTCTTCCTCCATCGTCGGTTCTCAGATCCCATTTCCGCACCTGAATTTGAAGGCCTACCCAATCCGACGCAATCGACACCGTACGGCGGAATATTCCCCTTCGGTTGTGGTTTTAGATATTTTGTTACCTTTGTTGATGACAACTCTCGAGAAACTTGGTTACATTTAATGAATCTCAATCTGAAGTTTTCTCTATTTTTAAATCATTATGGCTGGGATATGAACCCAGGTTGAAGTTTCTATTCAAATTTTGTGTAATGATAATGCCAAAGAGTATTTTACTTCTGAGTTCACTAGTTTAAGGAGCTTATGTGATATTCTTTATGAGTCTTTTTGTTCTTACACCCTCAACAAAATGGTGTTGCAGAGCGTAAGAGCATCTGCAGTCGTTTGCTAAATATGCATAATATGCATATTTGGTCAAAAACTGCGCTGCAGTCGTTGGCCAAATATGTATATTATGCATATTTCGCTACATGAGATTTCTATAAATGAGAATGGATATGAGAAATATGGATAAATGAGAGACGGGGCTTGAAGTGCCGTCGCACAAAAAAAAAATATTTTTTTAATTGCACAAAAAAAAATATTTTTTTAATGGTCGGACGGCACTTGAAGTGCCGTCCCTCCAAAAAAAAAAAAAAAAAAAATTCGTAATAAAAAGAACCAAAAAAAAACCGCCTCTCCCTCGGACGGCACTTGAAGTGCCGTCCCACCCTGGAGGTAGGTATTTGCAATTTTTTGTAATGTTTTTGTAATTTTTTGAATTTTTTTTGTAATTTTTTGTAACTTTTTCGTAATTTATGAAAAATTTTGTAATTTTTTATTTGCACTTCGAGGACGAATTTTTCCCTCGGACGGCACATGAAGTGCCGTCGCACCCTTTTTTTATAATTTTTTTTCCTCCGACGGAACATGATATGCCGTCCCACTATTTTAAAATATTTTTTATTTTATTTTTTCTTCTCCGACGGCACATGAAGCACCGTCAGTTATTATTTTAATTTTAAAAGGTAAAAAATAGCATTCAACGACTGCAGCAAAACGCAACTTTGCTATATTCATTTATCCATTTATGCATATTTTGACCCTCAACGACTGTGGATGCTCTAAGATCCATCACTTGTTGGAGGTTGCAAGGACCATGCTCCTTCATAGACAATTTTCTCAATGTTTCTAGGGATATGCAGTACTTACTGCATGTCATCTTATAACTCATCCACGTTAGATAGCTAGACACCATTCTCCAAGTTATTTCCATCTACTGATCTCTTTCCACTCTTTTCCAAAAAAATTGGATATGTTAGTTTTGCTCATGATCACCGTCATGGTCGTTCTAAGCTACATCCTCGTTCTATTCGATGTATTTTTCTAGGTTCTTCGCGTTCCCAAAAATGTTTAAAATGTTATAGTCCAGAGTTGCAATGTTGCTTTATTTTTGTTGATGTCACCTTTCTCATGTCTCAATCTTATTTTTCTACTACTTCATCTTGTCTGGCTCCATCTCCATCTGATGAGAGTGATATTGAATTCCTTACCTACACTGATCTTCCGGTCTCTACTTTTTTGGCATCTGTAAAACAATGGTCTTCACCATTGCCCATAAGACCTGCAATTACTCAAGTGTTCCAAAGATGTAAGAACACCGCTTTTGTAACACCCTGGGTCCGACCAGCTGCTTCTACGTTTACGTGCCCTACATGCCTAAAGAACCTAACCATGGCCCCACCACAGGGCACAACCTCACCAAAAGTGTCATAGCTTTATAGGTACTCTTGGATCATAGGCAACTTAATATATACACTATTAAACTCTACTTTGTAATCCATAGGGAACTAATCTCCCCATCACCCACCACCTTATACATGTCACTATCATCCTTCCTTCACTTTCCATGCATATATGCATGCATCCATACATTGTCACGTTTCTAACACAAACACCATATATATCCATATGTAAGCTTATTTAAGCTCACTTCTAAACCCATCAAAGCCCATTAAGCTTAGTAATAATTCTAATAAGCCCATTTTATTAATAATGCTAAGCCCCACTAATCCAAGGGTATTGCAATGGGTATTATAGCTTCCGACCCATATCACGCTACTGTGTCTATTGTTCTTGACCTCCAGTTACTAATACACCATTTCCTGAGTCTACAGCTACATCCTCCTTACATCCACTGATGGTGAACCTTCTGATCTTGATCTTCTTATTGCTATACGCAAAGGAAATTGCTCCACTACACATCCTTTATATAGTCGTTTTTCATATGCTCACTTGTCGTCTGCCCATTATGCCTTTATCTCTACTTCAGACACTTACCATGTTCTCATGTCCTTATCAGAAGTACCATCACACCCTAGTTGAAGTCAAACTATGCAGAAAGAGATGACTGCTCTAGAGAAAAAATGGTGCATGGGATATGGTTTTCCTTCCATCTAGCAAACATTGTGTTGACTGTAAGTGAGTGCACACTGTTAAAGTAAACCCATACGGTTCTCAGGCTCGCCTGGTAGTTGAAGGTTATTCACAGACCTATGACATTGATTATGATAAGACATTCTCTCATGTAGCCAAAATGTCTTCTGTTCGGATCATCATTGCATTGGCTACTCATTCTCATTGACAGCTCCACCAACATGATGTCAAGAACGGCAGAGGAAGAGAAGACATTTTATATGGCGCAACCCCCGGGTTTTGTTAGTAAAATTGAGCCTACAAAAGTTTGTTGCTTGAAAAGATCTATTTTTGTATGAACTCAAACAGTGTCCCTTTGGTAGGTTTGGCTGTTTCACTGAGATTATCACGAGTTTTGGATTAAGTAGTGATAATGATCATTCTGCGTTCTATCGACATCATCAGAGAAGATGATCATTTTATTTGTATATGTTGATGACATTGTGATTACAAGAGATTATCGAAATGGCATTCAAGATTTTGAAGTTGTATATTCAACAAAAGTTTCAGACTAAGGATCTCGGGAAATTGAAGTATTTCTTAGGGATCGAGATGGCTCGATCTAAGAATGAAATTTTCTTATCAAAGAGAAAGTATGTGTTGGACATACTAAGAGCAGGATGCTAAGGTGCAAATCCTCACACACTCTGTTGGACCCAAACTCTAAGCAATAGCGAGTTCAAGGAGATCTATTGAAAGATCCAGAGAGATACAAGAGGCTTATAGGAAAATTAAATTATCTTACAGTTACTCGTCCATATATTGCATATTCAGTGAGCATGGTGAGTCAATTCATGGCTTCACCTCGTTCGAGCCATTGGGATGCAGTTATGATAATTCTTCGGTACTTGAAGAGTTCTTCAGGTAGAGTATTGATGTATATTGATGGTGGACATTGTCGAATTGTCAGGTTCTCAAATACCGATTGGGAGTTGTTCCTAAGAACGACCTAGATGGTTTTCACGAGTTTTCACAACATGCGTTTTCAATGGAGCATTGCACACACACACACACACACACACACACACACATATATATATATATATATGAAAATCTTCAATTGTGCACCACCCCTCTGTGTGCACTCGGTCTTCCCGCATTCGTATCGATGATCCGAACCGTTCACATTGATCTACACATCTAAATTAATCTAAATATATAAAATCAAATTATTTGAAATTCATTTGCCCATCCATTATGTGACTATAAAAACAATGATTTTCAGCCATATAATTTTGTAACACTTCAATGAATGGGCAAATGAATTTCAAATGATTTGATTTTACATATTTAGACTAATTTAGATGTATAGATCAATGTGAACGGTTCGGATCGTCGATACGAAGGCGGAAAGGTCGAGTGCACATGCCGTACCCCTTCGTGTGCACTCGGTCTTCCCGCATTCGTATCGACGATCCGAACCGTTCACATTGATCTACACATATAAATTAATCTAAATATGTTAAACAAATCATTTGAAATTCATTTGCCCATCCATTATGTGACTATAAAAAATAATGATTTTCAGCCATACAATTTTGTAACACTTTAATGGATGAGCAAATGAATTTCAAATGATTTGATTTTACATATTTAGACTAATTTAGATGTGTAGATGAATGTGAACGGTTTGGATCGTCAATACGTAGGCAGAAAGGTCGAGTTCTCTCTCTCTCTCTCTCTCTCTCTCTCTATATATATATATATATATATATATAGAGAGAGAGAGAGAGAGAGAGAGAGAGAGAGAGAGAGAGAGAGAGAAATGCTCCACTGAAAATGGGTTCGTTTTCACGGGTTGGAAAACAGCGATCTGAGTCATTGGATCGCTCTTGATCGTGATCAGCGGCTCAGATCGCTGCCGCCCATCACCCAATATCACTTAAGTGGCGGAGGGTTAATTTGGAAATTTTGTCCCAAATAACTCTTCGCCTGATTCGCTCTAAAAAATTGATATAACTGTTAATACTGATTTGGGAAATTAGGGTTAGGGTTAATCTCTAGCGGCTTAAGATATTATACCCTGCTTATCAGTATTGGAATATCACAGAGCACTATCTCTAGACCAGCTTATAAAGAGATTAGACTGGGTTTAGGGTACTGGGCTTTTAGCCCACTCAACCCGTTCCAATAATTAATACATAACACGTGTAAACCCGTGTTGCCCCATAGAATAATATACACAATATTATCCTATTATATTGAGAATATACATATACATCCAACAATCTCCTCCTATATTCTCAATATATTAGGCTAAGCAATGTAATAATATTGGATCACAAAGATTCAAACATTATTGAATCATAAAGAACATGGATAATAGACTAAATCAATTATAACTTGAATAGTTCAAATATGACTAAACCAAAATAATCAATAGTTCTAAAACCATATCAAAACAGAATAGTTCACAATGACTAAACCAACTAGAGAGACTGTCATAGTTTCAAAATCAACCAAAGCAAATAAACTTCAAGAACAAAATATGAGTTTTAAGCTCATGAACACAAGAGTCTTAAACTCAACAGAAGTTTTATCAAGCAAGTAGCAAATTTATTCTTTCGATAAATAAACCAAAACTATATCCTTGCAGACTGCTTTATGTTTACTCCTCCATTTTGAGCAAATCATTATTCTGAAATCTATCTTGACAGATTTAACTCCTCCATCTTTGCTAGCTTATTGAAGACAAGAATATCAAGAGACATATCTCTAAGAATTCTAGCAAATTTCATAAAGTATCTAGTTCTACTAAAGAACTTAGTACAATTCAACGATAGCTTAGCAAAATGTAACGCAAGCATCACAATCAAGTTTCTTTAACAAAATAAAGAACAAGAACTATTATAGTTTCCACACAAGAACTATACTATGTTTCATATTGGAATGATAGAATAGTCAAATCAATTATGGTTAATTCTGAATCATCAAAATTGGAATGAAACATGAATCCATAAAAGAGTTATATCATCAGAATTGGAATGATATAACAACCATTCTAAACATCGGAAACACATCGACAAGTTTTCATGCTTTCTTTTGGAATAATGAGATGATTCTAAGTAAATTATGAAAATATATAGCATCATCAAATTGGAATGAAATTATATATTAACAGAATTTACATAGAACTTTTCAAATTATCTAAAGCATGTCAACTGCCTAAAATTGATGCTTCAGTTTGAACTTCTCTATGGCTCCAATTGGATTCTAAATTTCAAAACAACTTGGATGTTAAAGCTTTTGACTCAATAGCTTTTAACTCCATTTCCCCACAGTTTTGATAATTAGATCACTTTCAAGTCTCTTAGCAAGAGCATTGGCCATACTTGTCACAATTGCACTTTATCTATGAGAAAATTCAACTAGGCTTCTTTCAGCCTTAATATACTCCTCTTACTATTATAGAGTGAGTTATGAGCTACAGTGCATTGTAGCTTGATAGTCGCATAACAGAATTGAGAATTTACATTAAACTTCTCAAATGGATGATTAGCAATAAGTTATTCAATCCACTCAGCCTCTTCCCCTGCAGAGGATAACACATAGAGGTCTGATTTCTTGGATGAGAACGTAACACTTGTTTGCCTATTAATCTCCATAATTTTCTGCTCCTCCTAGTGCGAACACATATCCACTAGTTGTCGACTTTCACTAAACTTTGAGTAGCACAAAGCAAACTCTTGAGTACCACTCAGGTATCTTATTAGCCTCTTAAGGACACTCAAATGTGTATGGGATTATTAGTGAATCTGCAGATCATACCTACCTCAAAGGCTATGTCTATTCTAGTGCAGATCTTTGTATACATGAGACTTTCAATTCTTTTAGAATGATTTACCTGTCTCATAGTTGCACCATCACAAGGTGTCAACCTTTGTATCATAATCATAAGGTGTTTCAAAACACACTTTCAATCACTATATCCCCACTTTTGAAACACATTATTGATTTATCGAGTTTGACTAAGGGTTATCCCTTGCCAACCAAAACTCACCCTTATACGTAATATGGTGACCACAATACTTAGGTGTTTCAAGCTAAATTTATTTGGATAGCACAATTTAACTCCATTTATAATAGAGATGTCACTTCCAATCAACAATCATGTCAATAAAACCAAGTAAATAATAGCCATTATATTTGACACACCACAAAGTTAAAGGCACTGATCTGAATTACTTGATTCATATACTAGGCTCTTTGAGAAGTTTGTCAAATTATTTATACGATAGCTATATTACATGTTTCAAAGCATACAATGATTTTACTAAATTGTAAATCTCGTTCACTAAACATATTAGTCCAAAACTTTCCAGTACAAAACTGTTCAGTACAAAATATCAAGTACAAAACTTTTAAATATGTTTTATGAATGACAAAATAATTCAATAGATGTAAGGGTAAGAAGAATACTTATTGTAGCAATATGACAGACATGTGAGTAGACATCAAATAAATCTACCCCATTTTTCAGTCAATCTGTTAGCTACTAAAAAGCATTAAAATTGCTACTGAACAATCAAAATTAAGTTTCTTCTACAATACCCCACTTACTTAATATAGTTTTAGCCTCTTTTGGCAGATCAACTAAATTGAAGTATTATTGTATGACACAAAATCATCTCATTGTCCACTAAAGACTCTTCTTAGTTCATTTGTCATTCAGGTTTTCAAGTGTCAGTAAGGCTGGTTCTTGATTCCAACTGTGAATCATTGAACGTGTTTGTAGGACTAGATTATTTCATATATTTATCTTTGATGAACATATCCTCAAAGAACTTTGCAAATCTAGATTCTTCTAATACAAATTAGATAGATCCAACATCTGTCCACAGAGCTACATTCTGTACTTTCTAAACACACAAATATTTGTTGTAGGTCCTACTTTAGGCCTTCTAGGGTCATGTACTCTAACAAATGTATCACAACACAAATTTCCACTTTAACAAAATTATTTGTGTTTTCATGCCATGATTTACAAGGTGTATTCAATTTAAAGTGTGGTAACACATTAGAGATATGATTAACAGTACAACATCACTCATTATTACACAAGACAAACAACAGTCAATAATATAGAATTCAACATTTCACTAAGAGTTTGATTCTAACTTTTATCAATACTGTTTGATTGTTGTAAGTAGAGTGCAGTAGAGATTATGCCCAATGCAAACTTCTCTAAAGTTGTTAAACATATTCACCACCTCTATCAAATCTGAACCCTTGATTTTTAGCATTCAACTATAATTTTAATTCATTAAGAATAATAAGTGCTTCATTCTTCATATATATGACAGACTTATATTAATCATCTACAAAAGCGATTAAATACTTCTGACCAATAATCGTCTCATCTAGTTGCAAAGCTACTGAGATCACAAATGTCAGAATGTATTGACTCAAGAAGTTGTGTGCTCCTAGAAATCATACTAAATGATTTTCTAGTAATCATAATCTGAGCACAAATTTTATATTTGTCATATTTAATGAAGTGTCATTTGGTAGAGTTATGAATTTTAACAAGAACAAACAATTTAATATATAGTTCATAGTGATTCTAAATTTCAAAACAACTTGGATGTTAAAGCTTTTGACTCAATAGCTTTTTAACTCCGTTTCCCCACAGTTTTGATAATTAGATCACATTTCCTCACAGACAATTGAATATATATTTCTCAAATCCTAGCCAATTATGCTAGGTTCAAGAACATAATTAGAACTATTATTATTAATTGTTTCATTTGTTAAACTCAACTTATGCATGCAATTGACAATGTAAGCACATTATAAGAGCTAATACAAGATTATTCTATCACATTTTACAAAGTTGTTTGCTTTCTCTAGTGATTCTAACAATGTCCACGTGCTCAAACAAATTGAGCTATAATTTTCTTTATTCGTTCTTCATCATCTTCGAAACACTAAGCGAGATAATGACCCATATTTTATAATTCAATTTTGCACACACAGTATAATGAACAATAAAGAATAAAACGTAAATAATGGAGTCATATTCTGCATTACAGAATGCTCCTATCTAAGTTACGAACATTTGTTATAAATCTTATACAAAAAATTTAATTATTAGAGAAGCAAATATATAATCTCACACAAACTGCAAACAATGGATTTGTCAAAATATCTATACACATAGTATGATAAAATACTTAACAACCCTAAACATGCTAGTTTTCAAGGCGAGAATAACTATGATCTAAAACTCTCAATCATGTGATCAAACGTACAAAACGTTAACACATTCATCACATAAAAATACTAACAGGTTAAAGTAGATCATACCGACACTTCAAGTTAGAAGTGTTTTTCCAAATTCGATGGAGAAGCCTGCGCAGTGCAGACTTATCATACCATGATGCAAATCCATCGTCTCCAATACACACAATTTGTAAGTAACTTTGGAGTTCCTACAGTCATCGAATTGTTAAAGATTAGCCAATTAAGCGACTTATTAGCACTATCTAATTCACAACAATTTAATTGGAGATACAAATTTATAGTCAACATCTATAATTTAACTTATCAAAATGGATATTTGATTTTTAGCACATAGCTAAAACAATTGTTCAAATTTGTATTTAATTAACCAATGCTTAATACGAACAAATAATTAAGTAACAATTTAAATTTGGTGATAACTTATCTTTAATTTAGATCTGATCCAGGTCTGATGGATCTGAATATGGATCTGCTCCAACAGTCCAAACACCAAACACAAACCAGAGAGCAAAACAGCCAAACAGCAAACATCAATCAAGAGCCAATGGGATCACTCTGTTTCGGGTTCCCTATTATTGGATCTGACTAGCAGAACCCATCAACAGCAATGAGGAAGAAAGGTTTGTGATACCCGAAACCCATCTGATTAGCGACGGGAGGGGCGACCATCGGCGATGGTGACGCCATGAGGCGTCGATGCACGGTGACGGCGGCGGAGGCGCGCCCATCGGCGGCGGCGGGAGAATTCCGACGAACAGATTCTCCTCCAAAACTCTCAAGTCCAAATCCCGCTTCTCCTTCTCCATCCCCAAAACCCCAATTCGAACAATCCCAAATTCCGATTGGGAAAGAGGAGAAGGAGGACGATCGGGGCAGCGGCTGGCCGTGGGGAGCGTCGGTGCTCGCGACGGCGGCGCTCGCGACGGTGGCGCCCGCGACGGCTGCGCTCGTGACGGCAGGCATCGATTTGATCGACCCACGACAGCGATGGCGCCCACAGTGGTCGGAGGCGGCCGCGACTTGATCGAACCACACAGCGATGGCGCCCACGGTGGTCGGAGGCGGCTGCGACAAGGTCGAACGACGACAGCGACGGCGCCCACGGTGGTCTGGATGTAGCAGAAGTCGGGTTCTTTTGGTCGGAGGTGAGAAGATAATATCTTAAGATTGTTAATACTGATTTGGGAAATTAGGGTTAGGGTTAATCTCTAGCGGCTTAAGATATTATACCCTGCTTATCAGTATTGGAATATCACAGAGCACTATCTCTAGACCAGCTTATAAAGAGATTAGACTGGGTTTAGGGTACTGGGCTTTTAGCCCACTCAACCCGTTCCAATAATTAATACATAACACGTGTAAACCCGTGTTGCCCCATAGAATAATATACACAATATTATCCTATTATATTGAGAATATACATATACATCCAACAATAACCTAGGCCATTGTTGGGAACAACGACCTAGGCTATAAAATTTCATTTTTTCAAATAACCTATGCTATAAAATTTTATAGAATAGGCCGTTGTTGGAAACAACGGCCTAGGTTATAAAAAATTGAATGAAGGCCAAACAACAGCCTATGATTCAATTTTTTATAACATAGGTTATATCAAATTTTCAGAGCGAATCAGACGAAGAGTTATTTGGGACGAAATTGCCAAATTAACCTTCGCCACTTAAGTGATATTGGGTGATGGGCGGCAGCGATTTGAGTTGCTGATCACGATCAAGAGCGATTCAATGGCTCAGATCGCTGTTTTCCAACCCGGTGAAAACAAACCCGTTTTCAATGGAGCATTACTCATATATATATATATATATATATATATATATATATATATATATATATATATATATATATATATATATATATATAGCAATGCTCCATTGAAAACGTACTGTAGCGTATATATATATATATAGCAATGCTCCATTGAAAACGTACTGTAGCGTTGAAAACGTAAAAACAACCTAGGCCGTTGTTGGGAACAATGGCCTAGGTTATAATTCATTATAACCTAGGCTATTGTTCCCAACAATGGCCTAGGTTGTTTTCACGGGTTTTCACAACATTTGCGTTTTCAATGAAGCATTTCTCATATATATATATATATATATATATATATATATATATATATATATATATATATATATATATATATATATATAAAGTAATCGAACTAAGTGTTAATATTGAATTTATTGCTACTTGATCACAAGCATAACTTATAGTCTTACTAGATTTGCCCGTGAGCACGTGCCTACGACACGTCTTCAGAACGATACAGCATATGGAAAGCTTTGTAAACAGTAAATCAACAATTATGTAGCTCAAGTTTAAATAGTATGACAATAATTAATTATAAATAAGAGTCCATGTTTCCATAAGTGTGTGTGTGTGTGTGTGTGTGTGTGTACCACAACATTTACGTTTTCAACTGAGCATTTCCATATATATATATATATATATATATATATATATATATATATATATATATATATATATAGATAATTAAATAAATAAATAAATGAGTTGTTTTGGGGGGATTTGAATTTAAGTTTTGGGGGAAAACTTTTGGAGGGAAAAATGTGTTTTGTGGAGTTAGATCTGGAACTTTGATTTTGGGGGGATTGAAGTAGAGCCACTAGATAGCTTTCTTTGTATTTTATTATACTAGTAATTTACACGTGTGATGCACGTTTTAATAACTTTAAAAAATAAAAATAAAAATTCTGACGTAAAGAGGATTTGAATCGGAAACCTCCTTTATATTAGTTATGTACATGCATTGCACATGCTGGTAGATTGACAAATGACACTAAGGCATTCTCCCATTATAATATTAAAGATTATATATATATATATATATATATATATATATATAGAGAGAGAGAGAGAGAGAGAGAGAGAGAGAGAGAGAGAGAGAGAGAGAGAGAGAGAGAGATAATTAAATAAATAAAGGAGTTGTTTTAAGGGGATTTGAATTTGAGTTTTGAAACTTGGGGGGGGGGGGGGGGGGAATGTGTTTTGTGAGGTTAGATCTGGCCTTTGATTTTAAGGGGATTGAAGAGGAACCACTTGATAGCTTTCTTTGTGTTTTATTATACTAGTAATTTACACGTGCGATGCATGTCTTTATAAATATATATTTTAAAAAGAAAGTTTCGATGTTGTCTGGCATCGAACCTAAGACCATCTTTATATTAGCTATGCATGTGTATTGCACGTGTTTGTTGGGTTACAAAAGAAGTTTGTTTGGTGACAAACTCTCCCATTAAAATAGTAGAGTAGATAGTATAATGCACGTGCGATACACGCCTATAAAAAATAGTCATTAAACTGAATAAATTGCACATAAAAACGATATAGTAAATTATTTAGATTAGAACATAAGGTGATGATTTTGCAATCTAAAGAGAAAGACTTTGAGTTTTTTCACATCATAGAAAAAAGTTTAAACAGAAAAGCACAAACCTAAACACAAACAATCCACTTCACATTTAGAAATCAGAACATAGAACGAAAGGAGAAAATTAAGACTCTATGCCAAGCCGGAGCTCCACTCCCCCTTTCGACGAGCTCCTCTCTAATACCGACGCGAGCTTCTCTCGCCGTTGAGGTGGCGCCGAAGGAAGGAGACTAAAGGAAAATGAGATGAGAGTGGGAAGGAAGAACAGAGCGGGAGAAAAAGAAAAAGGAAAAAATGCCACGTGGCGGTCAACGCCAGTGTTGACCGCGCCACATGTCGTCACATGGTGGGTCGGCAACGGATGCCGAGCAGAAGGGGAACCAAGCTAGAAATTACAGCAAAACGCCCTGTTTTGTGATGCGCACTCTCTGATAGTGATCAAAGTACAGGATTGCGCCACGTGTCCAAGTAATATTTATTTATTTATTTATTTAATTGAATTAATTATTTTTAAAAAATCAGAAAAAATAATTAAAAAATTCTAAAAATAATTATTAATTCGGAAAATAATTTTTAAATTATGAAAATAATAATTATTAAATTAGAATAATTAATTAAAATTTGTAATAATTAATTATTTAATTTGAAAATTGAATAAAAAATTCAGAAAAGTGATTAAAAATTCGAAAAAAATTCAAAAAATCAGGAAAAGTCACAAAAAATCCAAAAAATTCTAAGGATATTTTTGGGCATTTTACAAGCTCAGGATAACACTGTTATAGCTCGAGCAAGATCCGAACGCCCTTAAGAACTCCGATAAAATCTCGTACGCCATCAGAACAACAAAACTACTCATCAAAGACTGTAGAACTCTGTCTCCAGGAGTAGGGGGCTCGTGATATGGCTAAAAATGGGATCAAATTGGGACCATTCAAATCGGACACGAATCTTAAAGCTCAGGGGTAAAACGGTAATTTCACCTACAAACGGGTCTAAAATGGGGACTGGGTATTTATTCAAAGTCCAATAACCCATAAACAGATCTTTCTTATTGGGTATGGGTCCCAACCCGTTACAAACCAGTTCTGAAGGATAAAGAAGAATTCCGATTCATAATTATCCCTAAGAGGTGGTTTTAACCACTTCTATCCATCCACACTGGGAAGTAGAGATTTGTTCTTATCTCGAAACGGATCCCTAAGGCGACTATAAATACCCCTCTCCCCCCACCAAAAGAAGGTAATCAATCTTTTGCCAGTAAAAGCTCTTTCATAATCTTTTTGATTACTGACAATAGCGTCGGAGGGTGCGTCGCCGGGATCCATCCCAGTGTTTTGCACTTTTTGCAGGTTCGCAGCAGCAGTAAGAAACCAATTTAACACGTTGGTGAAGGTCAACAGGTCAACAGGTTTGCCTTGTTCGTTTTCTCAAGAATCCACAAATTTTATCTATTGCCCCCACACCAGATTCAGCGGCAATAGCTAGCAAAGATGGAGGAGTTGAATTTGTCAACATAGATTTCAAAAATAATGATTTGCTCAAAATGGAGGAGTAAACATAAAGCACTTTGCAAGGATATAGTTTTGGTTTATTCTCTCGAGAATAAATTTATCAATTACTTGTTAAAACTTCTGTTGAGTTTAAGACTCTTGTGTTCATTGAGCTTAAAACTCTTATTTTGTTCTTGAAGTTTATTTGCTTTGTTTGATTTTAAAACTATGATAGATTATTCCAGTTGGTTTAGTCATTGTGAACTATTCTGTTGTGATATGGTTTGGGAACTATTTAATTATTTTGGTTTTGTCTTTTTGAACTATTCGGATTTATAATTGATTTAGTCCTTATGAACTGTACATTAAGTGATGCATTTCTTCTATTTTAAGACTGTTATCAGCCAGTCAGCTTCATGTTGAACTGATGAGATAATCCAGTATGTCTATATATTGAGAATATAGGAGGAGATTGTTGGATATATAGGTTCACTATATGAATAATATTATGTGTAATATTATTCTATGGGTAACACGTGTGTTACACGTACTAATTGTATGGATATCGGAACGCGGGTTGAGTGGGTTAAGAACCCAGTACCCAAACAAGTATTTAGAGAAAAATACTGGCTTATGATAGCAGTCTAGGTATTCCAATCTTGATACATAGGGTGAATATCTCAAGCAACTTAGATCTAGATTTTAACCCTAATTCCCAATTGTTAATTTCTCACAAAACTTGAGTGCGTTTGGTTTGTTGTTTTGAAAATAGTTTTCTGAAAACTCTTTTCTGAAAACAGTTTTCTGAAAATGAGTGTAAAAGCTGTTTGGTAATATTTTTTTCTGAAAACTGTTTTCTGAAAAGAGAGTGTAAAAGATGTTTGGTTATATTTTTTTTTTCCTGAAAACAGTTTTCTGAAATAGAGAGTGTAAAAGCTGTTTGGTAATATATTTTTTTAGAAACAATTTTCTGAAAAAGAGTGTAAAACCTGTTTGGTAATATTTTTTCTTAAAAACATTTTTCTGAAAACAGTTTTCTGAAAAAGAGATTGTAAAAGCTGTTTGGTAATATTTTTTTCTGAACACTGTTTTTTTTAAAAGTAAGAGTATAAAATGCATTTGGTAAACCATTAAATATGAAATTTCGATTAAAAAAGTTATTGGCAAATGAGGTTATAGAAGGCGTTTGGTTTTAAAAATAAATTCGCAAATTTATAGGAAAACAGTTTTTTTGCCAATGAGATTATAAAAGGCGTTTGTTCAATCAATTTGCATTAAATTTTTGCTGAAGTTTTTTTAAGTCTTGCAGTTACAGAGCAAAGTTGTACAAGTATGGGAACAAGAAACCTGAGCAGCATGAATTGAGCAAATCTTATCAATATGAGGAGTTGTATTAATGTGATATACCTTACACTTTTTCATATGAACTGCTATTCGACTATGCTTTTTCCAATGGAGATTTTGTATTCTTATTGTATGTAACATTTCCTTAACTTGATATGCGATATGCAAAAGAGTAATATGATAGATCATTTGTATATAATGTAACGAAAATTCTTTGAGGGCATACCTTGTTTTGTAACTCATTACACTTGCTTGAATTACTAGATTCATAATAAGAATAAAGTATGGAAATTTGTTAAAGTAAAAAATTTAAGTTCAATTATAAAAAAAATCAGACGCAATCATCTCCACGATTGTATCGTCATGCACATCAACAAAATTTATTGAAAAGCTTGTGTCAACATACTGATAGTTTTTTGCCCAAAGCATGAGAACCCATCAGTTACACCTCTATCCACACCCCAAATTATTTATTCACAGTTATAACATATCAAAAGCCTTTACAAACCATGATAACATCATAAACCATGAGCAGAATCTGAACCCTTCGCAGGAAGGAGATTGTACACATTATGGAAATTTATTAAGGTAAAAAAAATAGTAGCACTTGAGTTATACAGGATCAGAAGCCTTCATCTCCAAATTTTTCAACCTCCTCATCTACAAGAAAAAGAGTTGAAACAGTTGTGTTAGCATACTGGATTATTTTTTGCCCAAAGCATGAGAAGCCATTAGAAGCATCCCAATGCACATCCCAAATTATCATTCTTCATAGTTATAACCTACGAACAGCAGTAAGAAACCCTCATGACATCATAAGCCATAAGCAGCAATCAGAACCCTGCACAGAAAGGAAATTGTATACAGTATGGAAATTTGTTAAAGTTAAAAATCAAAAGTGGTTTTTATACGGGATCAGAAGCCATCATCTCCACGATTGTATCTTCCGGCACAGCAACAAAATATATTCAGAAGCTTGTGTTAGCATAGTGATAGTTTATTGCCCAAAGCATGAAAACCCATCAGAAGCATCTCAATGCACACCCCAATTATTCTTCACAGTTATCAAGTATCAAAAGCCTTGACAAACCATGATAACATCATAATCCATGTGCAGAATCAGAGACCTTTCAGAGGTAGGGGATTGTACACATTATGGAAATTTGTTAAGGTAAAAAAAAATCAATACTTGAGTTATACAGGATCAGAAGCTATCATCTCCAAATTTTTCAACCTCCTCATCTATAAGAAAAAGAGTTGAAACAGTTGTGTGAGCATACAGATTATTTTTTGCCCAAAGTAAGAGAAGCTTTCAGAAGCATCCCAATGCACATCCTAAATTAATTCTTCATAGTTATAACCTTTGAACAGCAGTAAGAAACCTTCATAACAGCATAACCCATTAGCAGCATCAGATCCATGCACAGAAAGGAAATTGTACAGAGTATGGAAATTTGTTAAAGTTAAAAATCAAAAGTGGTTTTTATACGGGATCAGAAGCCATCATCTCCACGATTGTATCTTCCGGCACATCAACAAAATGTATTCAAAACCACTCTTTAACTTACTGATAGATTTTTGCCCAAGCCATGAAAACCCATCAGAAGCATCTCAATGCACAACCCAATTAATCTTCACAGTTATCAAATATGGAGATGCCTTGACAAACCAGGATAACATCATAATCCATGTGCAGAATCAGAGACCTTTCAAAGGTAGGAGATTGTACACATCATGGAAATTTGTTAAGGTTAAAAAAATCAACACTTGAGTTACACGGGATTAGAAGCCTTCATTCCCAAATTTTTCAAAGGCACATCAACAACATTTATTGAAGCCCTTGTGTTAGCATACTGATTATTATTGCCCAAAGCATGAGAACACATCATAAGCATCTCAATGCACACCCCAATTAAATTTCTTCACAGTTATCAAGTGACAAAAGCCTTGACAAACCATGATAACATGAAAAGCCATCAACAGAATTTGGGAAGGAAATTTTACACATTATGTAAAATTGTTAAAATAAAAAAAAACAATACTTGAGTTATACAGGATCCTCATCCATCATCTCCAAAATTTGTATTTACTAGTGTTTGGTCATTTTCAATACTGCAAAGGTTATATAGGATCAGAATATATCATCATCATCTCCACGATTGTCAATTTCTACCAACCAAACAAAGACAAGTATCGTCCGCTGATTTGATTATAGAGACGATGGCTTGTGATGCCAATAATAATCAGTATGCTAACACAAGGTTTTCAATAAATGTTGTTGATGTGCCTTTGAAAAATTCTGATACTGTGTAAATCAAGTGTTGATTTTTTTTAACCTTAAAAAATTTCCATAATGTGTACAATCTCCTACCTCTGAAAGGTCTCTGATTCTGCACATGGATTATGATGTTATCATGGTTTGTCAAGGCTTTTGATACTTGATAACTGTGAAGAATAATTTGAGGTGTGCATTGAGATGCTTCTGATGGGTTCTCATGCTTTGGGCAATAATAATCAGTATGCTAACACAATCTACTTCAGTGAAATCAAATACTACAACAAAGCCATGTGAATAAGCAAAAAAGCTCAAATTAGTCGTAGGCTCAGAACATGGTTCTATAGAACAATTGTTCAAATCAATGATAAAAACTCCAGTCTAGGGCTGCATTTTTGACAATGTCATGCCTACTAGTACTAATTAAAATGCCCACCCCCCATTGTCATCAACAAATGATTTCATCATTATCACTTCACATAATGGATTCATTCTTACTTCACATAATTCTAAACATCAACCACAGATCAGCTTAAAGGCTATCACACATCATTTCCGTGGTTATTCACTCATATTTTTCATATTTTCAATATTTGCTGCTGGTCAATACAACCAAGCAGAAAGAGGCAGTATGTGTGTGTGTGTGTGGGGGGGGGGGGGGGGGGGAACACACATTCAACATTGAGTAGAACCTTTCATCATTGCCTATAAAGACATCATCTTCGTTAGGTAAAAAAAATGATAATAAAATCACTTCCTGTTACCGAAAAATCCTTTCATTCTTCTGACCATTGTTGGTAACAAAATTGAATCCATGTGCAGTACCTGTTCATCTGTAAATTGTCAAGATAACATCTCATACAATGCAGAAAACATTATATTCATAACAGTAAATGATACAATGAAATAGTTTCATCAAAATTACATTAGTGTCTCGCATTCCACATTGCCGTAGCAATTTCATCTCTTTTCGTATTCATATGATTCAATTGGGAAGATGACAAATCCAACCCTAGAGATGTGGATGCGATATCTTCAATTTTTTGGTGATGAATTAATTGTTCATCGACAAATTCCTCAAAAAAAGTATCGTCCACTGAATATCTACGTATAAAATTATGGAGTGCACAACATGCTATGACCATTATAACCTGTCTTGTAAAATAGTAGTTTGTCATGTGACTGAAGATGGAAAACCTTTTCTTGAATACACCAAATGTTCTTTCAATCACATTTCGTAGCCTCGCATGCTGTTTATTAAAAAGTTGCCTAGGTTGGGTTGGTGCATGGTTGGCCCCTTGAAAGTCCTGTAAGTGATATGGCTCACCATGGTAGGGAGCTAAAAAATCAGGCATATTAGTGTAACCAAAATCTACTAAATAATATTTATCATTGGGAGGGATTTGCAACAGTCCTTGTGATAATGCACTCTGTATTACACGGGAGTCGTTAGCACTGCCTTCCCATCCCGCATAAACAAATGTAAACATTATATCAAAATCACAAGTCGCCAACACATTTTGAGTTATATTACCCTTTCGCCCACGAAAAAGCATTGCTTCGACTAGCGGGTACCGAAGCATCGATTAATGTGCCATCAGCAGCACCAATAGCTCCCTACATTAATGAATTTGAATACTACAACTTTAGCAAACTTTGAAATATTAAAATCATATGGTAGTCAGGATGGAGGTAACAAAATACCTTAAACCACGGATAAAAGTCCGTGGAATTAGTGATCCTTTCATGTATACGTGTAGTGTTCGAGGGAGTAATTAGTACTGTGGCTGCTCTTGCCAAACCTTTCACAACATCTGTAAAATGTCGCTCGATTGTTTCAAGCGAGTGTTGAAACCTATCAGCACATGCTCGCATACTATGACTGTGACTGACAATATACAAAAAAATGGCAACACTTTCTTCAAAAGACACGCGTCTACGTCGAGCTTCCTCTTCCGTTTCTTCGAGGTAGTTGCCTTTTTTCAGAAAACCACACAAAGCCAAAAAACAATTTTGATTCATACGGAATATGCGATGAAACTTATCCGGGGGACCATCTAAGATTTCTTGCAAATATTCACGTCCTGTTAGTTTTGGATAATATACTGGATTTATTTCAGAGTTGTCCTGTAGGAACTGGAGTTCCATCAAGTCATCAAAATCGTCACTATCAGATGAAGAAGTGTCCATCACTACGGTAGCACTTGCAATAGTACTTCACTATGACAAAAAGTACAATTCAATTGTATAAAGTAAGTTAAAACTTTAATACTACGACTATAGTGGAGGTTATTTACAGAATTTTAAACTAACATATTACTTTATGTAACATTGCTAAGCTCAGATTATAAAAAAAGCAACAACAGCTACTAATAGCAAATCCATTTACAATAAAAAAAAAATCAATTAAAATAATAACCACCACGTTCTACCATTAAATAGTCAGAATACAATAGCTTACACACAAATATGGAAAATTTTTAAAATGATTGAACAATTTGGATATGATGGACCCAACCAACCAAATGGGATCGCTACTGCTCACCACGACACTTCACCCATCTCTCCCTAACTTCCGGGGTCATACGAAGGAAAGAATGACACCAATGAGAGGATTCAACTAACACATCAAGTGCCTTCCCAGTTTGTTTGTAATCAAGCCCAGGCATCACATTAATTATATCAATGCATTGATCCAGCTCGGCATAATCATGTTCAACCGAGACATTACTTTGGTCGTCCATTTTCTTCTTGTACTTGTTTTTTTTACCTCCTGGGTTTCCAAAAAGGAATCATAGCATTCTTTGATATTCGAGCCTTTTGTTGCTCGACCACTTGATGCACCAGATTTTCTCCTACGAGACCCTGACCCCGAACCAAATGGTGCATCATCATCCTCGTCAGGTACATTTACGTACGGTAGATTAGGGTGGGCAAACTCATAATTGACCCTCCGTTCCTCATCGGAATCGTACACTCTTTGTGTTGAAGCCCTAGAGACATAGCCCTGGGCAATAGACTCTTGAAAAATTTTGGTCAAAGCATCGTAGTTTGCCAACCCCTTCTTCTCAAATTGTTTTGCCTTAGGGTGTGCCTAATCAAAAATTGTGTTGTTAATTTACAAGTAGTAAAGTCATGGTTAAGTATAATAAGATCAGATTCACAGACAATTACAAAAAATGAGTTTATATATGAACCTTAACATAGTTGTCCCAAACATTCTTCTCGGCAGTGACTGTTTCGTTCTCTTCATCCCAACCGAAACCACTCTCCTTCTTTATATGGTCAAACACCCTCCATAGAATTCTCAGTCTCGAATGTTTATCCTTCAATTGTTTAACCGGGAATGAACGATTACACATAATTTTCATATGTTGTGTAAATCGTTGCCAAACTTTGGCTTCGAATGTGTTACTTTTGAGACTATTTTGGTCTATTTCCTCCTCCAAAAGATGCACAAATACCCACACAACAGTTGGATTCCACATCCCAACATCATCATCCACCTCCATCTCCTTCCCCTTCCCCATACTACTCATCTATATTAGGAGAAGAAACGATAAATAGTAATCAACAATGAAAAATTGCAACACTCAAAGAGTGATTCGAACTCATTTGCTGAAGTAAAATATATTCAAAAATGAGAACTTCTTCTATCTCCAATGTAGGATTTGAAAAAAGTGTTTTTCACAGGAACAAAATTAACCCTGATTTTAATCAAATAATATGGAGTTTAGTCGACCATAAGATCACAAGTAATGATATCCAAATCTATCCCAATTCACAGTCTTTAATCCGTAAAATCAGTACCTCAAAAAAAAATTTTAACAAATAAAAAAACCCAAAAAAACCAGTTTTGGCCCACGAATCTAGCCATAGGATTGGAAGTCATCATCTCCAAATCCACCCCATTCACTGTATACAATCCCTCTAATGATCCGTTGAACAAACCCATAAGACAAACACTTTCTTTAAATTTCGTTCAAAAAATCGGGAATAGCATCTTATAAACCGCAAGAATAGCGCTGTAACAAGATTATAAATGGGTACCAATCGGATCATACCTTCGATTGCTATTGAAGAGCAGAGAAATTGTCAGCAACAGATTCAACATTCAATCGGCGTTTGATCCGACTTGCCCGTTGTCGAATACACCTTCTCTTGTATGCAGCACGGGTCTCACAAACCATCAACCCTAAATCGATCACTCACCCCACCAAATCGACTGATCGAGAGTAATATGCTCTCCGCCAGCGACAGAGAATCAACAAGGTGGAGTAGATTTGCGGCTAATTAATTCAAAAATCGTTGATTTTAGGTGGAGATTTACTCAGATCTGGTTTGGAGCGATTAAATCGAGAAGGGAGGAAGGAGGTGAATGGAGTAAAGAAACAACCTGAGCTACTCGTGAAGAGAGAGAAGGGAGAAAGAAAAGTGGGGGGTTGGGTTTTGTGAAATTTTTTTTCAGAAAACCACCTAACCAAACATGATTTCGTTTTTTAGAAAAAGAAAAAAAAACGTTACACCAAACACACTCTTAACAGTTACTGCGGCTGTCTTCTTACATACCAACTTTCTTCCCCCTTAGTATTTGCGACATACCAACTTTCTTCCCCCTTAACAGTTACTGCGGCTTTATTTATTTATTTTTATTTATATTTTATTTATATTTTATTTTTTGGTGCAGAACTGAGTATTTGCGACATCCGGAGTTTCTTGTCACATGTTCCTACTTCTATCAGGTTTTTCACTTGTATAGATCTATTGGTTTCTTTTGGCATTTTTCTCTGCAACTCTGGTGCATCTGATACTTTTTCTCTTGGGTTTTTGTTTTTGGTTTCGTCTCTTGGAGCATCCACAGCGGTTTGCTATTTTGGCATTTTGCCCCTTTTTTTAAAGCAAATGACGCTCTAGAGCGGTTTGCTATTTTGCTTTTGGGCAAAATAGCTAGAGTAGGCAAATGATTTGGCAAAATGCATATTATAGGGGATGAAACATGATATTTCGTCTGTAATATTTTATAATATTTTTAAAATAGAGGAACTTTTTAATTTTTTTAAAAAAAAACCAGAAAGAAAAAAAATCCCTAAGGACAAAGTATGATGTTTCGTCCAAGAATATATATTTAATAAGTTAATTAATTAACTTATAGTTAGTTACTTATGATTAGTTGAATAATTAGCTCATTTAATAATGAGTTAGTGGGTTTTAATAAGTAGTTAGTTGAATTTAATTAAACATTAACCAGCAAAATGTCCCGAGAATGTCCCGAGACATTTTGCAATTTTGCAAAGAAGTTCGGACAAAACTAAGGGCATTTTTTTTTTCTCCCTCTCCGACAACCGCAACAGCAAACAACAAACAACAACAACAACAACAAACAAACAAACAAACAAACAAACAAAAAAAGATCTGCGAAAAAAATAATAAAAAATTAAATTTTTTTATTTCAGACAAAACATGAAACATGAAACAAGATCATGTTTCGTCCGTTAAATTTTTCCTCTACTTTGCTATTTTTTAGCATTTCACCACAGCAGCAAACATCACCTTTGTTATTGCTATTTTTCCATTTTGCTATTTTTTTAGCGTGCACCGCTGTGGATGCTCTTATTGGTTAATGCTTATTTTGGTAGCAAACCCAAGCTTTTCCTTTCTTTCTTTTTTGGCTTGCAGCTTGCTCTAGCGTACTAAATTCTCTTTTATGTTCTTACTACTATGGTTCTCACCTTATGTCCTTATTTCTATTCTGCAGTGTCTTATTCTTGTGCGCTCGCATCTTCATTCCCCTACTTGCTTGATTTGCTTCAGGTTTGGTTTTCTCTTGGTCTTTCTTTTGTTTTGTTCTGGCTGAGTTGCAGGTGCTGCTGAGGATTGGGCGCTGCTTTGCGGCTGAAGCTGTTATTGGCTACTCTTTTATGCTTTTAGGGGCCTTGGTCTTTATTCAAGTTGCATGTGCTTGATGTTGCTGATCTCCCTTCTTGTCTCTCATCGCTAGCCTGATTATGCGATTCAATTTACTTCTGATTGAGTTTATTGCTTAGTATTTCCTATTTGCTGTTTCGTGGTGGATTCTGCAAATTTCTTATTTGCTCTGATCCTATTTCTGCATTTTAGCAGTGTATATATTGTATTCCTTTTATTTCAGATTTACAACTTGTAAATCGTACCTCTGTAAACGACTATCGTCTTTTTATTTATATATAGTTTTTATCTGGCTTGAGTCTTTCGACTCTATCCTTATATATGCAGGGCTGGCCCTGAGTTTACCGGGGGCCCAAGGCGAAAAACCCAACAATTATTTTTGGGGCCCCTAATTACAATATATTTTTTTACGGGCAAAAAACGTGCATATATTTATAAGGAAAATATAAATTTGAGGCCTCCTAAAATTGCAAAAAAAATGGGACTTAGGCGACTGCCTCACCGGCCTCAAGGTGGGAGCAAGCCCTGTATATATATATAAAACTGTACACATTTTATCTTCCTTTAGTTTCCGTCTTCATCTCAGACCCCAACTAGGCTTCTCATTCTTCCAAGTTCCAACCCATAAGAACAATCAGCTAAGAATCCGAAGGCTATGACTAGATCAATAATGTAGCTCAGTTACCTAGCAACATAAATTAGTTATAGGAACAGAAAGCATCTTTTATCGAAGGATAAGAAAGTAAAACTATCTGATCAAAACTGGATCTCCTGTGAGAATGATTTGGAAGGTCATGACAACTAGTCAGGAACTCTGGCATAGGGCATTGCACTGGCAGTGGTGATTGCAATTACGATGAACCTGCACAAATCTTATCGTGTCAGTCACCGCTTTGTACACCCTTCACAACAGCAAGATTTAGGACTTGATGATGCTCATCTCGATGATATGATCAAAGAATTTGATCAAACAAACACGATGTAAGGCATCTTACTTGGTGCAAATTAGAGAACATATACAGCAGTAAATACACCAATTGCATTACAACTTGAACATTACAAAAACAACAAACTTTAATTGATTTCGTGTGCATAGATGAACGACCTGCAAAGTACTTGATTTTTTCTATACATACACCTATTAACATGATAAGTATGATGGACGGAGTGAATTTTCCATGAGGGCATCACCAAGTGAATATAATCACTTTGTATGAGAAAAAATTTCTCATACAAATATGAGACTCACATTATATATATACTAGTATATTAATATATGTGTGATGCACGCTTACAAAAAGTATAGTCATCAAATTAGATGAATATATATTGAATAAAAAAAATAAATAGTTTATATTTAAATATTTTGATTTGGGTGACACGTGCAGTGCAAATTGATATTGTTGGATTTAGTTTGGACGTGTAATGAAAGGGTTTGTTTGGTTACCAAATTAGGGTTTGTTTTGGTTACAAATCCCAACTCTTCCATTAAAATAGTAAATATATATATATATCTACTACTATAATGGGAGAACCCCTTAGTCCTTAACCCAACCCGTGCAGCGCACGTGTTGGGTTATGGACTAACTTTGGTAAATATTTTCGGTGGTGGACCAGTTTGGTAAATATTTCCGAAAGTGGATCAGTTTAGAAATTATTTTCTTTTTATCCTTTTCATTATCCCTTCAATTTTTTCCACGTGCACATGTGCACGTGTATGATACTAGTATAAAGTAATCGAACTAAGTGTTAATATTGAATTTATTGCGACTCGATCACAGGCATAACTTATAGTCTTATGGAAACGAATAAGATATACTAGGAATTGGATGACGAAAGACTTAAAAGTTATAGCAAAAGTAATAAAGGATTTATTGATAAAAAAAACTTCTAAATCAATTACATAAACTTGAAACTGAACTAACTACTAGAAACTAAAAACCTAAACAAACCAAACTAAGAAAAGGATTCAGTGACTTTCTAACTGAAAAACGAAAAAAATTCCTAATTCTGTAGAGTCGATCAGAATCCAACTAACTGAACCTGACCCAAACTGCATCACTTGGCACTCCCCACTTCACCACAAACATCATATAGTACCCTGGCGGTGCAATCTCCGGCGTTGGTGGGGCCGACACAGTCGCCTCATAAATGAAGGGTCCCACCATATCCACTCTCTCCACAACCAGCACCACCATCCTCTGATTCATCCCTACCGAGTGCGTCGCAAATGCTGGTGCCACCACCACCACCTGCACATTGTTGTCGTGTCCGGCTCCCTTCTCTAAGTCAACACCAGAAGAAAACACCAACTGAATCATAGACCCATACCCGACTGGACCTGATGGATCGATTTTCATGATTTTGGGCTTCACCACGCTAAGTCTGGCGTCCAAGTAGGGTGGATAAAACGCTTCGATACTGAGATCAGTAGGGTAGGTAACATTATTGCTGAACTCGTACTTGTCATGTGGGTTGCTGCCACCAACTAAGACTCGGCCATAGTTATCAAGTACTGCGGTAGATTGAAACAACCGAGGTGTTGTCGAACTCTTCAACACCACAAATCGCTCATCCAATTTCTTCGCACTTGGCCTGTACAATACTGGTTCTGTGACAGGATCCCTTGCCAACTCCAAACCTGCACTGCCGGATCTCGCTCCGTTGATGATCAAAACATCCTCGGTGGGTAGTATGACCATGTCACCCATGACACGTGGGATCGGCATCCTCTCCATCCTCCAAACCGGATGGTTGTCTGTCACCGCAATCCTTCCACAAGTGCTTGCTGCAGGCAAAAATCTTCTATCGTTCAGCGCGGCCTCATAGTTTCCAGGGGGAGCGCCACCACAGATCAACACCTCCACACGTGTGGCTGAAGGATTGTTCTTGCTTTTGCCGAGCCCAGGTCGAAGTGGAAGCATAACGGACGAGCCCGAACTTGGATAGTTCCTAGGCACCCCGTCACGAATATTGGGTAATGTTTTGACCACCTTGTGGCGAGTCGGGTTGAGAATAACAGAGTGTTTGTTGGCGAAGACGAACAAGTTTCCATCAGGTAACAGATGGACAAAAGGGTAGAGGTTGTTCTCTGTCTCACCAGCACGGATCTCCGACAAGAAGTGGAAGTCGAAAACATTGTGTCTAGCTGACTCGGGCTTGGGGTAGAACTCATAGTTGAACTGCTTCCGACCACCAACAATAACTACAGACCCATCGGGAAGGATTTGATCGGTGGCGTACCAACGAGGAGAGGAGAGGTAGTAAGGGTGTTCGACCCAGTCAGACTTAGAGAAGGGGTTTACAGAGGACTCAAACGTGCGGACAGTGACGCCGCTTTCATTAAAACCTCCGGTTTGGAGGAAAGTACCGTCGGGGAGGAGGGAACCTGAGGAGCCCCATGTATCGTTGTGGATGTTGAGAGGGTGGATGAAGGTGGTGGAAGTGTCGAAGAGGACAGAGTGGCCGGCGCCGGGATTGAAGGGCAGGGAGAGGTTGGAAGGGCGGTCGAAGATGAGGAGTTTGCTGTCAACTGGGAGTAACTGCATGTGCATTGCAGATACTCCGACGTTGGGGGTGAGGAGGTGCCACTCGCCAGTGTATTGGGTGGTGGTGGTGTTGTACAAGGCAGGAGCGGCATTGGGAGCATTGGGGTCGATCTGAATGAAGAAGTGCAGGATGAAGTTGAAGAAGATGGAGAAGGAGAAGGCCATGATCGATGACTTTGATCAAAACCCAAGATGATGAATGAATTATGAGGGTGGTGGTATATATAACAAGTTCAGGGCATTTGTTTGAATTGGAAAGGCACATATTTCTGTTTATATGATATAAATATATAATTCTTTTCCTAATCCTAGGTGATTAATGTAAATCCTTTTGGCTGAGTTAATTAGATTTTAAATTCTTATGGGTTTTTTGTTTTCTTGATGCTGATTAATCCCATGTAACCAGGGATTAGGCGTTCTGTAGATAAATATTTCAGGTTAAAGTTCGTGGATATCTTATTTTACATTAACTTAAAAATTTCTGACTTTATCATTTCTTTTCCATATAAAGAAAGGATTTCTATTTTTATACTATTTTCGTATATCTCATGTTTATATAAACTACAAAAGTTTGCTTATTATGGTATGAAAATCAAGATTAAACGGTACGGTTACAAATGATGATACTAGTACAATATACGTGTGATGCACGTCTACAAAAAGTATAGTGATCAAATTAAATAAATATATATCTGTTAGATATAGTTTAAACGTATATTGTAGGGTGGTACAGGTTGACTTGATTACAAAACTCAACTCTCCCAGTGAAATAGTACTCCTATAAAGATAAAAATGAAGATTCAACACGGCGTTTACATATAATGACATCAAAATCAAGCATTTACATATAATGGCGTGAAAATCAAGATTGAACTGCACATATCGTTTATAGAAGGCCCCACCACATTGATTATAATTGCTATATGCGAGAAAATCACATCGGTCGCATATTGTAGCTATGAGGTTCTCTAAAACAAAAACTCAAATAAAATCCCATCCTAACAAAATTTCAAGAAAAGAAAAGGAAAAAGAAACGAAAATTAATTCGTATAACATCACCCCACTTCAAAACTGCTTGTTATCTATATTCATAAACTGCACAAAAAATCTCATGAGCGTTCAAAAGTCCAATTTGAAATATATAATACTGTAAATATTGATCATAAATGTTGTAAATACTCCAAACGACACATTATAATGAAGCTGTTGATATGCTTCTAAACAATATGCGTAGAAAGGATTATATAACAACGAGCAGGATAAATCAATTTGTCCATATTGTCAAACTACAATACCACACAAATTTGTTATCTATATTGTCAAACTACAATACCACACAAATTTGTCCATCCATATATGCTACCTGTAAGCCACAACATACTTTTCGTGGATAAATCAATTACTTCAACCTTGGAGTAGAAGATATCAGCAAAGCCAAACTGCATCAAGAATAGCCGAGATGAGAACTAAGAAAGATCAACTGCATAATTTGAGAAAAGCAATGATATCTGATGTAAAACATTGGATAATATAACAAGATTATAGTTATTCAAGTACATGTTTATGTTCGTCTCTAAACTGTACAGAGTTCTTTTGTTCTGTCAACCTCATTTCCCCACACTACCTTTCACACCAGCAATCCCTTCATAAGTATTAAGTAATTTGTGGCATTAACTCGTTTTCATCCCTTTTTATACTAGAAGCTAACCTAAATTTGCCATGTGCCACGAAAATAGAGGATCTGCACTTATGTTTAGATATTCAAATTCCCCGATAATAATCAGGAGTCTCCAGTAATGCAAGGCCGAAAAAGGTTCATCCACTCCTAAAAACTATACTTTTTCCAGGACAACAAATCCTCCAGGATTTTCAGGACTTTCAGTATGGAGTGAATTTAATAAAAATATATAGATGGAAAAAAAAACTTATCGTAAGACAAGCTTGTACTATTTTGAACTACCAGAGGCCACTACTCTTTGTGAAACAAGAGTAGTACAAGTATTTTAGCACAAATGTAGTATTACCAATTTAGCATTGCTCAAAACTGTTGCAGCTCGTCCTCTACCAGCGCGCATAAACGCCGACGGACGTCTCCTCACCATTGTTCTGCAAGTTTAAGATCAAGATGAAGAGGAAGAGTGATGAACAAGAACCAATTCCAAATTCTATTCATATTCAAATGGGTTTCCCCCTTTGTGGATTTATACAGTGACGATTCTAGATGACACATACAACGCACGTGAAAAAGAACTCTAACCGTTTTCAGTTAGAGAGTGGGACCCAGCTACCCAGTCTTTTACCGCCAACTGCACACGTGCAGTGTACACTAAACCAACTACAAGGACTGAACTACATATTTACATGGCTTTCTTACACTTTACCCCTATACAATGTCACAATTACACACTAACTGATACTGCTGTTGCACACTAACTGATACTGCTGATACTCTAGCTTGCACTGAGCTTCTTCCCACTTCGCAGCTTCATCTTCTCACGCCTCAGCTCAGCCATTTCATGGATCCAAAACTAGGGACTTGGATCAATCCTTCCCCCATTTGAAGGAGGTTCCAAGGAACTCCTGAATTTCGGAAATCTCCAGTACATATCCCAATAGCTCTCCCAAGTACCCTCAGCTTCCGAACCTCCTTCCCATTGAACCAATACTTCTGAAATTGCAATCCCTCGTCGTGGAACCATTCTCCTATCCAAGACCTTCACAGGCTTAGGATCTGCTTCCCTATAGTATGCCGGAATAGATGTAGTTTGGACAATTTCAGTGCCAACATGTCGCTTTAATTGGGATATATGGAAAACATTATGAATCTTTGCTTCTGCAGGTAACATCAGCTTGTAGGCTACTTCTCCAACTCTCTCCAGCACTTGATAAGGGCCATAATAGAGTGAGGACTGAGGAGAGTTTATGAACCCTATGCCCTCCCACAGAAACTTGCCTGTAGGGTTGAAGTTTTAAAAACACCCAATCTCCCACTGCATACTCCTTCTCAGTGCGATGCACATCAGATCTATGCTTCATTCTCATTTGAGCCTTGAGCAAATTATCCTTCAACAACTGTAAAGCTATATCCCTGTTGATCAATGTGTCTTCTACAGCTTGATCCCTAGCTGACTTAGGAACATAAGTCAGGACTGTGGGTGGTTCCCTTCCATACAGAGCTTGATAGGGACTGACCTTTGTGGAGCTTTGCACATGTGTGTTATACGAAAACTCTGCCCAGGGTATCCACTTGACCCAGTCATGGGGTTTATATGCAGCAAAACACCTGATGTAGGTCTCCAACACCCTATTCAACACCTCTGTTTGCCCATCAGATTGTGGATGGAAAGCAGTGCTCAAACACAGCTTAGTACCTTGTTACTTCAACAGCTCTTTCCAAAATTGACTTGTGAAAATGGTATCCCTATCACTTACAATACTCTTCGGTAGCCCATACAACTTAAAAACCTGTGAAAACATCAACTGAGCTATAGACTCAGCTGTGTAAGGATGACTTAAGGGAAGAAAATGTCCAAATTTACTCAACCTATCTACCACAACTAGTATCACAGTGCACCCTTGGCTTTTAGGCATACCCTCAATAAAATCCATACTAATGTCTTCCCAAACATTATCAGGTATAGGGAGAGGTTGCAGCAAGCCAGCTGGACTTGCACTTATGTACTTGTTCCTTTGGCAGGTATCACAGGACCTGATATAAGTCTTCATTTCCTTTTTTATGCCCTTCCAATAGACCACCTTCTTCAATGCAGGCCACACTTTATCCATACCCACATGACCACCTTGAGGAGCTGAATGTACATCATGTAAAAACCACTCCTTCAAAGGTGAATCTGGACTCAAAAGTACTCTGCCCTTGTAAAAGTACACACCATTAACCACACCATAGCCAGGTTCTCCTGCTTCAATCTTCAACTGTATGTCATGGTAAAAAGGGTTAGAAGCAACCTCTTGTAGTACCAAACTTAACCACTTAGGCTTAACAATAGTGTAAGAGAACAAAGTTCCTTCTTCATCTTCATACTTTCTAGAAAGGCCATCCGCAACTACATTCTCTCTTCCCTTCTTATATTCTACCACAAATTGGTAGCCATGCAGCTTGAGTAACCACTCATGTTGAGCCTCAGTGTATAATCTTTGCTCCAACAAATGTTTAAGGGGTTTGTGATCAGTCTTAATGATAAATTCTCTCCCCAAAAGGTACTGCCTCCACTTTTGTACTGCTAACAGGATTGACAGCATTTCCTTCTCATAAGTAGATAGTAATCTTTTCTTCCCCTTCAGTTGTTGACTCAAGAAAGCAATGGGCTGATTTTCTTGCATTAACACAGCTCCTATACCTAAGCCACAAGCATCACACTCAAGAACAAAGGGTAGAGAGAAATTTGGCAATCTCAGCACTGGAGGAGTTGTCAAGACCTTTTTCACTTCTTCAAAGGATCTTTGAGAGTCCTCTGTCCATTCAAAAGCCCCCTTTTTTGTAAGCTTCACCAGAGGCCAAGTGAGTGTGCTATAGTGTGATATAAACTTCCTATAATACCCAGTTAAACCTAAAAATCCCCTCAATGCTTTAAGGTTCTTAGGTTTGGGCCAATCTTGAATAGCTGCTATTTTGCTTGGATCAACTGCCACTCCTCTTGAAGAGACTATATGACCAAGGTATTCAACTTGCTCCACACCAAAGTAGCACTTACTGGCTTTAGCAAATAGTTGGTGATCTTGCAAAATAGCCAACACCTTTCCCAAGTGCTGACAATGAGACTCTAAGCTTGGACTATAAACCAATATATCATCAAAAAATACCAATACAAACTGCCTTAGGTATGGTCTAAAAAGGTCATTCATGAGTGACTGGAAGGTTGCTGGTGCATTCGACAACCCAAAGGGCATTACCAAGTACTCATAGTGGCCCTCATGTGTTCGGAAAGCAGTCTTATGTATGTCTTCCTCTCTCATTCTAATTTGGTGATATCCACTTCTAAGATCCAATTTACTAAAGATAGTAGATCCCTGCAGCTCATCTAGGAGTTCATCAATAATAGGAATAGGGTATTTATCTTTCACAGTAATATCATTTAAACCCCTATAATCAACACACATCCTCCAACTACCATCAGCCTTCTTCACCATAACCACTGGGGAAGAGTAGGAACTATGGCTAGGTCGAATGACTCCACTATGCAGCATCTCTTTAACCAATCTTTCTATTTCATTCTTTTGATGCCAAGGATGCCTATAAGGTCTTTGACTCACAGGTTTTGCACCAGGTACAAGGGGTATGCTATGGTCACAAGATCTAGGTGGAGGCAATGCCAGGTTTTCTTTGAAAACTACACTAAAGTTATTCAATACCTGTTGCACCTCTGGCTGCACCGCTGTTGGAGAAGCTTTAACACTCCCACCAGTTGAAATATTTACTGCAGCCCCTGTCAATTGGAGAAGCCAACCCCCTTTCATAGCATGGAGACTCTTTTGCATTGCCTTTGCAGCTAGGCAGTTAAAATCGGTTTTTGGAACTAATCGGTCTTTGAGCGATTAGTGATTAATCGGTTAATCGGAAAATAATCGGGGATTAAATCGGAAAAATCGTTATATGTATAATTAAAAAAATATATATTCTAATTATGTAGCAACACTAAATCCTAACATAAAACTATTATGAGATTATCAAATAGGAACATATATTTATAGAAAAAAAGAAGAGAGTACTTGGTTTGAGCTGAGTTTGAATTCTGGATGTGGGTTGGGTCGGGTTTGCTGGTCGATTCCATCAAACAAAAACAATCGGGAAGGAAGAGCAGTGCAAGCAACAAGAGGAGGAGCAAATGCGGGCCGGGTCAAGTATGTGATGGTACAGGGGTAGCAACGGTGGGTCGGATTTAGGTTTGCTTGAGGAAGAAGAAGAGAATCAGTTTGAGTGTGGGTTTGGGTTTGCACGAGGAAGAAGATAGTGGCGCTATGTCGAATTTGGGTTTGCGCGAGGACCAGAAGCAGTATGAAAATTTTGGATTTTGAATTTGGGTCGGATTGAGCCCAAATAATGCAAACGAACATAAAAATTAGAGAAAGAGATTTAATCGGTTAATCGGCCACTAAAAATCGGCCAATTAACCACTAATCGGCCGATTAATCCCGATTAAATCGCTAACTATTGAAATATTATAAATCGCTAAAAAAATAATCGCTTAGCCTCCGATTAACGATTAATCGGGGATTAATCGGGCGTAATCGGGGATTTTAACTGCTTAGCTTTGCAGAAGTTACTTCCATCTCCCTGGGTTGAATACCCAATAATTGTTTAGCTTTTCCTTGTGCATAGAACTGCAATCTCTTCTCTTTCATATTCCAAACCACATCTCCAAGGGTTTCCATCCACTGAGCCCCTAAAACTAGCTGACTAGTGTCCATTGCTAACACATAGAAATCAGCCTCAATAGTTACTCCTTGACACAAAAATTTTACCCCTTCACACAAGCCTTCACTATACAGCATTTTACCCCCTGGTACTGCCACTTCTAACTGCATATCCCTATTAACAGGAAGTTGGATCTTCTTTACTAATTTCTCCTCTATAAAATTATGTGAAGCTCCAGAGTCCACTAATGCACACACTGGGGTGGCTCTGATTGTTCCACACACTCGGAAAGTTCTAGGCCCAGTACTTCCAGCAAGGGTATTTAATGAAATAGCAGCTAACTCAGAATTTTGAGTTCTCTCACAATGAGTATTAGGCATGTCTTCATTCTCATGATCTTCTTCTGCTTTAGTCTTATATTCCCCCAACTCATCCTCAAAAGCACCAATCATCTGCATAAAAGTACTACCCTCAAAAGCACCCATCATATGCATAAAAGTTTTACCCGCACACTTATGGCCTCTCACAAACTTTTCATCACAATGAAAACAAAGCCCCTTCTCCCTCCTTTCTTTCATATATTGAAGTACCTGTGGATCCCTTGTTCTATTGGAAGTTACTGAAGAGTAATTCAAAGGCAAGGTTGTGGATACCTGAGGTTTGCTGGGAGGATTAATTGGTGTTGCATTGATCTTATAGGGTTGATAGGATACAACTGCACTGGCAGTATTCTTCACAGAACTAGCATTCTTCCAAACCTTCTTATGATCTTCTAAGATAGATTCCCTGGCTATTGCTTCCCTATAAGCCTCCAATACACTTTGAGGATGTTTCAATTTCACTTCCTTCCTTAATTCCCCCTTAAGCCCTGAGATATAGCAGCTTACTAAAGAAGGCATGGACACATTCTTCACCAAATGACTATATTTGAGGAATTCTTTATGGTACTCCAAAACAGTACCATTTTGCTGCAATTTATACAAAGCAGCTTCTGGATCATCCAACTCAGAAGGTCCAAATTGCAATATCAACTCTTAGCCATTTCCCAATCGATTACCCCATGTTCTTGTTGCTCATACCACCTCCACCATAGTAATGCCTCCCCCTTCAAATAATAGATACTGAAAGGCAACTTTTCGTAGTAGCTCACTCCTTGAGTGTGGAAGTGATGTTCCATATGGTACACCCAATTTGTGACATCTCCCGATCCATCAAAACTAGGTAAATCTATCTTAGGATGCTTTGGGAAGATGGTACTGGATATACCTGGACTCTGTCGACCTTCTCTGAGTCCCTGTCTTCTTCTCAAATTCTCTTGATAATTCTGAGCAGGTTCTCTAATCTTTTCTTTCCCTCGCTGCTCAGCTCGCCGATCTCGAACACCTGGTGACCTACTCATACTTCCACTGCCTTCAGAACCATTTCGACTAGCTTCTTGATCTTGACGAGATCGTCGACGCCGTGGAGAAGCCTCCAACAGTTTCTCTATGGCTCTCTCTATACGGTCGATTCTAGATTCGATGCTGGTTTGCTTGTGAGCAGCGTCACCGTCAACAGTGGCCGCTCGCGCAAACTGATCCCGTTGTCCAGAACCGAATCGAAATCCAGTTCCAGATCTTATGGGATTCTCAGCTTCGAGATCCAGCTCCAGATCTCCTTCTTGATCGATTGTCGTGTCCAGATCTGGCTCTGATACCATTGTTGCAGCTCGTCCTCTACCAGCGCGCATAAACGCCGACGGACGTCTCCTCACCATTGTTCTGCAAGTTTAAGATCAAGATGAAGAGGAAGAGTGATGAACAAGAACCAATTCCAAATTCTATTCATATTCAAATGGGTTTCCCCCTTTGTGGATTTATACAGTGACGATTCTAGATGACACATACAACGCACGTGAAAAAGAACTCTAACCGTTTTCAGTTAGAGAGTGGGACCCAGCTACCCAGTCTTTTACCGCCAACTGCACACGTGCAGTGTACACTAAACCAACTACAAGGACTGAACTACATATTTACATGGCTTTCTTACACTTTACCCCTATACAATGTCACAATTACACACTAACTGATACTGCTGTTGCACACTAACTGATACTGCTGATACTCTAGCTTGCACTGAGCTTCTTCCCACTTCGTAGCTTCATCTTCTCACGCCTCAGCTCAGCCATTTCATGGATCCAAAACTAGGGACTTGGATCAAAAACGCATGAATGCTTCGCTAATACAAACCAAGTCACATGATTACAACATTTCTTTGGCAAATAACAAAATATCGAGAAAGGACCTAGATTTAATATGGAGTATGTATCAACGAAAAAAATATGTTTCTTCTTGTAGTCATATAAAAAGGTCAGATCAATGTGCATATGCAAGATATCTTTTTCAAGTAGTAGTAGTTGAATGACATTGAATTCGTTCATCTACATATTTTCCATTAAAAAGGATATGGCTAAGGAGTTGGACTGAAAGTTGAGTAATTTCCAAGAGATAAGCTTGACCAAGTTCTAATTGTCGAGCCAAAAATCAATCTAATATGAAGTGGTTCAGTGTCAGTGTGTGTAGTAGCAGTAGTAGAATGGTGGTAGTTTAAGGGTGTTGAATTTATCCATGTATTTTTCCATCAAATAAGGCATAAGGAGCTGGACTCAAAGGTTTAGAAACTTTCCAAGAGAAAAACTAGGCCAAATTCTAATTGTTGAGCCTAAGAGCATCTGTAGTCGTTTGCTAAATATGCATAATATGCATATTTGGTCAAAAAGAGTGCTGCAGTCGTTGGCCAAATATGCATATTATGCATAAATCGCTACAGGAGCTTGCTATAAATGAGAATCGGAATGAGAAATATGCATATATGAGATACTGAGTTTGAAGTGCCGTCACACCAAAAAAAAATATTTTTTTAATGGTCGGACGGAACTTTCGCACAAAAAAAAAATATTTTTTTAATGGTTGAACGGCACTGCACTAGAAGTGCCGTCCCTTCAAAAAAAAATTAATTTCGTAATAAAAAAAATCAAAAAACCCCCACTTCTCTCGGACTTCTCTCGGACGGCACTTGAAGTGCCGTCCCACCCCCTCTATGTTGTTTTTGTAATTGTTTTGTAATTTTTTGTAATTTTTTGTAATTTTTTTGTAATTTTTTTTGCACTTCGAGGACGAATTTTTCCCTCGGACGGCACTCGAAGTGCCGTCGCACCTTATATATATATATATTTATTTATTTTATTTTATTTCCTCTCCGACGGAACATGAAGTACAGTCTCTTATTATTTTATTTTAAAAAGGTAAAAAATAGCATTCTACGACTGCAGCAAAACACGACATTGCTATTTCCATTTATCCATTTATGCATATTTTTACCAACAACGACTGTGGATGCTCGAAGGTCAAACAATAATGAACCGGATAGTAGTGGGTGCTATTTGAGATAGATTTGGACCAAATGGAAAGTTGGAGCATAACTAAGGGTTCTAAATGATAAGGTTTTGGGCTAAGAAGTTTCATTTAAGATTTCAGATTTCTGGGAAATTTTACGGAGTGTCATTTCAGTTTGAAATATTTCTCTGAAGTATAATGTATATGACCTATACACACCATGAATCACATTTCCAATTTCAGGGAAATTTTACGATATTTGACAAATATTGTCAAATATCGGAGTGTCATTACAGTTTGGAATATTTCTCCGAAGTATGATGTATATGATCTATACACACACTATGATTCACAATATCATAAATGCGATTCAAGCAATCAACCCAAATGTGTGACCATTTACACAAAATAAGCAGAAAAGAACAGTGCAATATATCTTAAAGCACATACATAGTCGATCCATAGTGTGCCAATATAATCTCATGTCAAACAAACAATTTACAAACAAGTAAAACTGTATAAAGGGATCGCGGCTGAGAAAAAAGCGGTTGAAATTTTGGGGATTTAGAGCATTAGAAACCTTAAATATTCTTGAAGGGGTTTTAGTTTATGAAAAATGGATCAGGTCAGGTTTGGTTCAAAATGTTTTATAGGTCGGAACTGCCCATAAAGAAACAAATTTAAAACAGCAAGCAATTGTGTAAGCAGGAATTGTATAATGACATTAACTGCCTATTTTGGTACAGAAATTCGGCCTAAATTTCAGGATCAGGCTGAAATTTCAGTGATTTCCCTTCAAAATGAAACAATGAAACAGAGGGTATAATATGCAGTTTCGGTATTCCTCACATTTACTAACCGAAATTTCAGCTCAAATTTCAGCCAAACAACTGAAATTGAAAACAATTAATTCATTTCCTTGTTTATTAGAATTTCCTTTCAGTTTTAGTGAGCCACACAACAATAAATATCATAATTGTATTACCACAATATATTACTTTTTGGTCTTCTATTGTATATCCTAGATATAAATAAGGCTCTTGCGAGCTCTCTGATGTATCAGGAAATTCCTCTCTGATTCTCAACATGTGCCAAATTCTAGGGCTAAGGCCCCTAGTCAAAGACAGCTGTCACAAAATGAAAAGGGCAGATTCTAGGAATGACCTATCTGAAATTCTTCATGACTAGAAAAGGCCTCAAGCAAAAGATAAGATGAAAAAGGATCGGTGGTCGACAAGCCACAAGACAAACCAACAAGGGGGGGAGGGGGTGATGCAGTCGAGCTGCATTGTCTCTCCCAAAGTAGCGCGTATTAGCTCCAAGGAAATGGCGTATCCCCTGCAACTCAGGGGGTTGCATAAGGGGGAGGGGGGTGGGGGGGCGGGGGGAGGGGGGAAAAGAAAAAAAGAAGGGATCACAGCCCAATTGTTGTACAACCTAACGGACATTCAAACTTCATAAACACTAAAAATTAGCTTATTTGTTGCCAGACTACCACATCCCAACAAGGAGAATCCAACAGCAAAACAGAAATTATATTTTTTAAAATTGAACAAGATTGCCCCTTAAAAGCTGGACAGTCATAAACATGTCAATAGGTGATGACTGAAGAGGTAACAGCAAGAAAAGATCATGCAGCGATGTTTGAGTTTCTTTTTTCAGGCATCTTCTTTAACACTAACGATAAAAGAAAAGGATAAACTGAAAAAAAAGTACAAAACAAGAAGTGAACCTCTCTTGAAGAGAGCTTCCCAAATATAGATAAATTGGGTACAAGGCCAAAAGTTATTCATTTTTTAAGTTATTTATTTTTTTGGGATAAAGAATCCTGACATTGATACACATCGGAAAAGCTCGTTTGCAGGTTTCTGATGTTAAATATCTAAAGCCTTTGTAAGGATCAACACCTCCATCGACTAGGTACCTAAGTTTCGCAGTATAAGTACAATGGGAAGTTTACACTTAACTGCAGAAAGGTAGTATCTTGTGAAGTTACAATGGGGACTTGTATCTAAAGGGCCTTGCATACATCCTGTATACATAAAAGTAAAATCTTAGAAGACATTCTAGAAATAAATCAGCATCTTTGCAGGTAACATGTTAACTGTGGTCGTGCATATTTGTAAATTACTCAAAGTCATAAGGTGGAAACACAACAGTTTAGTGCAAAAGGCAGTATCTGTATTTGCACACAAAAACTAGAGAACAATAAGCAATTCTAAAAGGAAGCAATTTTTCACTCAAGACAGCTATTAACAAACAAGAACAACAGCAGAAAAATACCTGAGAATGTAAAGCCAATCCATGCAGATAACCCTCGCAAGTCTCATATTATTAATTCCATGAGGGCTGCAACAAATAGTCACTTACAGAACCTATACCAATTAGCCTGAAGGAGAAAGTATAAGTCATAATTGAAATACTCATATCTCATCTGATTGTGAACTTGTCCTTTGTTTCAAAAAAATGTCAACTTGTCCTCTTTATCGTCATCATATACTCTATATTCAGCCATACCAATAAAGATGGCTATCAAGCATAAATAATAACAATAATAATAATGTTCTTTAATCAAGAGATAGACTTTTTTTCAAAGACTCATAAACTAAATAGGTAATACTTGCTGATGGCACCACTTTGAGAAGATTTGGGGAAATCCCTTTATATAATCCTGAAAACCCTTCTTGTTTAAGCGTCCTCCAGAAAACATCTGACATTCCTTTATATGCAGTATCTAAATTGGCACTTTGGGCTTGCATTCTGCAAAATAAACACAAAAGTTTGCCCTCATTCGTGTATAACTAATGCAAATGACAATGATTATGAAGGTCATCAGTCCCGGAGTAATATATTGAAGAAATAAAAATTAATCATCACTTACCTTGTTCTGATAACCTGCAACGGATAAACACATGTAGCTCCTAGAGCTCCTGATATTGTACCACAACCCAATTGGTTGAGAGGCCCGGGTTCTACAAAATATGCAAACATTCAAAATGGTCGAAGGCATATCATAGAAAAAGAAATAGGGAACAATAAGAATTGGACAATACCACTATCTTTAACAATATACTTTCTTGACATATCTTTCAATGTCTCATATGCCGTAAGATCTATGCCTGCATATGGAATGATTCCAATAAGAGAGGGAACGAGGCCTCTATAGAAGGCTCGAGGCCCTTCATGTACCCATATATCTTTGGATAGCGTGGTAAGCTTAGGAACTTTGCCACCAGAACAAGTTTGTAACCTAGTTTTCACAAGATCCATTGGGTAAATTGCAGTTTGTGCCACTGCACCAGCAAATCCACCAGCAATAAGGCGCCCAGATGCACCGATATCACTCTTCTCTTGTCCTCTGGCATTAACAATGGTCGTTTTCAGCATCTCATAAACATAAAATCGTATAGCACTTTCGGGTGCAACCTTTATCACATTCAATCCATTCCCTCGGAAGAAACCCAAAAGGCGGCCTTCCTTCCATATGTTCTTTATTGCTGGAATGATGTGAGATTTTGTTGTTTGCACTTGCATTATCACTTTAAGACGATCAAGAGGAGCTGTTGCTGTTCTAGAAGTTGCTCCAGCTACTCCACCTGCAATCAAGTATTTGCTCGCATTTACGTGCTTGCTTATCCCTTCAGGTATGACAGCCTGTTCGCCAATATCTATTAGGCAAACTCGTTCAAAGTAGTGGTAGATATTTTCAAACGTGGCCTCATGTGGGTAGAGAAGAAGAAAGTCTCTCCACTCCTCGAAGGTTATGATACCATTATTATCCTTATCTACATGCTCTACAAAGCGGGCAAGCTCCTCGTCATCAATCTCAATTCCTGCAGGAGACAAACAGGCTTAAATTAGGTAGAAATAAAGCGAGAAAAAGAGGTAAATGACAGTTACCATGACAATTATTTTGGAAATTTCTTTGTCAAAAAAATTATTTCGGCACTTGCTGTAAAAGGGTTTCTTTTGTGGCAAGTAGGATGGCACTCAATGGAACTCCCAACCTGTGACAAATTTCCTTTTTTTATGGTTGCAAATTTTTTTACCCTAATCCTAGTTCTAAAACTGTCCCGCTACATAAGACTTGTCAGCTTAAGATTTCGATCTAAATTCCGTCAAAAGATGATAAATTCAATGGAAGCACTCAAACCTGTTTATTTTTTATTTTTTAGTTTCATAATGATGTTAACACTTTTCTACAAACTCACCACAATCTATGAGAACCAGGAGGATGCCAACCGTTAAAAACGTACAAACTGTTCAAAAGGTACAATGGCAAGACCTGACTTGTCCTTCGTTTCCTCAATCTAAAATTTGGTAATAGATAAAAGAGGGCCAAAATTAATCTGTTATATTGTTCACGGAGTCATGTACTCCATAGTTTACCCTGTTTTGATAGGAAAAATTGACCATGATCAACTATACTCTCATCTCTCTCTCAATGTCCTTTTTATGGCACTTCAAGTCCTATTCATTCAAAAAAATTCTGATACAAAAGTGAATTGTGCACAAGTGTGTTCCACAGAAGTTTTTCAAGTACTTCTAATTTCTAAACACTTACCGGAAACCAAACATGCCCAAAGCTTATAATCTGATCGTATATGCTACATCTCTTCTATTTGAATCCAACTAGCAACTTTTTTGTCTATTTTTTTTTACGGTAAAAACACATTATTATTTAGGTTTCTCAGTTGTGGAAACTTCCAACATTACTTTCTAGATTCTACATCAAAGTAGAGCTATTTCCACAAAGCTGGTAGCTAAATAATGCTAATTATTAGATATATTGTTGTAGTTGTATTAGTTGTTATAATCCGGGTAGAGCTCATGCTTAAGTATCTTATATATACATAGACATTGTATCTAGTTAAAAAAAGAAATAAGAAATAACATACAGTTTTCATGGTATCAGAGCCCCAATCCTAACCCTAGCCGCCGCCTCCGTCTACTTCTGCTCCTGCCGTTGTTGTCTTCTTCGACTGTCGCCGCCCTTCGTGCATTGACCGCTTGTTGCCACCCCCAGGGCTGATGTTGTTGTCGCTGCTCTCCTCTCTGGTTTTCGGGTTCCAAACTGAGATCCAGATATGAACCTAGACCTGACTTCGGCTTCGAAGACGCCTCTTATCGTCTTCCTCCATCGTCGGTTCTCGGATCCCATTTCCGCACCTGAATTTGAAGGCCTACCCAATTCGACGCAATCGACACCGTACAGCAGAATATTCCCTTTCAGTTGTGGTTTTAGATATTTTATTACCTTTGTTGATGAGTACTCTCGAGAAACTTGGTTACATTTAATGAAATCTCAATCTGAAGTTTTCTCTATTTTTAAATTATTATGGCTGGGATATGAACCCAGGTTGAAGTTTCTATTCAAATTTTGTGTAATGATAATTCCAAAGAGTATTTTACTTTTGAGTTCACTAGTTTTATGTGCTTATGTGATATTCTTTATGAGTCTTCTTGTTCTTACACCCCTCAACAAAATGGTATTGCAGAGCGTAAGATCCATCACTTGTTGAAGGTTGCAAGGACCATGCTCCTTCATAGACAGTTTTCTCAATGTTTCTAGGGAGATGCGGTACTTACTGCATGTCATCTAATAACTCATCCGTGTTAGATAGCCGAACACCATTCTCCAAGTTATTTCCATCTATTGATCTGTTTTCACTCTCTTCCAAAAAAATTGGATATGTTAGTTTTGCTCATGATCACCATCATGGTCGTTCTAAGCTAGATCCTCGTTCTATTCAATGTATTTTTCTAGGTTATTCGCGTTCCCAAAAATGTTATAAATGTTATAGTCCAGAGTTGCAACGTTGGTTTATTTTTGTTGATGTCACCTTTCTCAAGTTTCAATCTTACTTCTCTACTACTTCATCTTGTCTGGCTCCATCTCCATCTGATGAGAGTGATATTGAATTCCTTACCTACCCTGATCTTCCGGTCTCTACTTTTTTGGCATCTGTAAAACAACGGTCTTCACCATTGCCCAGAAGACCTGCAATTACTCAAGTGTTCCAAAGACGTAAGAACACCGCTTTTGTAACACCCTGGGTCCGACCAGCTGCTTCTACTTTTACGCGCCCTGCACGCCTAAAGAACCTAACCATGGCCCCACCACAGGGCACAACCTCACCAAAAGTGTTAGAGCTTTATAGGTACTCTTGGATCATAGGCAACTTAATATATACACTATTAAACTCCACTTTCTAACCGATATGGAACTAATCTCCCCATCACCCCACCACCTTATACATGACACTATCATCCTTCCTTCACTTTCCATGCATATATGCATGCATCCATACATTCTCACATTACTAACACATAGACCATATATATCCATATGTAAGCTTATTTAAGCTCACTTCTAAACTCATCAACGGCCATTAAGCTTAGTAATAATTCTAATAAGCCCATTTTATAAATAATGCTAAGCCCCACTAATCCAAGGGTATTACAATGGGTATTATAGCTTCCGACCCAGTTCACGCTACTGTGTCTATTGTTCTCTGGCCTCCGGTTACTAATACACCATTGCCTGAGTCTACAGCTACATCCTCCTTACATCCACTGATGGTGAACTTTATGATCTTGATCTTCTTATTGCTATACGCAAAGGAAACTGCTCCACTACACATCCTTTATATAGTCGTCTTTCATATGCTCACTTGTCGTCTGCCCATTATGCTTTTATCTCTACTGCAGACACTTACCATGTTCACACGTCATTATCAGAAGCACCATCACACCCTAAGCTATGCAGAAAGAGATGACTACTCTAGAGGAAAATGGTGCATGGGATATGGTTTTCCTTCCATCTAGCAAACATTGTGTTGACTGTGAGTGCACACTGTTAAAGTAAACCCATACGGTTCTCTGGCTCGCCTAGTAGCTGAAGGTTATTCACAGACCTATGACATTGATTGTGATAAGATATTCTCTCATGTGGCCAAAATGTCTTCTTTCGGATCATCGTTGCATTGGCTACTCATTCTCATTGGCAGCTCCACCAACATGATGTCAAGAATGGCAGAGGAAGAGGTTTATATGGCGCAACCCCCGGGTTTTGTTAGTAAAATTGAGCCTACAAAAGTTTGTTGCTTGAAAAGATCTATTTTTGTACGAACTCAAACGGTGTCCCCATGGTAGGTTTGGCTGTTTCACTGAGATTATCACGAGTTTTGGATTAAGTAGTGATAATGATCATTCTGTGTTCTATCGACATCATCAGAGAAGATGATCATTTTATTTGTATATGTTGATGACATTGTGATTACAAGAGATTATCAAAATGGCATTCAAGATTTTGAAGTTGTATATTCAACAAAAGTTTCAAACTAAGGATCTCGGGCAATTGAAGTATTTCTTAGGGATCAAGGTGGCTCGATCTAAGAATGAAATTTTCTTATCAAAGAAAAAGTATGTGTTGGACATACTAAGAGCAGGATGCTAGGGTGCAAATCATCACACACTCTGATGGACTCTAAGCAATAGCCAGTTCAAGGAGATCTATTGAAAGATCCACAGAGATACAAGAGGCTTATAGGAAAATTAAATTATCTTACAGTTACTCGTCCATATATTGCATATTCAGTGAGTATGGTGAGTCAATTCATGGCTTCACCTCGTTCGAGCCATTGGGATGCAGTTATGATAATTCTTCGGTACTTGAAGAGTTCTCCAGGTAGAGGATTGATGTATATTGATGGTGGACATTGTCAAATTGTCGGGTTCTCAGATACCGATTGGGTTGGTTCCCCGACCACTAGGAGATCCACCTGAGGATATTGTGTTTATTGGGAAAAACTTAATTTCTTGGGAATGTGGTCTCTCGTTCAAGTGCGTATCTGAATATCATGTTATGGCTGATGTCACGTGTGAAATGAATTGGGTCAAGCGTTTGCTTAGTGAGTTGGGGTTGTCCAACATAAGTTAATGTGTCTATATACTGACAGTCAGTCTGCCATGTGTATAGCCACTCATATTGTGTTTCATGAATGAACCAAACATACTGAAGTTTCCTGTCAAGTGGTTCACAACAAAATTAGTGGCATATGAGCCTCTGTAGATAGAGGCTAGACATATTAGCACTAATTACCAACTAGTTGATACTCTCACAAAGCCTCTTGAGCCAGAATACAGTTCATCAATGACAAGTTGGGCTTGTATGATATATATGCTCTAACTTAAGAAGTATTAGATATATTGTTGTAATTGTATTAGTTGTTATATTTTGAGTAGAGTGTGCTAATGTTTCTTGTACATACACTAGACATTGTATCCAATTAATATAAAAAAAGAATAACAAATAACATACCCTATCACTAATTATGTAGCAAGACAAACTTCCAAACAATATATCTATTAAATTTTGATTTTTTTTTAATTAAGAGGGAGGTGGTCCCCTGAAGATGGCAAGAAACTCTGAAATTTTGGTTGGTAGTATCTAACTTACAATTTCTCAGTAATAGGTTCTGTCATTTAAAAAGCTTTCCTGAGGTCCTTTTTTCCTTTTGTTGTTGTGGTGGTGGTGGTGGTGTGTTTTGGTGGTGTCTTATGCCTACATTATTATAATTCCAAAGAGTGTATTTATGACGAATAGTTCATGACCCTTAGTTATCGTCCCATATGTAGCAGTATACATGATAAAAAGTATACTCCTTTGAATTTGAAACTCCTTTCGATACTAGAAACATAGTTAAAATTTCAGCGCATGTGGCCTAGTAGTCCAGTGGTAAGTCTCCGCGCTAGCGAGCAAGAGGTCGGAGCTTTCAATCCCCAGCTTGCACCAATCCTTGATTATGGGATGAGACTATGTGAGTGTGCGGTGGGTGTGTCACAACGGCCTTGTTCTAACAAAAACAATTAAAAATTCAGTAACTAAATCCACCCATCAACCACATTAAATCAAACACAAGAAACATATATCCTGAAATCCTGCAGTAACTACATCAAACCAAATAAACTACTTGATCCTCTAATTATTCAAATCCCTTATTACGGGATGAGAGAAAAAAGAACCTCCAAAATATGGCAAAAGAGTAGAAATGAAGAGAATTTGGAGAGATATAAAACCGTTAGAAAAGAAGTTAAGAAAGCGGTAAGAGATGCAAAAGAAAAAGTTTATGATGATTTATACACAAATTTTGGAACAAAAGAAGAAGAAAATAATATTTATAAGCTTGCTAAACAAAGGGATAGAAAAACAAAAGATCTGGATACAATTACGTGTATTAAGAGCGAGGATTCAAGAGTCTTCGTAAAAGATGCGAAAATTAAGGATAGATGGTGAAATTACTTTGAGAAGTTATTAAATGAAAAAGGTTGTGGGTAACTTAAATATAGAGAACTCGAGTGAGAGTCGAGAGCATATATTTTTCCATAGAATTAAGACTTCGGAGGTTCGAAATGCTCTAGGAATGATGAAAATAGAAAAGGCTTTATGACCAAATGATATACCCATTGAAGCTTGGAAGTGTCTTGGGAATGTAGGAGTGTGTTGGCTAACAAAATTATCTAATGGAATTTTGAGGACTCAGAAGATACCCGATGAATGGAGAAATAGTATTTTAGTACCTATATATAAAAATAAAAGAAATATACAAAACTGCTCCAACTACCGAGGGAATAAATTAATGAGTCATACGATAAAAATTTGGGAAAGTGATCGAACATAGACTGAGACTAGAAACTACAGTGTCTGAGAATCAGTTTGGATTTATGCTTGGGAGGTCAACAATGGAAGCAATTTATGTACTGAGAAAACTTATGAAAATATATGGGGAGAATAAGAAAGATCTACATATGGTTTTTATAGATCTAAAAAAAGCATATGATAAAGTTCCTAGAGATATAGTATAGTGGGTGTTAAATAATAAAAGAGTAACTATTCGGTATATTGAGGTAATTAAGGATATGTATGAAGGGGCAACGACCACAATTAGAACAGCCACACGAGACTCCCGTGATTTTCCTATTACAGTAGGTTTACACCAAGGTTCGTTTTAAGCCCCTACCTCTTTACTTTGATTGTGGATGAATTGACGTGAGAAATACAAGATGAGGTGCCTTGGTGTATACTTTATGCCGATGACGTCGTCTTAGTGGACTAGACTAGAGCAGGAGTCAATGCTACATTAGAATTGTGGAGAGAAACTTTGGAAGCTAGTGGCTTTAGGATTAGCAGAACTAAAACAGAGTATATAGAGTCTAAATTTAGTGATATTCGGAACACAACTGAGGATGTAGTGAAGCTTGATGGTCAAGAGATACCTAAGAGAGACCGTTTCCGATATTTAGGCTCGATTATACAAAGAGATGGGGAGATATGTGAAGATGTTATACATAAGATCCAAGCAGGATGGCTTAAGTGGAGAAGTGTCAGTAGTGTTTTGTGTGACAAACGTATACCTTTGAAGTTGAAGGAAAAATTTTATAGGACAGCTATTAGACCAGCAATGATGTATAGAGCAGAGTGTTGGGCAACAAAGAAACAATATGTCCAAAAAATGAGTGTAGCGGAGATGAGGATGTTCAAATGGATCTGTGGTAAAACAAGAAAGGATAGAATTAGAAATGAGCATATACAAGACATGCTAAATGTAGCTCCAATCCAAGATAAGTTAATAGAGAATTGTCTCAGGTGGTTTGGACATGTCACACGTAGACCTAGTAGTGCCCTCCTTAGAAAGAGTGATTTGATAAGTATTGAGGATAGAATTAGGGGTAGAGGAAGACTTAAACTAACGGTGGAAACAGTGAGAAAAGATATGATAGCTTGTGACCTTACAGAAGATATTGTGCTAAACCGAGCAAAATGGAAAACCAGGATTCATGTACCCGACGACCCCAACTAGTTGGAAAAAAGGCTTTGTTATTGTTGTTGTTGTTGTATCCTCCAATTATTCAGTAAAAACCCCTAGGATGCATGGACACTTCAAAACAATCAAATTGTAAGTGCCGGACATGGAACACATGCTGGACACACCACAAATTAGTTCAGGACACACGATCAGGACATGCGAGGTAAGCGACAGTCGATAGGGCCAAATTTAGACTTTTTTCCCTCTTCATTTGTTAATTGATATTATTAAGTTGTATATCGGGCTTAAAAATTTCATACACCAACTTAAACATATTCAAATCATTTTTTTGTTGGATTTCTCAATCTGATCCTATAAAATACAAATTGAAACAATTCACATTAACATTACCCAACTCAAACATATCAAAATTATTAATTTGTTGGATTTCTCTGTCCGATCCTCTTAAATACATGTCAAAACCATTCACATTACCCGACTTAAACATATCCAAATCAGTCTTTTATGGGATTTCTCAAACCGATCCTCTTAAAGTATTGAAACCATTAACATCACCCCCTCTCTCTATTCACATATTTTGTTATATCTTTGGTGAATGCTACATGTTTCTCTTGTAACGTAGATAAATGATTTCTTTTATTGTATGTTTTTACTTCTTAGATAACTTGAATAGCACGATATCAACATCATGGAGAGCATGGTGTTGTTTATTCATCCTTTTTCTCTTTAGTTTAATTTTTTTTTTTTAATTGGTGGTTGTGATTATAATTTGTCAAATATATTTTTTAAAACCTTAATTGATTAATATATAGTTGTGCATTTGTATCTTATTTTATTGTTGGAGAACTGTTGTGTTATATCTCCATGATAATATCCCGTGTAAGTGCCCATTGAATTTAGGTAAAAACTAAACCCAAATCAAGTACATAGTAGTTCCAACTTCCAACTTCTATATTAAAAAAGCACTAAATCTGAATTTTGGCTACCTTAACATTTGCAACCTAAGCATGCATTGCACTTTCTATCACATTTACTCTTCTTTAGATTCATAACACCTATCACTAAATCCAATATAGAAAACCTACTCTTATAACCAACGGAGGTGAAGCCAATCTCTACACAAGATGTGCATTAAACTTATCTCTCTTCCCAAGCACACAACTCATCTCTTCTTTAGCACACACCGGACAATACTACAGACTAAACAACAACAACAATTTGTTACATCTAAAACTCTATCCTAAGCACACAATTCATCTCTTTTCTAAGCATGTACAGGAAAATGCCACAAGTCCAACAGCGATGTGAGCTTCCAAGGTGCTTAATCTTTATGTGCTTATAATCAATAAAAGGAAAGCAAGCACAAAGCATGTGAACCCCTCCACACAAAAAGGTAGCAATATAAAAGGAAGGATATTTTAGTTTTGGAATCCTCTATTCCCTTCATTTGGCACTAAGCTTAAAAGACACCTCAGCATAGTAGCAGATAACAAAATGTAACACCAAAAACAACTAAACTTCAAATTATCTTCTAACAAAGAACCAAAGTAAACCAAACACATCCTCTATTACATTTGTTTAGTACCGGAGGTTGAAATTTTTGTAGTGTAGTAACAAACTTCATAATGCAGTTAAAGCCTCTAACAGTGACCAAGAGGTATGTCGTAACTTGTATCAAGTTACGCCATATTCTCCAAAACTAAACAAACAACCCGAAATTCCAATTGTTCACCTAACTTGACAAGCGCAACTACCCTAACACCTCTCCAATTCAAAATTTAAAATTTCTTGACATGAAAAAACAGGCATACAAAATTTATAAGGGTAATGCTACACCTACAACCTATTCTTACAACCTTTCTTTTACAACCTTAGGTGGCACAATTTCATTGGAATGTATTGTAGAGTAGGTGGAAGTGGGTTGTACACATCTCCAATGAGATTGGGACACCTAAGGTTGTGAGCTTGTAAAGGTTGTAGGTGTAGCATTTCCCAATTTATAATAGTGTTTTTTCCACATCACGCACTAACAAATGTTCTAATTCCATATAACTCACTCATAAATCGCTATTTCCATACTGCTCCCTCAACTGACTTCAAAAGTGATCAATCAGAACCTCAATTGCAACAACATTAATATTTTTATCCTACATTTTCTAACAAATCATCAAACAACCAAACATCCACATGGTTTCACCTGCCTTGACGAGTGCGTCCCACAGCTCCTCGGGCAAGATACACCCATTATGCTCCACATCAATCTTCTGAAATATCCTATACAGCTCCATCTCCTTTTCATCCATATACCGTATAAACTCCCCCAAATCCACCCTTCCATCAAGATTCGCGTCGCACGCCCTGATCAGATCCCTCGCGTACTTGTAATCCGCCGGGATCCGCAGCGCCGCCAACCCCGCCTCGATCCCGGCGTGGTCCAAGAACCCGCTGTTCTTGGCGTCGAAGAAGGCGAAGAGGGCTCCGATCCGGGTCTCGCGCTGGTCGCGAGTTTCCTTCAGGGCTAGGAGCACGTGGTCGAGGGTGACCGGGCCGGGCTTCTTGACCGGGTTGCACCCGCCGTCCGGTCGGGCGACGGGGATGACGGCAGCAGTGGCTGCGGCGGTGGACATTGGATTTCGGATCTGGATTTGGGTTGGGATCCGGATCCAGATCCGAGAATGGAGTGGTGTCAGTTACGACATTGAAGTGAGAATGTCGAGGATTGGAGAAACGATGATACTGAATAATGGAATGCAGTTGGGTTTTTTTTTTTTTTTTTTTTTAAAAAAAATTTTAATTTTTTAATTTTTTAAATTTTTTAAATTTATATATATATTTATTTATTTATTATTATTATGCTAAACAATTTTGACTGCGGATTACCCCCCCTGTAAATCACTATTTGCACGTACAGCACTCACCATGCGGAACCAATTTATTAGTCTTGCCCTCATCTTTTTCCTTTTTTATATACTTGCTCTACTTTATCCAAGTTATTTCTTGGGTCGTCACTATTTTTTCAGCTACATGCATTTGTGTAGAAAATTCAGATAAAGATAAATAGGATATGAGAAGAGTTAAAATGAGTCAGATGTATTTTTTGTGATTAGCCAACCACGGAAATGATCTAACGTAGTTAAATTACCAGAATAAATCTTTTATTTGGGTCCTTAATTATCACTGGTTATGCAAATAGTGATTTATGGAGTGGTAATAGGGTATTTTTAATAAACACGTGCAAAAATCTCTTTTTGATTTATTAATATTTACTTTTATAAAGGGCATAATAATTAAACTATTATTTTGGGGGAATATTATATGGTGTGACTGTGGCGTAGATTTGCAAGGGGTATCTTTGGTCTCCACCAACCACTTTATTCATCGATTGTGTTTTGGAGTGTGCCATCTAAGATAGTGAAGTGAAATGTAATGAAATTGGTAGTGGATGTAGCATTACTCTCGTTTTTTGGGTTTTACCCATACAAGTCTCCCACAAATATTAGAATTTAATATGTTCCATAAACCTATGGTTCTGCTATCTATAATCTCTAATTTTTAATATTATAATCATATCACAATTTTGAGTTAGGTAATAATTCGGTCAACTGTAAAGTTTGGAATTCTGAAAAAGTTCGCCAAATTCGGTTATAGTTCGGAAAAAATGTGGGATCATTTTAATATATAATATATATTTGTTAGAATACAAGTGCAATTTCCTTTAATCCTTCTACAACTTCGAAGTTGTGATAAGGGTAAGAATTTTAATATTTATAATCAAACACGCCTCCGAAAAAAAAATTACCGCTGTGTATTGTTCAGGTCTCGACCTAAATTTGTTGGGTATTTATCTTGTTTCTTTGGCACATAAAAAAAATGGACCCTCGACCTGAGAGGGCTTGTTAAAATACAAGTGCAATTTTCCTTAACCCTTATACAACTTCAAAGTTTTGGTCAGGATATGGATTTTAATATTTATATTCTAACAATATCTTTATGTATACTAGTATCATGCACGTGCGATGCACGTGGAGGAAGGTAAAAGACAAAAAAAAGGAAAATAATTTCCAACCTGACCCACTGTCGAAAATATTTACCAAACTGGTCCACTTTCGCATATCTTTATGTATATGGCTCTACATACGTAATTACATATAATAAAATATGTATGTATATCTAACTATGCACTACTTATGTAGAAATGTTAATACAAGGTTATATTCATAATTAGCCATGAATATAACCCACAATTTATGTGAGTGTAAGGGTGAAATAGAAAATATGTTACAAAATATGGGTAAAGAAGCAATTCTTCCTATTATAGTTCATTTGAATTATAGCCCTCTCTCCCACACCCTCACACTTACACATTAACAAGTTACACGTGCGATGCACGTTCTAATTTACTTTTTAAAATATAGTAAATAATAAGATACTCTTTACAAATTATTCCTAGTGGTACAAACTTTTATTTTATATGAATGACATTTATGTAAATAATTATGTCGTAAATAAATTTGAACTTTGAGGATATTATGATAACTAACAACAGTTGAGTAAATAAACGGTTAATATAACTCTCACTTAAAAATGAATGGTTAAGATTAGATGGTTGAATGAATGTCTACTGACAACCCCAACTCTCCCATTATAATATTGAGTAATGAGCAATGCTTCATCCGCTAGCAATTTCACTATCATTCTCTTCACAACCTTAGGTGGCACACTCCTATTGGAAATTTCCCTAACTACTCTCACTTCTGCCACCTATTGGAGTGTGTCACCAAAGGTAGTGAAGATAAATGTAGTGAAATTGATAATGGATGTAGCATTACTCTGTAATATTAGAGATATTTAAAGAAATTGAGGGGTAGCAATGTAATTTCATTAAAATGAATTGAGGGGTAGCAATGTAATTTCATTCAAATGATCGTAGACCTATTTCTTCTTCGTCATGTTTGACTCCCTACCGCTATCATATGTTCATCTCCCTTTGCCAATTCCACTAACCCACCATTCATTAACCCAAAATAACTCGACTGGTCATGAATATTCTCTGACAATTCACAAGAAATACGCGAAGCTAACGAATTGACAAATCATACGGGCATCCATTCGGCCATTACTACATTGGAGAATTATTCGCAAATTTTTCAAATAATTTGCAAACTTTGTCACTATCTCTAATATTATAATGAGAGAGTTGAATTAGTCATGTGTAGACAAACAAATATTTGTCGAAAAACAAATCCATATATCGCCCCGTACATAATTAATATAAATGAGCTCTCAAGTTCTAGGTCAGACTAGTTTTCTACTTTTAAAATTATATATTTATTAAGGTGTGTATCACACGTATAAATTACCAGTAAAAGTAATTAAAAGCGTTCAATTTAAGATCTCATGTACTTTTATGAAAACTTTGATATATTGATTAATTTTGGTTAATAAGTCTTTAAGTAGAATGGTCTAAAAAAAAGATTGTAAGGATAGAAAGGCGATTTTGAGATAAGAAGACTATTTCACTTTTTAAAAAATTTAGCTTGACAAATCAGAACTTTCATGATATTGTACTTATTTGCTCACATGAATATCAAACGGAGCCACTCTATTGTTAATAAGTGCATAACCTTGTGCACAAACTTCACTCAACATTTTTTTTTTTATAAATTATTTTTAGGGGAAAAGGTGAAGTATGGCCAGCCTGTTTCATTAATAAGAAATTAATGATACAAACCTAGAGAACTGGGCCAGATTACAACCTACATACAGGAAATAAAACATACATGAAGCAACATGACCCGTACAAACAACAAATTCCTCCAACAACCCTGGAGGGTGGGCCGACAAACAAGTTCGGTCCAGTAAAATTGTATGTACGTCAGTTTAGCTTCGTACTGCCTCCACGGCACATGCACACCCACCTGAAACTAGTCTGGCAGGATTTTAACACCCGCCGATCCCTGCCTTCACCTCATTGGGGGGACCCCATCTTTGGGCCCAAGCCACGTGGCCGACTTATGACACCACAACAACCGCACCCTCCCACCATCTCCACCACTCATCCTACAAACGCGCCAACAGCTCCCACAGCCGCTACCAAAGAGATAGCCGTGAAGAGGATACATTCACCTCTCTCATGATTGTGCTATCTCAGGTGATTTCTCACCAAAAAAACTATCTCGCTCGTCCCACCATAAAAAACCACGCTCCAGGAGAGAGCCGTAGAGAGGATACCTTCACCTCTCTCACGCTCTTGCTCTCTCAGGCGATTTCTCACCACACAGACTCATCTCGACTCTTACTCCCAACGAGGGAAGAGGCAACGCTGTTATGAGACAGTGGCCTAAGCTGGAGGAAGCTCAATAGTCTGATAGTATGCGCTATGAATACTGCATCGGCGGCATCGTTGGACCCCCAAACAAGTGAGCGCACATCATGGAGGGACCCCATCTTCGAGCTCAAGCCCTACAATCGTGCACTACAACGTGCAACATAGTCTCCACCTCTCACAGTAAACAACCACCGGCCTTGCCCCACGGGCCCTATACCGAACCACTGCCCTCACACACTTGAGCCCCAGATCCATGGCGTTTTCAACAACAGGCACGGGAGGATGCTCTGGCGCGACATAGTCGCTCCGCGACAGTTGAGACAAGTACCCCGAAAGTTGAGATAAGTGAGCACACATCATGGAGGGACCCCATCTTCAGGCCCAAGCTCCACAATCGTGCAAAACAACATACGAGACCCTCCACTACACCCACAACAAAAGCGTCGACACATCAATCGATAAAGGATGGTAGCTCGGCGGTGGAGGAGCACCGAGGCGGCGGTGTCGACACCACAGCAGCGGAACGGCCTCCCCGACTACAACGTGGGGGGTGGGGGGAGTGTTGATTCTTGATTTTGATGATCACAACACACTGCAACATGTGTCTATGTTATACAGCTAATATTGCAGGTTGTACATACAAAAGATTATTTCAGCTGAACATATGAACAAGCTCACAGGCTACAGACAAAGACTTCATTCAAGACAAGACTCAAAACAAGACAAGACTCAAATCAAGACTCAAGACCTCAAGCTCAAATGTGTCAAGTTATTATGTCTTGTAAAACATTGTATTTTACTTTTATTGAGTCTTAGTCTGATTGTAAAGCCTTGTCACACACACATACACTCACAAAATTCATAATGTGTGTTTTTCAAAAACCCCAAAAGAGTCAAAACAGTTTGAAGTAATTTAACTGTTGAGTACCAGTCGACTGATATTTCTGGCAGTCGACTGATAGTACAAAACTGTTTTAAATTTATTCAAACTCTGACCAGTCGACTCATATGGCAACCCAGTCGACTGTTCGAGTGCTTTTGACCGTTTTTCTGTTTTCAAAATTGATTTTTCAAAAGCAACAGCTCTTAGATCCGTTGGTTGACAGTTGGAATAACTGTCTCCCAACGTCCAGGATATTAAACTCTATAAATAAGAGTTCATATCTCACTGCAAAGATCTAACAACAATTTCTTGAGATCCGAGCATTCTTTGAGAAAATTCTAAGTGAAAAATTTGAGAAAAAGCTTTCAAGTTCAAACTCTTTGGTTCTCTACATTCAGTCCAGTATAGCAACGATTTTGCTCTGGACTGAGTATAGAAGTCGACCTTGTTTTTAGCCACGTGCAACAACACAATACACCAACAAGGCTATAGGTTGACTGTAAAGTTTTTCTTGTTCCTTTTGCTCTCGGTTGGAGAGTGTTTTTGACTCTAGGTTGTAGAGTCGGTTTGTTTCACTCTTGGTAGTATAGTGGGTCTGCTTTCTCTGGTTGAGAGAAAGGACTACGGGTTAGACAAGGTTGTTGTCTTAACGCCGTAGGGTATTCTTGTAAACTTTTTCAAGAATAGTGGAAATCTCAAGTGGGTTGCTTGGGGACTGGACGTAGGTCGGGAGGACCGAACCAGGATATATCTTGTGTACTCTGTGATTGGTTGTCTTGATTTTTCATTTACTCTTGTTTACTTAAGTTCTGCAAAAATTGTCTGGACAGTCGACTCCTTGCACTATCAGTCGACTGATCAGTCTCGTATATCTTGTACTGTCATTGCATCATCAGTCGCCTGCCTTATCTATAAGTCGACTGTACCGAGTTATTGTATTTACTGTTAATTGATCATTTCAGTCGACTGGTTCACAACCAAGTCGACTGCACCGAAGAAAATTTCTGCAGTTTTTTTTATTAACACTATTCACCCCCCCTCTAGTGTTTGTTGTCTCGCCTACAGGATCCAACAGGGAGGGGTGGCTCCCCTTTCACCGAGGCCCAGATCTGAGGGGATCAAATCTGGGTTGGCGCTGGAATCCATGGGTTTTCGGCGCCCCATGACTTCGGCGCTATGAGAGGAGAGCGAAGCAGATCGGCGGCCTGGCTTCGGAGTTGCCGGCGTAGCTCGAAGTCGTGGCGGCCAGGCTTCGGAGCAGATCAGATCTTGCTTGTAGCGGGAGGATAGCTCGAAAAGGAGGAACTTGAAGCTCGAAGTCGTTGTGGCCAGGTTTCGGTGCGGCAAAATGGCGCGGCTGGAGATGGCGGTGGGTGAAGGGCAAAAGGGAGGGGCGTCGAACGGTGACTGGGGAGGGGGCGGCGAGATCCCGGCCGCCACCCCCTCCAAGCTCTCTCTAGATCTAGGTTTTTTTTTGTTTTTGGGTTTTTTTTGGGAGCTTCTCTCTCTAGAAAATCTAGAGAGAGGAACTCTTTGTTAAATAACTTTACCTGACAAGTTGACATGACATTCTTCAGAGGCATTCTTCAGAGGCATTTTTCTAGAGAGTTTCTAGAGAGACATTTGTTAAATCTAGAGAGACATTCTTCAGAGGCATTTTCTTTTTTTACGAATCCGGTATACATGAACCAACTGCTCGTTAACAATTCAGAACGCCACCTACCCACCTAACAGGGTAACTACTTCAAAGTTCAAAGTAGAGATATCCTTTCTCCCCTTGATCTTCCTAGCTCAGATCTGGCTGCTCCTCCCGCCGTCCACCTCCCCTCCTTTCGTTAAAGTTGCTCGTCTCATCCTGAGCTTCAAACCCTTTTAATAGATCTCCATTTCTTGCTGGTTGAGTTTCCCTGCCCTCTCCCAACCAGATCTATCCTTCCCCTCCGACGTCCGGTGAGGATTTCATCACCTTCCCCCAGAGTTTTGGTTCACTTTTGTGGCTCCTTCTCCATAGCAGTGCCGTTCATCGCCTCGCTCAGGTCTGTTGCGCTCGCCCTAGCCTATTCTTTTCTAGCGGCTGCCTGTCTTTATTCTGCCAATCACTCTCGGTGTATCCTCGTTGGTGTCTCGGTGAGTTCGGTCCGATTAGGAGTCTGAGGCAACCCTCCGCTGTAAGTATTTAGTGTTTTGTTATTTGCGCTTTGTGTGTTGGTGTGGCGGTGGTATTGGGTGTTTTTTGCGGAGTGTTTTGTGTGTTTTGGTGGCATAGGGTGTGTGTTTGGTGGCATTTTTTGCCATCGCGGTGCATTTTCGAGTTTCTTAGACTCATCTGTGCTTTATCGCCCTCTTCCCCCCTTCTTCTCCGATTACTATTCCTCTTTCTCCTTGAGGGATCGTCTCTTAGATCGTCTCATTATCGAGGTCTATTTGGGTCACTAGAGTGATCCGACCGATTGGTATTGGCCGCTATTGTACATTTTGCCATCTTGGCGCTGATACTCTATTCCCTGAGGTTTAAATCTTTTCCCTTTCACTGTGTTGCGTGCGCTATCTTCTTCCTTCTCTACTCAGCATCGTCTCTTATCTCTACTCTTCCGCCTTCATTAGCTTCAGCGTCCTTTCTCACTAATTATCTCCTCGCTCTCCCTCTTTAGTGGGCTTTGTTTCCATTCTGTGGTTGTTGTGGCCCATGGATCGTCCGTGGGTTGAAGTTGTCAAAAAATCAAAAAAAAAAACAAGAATTGGTCCTTGGCTGGTAATGGGCCATGCGCGGCTAGGCCCACCAAGCCCAGTGAGGGGAAGCTTCCCAAAGCTTCTAGTCATCGCTTTTCCCGCCAATTCTTTACCCTCTCCTCTTCATCTCCTGCTACCCTTTCATCTTCTCATACTCACTCCTCCATTACTTGCTTTCAGTGTCTTCAACCGGTCACATTAAAAAATACTGCTCCTTCACCATGAGATGTCTATTTTGTCTCAAGTCTGGCCATGCTCGCCCGCATTGCTTCGCCTTACAGAAATTATTAGGTCTTACTCTGGGAGTCCCAATTTCTGAGCCAGTTTTAGCGGCGCTTGATTTTCCATCTCTTCAACGTAAGTTAGCCATTGATAACTCCGCCCAAGCTAAGAAGCAAAAGGTCTCATCCAAATTTCCTCTCCTCCCGACTCCTCCTCTTGGCCATCAAATTGCCGATTCCGTTCCTCAACCTCCTATCGCTCAGGCCTCTCCTCAGATGCTGCCCTCTAAACCGATAATCTCTCAAGTGTTTATCCCTAGCATGGAATTATCGAATCGTTTGAAATTCTTCGACACTTATGGAGCTATCTCCTTCAGCGGAGGATCCATCCCAATTTTCACTTTAAACTCTTTTTTGAGCATCTCTTGCAATGTTAAGGATTGGGATTGGGTCCTCAGCTCCTGTTCTATAGGAGATGTCGTCATCCATTGCCCTTCCCCCAAGATGCTCCAAGAATTGATAGAGAACTCTTCTTTATCAATTGGGGCTATTTCTTTGTCCATCCGAAAATGGGTTCAAGTGTGTTCCCCGACAACTGTTTCCACTTGCTCATCCACCAAGGTGATGCTGCTAGGCTTGCCTCCATTTTGTGACTCCCTACGCCGGGTGGGTATCATGTCCAAGTGCATTGGTGAAATCAGCAGCATTACCTCTTCGGCTAAATTAGCCTCGGGATGTATGCAAGTGGAGGCGATTTTCAACATCCCTGAGCACCAAGTTCGCATCGAAGCTTATGTGCTGAATGATGGCAAGGTCTCTTTCCCTGTATCGGTGTAATACCACGACTCTGTGTGCTCAAGTGGGATGGATCCTACGCCCCTCCCTGGACCCCCGAAGGCCATAGCCAAGCCGACTCCCTCTCCTGCTCCTTTCCATCCCGGCACCTCGTCTTCTTTCAAACTCCAATGGAAGGGATCGAATAAATATTCGACTAAGAAAAAGATCCCTTACCCTTCTAAGACTCCGGTTTCATCCAGTGGCACGAAGATTTCTCCTGCCAAGCCTCCTAATTTGGTCTAGTTAAACCCAGACCTTCCTTCTCTACAGGCGGGGAAATTGCCTTCTCCGGTACCATCCGCTCCAATCGCCCGAACTCCAGCTCCTCACGCTACCATTTCTCCTAAGCTGACTCAGTTAGATTCGTCTTCGTCCCAACCCCATCCTTAATTTACCATCAAGGCTCCTGTGGTGCAAACGCCTTCTTCCCAATGGTCGCCTTGGGAGGTCAATCCACATTTTGAATCAGACTGGCAGAAGTTCCAAAGGCTAGCTCATTTCTCCTCTATCACTGCCGGGGATCCTAAGCTCTCTCCCATCAAGGTCAAAAGCTCTTCTCCCGGGAAAGCAGACAATTGGATCAATCAAGATGATCTGCTTGACGACGAGGAAGCAGACCGGAAGCGATCTCTCGCTCCCAACAAGGTAAAACCATTCTGCTTCTCTTTGAATTTCAACCATTCGGTTTTTATTTCTTCTGCACAGCAGGAACTTTTATATTGTCTTTATTTTGTTTTTTTTTCGCCGCCCTCTAAGGACTCTTATCCCCACCAATATATTGTCGGGAGTGCTCACCACTGTTTCTCCCGACCTTTTGCTGTCTATGAAGGCAAAACTGGGTACTTCAACTCCCAATTTTCGCCCTTCAGACCGTAGCGAGATTTTAGTGGAGGATCATGTCATTAATCCGCGGTCTCTGCCATCGCTATCTACTTCTCATTCTCTCAAGGTTTCCTTCCCCAATGTCGAAGGTGTCTTTTCACCTCCCTGTAGTTCGATTAAGGAGGTTAGGCGTTCCGGTGATCCTAACTATCCGGGGGATTATCTCCCCCACCGTCTCATTAGGTCTAGCGCGCGACTATTGGCTAAAAAATCAGCGCTAGCATCGGCTTCCCGATCTCCCGGGAATTCATTTTCTCCGGTAACTGACCATATTGACCTGCTTTCTCTCCCTCGTCCTCGAACTGATCGTACTCCTCTGGGCTCAGTATTCCAACTCCAATTTGATCCCCTATCTGATCAAGAATTAATCAACTCTACTTTGGATTTAGGGTTTAAGTTCATCTCTGCTCCCTTGCCGTTTGTTTCATCCATTAGGGAGAAAGAACGTCTCAGAATTAAAGAGCAAACTGGTTGTTATGATTAGTCTCTCTTGGAACATCCGGGGTCTCAATTGCCCCGTTAAACAAAAGGCGATTTTTCACCTTATCTCATCCTCTCATTGTGATCTTATTTCTATTCAAGAATCTAAGATTGAATTCCCATCTCCCGCTTTCCTTCGGTCTATTGGAGGTTCCATTATTACTAAATGGATTTCGCTTGATGCTATTGGCCCAGAAGAGGTATATTACTCGGGTTCAAAGAGTCCGTTTTCTCGCTTATATCGATTAAGCGTCTCAACTTCTTCCTTATTGTCCAGTTGTTCTGGGCGCCCTTCAACTGTTCTATCACGGTGATTTCTGTTTATGGGCCGTCGTCCTCAGACGGGCGTCAACTTTTTTGGACCGAATTCCAATCGCTTCACTCATTCTCGATTGATTTATGCATTATCCGTGGAGACTTTAACGTCACTAGATTTGCGGCTGAAAGGTCGAATGTTGCACATCCTATTAACCTTTCCACCAACTTCAATGATTGCATTCGCATGATGCAATTAACTGATATTCCCCTATCAGGTAGATCCTTCACGTGGTCGAACCTTCGTCATTCCCCGATAATGGCCAAACTCGACCGATTCTTAGTTTCCTAGAGTTGGATTAACCAATTTCACAATTTGTTTGCTAAGGTGTTCCCCAATCCCTCATCTGACTACGTTCTTATCGCGCTTTACTCTAATTTCCCCCTTCCTCATTTTCCCAAATTCAGATTTGAAAATTTTTGGTTACAAGACCAATGTTTCGTCAATTTGATCACTGAATGCTTATCAGCTGTTTCCGGTTCTACCGGCCTGGGTAGCATTCTCCTGAAACTCCATGCGATTAAATTCAGGTGTAAAATTTGGTGCAACGAAAGACAGTTCAATACTAACTTCCTTAAAAAAAATTTATTGGCTTCCATCGAATCTATTGATAAGTTGGAAGAGCAGGGCCCTATCTCTGTAGCTTTTTTCGATGAACGGCGAGATTGCAAACGGGAATTTTCCGACCTCCTTTACCAAGATCATCTGAAATGGGCTCAAAGAGCCAAATTTCGATGGCTCAAGAAGGGAGACTGCAATACAGCTTTCTTTCATAACTTCGCTTCCCACAGGCAACGGTGTAACCGTATTTCTTCGATCTTGGATAACGGGGTCGAATTGTATTCTGATAATGAAATCCATCAAACTTTCCTTTCTTTCTATAAAAAACTCATTGGTTTACCCAAACAAAGAGCCATTAGCCTCGATTGGAACCATCTTTACGGTTCACAATCCCACGACCTCGTGCCCCTAGAGGCCCCTTTTTTCATGGATGAAATTAAAGCGGCGGTTTTCGCCTTAAAAAGCGATGCCGCTCCAGGTCCGGACGGATTTCCCACCTTTTTTTTTCAAAAGTTCTGGAACTGGCTGAAAGACGATCTCTTCCGCATGTTCTCTGAACTTCACCAAGGTTCTTTCTCTTTTGATCGCATCAATTATGCTCATATTGTTCTCATTCCTAAAATGATGGGAGCAAATTCGGTGGCGAATTTTAGGCCGATTAGTCTTATCAACTCCACTTTCAAAATCATCATGAAAGTCCTTTCTGCTAGACTTGGAGAAGTGATCTCCCCTCTCATCGATCCTGCTCAATCGGGATTCATCAAGGAACGCTTCATCCTTGATAGTGTTGCGTCAGCCCAAGAGGTTATCTCCCATTGTCACAAGTCTAATACGGAAGGAATTCTCCTCAAGCTTAACTTCCAAAAAGCTTACGACAATATTAGCTGGGAATTTATGTTCGAAATTCTGGTTAATAGAGGTTTCGGCCCCAAGTGGATAGCCTAGATTAAATCCAGCCTATTTGCTAGAACCTCATCTATTCTCATTAATGGAGCCGAAGGCCACAAATTCAAAATCAAATGTGTTCTTAGGAAAGGTGATCCACTTTCTTCCCTTTTATTCTCTCTTGTGGCAGATATTTTTAGTAAACTTCTCCGCAATGCTTGGGAGGCCCAGGTAATTGAAGGTCTTGGCAACTCTCATGGTTTCCATGGGGTGCTGAATCTTCAATATGCCGACGATACGATCATTTTCGCTAAGCCGAATTTCCACTCACTTCGGAACTTGAAACTCCTTCTCTATTGTTTTGAATTAGCTTCTGGGCTATCTATCAATTTTCTTAAGTCTTCAGTTCTCTGGTTGGGGGGCTCTCCTAACAGGCACAGCGAAATCTCAAATTTCTTTAACTGCCCAATTGCTTCTTTTCCCATCATGTATTTGAGTATTCCCCTGAGATGGGGTAAATTGCATAAATCGGATTGGTACCCCATGATTGATAAAGTTGAGTCTAGGCTTTCAGTTTGGTCCGGGAAACTTCTTTCCCGTGGAGGTAGACTGATTCTTCTCAACTCTGTCCTCTCCTCTATCCCTCTTTATATGATGTCCTTCTATTTCGTACCCACTTGGGTCATCAAGAGGATCGACCAAATCAGATGTAATTTCTTCTGGTCTGGATCATCCTGTCACAAGCCAGGTTCGCATCTGTGCAACTGAAAACTTATCTGTTCTTCCAAGGAGTCTGGAGGTTTAGGGGTGCTGAATCTCAGGCACCAGAATTTGGCTCTCCTGGATAAATAGCTGTGGAGATTCCTTAAAATGGAGAACTTACCTTAGATCATTAGTATCAAGGACAGGTGCTTTTCTGCGGATCAGTGGTGGAGTTTCCCTCTCTCTAGCCACTGTAATGCCTCCTATTTCTGGAAGGGGGTGTGGAAAGCATCTGAGGCTTTCCATTGTGGATTAGCCCTCGCCTGTTTCGATGGATCCAGGGCCAAATTCTGGACCGATCTCTGGATTGGTAACACAAATCTTGCAACCGCTTTCCCGGCTTTCTTCCGTCTGGCTTCCAATCCCCTAGCCTCAGTAGCTGAATCTTTCGTTCCTACCAACTTGCAAAGGCAATGGACGATTCCTTTCTCGGCCAATCTTCCCCCTCTTTTAGCATCTGAGTTTAACGATCTCCTTAACTCTCTTACAAACTTCGTTTGGAAGGATAAGGAAGATTTTCTCTGGCGTTGGAACTCATCAGGGATCTTCTCAGTTAAATCTTTCTATCACTTTCTTAACTTTGGGGGCACTATTTCGCCGTTCACTGATCTTGTGTGGAAGACCTGTGCCCCGCTTAAAGTGAAAATCCTAGCCTGGCTCGTCCTCAACAATAAGCTTCTCACTGTTGAGATCCTCAACAAAAGAAATTTAGCGTGGGGCCAGTTATGTCCCCTGTGCTCTACCGCACCAGAAAATGTGGACCACCTTTTTGTTTTTTGCGAATTTACGCGGCCGCTGTGGAAAATTAGCGCTCTCGCCTGGGAAGCGCCAGCCACTCCCTCTTGTTTATCAGGGGTCTGGGCTGCGCCCCCCCTATAAGCAAGTACCACAAATCGTGATATCTGTCTTTTCAAATTATCGTTTGGATCACGTGGAGGGAAAGAAATAAGAGGATCTTCCGTCACTCTATTTCTTCCTCCCGTTCTATTATTGACGAATTCTTATTTCTGTTCAATTTTTGGTCATCTTCATTAAATACCGAAGCTAGAGAATCCCTTCTTTTTAGTAGGCTGAAGATTGCCTTTCATTGTCTTCGTAATCTCAACGCGATTTAACATTGCTTCGTTACGAGTTCTTGTTGGGTGTATTATTTTGTCTAGCTGATGTTCCTCCCTTTATTAAGTATCCACTTATTTGCTGCTAGTATACTCAGATATGGAAATTGAGCTGATTTATGTTATGATGCTTCTTTTCCCTCTTGATGCTTGTAGGGTTAAGGAGAGTTGGGGCCTTCATATTTTGTGTTTTTTTGGGCCAGTGGCATAGGGCTGTTGCCGGTGGCCAGACGGCCTGGTATTTGGGAGAGTTAGGTTCCATCTCCCTCCCCTATTGGTCTCTTTGATCCTTACCAATATACTTCTAGTTTTTTTATGTTATCTAATGGTGGTGATGTTCTTGCTGCTTTGGTCTCTGTTTGATGTTGGGAGGAGCATGGCTTAGATCTGTTTCGGTAGTTTACCCTCCTTTTGTAGTTTTTCTGACTTGAGTGATGGATCTATGTACTTAAATCCTATCTCTTCTATGCTCTGGATGTGGCCATATATAGTTTTGTTAGCCTGTTGCTTGGGTATTTATTGTCAGATGGGGACTGTCCAGTTTCTTTCCATCGATCTAGTTCATATTTACTGGATGTTATTGATTGCGTTTTATGTTCTCATTTCCGTTGCTATTGATTTTAAGGCCCTGCTTTCGCCTGGATTATTGGTTTTCCCTATTGAGAGCTATATCTGTTGAAAGGTATGAGTGATCATGTTACAGGTTGTTACGCTTCTGGTCCCTCCATTCCTGTTCCTGAGGGCCGATGATCGCCTGCGTCGTCGGAGTCCAGAGGGGGTCTCTCTTGAGTGTCATAGGCACCCGATGAGGGTCTCTCGGGTGTTTCTCAATTGTGCTCCTGCTCATTATTCCGACTGGATTGAGCAGTTTGGCGATCGGACTACTTGCGGTGATTTTCTCGACAACGGCGTCCTCAGGAGTCTTTTTCAGTTCCGCCGACAGGCATTTCTTATTCCTCCGACGTATCTCCTTGTTTCTCGTTTTGTATGTAGATTTAGTTTTCTGCGTCCATTGCGGATTGAGGGGTTTGTTTTTGGTTTTTCCTGGTAGATGTATTGGTTATTGCTTATTTATCGTTTTATTGCTTGTAAAACCTCAAGTGTACTTTTCTCCGTTTTATATAATAATTGTCTGGCTGGAGTCGTTAGACTCTATCCGTATCATAAAAAAAAAAAACAAGTTGACGTGACATAGTTTTTACTATAGTAGATGACTTCCTATAAACATATAAGTGGGTGCAGATTGTGTCACGTTAGCTTGTACATATTGTTATACTAATACTGTACATATACTTGAAAAAGGTAAATAAAACCGAACACAAATAGATAAATAAAGTCAAACAGAATACATGAATGGAAAACATGACAATCAGTAAATCCATAATCACCTAAAACTCTAATAATGACTTCAACATTTTCCAGAAGCTTTAGGGATGTCGGAGACCAACCTAGCAAATCACCGCTACTTGAAGACTTGAAAGCGGTCTTCCGCGAAATGGTTGTGCCCAAAAATGCATTTAATTAGGACAATATTGTTGAGGCTCAGGGACTGTTTTTTTTTTTTTTTTTTTTTTTTTTTTTTTTTTTTTTTTTTTTTTTTGCCTCTTATAAGAGGTTATAAGAAATTTACTGTAAGAGCCTCTTGTAAGAGCCTCTTTTTGAGGTGTTCTTTTATATAAAAATAATCTCTTATAAGTACCTCTTATAAGAGATTTTTGTTCTTTTTTCACCTCTTATAAGAGCCTTTTCTCTACCTTTAGATATTTTTGCCCTTACTATATAATTTCTCTATTTATACCAACATTTCTCCATGCAACTTCATGTCCACTTTTGTATTCTGTTGACTTGTTAAAGAGAAGGTAATAATCATAATAAATTTGCTAGATAACTAGTTGACTGCATAATGTGGTGTATCTCATAGTAAATATTAGCTGTAATGAACACTGGTGGAATAACCACAAAGCAACTCATAACAAAAACACAGTTTTGTGAATGCCTTCTACAATACATATTCCTCAGATCTGAGTCACAAGCAATAATAAGAGAACTGAATACATGATTTCAGGATCTGAACAAAAAGAAAGTGAACGCATCCAATAATGTGAAATTCTGAATTTGAGTAACATCATCCAATTCACACCATTCATTATTGAAATAGTTGTAATATGAACCCTGGAAATATAGAGCTCAAAGAATATGGAATGATCATTTGAAAACTAGCAGGAGATTAGATACGCGGTATATATAGTCATATAAAATAAAAAGAAATCTAGCAATCCAGTATATAACAGATTAATTTTCAATAAGGTGCTGTGGGAAAGAAATCTGGGTATCATTAATTTAGGGGTAATGTAGTCATTTGAAGTTATAGAAGACTTTTAAGATTTTTAAAGAGACTAGTAGAAGCCATTTAGGTTTAGAAGCAATTTTGGATAAAATCTCTTATAAGAGGTAAAAAAAGAACACTAAAAAAACTCTTGTAAGAGGTAGACCACCTCTTACAAGATGTAAATCACTTATAAGAGGAGAAAAAGAACATTACCTTGATCTGTAAAAAGTTGGCGCACGCTCATCTTCAATGTCTGGAATAAATTGAATATACGTACGTGTTTCTTAAATGTGAAAAGCAAATTCTTCGTTTCCATAAGCTGTCAACCAAAATTAAGAACAAATAAGAAGATGGCTGGCTGAGAGTCAAGAATTACTACCAAAATTTTGATCAGATGATAAAGGAAAACCAATTCATAGACTTACATCGACGTCGACGTAGAGACTTTCCAAATTTGGGCATTGATATAGCATGGAGATGAGACAGCTGGTGCAGATGCTGATGACATGGGCATTAAACCATGAAGTTTTTTTTTTAGTTTTTTTTATTATAAATTATAAATGTATCCTATGCTCTTAATCCCCACGAAATACAAAGATTACAAAGAAATCACAACTCTCAATCTCTCTCTCTCACACATTTGAAGTACTCGGCACTCACCCCTCTTAAAGTTATATAATGATAATGGCTCACCAATTCTCTCTCTTTAGTGTGTGGCATTATTCCACCTTTAACCTAAAAAAAAAAAAATCTCTCTTTAGTGATCTACAGCCCTAGAGTTCACATATATTGCTATACATATAGCCCCCAAGCAAACCTAAATGATATACACAAATACATCTTATTGGATCCAAAACTCGTAGCCCAAATAATATACAGCGCCGCTCGCTGTCGAACGCACCCAGTTGCGGTCGACTGCAATGAGTCTCGCCAAGACCCGAGGACTGGACGGTCAACTGCACAGTCGACTGTCCCACTCTCTGGAATGGCAACAGCCAAGGTCGGTCGACTGCAACGACCGCACCCCGTCGCAGTCGACTGCAACTCCTTTAGCTGTCTTTCTTCTCTTGCTACGTTGTTGTCTTCTCCTCGCTGCTTCGTGCCTTCTCTTCTTCTTCTCCAACTTCAACACATGTCTACGTGTCTTTAAGGGACACAATCCTAACAGTTTGGTATTGTTGAATGTCCTATATCTTTCTTAGATGTTTAGGGTCCTTGGAGACTGATAGTGATTACAAAAGAACATAGAGCAACTTGGGATATAGCGGGGACGGCTACCTTGTGTAGCTTATTGCTAGATCGAAGTGAATTGTGTTTCCATAAATAATCTAGTAGATTTTTTGTACGGATGCATAATATTTTTGCTCTCATTAATGGATGGGTAGGACAAGCAGGGGCGAGAAAGAGACTAAGTATGATGGAGAGAAATAGTCAGGCCCGGGAGTGAAAAGGAGGGTGGTGGCTATCATGGCTATATGGAGTCACCTTGGTTTGAAGATAGTTGTTGGGTTGCTCATATATTGCTTGAGCATTTGTTGCTATCTCTATTCCTATTAGTATTTGTTGCAGTAGGATTTTGTAAAAAAAAACGAATGATGTAATATGATGTGGTTGGTAATCGGTCTCCCTTGGGAGTCATTTGTTTTGTTAATTTTTCTTAATGAAACATGTGAAGTTATCTCCAACCACGCTAGCTATCTCTCATTTTTAGCCAAAATATTAGATTTAGAGAGAAAATATGCTCCAACGGGACTCGTCAAACCACTTGCCAAAATAAATATCTCAGATTTAATTGCCAATCTGGCGAAGTTGTATCGCTCGGCAAACTTCGCTTCCGTTCTTTCTGCCTCTCAAAATCCAAAAAATAAAATCAAAACCCACACAAAAATTCCAAACCAAATCGAAATATGGTCACAAAGTTCGCGATCATCGCAAACTTCGTGGGAATACTTGCGATCGCGATTGCGACTGCGCTAGATCGCGAGGAAGTTTTTTTTAGCTTGAGCTTTTTTTTTGGCTTTGGTTGTGACAGATTTTAACATTTTTAAATCTTGGGCTGTGTATTTTATTTTATTTTAATTTTGGGCTTTTAAATATCAATGGCTAACCAAAATAGCTAGCATGGTTGGAGTGTGAACTTTTTTTGCTAGCCAAATTATCCAATTATTCTTCATTTTTCCTATTTTAGCGTGCCAAAATAGCTATGGTGGTTAGAGATGCTCTGACAAGTTGTCTCCTATTCTTTAAAAAAAAAAGTATAGAAACTGGTGAAGCAAGTTGTTTCAGTATGCTCTATGTTTTTAAAAGTACGAACTTGTGTTGCAGCTGATGGACACTTGTAATAGGTGTTGTACAATCTATAATCACTAATCTCAAATATTATAATGGAAGAGTTTGAGTTATCATTTGTAGACAAACCAACTCTAATCTCAACCAATCATTTTTAAGTGAGGTTATATTAACCATCTATTTCAAACTAATTAGCCAATTACCATAATATCCTCAAATTTCAAATTTATTTACAAAATAATTATTTACGAAAGTGACATTCATATAAAATAAAAGTTAGTGTCACTCGGGATAATTCGTAAAGAGTGAAAGTTTAAGAAAAAAGCGTGCATCACATGTGCAAGTTACAAGGCTCATTTTAGGGGGAAAAATGGTAACTCACGGCTCTCCTTATCGAATCCCAATCATCGTCTCCATATTCCTAAATCCCCAAAATTCCAAACCATAATTTCAAATTCTCAATCTTAAACCCTGGCCATCTCCTTCTTCTTCCTCCTCCAATGTCAAACTCCCCCTTCGAACCCACCGCCATCTTCGTCTCGCCAGCCTCCTCAAACTCTAACCCTAACCCTAAATCCATCCCCATCGAACCCAAACAAGAACAGAAATCAGACCCCTAATCCCTCGATCTCTACATCGACATCGAAAACCCATCCAAAAAGCACAAGCCTCCGTACTCCTTCACCTCCCCCCAACCCCAGCCCAAAAAAATCCAAGAAGAAGACCAGCAATGTCTGGACCAAATTCACATCTCGCAAAAAAAAAAGACAAAAACAAAAACAAAGAAGAAACCCACCAACGAAAGTGGTATGCATGAACCAACCCCATGCAGAGTCACTTTTTGCTACAGTTTTATTTTTTCTGATCTGTAACGGCTGAAATAAATGCAGAAACGCTTTTGTCTGCCATTTATTTGTGCTTTAACTTGCAGAAACAGTTTTTTCACCGTTACAGTGCTGTAATTAACCTTCTGTATGCCGTTACAGTGGATGCAGTCAATGCGCTGTCTGCCTCTACAATTTTCACCCTGGCCCTATAAATAGAGGCCCCTCTCCCCTGAATCAAACACACTAGAACCTCCTCTTTTCCCCTAAACCTCTATTCTGTGCTCTAAGTCCATTTCCTTTCTTCAGTCCTCCGGTGATTGAATTCAGACGCTGTCCAGTTAGAGAACTTGACGTGGTACCTGTGTCGAGCTCTTATGTCGTTACCTCCTGGAAGACAGACACCTCCGAAAATTTCAGCACCCAGAAGAGGCAAAATCTGTTTTAAGGAGATTGTGTAGTACACAAGCATCGACACAAATCAGTTTGTTTTTTTTATATTTTCATTCTCTTTTTCGATTTATTTATTGGTTTTCTTCTTTTCTTCCCTCTCTATTTTTGTGCCTCTAAATCATACTTGCTTTATTGCAAACATTTTGTAATCAAAATCTTCTAACAAACTTAAAACATATTGCGTTTCTTAACTTTAATTTCATTGAATTTTGAGGCACTTCTTTTTATATTCTTTTCATTCTGAAAAATTTACACTCGTATTGTGTATTTTCAGATTAAAAAATGACAAACGCTCAGAGAATGCTGTTGTGACTGAAACGGTCCAAGTGTCGGTTACTGATGCGGCACAAGTGCCTACTGTTGCTGTGGCACGAGTGCCAATGCCAGCCATTGTACCTGTCTCAGTCTCCCATAACGAGAAACCTGAGAAGTTCAACAGGCATAATTTTAAGAGGTGGCAACAGAAAATGATGTTCTACTTGACTATTTTGAATCTTGCAAGATTCTTGAACGAAAAAGATCCAAATCTTAAGAAAGATGAGCAAGACTACATATTGAACGGATTAGCCAATTTATTGTACAATATTTATATTGACAAAAGAACTGCTAAAGAACTTTGGGAATCACTAGATCATATATATAAAACTGAGGATGCTGGCGCCAAGAAATTCACAGTGGGCTACTTCCTAGACTATAAAATGGTGGATTCAAAAACAGTAATCAATCAGGTTCAAGAGATTCAATAGATATTGCATGAAATACATGCTAAAGATATGAACTTAAGTGAAAGTTTTCAAGTTGTTGTATTATTGAAAAATTGCCAGCAGGTTGGAAAGACTTCAAAAACTAACTGAAGCATAAGAGAAAGGAAATGGGCATTGAGGATCTCATTGTCAGGCTTCGTATTGAAGAAGATAATAGAGGATCTGAAAAAGTCGGAGTCATCAGTTATGCGATCAAGGCTAACGTGGTGGAACATAGTCAACATTCCAAAAGGTACAATAACAAGGTGTTCAAGTTAGGGCTTAAGGGAGGAATTTCCAAGAATCCGAAGTTTCAAGGCAAGTGCTTTAACTGTGACAAGCTAGGTCACAAGTCTACTGATTGCAGACTACCCAAGAAGAATAGGAACAGAGAAACAAATATTGTTGAAGGCATTGCTCAAGATGTTTCTGATATCAACCTCTCAGCTGTGGTCTGGGAGGTGAACATGATGGGTTCAAACCCCAAGGAATGGTGGATTGACATTGGAGCTACTCGACACGTGTGCTCCAACAGAAGCATGTTCTCTACTTTTGAACCATTAGAGAATGGGGAGAAGATATTTATGGGGAACTCGGCCACTTCAGAATTCAAGGGCCAAGGCAAGGTGATCTTGAAGATGACTTCTGGGAAGGAACTAACTCTGAACAATGTTGTATATGTTTATGAAATTTGTAAGAACCAGGTATCTAGTTCGTTGCTTAATAATCACAAATTTTGTTTAGTGTTTGAGTCAAACAAATTTATTTTATCGAAAAGTGGAATGTATGTTGGTAGAGGATACATGAGTGGTGGAATGTTTAACTCAATATAATGACCATGGTCAAGAATATCAATAAAGCTAGCATTTCTACTTATACGCTTGAGTCTTCCAATTAATGGCATGGTAGATTAGGACATGTTAATTATGATACTTTGCACAGATTAATTAACTTGAATCATATAGAAATATACCTACATTCCAAATTGATTCCAAATATAAGTGTGAAACTTGTGTTGAGGAAAAACTGACAAGGTCATCCTTTAAAAATGTTGAAAGAAACACTGAACCTCTTGATTTAATTCACACTGATATTAGTGATCTGAAAATGATACAAACAAGAGGTAGTAATAAATATTTTATTACCTTTATTGATGACAACACAAAATATTGTTGTGTATTTGCTTAAAAGCAAGGACGAAGATATAGAGAAATTTGTTCTCTATAAAAATGAAGTTAAGAATCAACTCAATAAGAAAATTAAGGCACTAAGAAGTGATCGAGGTGGAGAGTATGAATCGCCATTTGCTGAAACTTGTGCTAAGCATGAGATTATACATGAAACTACAACGCCTTATTCTCCTCAGTCCAACAGTGTTGCTAGCGAAAGAATCGGACCTTGAAAGAAATGATGAATACCATGTTAATTAGTTCTGGTTTACCACCAAACTTGTGGGGGAGAAGTTATTCTTTCAGCTAACTAGCTTTTGAGTAAGGTGCCCAAAAGGGAAAAAAAAATACACTATATGAATTATGGAAAGGAAGAAAGTCTTCCTACAATTACTTGTAAATGTGGGAATATCTTGCTAAGGTGGTAGTACCTCCCTAAGAAAGTGAAAATAGGACCCAAAACAGTTGATTGTATTTTCATCGGCTATGCAAATAAGAGTAGTGCTTATCGATTTTTGGTGTACAAATTCGATATCTCAAAGATACCAAAGAACACGATAATGGAGTCTAGAAATGCATCATTCTTTAAAAATGTATTTCCATGTAAGTCTAAGGAATAACCAATTTCTTCTAAACAAACACATGAGACTATCAGTGACGATAGTGAAAACCAAGATAAAGTAGTTAAGGAGAAACCTAGAAGTTGTAAAAGAACAAGAATCGGAAAAATCGTTTAGTCCAGATTTCATGACTTTTATGCTTGAAGGTGATCCTCAAACTTTCAAAGAAGCGGTGAGCTCTAGTGATGGTCCTCTATGGAAAGAAGCCATTAAGAGCGAAATTGATTCTATCTTGCAAAATCATACTTGGTAACTAGTGGATCTTTCACCAGATAGTAAACCTTTAGGTTCTAAGTGGATTTTTACGAGAAAAATAAAACCTAGTGGATGAATTGTTAAATACAAGGCAAAACTTGTAATCAGATGTTATAGACAAAAAGAAAGTCTGGACTACTTTGATACATACTCCTATGACGAGAATAAACTCCATTAAGATGGTACTTGCAATAGCAGCCTTGCGCAATCTTAAAGTATATCAAATGGATGTGAAAACAGTCTTTCTTAATGGAGATTTAGATGAAGAAATCTATATGGAGCAACCTAAGGGTTTTTCAGCTCCAGCATAAGAAAAGAAAGTTTGTAAACTTGTGAAGTCATTATATGGCTTAAAACAAGCACCAAAGCAATGACATGAGAAATTTGACAATGTCGTGAGGACGAATGGTTTCAAGATTAATGAATGTGATAAATGCGTATATGTCAAAGACTCTGAAAGTGGATATGGCATAATATGTTTGTATGTAGATGACATACTTATTGTTTGAAGCAATGATAAGATGATTTTAAATCTACTAATAACATGTTGAACTCAAGGTTTGACATGAATGACATGAGACTAGCTAATGTTATATTGGAAATTAAAATCATAAGAACATCAAACGAGCTTGTTTTAAGTCAGTCACATTATATTGACAATATTCTTGAAAATGTTGATAAAGATAATTATGGAATTGCCAGAACTCTAATAGATCTAACTTTACATTTATCCAAGAATATAGGTGAAAGTGTTTCTCAAGTAGAATACTCTAGAATCATAAGCAGTCTAATGTACGTAATGAGTTGCACAAGACCAGACATAGTCTATGCAGTGAGTAAACTAAGTAGATATATGAGTAATTCTGTAAGCAAGCATTGGCAAGCAATTACAAGAGTACTGAAATACTTGCATTTTACTCGTAACTATGGGCTGCATTATACGAGATATCCGGCTGTACTTGAAGGATACAGTGATGGGAATTGGATATCTAGTGATAATTCAAAATCCAGTAGTGGCTATGTGTTCACACTAGGTGTTGCAGCAGTTTCTTGGAAATCCTCGAAACAAATAGTGATTGCTAAATCCACGATAAAATCTGAGTTTATCGTACTGGATAAATGTGGGGAAGAGGCTGAATGGTTACGCCACTTCCTTGAGGATATTCCACGGTGGAAAAAGCTTGTGCCTCAAATCTGCATACATTTAGATAGTCAATCTGCAATTTGTAGAGCACAGAGCAATATGTATAATGGTAAATCTAGACATTCGTCGAAGACATAATACCATTAGACAACTACCCTCTACTGAGGTTATCTCTGTGGACTATGTAAAGTCAAAGGATAACATTGCGGATCTACTAACCAAAGAGTTAAACAGAGAGTTAGTTGATAAATCATCGAAGGGAATGGAACTAAAGCCCATGAAAGAATAAAGTCGATAAAATGGACACCCAACCTAGTTGACTGGAGATCCTAAGATCTAGGTTCAAAGGGACAACTAAATTGTAAAGACCATATTGGATCACTGTGGGGATTTTTCTATGTCTATTCCTATGATGAAACAGTGATACTCGTAAGGCTAGAGGCTAAGCTAGCCTTTTAATGATTCTTATGCGTCGAAAATCTGAGCAGAGTAATGCAGGTTACTCTTAACTAAGTAATCACCTATGTGAGAGAGAAGAAGGGCCGCTTCCAAAGTAATAATGTAGGGGAATATTCCTGTTAAAATCTTGCAGAACCAGGCATATGTTCATGGCCAAAACGAATATAACAGTTAGAACTGAAATGTGTTAGGAAAATTTCTGTGTGAGATATGTCACCGTTTACACAAATGATAGAACAGTTCAAGGATATTGCGTCACTATTTAGTTAGTAAAGTAAACATATTTTCATAAGAGAAGGTTCAAAGGTAACACCTACCTATCCTATGCTGGTCTCGACTGCTAAATTCTATCATCAAGTCTATCGTGTCAGTCAGCCATGTCAGTTGTCGTGTATGTGGTCTTCAATTTCATTCATGCGGGAAATGTTAGTAAATAGGTATTCTATACACCATTTACGAACCAAGTCTGTCGTAACAGGATTACGTGCGACTTGTGTGCGCCCGCACGTCCTGCGGATACGAATGCCGGACTGACATGAACCCACCCCGTGCAGAGCAACTTTTTGTTTGTCATTTATTTACGCTTTAACCTGCAGAAACAGTTTTTTTCGCTGTTACAGTGCTGCAATTAACCTCATGTCTGCCGTTATAGTCAATGCATTGTATGCCGTTACGATTTTCACCCTGACCCTATAACTAGAGACCCCTCTCCTCTGAATCAAACACACCAGAATCTCCTTTTTTCCCCTAAACCTCTGTTTTGTGCTCTAAGTCCAATTCCTTTCGTCGGTCCTGCGGTGATTGAATTCAGACGCTGTCCACTTCGAGAACTTGACGTGGTGCATGTGTCGAGCTCTTCTGTCATTGCATCCTGGGGAGACAGACACCTCCGAAAATTTCAGCATTCGGAAGAGGCGAAATTTGTTTTAAGGAGATTGTGTGGTACACAAGCCTCGAGACAAATCGTTTTGTTTTTGTTTTATTGGTTTTCTTCTTTTCTTCCCTCTCTATTTTTGTGCCTTTAAATCATACTTGTTTTATTGCAAAGATTTTGTAATCAAAATCTTCTAACATAATGATGAACTTTCATGCTAGGCAATGCTTAATTTTATTTCGGGTTTTTGTATGTGTGTGTGCGCGCTTGTGTGTATTCTGATGCGGTTGGGTTGATATTGTTTGATATCGAGATTGAGGTTGGGAGTTTAGGGTTTATGACTATATGTGGTTTTGTATATTGTTTCGAGTTTGGTATTGGTTTGAGCTGATTGAATTATTAGGATTCTAATTTCGGTTGGATTGGTTTAGATTGGGAAATTAAGAATGAGACTGATCGATTTTTAGAGTTTCCGAGTTTGTTCGGAACTGTGATATCTGCATGAGTATAGGGCGTGCATCGCACGTGTGCAGATACTAGTGATATTAATAAATGGTTTAAAGTTTGAGCATAGCTTGTGGCTAAGAAATTATTATTGAGTAGTTTGTAGTATGTTTTGAAAGCATTGGTGCGTTTTTCATGTGTAGTAACATTGGGTTGTGGCTGCGGTGTTGAATTTTACCAAGTACTATCGGTATAGACTGTTATTATTTCAAGTTTATTACCCAAAAAACAACTTTGCTAACAAATAAAATAATATGTAAGAAAAATGAGCCTCATATTTGTATGAGAAAATTTTTCTCATACAAGGTGATTATACTCACTTGGTGAGGTTCTTATGAAATATTCACCCCGTCAATCATGTTTATCATGACAATAGATATATGTATGGAAAAAATCAAGTTGTTTGGAGGTCGTTTACTCATGTATCATGTGGTTTAATTTGTGACACGATTTGTAATACCGTTGAACTCGTTCATTTTTCAACTATATAATGCACAAGTGAACGACCTGCAAAACGTTTAATTTTTTCTACACATATATCCATTGACATAATAAACATGATGGACGGAGTGGATCTTCTATGAGGACTCCACCAAGTAAGTATAATTGATTTGTATGAGAAAATTTTTATCATACAAATATGAGCTCACTTTTCTCAATTTGAAATCACATGATTTATTTTTTTAAAAATTAAAGGAAAGCTCTAGCAAATTTTATTTCAAACAACTAGAGGAGTTTGCCAAGGTTCAACGCCGGTAAGAGTGTTGCTAGTAAATTGCTTAAATCCCAACATCAAAAAATCTCAAGAGAGACAAAATCTAGCAATATTTTATGTGCAGCTTCACTAGGGGTGGCGAACGGGTCGAACGGGCCGATCCGGGTCCAACCCGTGCGGGTTGGCACGCTCGAGTAGGCGGGCCGGGCCGGGTTGGCCTCTTATGCGGACCGGGCCGGGCCGGGTCAATTTCCCATTTGGGTGGCCCGCCCAACCCGTGAACCCTTTAGGGCTCAACCCGGGTTGGGCCGGGTCGACCCGCGGGTTGGCCCGTTTAATAAAATATATATATATATATATATATATTTTTTGGGTAGCTTAAATTGAACTAATAATAATAATAATTTTATAAATGATGTATACAATATTACAATTATACAAACAACCATATTTTTGTTTGATGAATATTACATTTCTTAAAAAATATTAATACTAAGTAATACTACTTATAAGTAATAATACTACAATTCTTCAAACATCCCCAAAATTTGGTTAATTATAATACCACGTATGTAATTCAGTAATAATACTAATAAGTAATAATACTACAATTCTTCAAATTGAATCAAATATCCCCAAATGATGTTTAATTATAATACTAAGTAAGTAATAATACTAATAAACAAAAAAAATCGTAATAATAATAATAAGATTGAAAGAGTGAAATTGACAACAAATTTTGAAATTTTATTCATATGAATTTAAGTGATACAATTTGAACAATTTATAACGAAATGAAGAATTCAATTCACAAATAAGTTTTATACAATAACATATTTCTTATGTACAATTTTAATTGACTACAATTTTTCTAATTTAACATAAGATGAAAAGCTATTGTTGTTGTTGTTGTTGTTGTTGTTGTTGTTCTTCGGGCGAGTTGCTCCCACTTGTAGAACTTGATAGTGCTTTCCCTTGCGTCCTATCTTCAGCCTTCAACCAGTCTTCTGTGCAAACGAGCATCTCCAACGCCTCGGGCTTCAACCGATTTCTGTAATTAGATAGAACCCTGCCACTTGTAGAAAATGCACTCTCAGAAGCAACTGTAGAGACAGGAGGAGTTAGCAAATCTTTAGCCATAATAGACAGAATACTAAAAGTGTGTTCATGTTCTTTCCACCATTGTAAAATATCTAGTGGGGAAAGAGTAGGCTCAGTATCCTGTTGGTTATACCAATTTAATTCATTTGGTTGATTAGTCCTAGGTTTTTTAGATTGAATTTGTTCAAGTAGACTAAATGTTCTATCACCAATTTTACTTTTACCCTTACCTTTAGAACTACCAGAAGAAGAACTAACTACAGAAGTTGTACTACTAGAAGCAAAACGTCTATCATAATAATCATACAAGTTATTTAACGTAGATTCAAACTGAATTAAAAATTGTGCGCAATCAGTTGTTAATTCTACATTGTTCTCTAAAAATCCAAAAAACATTTCTATCAAATTCTTCGTACCTTCTAATTTTATACGGGGATCCATAACAGTAGCAACACAAATCAACATAGGAGGAGGAAAATAATACTTCAAAATTTTTTGAAATGCAGGTCTTACATTCTCACTAATATGGATATCATTTAACATTTCGTTAAATGTTTGCACCATGCTAACTAATTCAATAAAAATGCTACTAGAAGTAGATTCATATGTTTTTGAAAACTTTAAAGTTGCGGTTTTAAAAGGTTCTAAAAATTTCAATAAAGATTCGGCAAAAAACCAATCGGCGGGAGTCATTTCAAAATTGGGCATATTTTTTGCGATACAAAAATCATTTACAACTGCTTTATAATCGGTGACAACATTTAGTAAATCAAAAGTAGAATTCCATCGGTGTTTAACATCCTTTGGAAATTTTCTAAAAGGAACATTTCTAACCCTACACCAAGCTTTCCATTCTTGTAAAATGCTTGGACTTAATGCAATGAAATGTACACAATTTCTAATTTTATGTATATATGGTTCAGCTATTTTTAATGCATTTTGAACACATAAATTTATAATATGACATGCACATCTAACATGAAAAATTTTATCAGATGGAGGGTTTAATGCAGATTTTAAAATAGTAATTGCTACACTGTTGTTAGATGCATTATCAAAACTAATAGCCATAATTTTATCACTAATATGAAAAAAATCACAAATTTCTATAATACGGTTTGCTATTTCAGCGCCACTATGGGGATACGGCAACGACGCAAGTGATATGATTCTTTTATGAAGAATCCAATCATTGTCGATCCAATGACAGGTTATTCCCATCGTTGGAATATTGTTGACACCCGTCCAACAATCCGAAGTTAAACTAACCCTACAAGTTAAACTCCATAAAATTGCAATCAACTCGTCCTTCATTTCAACATACATTTTAAAACAATCCGATTTGCAAGTATTTCTCGGAATTCTTTTAAAATGAGGGTTTAAGGTCGTTTGATTAAAATTTTCCAAGTTCCTATTCTCGGGATAGGAAAATGGCAACTTTTCCTTAATGACTAATCGGGCCATTTCCCGACGAACGAGTTCGGGATCATAAGGGTGGCTATCTACTTGACCGGTCCTAGGGTTAATTTTTTGTTGGCCTTGTATTTGATCAAGAAGTTCTTTGTGATTATGTTGTATGTGTCTACTAATTGTACCGGTGCCGTCACCCCTCTTGAATTTGTATGTTTTGCTACATGTTTTACACACTTTCAAACCTACACCCGGAATATGTTCGTCCGGGATATACTCATAAAACTTGTGCCAATCGCTAGTTTCTCCTCTACTTTTCCTACTACTACGGGGTTGTGTGGTTTCGGGTTGTTGTTGTTGTTCTTCTTCTTCTAATTGAATGTCACCTACAACATTCATGTCGTGTGTACCCCATTGTTCTATAGTAGGATCAATGTAATCTTGGGCGGGCTCACTAATTGGGACAATTGGTGGCCTACGTGAAGAGGAGGAGGAATCTTGTCCGCTACGACCGCTACCGCGTGATCTAGACATAATGTGGTAATGCGCTCAAATATGTAAAAAAATTCTACAATGTAGGAGCGGACCGAGCGGTGAATTATACAAAAAAATCTAAAAAACAAGAGGGTTGAGATAGAGAAGTTCAAAAAACAAACAATAATTCTAACTACAACGCAAAAAAAAATTAACAAGAGAGGTAGAGAAATTTTGATACCGTTCACCGAAGAATACACGTATGTAAAAAAAAACCGTGAAAATAAGAAGAAAAGCTAAAAGATGGAGGAGCGCTTTGCCGATTCCGCAATTAAAGAGTTGAGAAGAGGTTGAGAGTTGAAGAGAGTTGAAGACGTTGAATTTTGTTTCCGATACGACCGAAATTTGATCGTGTATATGCCTCCTTGTATAATTATTTGATGAACACTACAATTGTTCAAAAATTTCTTTAAAATGATGTATAATAGTAGAGAGAGTAAGAGAGTGAGGTGTAATTTTTTTTGAGATTTTTAGGGGATATTTATAGGTGAATTAGTGGGAAAAAACAAAAAATAAATAAATAAAAAATAGCCGTTCGGCAGCAGCAACGGCTCTAAGAGCCGTTTGCTGCCCCAACGGCACAGACCCGGGTTCGAACCCGCGCGTGTCGACCCGTTCGACCCGCGGGTCGAACGGTCGGCCCGCCACGGGACGAACGTTCGACCCGTACGGGTCGAGCGGGTCGACGCACGCAGGTCGAACCGCGGGTTAGTGGGTTTAATTTGCGGTTTAAACGGGTTCGTGGGCCGGGTTTCGCGAATTCGATTCGCGTAAATTGCGACCCGGGTCGACTCAGTACTGTTCACCGGGTTCGACCCGAACCCGTGAATCTCTTAAGCGGGCCGGGTTCGTGGGCCGGGTCGCGGGTGGGTCGGCGGTTGACCCGGCCCAGTTGCCACCCCTAAGCTTCACTGTGGAGTCTCAGTGTGAACTGAAGAGAGGTGAACTTGAGAAAATTTTGCCGTACTGACCCACTTTTTGAAAATATTTGGTGCTCTAACCCACTTCCAAAAATAATTAGTGATCCGATCCAATTTTGAACACGTCAGCATAAACCGTTATTGAAAATAACGGCATAGGTTATTTACGTGTCGTTATATCCAATAACGATATCTATTTTACATTTTTTTTTCCATGCCGTTATTTGGAATAACGGCATCAGTATATTTCTTTTACAAGTGTGAATCTTCTAACTTTAAAAAATTCTAAGTATGAAAAAAACTTATAAATAATGCCGTTATCCCCAATAATGGCATTCGAATGACTGATGTCGTTATTGGAGATAACGGCATCAGTTATATATAAATAAACTCTTGCCGTTGTTTGAAAACAGAGAGGATGAATAATAAGTTAATTTTTTTTATATCCCCAATAACGGCATTCGAATGACTGATGCCGTTATTGGAGATAACGGCATCAGTTATATATAAATGAACTCTTGTTGTTGTTTGGAAACAGAGAGGATGAATAATAAATTAATTTTTTTAAAAAAAAATTATAATTGATACCGTTATTTGGAATAACGACATCAGTTATAAATTTTTTTTAAAAAAAATTAACTTATTCCTCAGAGAGGATGAATAATAAGTTACTTTTGATAAAAATTTTTTTTATAAAATAACGGCATCAGTATTGAGAATGCCGTTATTTGAAATAACGACATCTGTTATAAGGTTTCCACACTTGCAATTTTTTCTCTAAATGGAGACTACAAGCTGTCGAAAAACAAAATAACCTATGCCGTTACTCAAAATAACGGCATGACATTTTTTTTTAAATATAGATGCCGTTATTGGAAATAACGGCACGTAAATAACCTATATCGTTATTTCCAGTAACGGTTTATGCCGACGTGTCTAAAACTGGGTCGGATGGCTAATTATTTCGGAAGTGGGTCAGAGCGCCAAATATTTTCAAAAAGTGGGTCAGTACGGCAAAATTTTCTGAACTTGAAGCGGACAAAGTTCGTGTCTACCCTCATTTTCCAAGGTGTGTCATTTTCCAAGGTGGAGCCGATCTCTCATCTTCTAATCAAAGCACAGCACTTTTAGATACTGAACATACTGGATGCATTGCTCCGTCAATAGGTACCATGTTGTAGAGCAAAAATGATGAGTTGGAATAAATCATCACCTCTCTCAATCTGAGTGTTCAATTTAGAAAGGTTCCACACCTTCGTAGCTTCTTCACAATGTAATATAACAGAGGGGACAAGAATCACTAACATTACCAAATACTGAGGCACGACGACCATTCATCATCAAAAGCTCCATCGAGTGCCCTTCAAATAAAATGAATCACTTTCGGTTGGGCCTCTTTGTAATGCCACAGCTTGTTGTAGAAACCAGAGATCTCAGGATCCACCATTGCTACTTCCAAACTTGTGTATGCAGATCGGGCAGTGCAAATTTCGGACTTTTCTTGTCTCCACCATATTTGATCGCAACCCCTATGGTCAAATTTATTGATCGGGGTTAGTAAAATAGCCTTTGAAGTAGCTTTGATCAAATAGAGATTGAATGAGAGTAGAATTCCGGAGCTTCGTACCTGGATCAATTAAGTCTTTCACTAAATGTGATTAGGAAAATCTGCAGGCCTTGTAAGATTGACGCTATCTGAGAGATCCAAATATCCTGGAAAATTGGCACTGAACTGTCGTCACAAATTGACCAACATGAGCCCTCAGCGATGAAGGAGGCGCAGCTTTTAGAAAACTACACAGCAACAACAAAGCATTCACCATATTTCTGTAGAGTCTAGGAATCAATCTATCATATTTCTCTAATCCTTAAATTCATAACATTACTTTTAATGCACATGGATGCAATAAAGAAAATAGACAAGTAATAACGATTGAAAACCACTTGAATAAAAACTAGTAACGTTCCTGTAATCAACATGAAACTTGCTACCTGTCCCTTCTCGTTCACGGGCACTATTATTATCATCAAAGCAAACTACAAAAAGAAAAACAAAGAGAGAATGACATTGCCATATCTATGTAGTGAGAATAGGAGGAAGATAGTCTGACTTAGTGCCAAGAACTCGTGCTTTTGTATCAGGGAAGAACTCGGTATCTCCGAGCTGATTCACGGTGCCATCATTAGACACAGTTATCGGGTAACTCAGAAGATGACCTGGAAGATCGTTCTCAAGAGATTCTTGAGCGTACAATTCCCAGTACTTCTCAGCGATCCTGTTCACCTTCTGGATGCATTCAAGGCTTTCTGGATGGAGGAAGAGTTCGTCAGTCATACCGAGATGCTCGAACCAGAGAGCTGTGCGGAACCCGTGGACTTGGCCGCGAGCTGGCTGGCTGGTGGCGAGGTGGTAGGGCTGGAATGCACCCATGGCAATCTCGGAGTCCCTGGCACCATCCATGGACCTCTGGTTGATGTTGGCTGATCCAACAATTATGTACTCATCGTCAACTGAGAAACACGAGAATTTGAATGTGTTAGTTGATAAGCAAAACAAAAATGAAACCAAAATTGTTATGTTCATAGTTGTCAATATCTTACATATCTTACGATATATCTCGATACAATACGATATTTAAGGAATTCTCGATATGCATCTCCTGCGATTTATCTATAGCTTAAAATATAAAAATTTTGCCGTACTACCCCACTTTTTGATAAAACCGACTACCCTTTTCAAGCTCACTTCTGAAAACAATTAGCGATATGCCCTTGTTTAGGACACGTCAGCAAGAAATGTTATTGGAAAAAACGGCATAGGTTATTTCGGTACCGTTCTTCCCAATAACGGCATCTATTTGAAAAAAAAATGTCATGCCATTATTTGGAATAACGGTATAGGTTATTTTGTTTTTCGACAGCTTGTAGTCTCTACTTAGATAAAAAATTGCAAATGTGAAAACCTTATAACAAATGCCATTATTTTAACGGCATTCTCAATACTGATGCCATTATTTGGAATAACGATATCAGTTATAAATTTTTTTTATAAAAAAGTAACTTATTATTCATCCTCTCTGACGGATAAGTTAAAATATATATATATACTAGGTTTGCCCGTTGACACGTGCCTACGGCACGTCTTTGGAACGATGCACCTTGAAATAGCAAACATAGAGCAAAAAGCATATTATATGATTTTTTTTTTCCAATTATTTTTAAAGTTTTTAAATTTTAAATTTTTTTAGTTTTTAAAATTTTCAAAGTTTAAAAATTATTATTTTTATTTAATTTTTTGAATAGAAGAGGGAGGGAGAGAGAGAGTGGGGAAAAAAATATAGGAGTTGTTTTGGGTGGAAGATTTGAATTTGAGTTTTGGGGGGAACTTTTGGGGGGAAAATATGTTTTGTAAGGTTAGATCTTGACCTTTGATTTTTAGGGGGATTGAAAGAGAGCCACTTGATAGCTTTCTTTGTGTTTTATTATATAGATAACTGATGCCGTTATTCCAAATAATGGCATTAGTTATAAATTTTTTTTTAAAAAAATTAACTTATTATTCATTCTCTCTGTTTCCAGACAACGGCAAGAGTTCATTCATATATAACTGATGCCGTTATCTCCGATAACGGCATCAGTCATTCGAATGCCGTTATTCAGGATAACGGCATTATTTATAAGTTTTTTCACGCTTCGAATTTTTTAAAGTTAGAAGATTCACACTTGTAAGAGAAATATACTGATGCCGTTATTCCAAATAACGGCATGGAAAAAAATATAAAATAGATGCCGTTATTGGAAATAACGGCATGTAAATAACCTCTGCAGTTATTTCCAATAACAGTTTATGCTGACGTGTCCTAAAGAAGGGTAGATCACTGATTGTTTTCGGAAATGGGGCAGAGCGCCAAATATTTTCAAAAAGTGGGGCAGTACTACAAAATTTTCTTAAAATATCCCATTTTGTCGTATTGTATCTTGCGATACGATAAGATACGTTTTGTGCCAATATACGATACAATATGAAAAGTAATAATTTATATGTGAATCTGGTTTGTTTCATAATTCACCCGAAAGGCCATTTTAAAGCCTGGAACCTAGATCTTCATATGTGAGAAGATTTTCATTAGTTTGTTCCACTTTACGATTTCTAGTTTCTTCCACTTCTTTCATCTTGTTCTCTGGATTTATTACAAATAACACGTTGGTTGCTTCTTATTCCATGGAATTCCTACTCTCCAACGTTGTTACTTTCTCATTTTCTTCCTTTCTTCTCTCATTCTTTCTTTCCTTTCATTAATTTTATATGTTTTCTCTAATTATTTTCTCACATTATTTTAAGTCTTTTTTAATGTGTATGCGTAAGTTTTTTCCCTTAAAAAAATAAGACTTAGCAATAATTTTGCATTGTTAGTTACATCATACCGTTCTTGATAAATTATTTTTAGTATTCTTAATAAATGGTATATTATCAATCATTTTAGTTCTTATCATAAAGTATCTTATTCTTATGTTTTGGGCTAGTTTCTGTTCACCTATAATTGTAAGGTCTTTAGATATAAACTAGATGACTACATGTAATAAGTCTATATCAGAAATAGCGTCATACACATATATGCAATTCTTATAGTGCACGATCATTTACACATTAGTAAGTTTTTAAATATAGTTTACGTTGTCAGGAATTAAGGATTGTAAATAATACAATATTAAGGATATATGCATAATTTTTATTCATTTAATGTGTTCAGAATTTTTGGTGACTTGATAGTCTACAGATTATCTCCCGTTAAGGTCATTGTTTTGCCTATTCTTCGATGAATTATGATAATAGAAATTGATGCATCATTGATTGCTTCACTTTTGAATATGCGTTAATTTATCTTACGATATGGTACTCGATACGATACACGATACGATATCACGATACGATATTAAGAGAAAATGATATACGATATGTATCACCATTTAACAACTATGGTTATGTTCAACCTATGAGTTTCATTGTTAAGTTTGAACTTCTTCTACTCGATCAATTATTATCTAAGACCTTCCTGTTCAGTTTCAATTTGAGGAACTACAACCAACTTCAGTATAAGCAATTTGTATGTTTATTTCAGACAATGCTGAGTTTTTCCACAGATTAGATTGAATCAATGAATCCCCCACCCCCAAAACTGTGCTTTCTTACCTCCCCTAAACTTCGTGATTCCTGAAATGCAAAATAAACCCTTTCAACTATGGTCTTGATAGAATATTTGTATTTGGTGCCGACGTGCACAGTACTTTTTATGAGTTGTAGTAGGGCTATTTTGTGCTTTCGTTAATCTTTCATTAATGAGATCGGTGACCTTGGTCACTTTCATTTCAAAAAAAAAAAAAAAACTACGGTCTTAATAGTACCTATAACTCAACTGGTCGAAGCCAAGAACGTCTATAATCTGAGTTCAGGGATTTTAAGTGCTACCCAGATGAGCAAATTATCATAATTTATTGTTTAAAAAAGAAAATGGAAGAGTTGTTTACCAATTATCATCTTGGTATGGACATAAATCATGAACCTCCGAGCCTGCTGAGCTCTGTGATAATCTGTGTCTTCCTCTGGTTGCTCCTCTGGTGTGTACTCCCCATCCTTCTTCACCTCTCTATTACCTAAACAGAAAAATGTCAGATAATCTTTCGGATTTGCTTCAATCCCCTTAGCTCGTAATGCTTCTGCGATATCAGTATACATCATCTCCATAGTCCTTCTCTGCCAATCCAATATTGCCTGAACCGACCCACTCTCTGGGATTCCCTCGGGCCACATTGGAACAACAACATACACGGTAAACCTCTCCCCTGCTTCAATCTTACTAACAATCTTCAATGACAGCTCTTTAGGGATCAAATGCAAAGCCCCGATCTCTTCTGGCTTAATATCGTCAGCCTTCCAAGCGAAACAGCTACCGAGAAAGTACTGATTCTCAATGTAGATGAATTTCTTTGCTCGCCTTATTGCATGGATATAAGCATCCTGAATACTCCTGTCGATAGTATTGTCTTTCCCACTAACTAGTCCTACTTTCGCTGCATCCTCTGGGGTTTCTGGGAATCCAAAGGCTGCACCTTCATCGATGGATCTGAACAGCTGTACATTCCATGTTTCATGGTCATCCGGGTAATGTACAGGTGAAGGTGGGATAATGACCTCAGAGAGCTCTCTGAGCTCAAGGAGGAGATCCTTACCTCCTTGCTTCCTCCACCTCTGCTCGAAATTGAACAGGACGTCCCAAGCAATGGGTCCTTCCACACGGCAATGAACATCGTGCCAGGGCTCTCTAGGCCCACCTTTCGTAATTGCTCCATCAGCAAAGTTTGGCTGGTGGAAGTCGGTGTGATGAGCTGTATCGAGAGTTCGGAAGAGAGAATGAAACTGAGTGTCATATCTTCCATCACAAAGGTCAAGGCCACCCACAAAACTAACAATTCTTCTCATTTGAGAGCTTTTATTGGGCATCGGATGGTCGACAACGACAATCTTCTGGTGGTGAGTGAACATTGTAGAAATCTGAAGGTCCTGAACAAAGCTCCCCCCATCATCTGGATTTCTAGGACACAAAACACAGTGAACTTCACTACCTTCAAAAAAGTTTTCAGTTTCTTCGTCGTGGGTAGCCATCAAACCATCCTTCTTCAATAGCCCAACTGAGGTTCGGTCATCCCAAACTAGCATTAGAACACGAACACCTTCACTTGCCTTCTTCTTTAGCAACTCACCGAGTGTAACATCCCCCCCTGGCTTTTGCCTTCTAGAGTCTCTAATCAAAGTGATCTCAGTGTATACAGACCATCCCGTTAAGTAGATCATATGCTTTGCATTGCTAATGGCGTCGAATATATCCTCCCAGCATCGGTGTGGCTCGTAGTTGTTTCCATTTGCAAGCGGAATTTTGGGAATGAAGTCATCGGGAACATGCGCATCCTGGTATAGTCTAACTTTACACCCTTGTCTCATCGAGAAGAATGTATATGGGACTCCTGGGTATTTTGTGTTGATACTGATTTGGGAAAATTAGGGTTAGGGTTAATCTCTAGCCGCTTAAGATATTATACCCTGCTTATCAGTATTGGAATATCACAGAGCACTATCTCTAGACCAGCTTATAAAGAGATTAGACTGGGTTTAGGGTACTGGGCTTTTAGCCCACTCAACCCGTTCCAATAATTAATACATAACACGTGTAAACCCGTGTTGCCCCATAGAATAATATACACAATATTATCCTATTATATTGAGAATATACATATACATCCAACAATCTCCTCCTATATTCTCAATATATTAGGCTAAGCAATGTAATAATATTGGATCACAAAGATTCAAACATTATTGAATCATAAAGAACATGGATAATAGACTAAATCAATTATAACTTGAATAGTTCAAATATGACTAAACCAAAATAATCAATAGTTCTAAAACCATATCAAAACAGAATAGTTCACAATGACTAAACCAACTAGAGAGACTGTCATAGTTTCAAAATCAACCAAAGCAAATAAACTTCAAGAACAAAATATGAGTTTTAAGCTCATGAACACAAGAGTCTTAAACTCAACAGAAGTTTTATCAAGCAAGTGGCAAATTTATTCTTTCGATAAATAAGCCAAAACTATATCCTTGCAAACTGCTTTATGTTTACTCCTCCATTTTGAGCAAATCATTATTCTGAAATCTATGTTGACAGATTTAACTCCTCCATCTTTGCTAGCTTATTGAAGACAAGAATATCAAGAGACATATCTCTAAGAATTCTAGCAAATTTCATAAAGTATCTAGTTCTACTAAAGAACTTAGTACAATTCAACGATAGCTTAGCAAAATGTAACGCAAGCATCACAATCAAGTTTCTTTAACAAAATAAAGAACAAGAACTATTATAGTTTCCACACAAGAACTATACTATGTTTCATATTGGAATGATAGAATAGTCAAATCAATTATGGTTAATTCTGAATCATCAAAATTGGAATGAAACATGAATCCATAAAAGAGTTATATCATCAGAATTGGAATGATATAACAACCATTCTAAACATCGGAAACACATCGACAAGTTTTCATGCTTTCTTTTGGAATAATGAGATGATTCTAAGTAAATTATGAAAATATATAGCATCATCAAATTGGAATGAAATTATATATTAACAGAATTTACATAGAACTTTTCAAATTATCTAAAGCATGTCAACTGCCTAAAATTGATGCTTCAGTTTGAACTTCTCTATGGCTCCAATTGGATTCTAAATTTCAAAACAACTTGGATGTTAAAGCTTTTGACTCAATAGCTTTTAACTCCATTTCCCCCACAGTTTTGATAATTAGATCACTTTGAAGTCTCTTAGCAAGAGCATTGGCCATACTTGTCACAATTGCACTTTATCTATGAGAAAGTTCAACTAGGCTTCTTTCAGCCTTAATATACTCCTCTTACTATTATAGAGTGAGTTATGAGCTACAGTGCATTGTAGCTTGATAGTCGCATAACAGAATTGAGAATTTACATTAAACTTCTCAAATGGATGATTATCAGTAAGTTATTCAATCCACTCAGCCTCTTCCCCTGCAGAGGATAACACATAGAGGTCTGATTTCTTGGATGAGAACGCAACACTTGTTTGCCTATTAATCTCCATAATTTTCTGCTCCTCCTAGTGCGAACACATATCCACTAGTTGTCGACTTTCACTAAACTTTGAGTAGCACAAAGCAAACTCTTGAGTACCACTCAGGTATCTCATTAGCCTCTTAAGGACACTCAAATGTGTATGAGATTATTAGTGAATCTGCAGATCATACCTACCTCAAAGGCTATGTCTATTCTAGTGCAGATCTTTGTATACATGAGACTTTCAATTCTTTTAGAATGATCTACATGTCTCATAGTTGCACCATCATTAGGTGTTTCAAAACACACTTTCAATCACTATATCCCCACTTTGAAACACATTATTGATTTATCGAGTTTGACTAAGGGTTATCCCTTGCCAACCAAAACTCACCCTTATACATAATATGGTGACCACAACACTTAGGTGTTTCATGCTAAATTTATTTGGATAGCACAATTTAACTCCATTTATGATAGAGATGCCACTTCCAATCAACAAGCATGTCAATAAAACCAAGTAAATAATAGCCATTATATTTGACACACCACAAAGTTAAAGGCACTGATCTGAATTACTTGATTCATATACTAGGCTCTTTGAGAAATTTGTCAAATTATTTATACGATAGCTATATTACATATTTCAAAGCATACAATGATTTTACTAAATTGTAAATCTTGTTCACTAAACATATTAGTCCAAAACTTTACAGTACAAAACTGTTCAGTACAAAATATCAAGTACAAAACTTTTAAATATCTTTTATGAATGACAAAATTTTCAATAGATGTAAGGGTAAGAAGAATACTTATTGTATGACAGACATGTGAGTAGACATCAAATAAATCTACCCCATTTTTCAGTCAATCTGTTAGCTACTAAAAAACATTAAAATTGCTACTGAACAATCAAAATTAAGTTTCTTCTACAATACCCCACTTACTTAATATAGTTTTAGCCTCTTTTGGCAGATCAACTAAATTGAAGTATTATTGTATGACACAAAATCATCTCATTGTCCACTAAAGACTCTTCTTAGTTCATTTGTCATTCAGGTTTTCAAGTGTCAGTAAGGCTGGTTCTTGATTCCAACTGTGAATCATTGAACGTGTTTGTAGGACTAGATTATTTCATATATTTATCTTTGATGAACATATCCTCAAAGAACTTTGCAAATCTAGATTCTTCTAACACAAATTAGATAGATCCAACATCTGTCCACAGAGCTATATTCTGCACTTTCTAAACACACAAATATTTGTTGTAGGTTCTACTTTAGGCCTTCTAGGGTCATGTACTCTAACAAATGTATCACAACACAAATTTCCACTTTAACAAAATTATTTGTGTTTTCATGCCATGATTTATAAGGTTATTCAATTTAAGGTGTAGTAACACATTAGAGATATGATTAACAATACAACATCAAACAACAGTCAATAACATAGAATTCAACATTTCACTAAGAGTTTGATTCTAACTTTTATCAATACTGTTTGATTGTTGTAAGTAGAGTGCAGTAGAGATTATGCCCAATGCAAACTTCTCTAAAGTTGTTAAACATATTCACCACCTCCATCAACACTGAACCCTTGATTTTTAGCATTTAACTGGATTTTAATTTATCACAATAACGAGTGTTACAGCCTCCATATATGTATGACAAATATTCAATAATCATCTACATAGGTGATTAAATACTTCTGACCAACAATCGTCTCATATAGTCACAAAGCTACTGAGATCACAAATATCAGAATGTATTGACTCAAGAAGTTGAGTGCTCCTAGAGACCATACTAAATGATTTTCTAGTAATCATAATCTGAACACAACTTTTATATTTGTCATATTTAATGAAGTGTCATTTGGCAGAATCATGAGTTTTAACAAGAACAAACAAATTAATATATAGTTCACAGTGATTCTAAATTTCAAAACAACTTGGATGTTAAAGCTTTTGACTCAATAGCTTTTAACTCCGTTTCCCCACAGTTTTGATAATTAGATCACATTTCTCACAGACAATTGAATATATTTCTCAAATCCTAGCCACTTATGCTAGGTTCAAGAACATAATTAGAACTATTATTATTAATTGTTTCATTTGTTAAACTCAACTTATACATGCGATTGACAATGTATGCACCTTATAAGAGCTAATACAAGATTACTCTATCACAAAAATTGTTCGCTTTCTCTAGTGATTCTAACAATGTCCCCATGCTCAAACAAATTGAGCTATATTTTCTTTATTCGTTCTTCATCATCTTCGAAACACTAAGCGAGATAATGACTCATATTTTATAATTCAATTTTGCACACACAGTACAATGAACGATAAAGAACAAAATGTAAATAATGGAGTCATATTCTGTATTACAGGATGCTCCTATCTAAGTTAGGGACATTTGTTATAAATCTTGTAGAAAAATTTTAATTATTAGAGAAGCAAATATATAATCTCACACAAACTGCAAACAATGGATTTGTCAAAATATCTATACACATAGTATGATAAAATACTTAACAACCCTAAACATGCTAGTTTTAAAGCGAGAATAACTATGATCTAAAACTCTCAATCATATGATCAAACGCACAAAACGTTAACACATTCATCACATGAAAAAATACTAAGAAAGTTACAGTAGATCATACCGACACTTCAAGTTAGAAGTGTTTTTCCAAATTCGATGGAGAAGCCTACGTAGTGCAGACTTATCATACCGTGATGCAAATCCATCGTCTCCAACATACACAATTTGTAGGTAACATTAAAGTTCCTATATTCATCAAATTGTTAAAGATTAGCCAATTAAACAAATTATTAGCACTATCTAATTCTAAGAACAATTTAATTGGAGATACAGTGTTGTAATCAAAACTTATAATTTAACTTATCAAAATAAATATTTGATCCTTAGCGCAAAGCTAACAATTATTCAAACTTGTGTTTAATTAAACAATGGTTAACACGGTTTTTGTACTTTAGCACATAGCAACAACAATTAATTAAAATTATATGAGGGTAAAGAACTTATCTTTAATTTTAGATATAATCCAGTCCAAACATATTTGGATCTAGTCCAAACATCATCCCCATTGCTCGCATTATCTCCAGCAATTAGATCCACATCTCTTACTGAGCTTTTCAAGGAATAAACAATAGATTCCAAGCAATAGAGTTCTTTTCTAAATAATTACTACTTATGTAATTTAGTAAAGATAATTGAGTTTAGAATGGACCAAATCTAAAGAGCACACAGCACTCAGTCAAGAGGAAGAATAGAACCCAATCTGATCCGATCAGTGCCCCAAACAGCAACATCAAGGAAAGAGCCGCTCGATCTGATCCGATCACGACCTTAATCACTAACAGCGGCCAGTCAAAGGAAGAAGACGACCGGAAGACGACGATCTGGATCTGGCGATGATCGACTTCGAGAATGCGGCCAAATGGGAAGGAACCACGCTGGCGAAGAGCGACGGCGAACTTGATCTGCGCCGACAACGTCAATCTGAGATCTGGCGACCGATCTGAGATCTCCCGATCTATCTGAGTGGATCTTGGGTCTGCGACGACAGTGATCGCGCCGGCGATGCTGACGTTGGTGAATACGGTGGCGTCCACAATCGCAGACGGATGCGACGGCGGCGGCTCTGGTCGGAGACGGAGGCGACGCTCACTCTGGTCGGAGATAGCAGCGGTGGCCTCGTGTGGTGGCGTGCGGCGTCGAGCAATGACGAACGACAGGGGTGAGATTCCGACGAACTCTCTCTCAATCTCAGTACTTCTGATGAAGAGTAATATCTTAAGATTGTTGATACTGATTTGGGAAAATTAGGGTTAGGGTTAATCTCTAGCCGCTTAAGATATTATACCCTGCTTATCAGTATTGGAATATCACAGAGCACTATCTCTAGACCAGCTTATAAAGAGATTAGACTGGGTTTAGGGTACTGGGCTTTTAGCCCACTCAACCCGTTCCAATAATTAATACATAACACGTGTAAACCCGTGTTGCCCCATAGAATAATATACACAATATTATCCTATTATATTGAGAATATACATATACATCCAACATTTTGCACTATGAACACCCTTAGACCAATTTCGGTCTTTTGAAATGTGAAAATATTGGAGTCTTACATGGATTTTCCCACCACTTTCTAGAGGGTTGCGATCCTCATCACATACTTGGAGCCATTTGTCAACTTCTTCGCCACTTAGGATTTCTTCAACAGGGAGGTAAGCCCTGCCAATTAGTTCAGCACCAATAGCATTGTGGAACTTGACAGTGAAGATGATGTTGGAAGCCATATGGGCACAGTAGATGTGGAATGATTCGTACCAACGGGGGTTAACAGGTTCATCAGTGACCATTCTTGTCCTGCCAACTCTGGCCTTTTCGAGATCAATGGTGGCATAAAGTTTTGTGGATCCCTTGCCCAGACCCACGGTGTCCTCAATACCTTCAACAAGCTGGGACAATTTGAACATAGATCGAAGTGATAAGTGTAGGTTATGAAGAAAAATGCATTATGTAACAGCATATGATTCTTAGAATGTAATGATAACATTATCAGATAATGAAACAAGCGAGCAAGAAATACAGGAAAACTACGGAATTATTTGTTGCAAGTCCAGCAAAAGCATTCTAAATAGCAAGCAGGTTAGGAATTTTTTTATAGAAAAGGCGCAACAAAAAGCTCCCAAATTGGGAGTCTAGTTCATTAAATAGAAACCTATAAAGGTTTATAAAGAAACAAATTAATATGAAGTTACAGGAATGTTTGAGATGAAGTCCCATTGTGTAATTTTGTTTGCTGATAATGGCGTGATGGTAAGAAATGTCAGTTTGTGAAGTAGAGAGGTACATAATCGCTCTAAAATCTAGGGGAATTTAGTATCATAGGGATGGATATGCAATCATCTTCAATAAAATAATGAGAAGAAGTGAAGGTATACAAAGCCCAAAGTTACGCTATTGAGGACTCTAGGGCTCAACAAAGTAAAGTCCAAAGTTATTTAATGTACAAAATCTATGAAATGGAATGTAAATGGTGTGGGCCTTAAACAAGAATTCTAAATTAGTGGAAGGGAACCAGAAATTTGGTTTGATAAAAAGCTTTGAAATTGGAGGCCAACTGGTCATACGTATAGGATGTTAAGTTCATGCTATTTGAATAAGCATTACATGACTGCAAAATGAGCAGGGATAAAGCAAACTTTTTTAGATACAACAATATTCTACAAATATTTATCAGTCTGTCAGAAAGAAAAATTGGTGATTTTTTTTAGCAAAATAGGTTCCATCATTAATAGTTAAAACAATTTGGTTTTGAAGAAGATAATTAAAAATAAAATTTCTTTCTGCCAAATATTGAGGTGAAAGTAGAGAGCTAAATATTCGTATTTAATTATCCGGGCTAATCATTATTATAAGATATTGGTGTACACTAAATTCTTGTCCATTTTGCATCCATTCAGTCATTCGACTAGATGTCTATGAAAAAGGCATTGGATGCTTCTAAGGTGTTTCAAAGAGGGTCGGAAGATAAAGAAGATCCAGAATGAGCATATTCTGCACCATATTTGCTTGATATGATGCCTCTCTTTTCTTATATAGGATAATTATACAAGAACTCTTTTAAAGCATGATCAATTTACATCAATAACATCACTGCCAATTCATTACCATCGGAGAGACAACCTGACTATCTTTCTATCCGATAACCAAACCCAGCCATGTGATAATCGAAACTGATTAAGGAAGAGGAGAGCAGCATCTACGGTGGTAGATTGGAGGGGCAACGGGACTGGAGAGAGACAGAGGAGGAGGAGGGTAGCGTCTATGACGGCTGAGATGAAGGCGACGGTCGGGACCGGAAGTTGCGGAGGAGGACAGAGATGAGGTGGATGACTGCGTGGGAGGGGCAGCGTGGGAGTTGGAGTCAGCGGCAGCAGTGGATACAGGGGGTTTGGGGTTAGGTTAGGGTTCGTTTCTTGCCTAAATTAGTGAATATAGTAGATAATGCTAGGGGCGGACGCAGCTTATGTTCAGGGGGGGCACGGACCCCACTGAAAAAAAGCTACAGTGTAATTTTTTTTTATATAAGCATTATAGGAACCCAGTGAAAAAAGCTACAGTGTACTTTCTTAATTGTTATCGTATTTATTTTTGTATAAGGACCCCACTGAACTAAATTCCTGGATCCGCCACTGGATAATGCCATATGTATTTATGTTATATTAGTAATTCTAGTCGTACGTTGTGGTATATTTGCTCAGGGTAAACCACTATAACAGTATAACTATATAAATGTATGATGAAGAACAGTGAATGTATTTTTTTCTATCAAATTCTAACACTTTGATATATAAAAGAGGATACACAAATTATTTGGAAAGAGAGTAATTAGAAAGTATCAACAATGTATATCTCTTATCTCAAAAATACAATGTATATCTCTTCCTTATGTCAAGATCATCAAATATTCTAAGATTTGGTGGTTGTTAAAGCAAACAGGCAAGAGATCTAATTTCTAGATATTATAGAGAGTTAAAAAACCAATATATAATATCTAGAAATTATGTAGAGTAAAAACCAAAAACTCTGTTATATATTTTTTTTAAATGAGTGTAGCTCCTTTATGTATTGACTTCATGTAGCCATAATTCTTAGAACATTTCTATTACTCTTGGTCACCACCAAAAGCATTTTAAATTAGCAGCTTGACTCCCTGAATTTCTTACTCATGGTCACTAACGCACCCAAAATGTCATTACGAGCTTGATTAACATGGACATATAGAGAACGAAGTAGGATTAGTAGTACATGTCAAAATACCCAAACTACAGGTGTAGTTGTCCACACCCTTCCAGTTGATAAAGTCTTACACCGCCAATCAACAGACTGGTTGACACAATTTTAATACTAGCCCTATTTTTCTTCATTTGATACTGGACATGTACTTGGGGAAGTACGAGCCACATCCCAAGCACCTCCAACAAGATCTACCAAAACAATCCTTTGATATTCCATCCAATTATAGTTGTTTAAGAATTTCCAACAAAATAGTTTAACTTTATATATCAAACTAGAGTAGATACAAATTATCATAAATGAGAGATTTCCTTCTTCATAACCAGTGAAATCTTTTTCCATGAAAGTGCAGTTGGCTATAGAATACAAAGACACAATAAAATATCTGACAATAAGCTTACTATCTTTATTCCCATCTCTTTTTCTGTTTTTTTTAAGGAATCCCCAACTATTAAACTACGGTAAACCCTTCCCCTTTCGTAAATAGTGCAACCCCTTAGAGCATCCACTTTTGTTGGCTAAAAACTCAAAAATTAGCAATAGATTTAGGAAAATGCCTCGCAGCTGTTGGTTATAAACTCAAAATTTAAGATAGAAATGAACAGTAGGTTGCTAAACTTAGCAGCGCCTTTAGACAATTGCTAAATATAGAAGACGGACGATGTTCATCCGTTTGACGAAAGGGACGGATGAAGATATGCCGTCTGGTTGAATTAAAAAAAATTTGAGAGACGGTTGAAGATCTTCCGTCTCTCGGTCGAAAAAAAAAAAAAATTAAATAAAAAAATCACTGAAAACACTCCAGACGGATGAAGGGGTTCCGTTTGGTGTGGTTTTTTTTTAAAATTTTTTTAAAAAAAAAAACGAAAAACACCCAGACGGATTATGTTCATCCGTGTGGTGTGTGTGTGTGTGTGTGTTTTTTTTTTTTTTTTGATTTTTTTCATTTTTTAATGATTTTAAACCAAAAAAAAAAAACAAGAAAAGTCAAAAACACACCAAACGGGTGAACATCATCCGTTTGGTGTGTTTTGACTTTTTTTTATTTTTCTTATTTACCGAATACCAAAAAAAAATTTAAAAAATACAAAGACGGAAGATGGTCTTCCGTCGCTTCTGTTTTTAGACTTGGACGGCTACAGCGTGGTCCGTCTATTGCTATTTCTAAATGCTATATTTAACAATGGACATAGAAAACGATAGTGGATGCTCTTAAAGGCTCTTTGTTTGCAAGAAAACTTGCTTGAAAGATAATTACCGAAGATCAATTGGACTTTCCCGTCAAGGAAAGAAGGTTTCTTAACACTGGGCAGCCTGCAACATATTGGAAAACTGAAACCTTGGTTTCTTAGCGATCTGACCCACTTCCAACAATATTTAGCAATCTGACACAGTTTTGGATACGTCAGCATAAATCATTATTGGAAATAACGGCATAGATTATTTATATACCGTTGATTCCAAAAGCGGCATCTGTTAAAAAAAATCGCATGCCGCTATTTGGAGTAACGGCATCAATTAACTTGTTTTCAATCGTGTACTCTCTCTGACTTGGAAAAAAATGCAAGTGTGAAAAAATCATATAGACGATGTCGTTGTTTGGGACAACGGAAACAACATCACAGATGTCGTTGTTAGGAACAGTGGCATCATTTATAATATTCATTGTTAGGGATAACTGATGTTGTTGTTTGAAACAGCAGTAACAGTTCATTTTATTACTTATACTTGGTTAATCTATTTATGTGAACTGTTTAATGAGTATTATAACTGATGCCGTTATTTTCAACAACGGCATCAGTAATTCGGATGTTGTTCTTGGGGATAACGGCATTATTTAAAAATTAATATTGTGAGTTAAAAATGACTGAAAGTGAGAAGGAAAAAAAAATCAAACGTTTTAATAGCCAGGCATGGACCCCTCTTGTGTCATTGCCACCCCATCTATCAACAAGGTGCATCTTTCCAGTTTTCCAAATTGACGTCCAAACCAACCAAAACAAATAACGAAAAATGAGGTTCCAGAAACATGAAATTGATGCTTTCTCTTTCCTATTCTTGTCTTTCCATGCAAAGACAAACAACTCCTAAAATAAAGCTATCGACTTAAAAGACCTTCACAAAATGAGAAAAGAAATTTCATCCTGCACGACTTAGCATAATATCCTATATACCGACACTAACAACCCCCCTGAAATTATCCAAATGAGAAAAGAAAATTCATCTTGCACGACTTTGCATGATATCCTATAAACCAACACTAATAATATTGAAATTAAACTTGATTTTGAGTTAAGCTTAATTATGGGTTCATAATCCAAACTCAAAATTAAGCCCAAGTTCTGGAGATTCTCTAGAAACATCATAAAATATTATCACCTCCTCTATATGTTCTAGAGAATTCTATAAAATAATTATCTAAAGATTGTGTAGAAAATTCTAGGAATTGTAAGACATAAAATCTAGATATTATGGTAGAGAGTTCTAGAAAGATATTTTGTAATCTTGGAGCCTATAAATAGCTCCTTCCTCTCCCATTTGTAAACAAGTTGAACAAATAAATAAAAAGCAAAGTTAAAGAAAGAGTGTTCTTCATAAGTTCTCTAATCCTCTCTTTTCTAAGTATTCTTCCATATCATTCTTCATACTTAGAGGATTTCTTCTCTTGGTTTCACTCGGGTTTCTCGGGTATTACGGTCTTGGGCTAGTGCTAAGCACTATCGGAGTTTCTCTACATGGTATCAGAGCCATTCTAATCTTGTGCTCATCAAGATCGGGGTTTAAGAGAGCTCGGTTTATTCTAAGTATGGAATCAATGGGTCGTGTCGTTGGATTGGGAATGGAGATCTTAAACCAATCTAACTACCGGTTATGGAAGTCATGTATGGAGTCATACTTGGTTAGTGAGGACTTATGGGATGTCGTCGGCGGTAGTAGCACAACACCACCAAGGGGAGATGCTGCAACAGCGGAAGCGACAAAGGAGTGGACACGGAAGAATGCCAAGGCGAAGTTTGCTTTGAAGAGGTCAATATCCTCGGGAGTATTTGAGCATGTCTCAAGGTGCACATCCGCAAGTTCCATATGGAAGGCGCTAGATCAATTGTTCAACAAGAAGAATGAGGCTCGGTTACAACTATTAGAGAATGAGCTGGCGAATGCGAAGCAGGGGGAGTCTTCAATCTCACAGTTCTTCATCAAGGTAAAGAACCTTTGCTCAGAGATTAATACTCTTAATCCGGAGGAGTCGATTTCAGAAGCTCGGATGAAGCGGTCTATTATTCGTGGTTTACAACCCGAATATACACCGTTTGTTACTTCAGTTCAAGGATGGGCTACACAACCTTCCTTGGAGGAGTTCGAAAATCTACTAGCTTCGCAAGAATCACTAGCCATGCAAATGGCGGGAGTTAAAGTCAATGATGACTCGGGGAGCGCGTTTGTAGCTCGGAGGCAACAAAGTTTTAGAGCCAAGTTCAAGGATAGTGATACAAAAAATAATGATGAACGAGAAAGATCTTCTATGGGAGACAAGAAGCGATTCAAGTGCTACCGGTGTGAGAAACTTGGGCACTTCAAAAAGGATTGCCGAGTGAAGTTGAAAGAAACAAATATGGCGGAATCAAAGGGTCACACTGAAGACGAAGCATGGGAAAAATGTTTCACGGTGGAGGCTGCATCTTCAGGTACCACTACAACCAAAAATCTAGAAAATGATTGGATTGTAGATTCTGGTTGTAGCCATCATATTACCGGAGACGAGAAATTATTTTCCAGTCTTCAGCGCCATGACGGAAAAGAAGCCATCATTACCGCGGATAATTCAATCCACCGCGTTGAGAAGGAAGGAACTGTTGTCATTAAAGGAGATGATGGAAGCCCAATAACTCTCAAGAATGTATATCATGTTCCTGGAGTAAGGAAGAATCTTCTCTCTGTGGTAAATGCGGTGGACTCAGGTAACTACGTTTTATTTGGCCCAAATGATGTCAAATTCTTAAAGAATATTAAAGAGTTAAAGGCGGATGTGGTTCACACCGGAGCACGAGTTAAAGATCTATATGTTTTATCGGCCTCCAACTCATATGTTGAGAAGATGAGCACCAATGATAATGTCTTTATATGGCATGCTAGACTTGGTCATATAAATATGACTAAACTCAAAGTTATGGTAAACAAGGATTTGGTTAATGGGCTCCCAAGGTTGAAGATTCAAGATGAAGGAAGACTTTGTGAAGGTTGTCAATATGGAAAATCACATAGGCTTCCATTTGACAACTCCACCTCACGATGCAGCGCTCCGTTGGAGAGGATCCATAGCGATTTGATGGGTCCAACAAGAACACCCTCCTATTCCGGGCTTCGTTACATATTGTTGTTCGTTGATGATTTCTCACGGTACACCTGGGTATACTTTGTGAAGGAAAAATCAGAAGCATTTTCAAGATTTCAAGAATTCAAGGTTACCGTGGAAGGCGAGTTATGTCGGAAGATCAAGACCCTAAGGACGGACAATGGAGGAGAGTTTATGTCAAAGGAGTTCCTCTCTTTTTGTCAAGAGCATGGTATCAAGAGGGAATTTACATGCCCATATACACCTCAACAAAATGGAGTAGCAGAAAGGAAGATCCGACATCTAAGCGAAACGTGTAGAAGCTGGCTACATGACAAGAATTTGCCTAAAGCCTTATGGGCGGAAGGCATGAGATGTGCAGCATATGTCATCAATCGAATGCCACTAAGTCCGAACAACATGAAGTCTCCTTATGAGATGGTTCATGGGAAGAAGCCAACGGTGAAACATCTCAGGATATTTGGATCAATCTGCTACGTCCATGTGTTCGACTCTCAGAGAACAAAGTTGGAGGCAAAGGCGAAGAAATGCATATTTGTCGGTTATGATGAACAAAGAAAAGGGTGGAGGTGCATGGATCCTGAGACACATAGGTACGTCGTGTCTCGTGATGTTGTCTTTGACGAAGTTTCCTCATATTATGGACAACCTCAAGTCTTGGTCGAACAAGAAGGTGGAGATTCCTTCAAGGTTGATGAACCAGTTCCTCAAATGCCAAGTGAGAGCGGAAGTCTTGAAAAAGAGACGCAAGGTGAAAGGGGGAGCACTAATCAAGAGGAAGATGATGATGAAGATCATGGTTCCATGGCTAATCAAAGGCCTAAAAGGAACATTGTTAAGCCTGCCCGGTTCAGAGATGAAAGGTTTATCACTACTTACTCATGTTATTTTGCCGCTCCATTAGATGAAGAAGAGCCATCATCTTATGATGAAGCTAAAGGTGTTCAAGAGTGGGAGACCGCAATGGAAGAGGAGATGAATGCCCTTATAAAGAATGAAACTTGGGATTTGGTTCCGAAAACCAAGGATGTTCAACCCGTTTCATGTAAATGGGTGTATCGAATTAAGCGGAAAGCGGATGGAAGCATTGATAGATTTAAAGCAAGGTTGGTTGCTCGGGGGTTCTCTCAGAAGTATGGAGAAGATTATGATGAGACTTTCAGTCCTGTGGCTAAGATGACTACGGTACGTTTACTTCTATCTTTAGCCGCAAGCTTTGGTTGGAAGTTATGGCAACTAGATGTGAAAAATGCGTTTCTATACGGTGAGCTTGATAAGAGTATCTTCATGGAGCAACCACTTGGTTTCAAATCACGAGAGCATCCTGATTATGTGTGTAAGCTTAAGAAGGCCTTGTACGGGTTAAAACAAGCTCCTCGAGCATGGTATGGAAAACTTGCTCAATTCCTTCAGTTTTGCGGTTATGTACCATCAAATTCGGATCCAAGTCTATTCTTCAAGAAGAATGGAGGAGTCCACGTGGTAGTTCTTCTTTACGTGGATGATATGATAATCACCGGGAACGATGATGCTGAAATTGCTCGTCTACAAGAGGATATGTCGGTGAGGTTTGAGATGAAGAAGTTAGGTGAGTTGAATAACTTTCTTGGTTTGGAGGTTGAAAGGGTAAATGATGGAATCTTCATCGGTCAACAAAGCTATGCAAGAAGGATTGTTGAGAAGTTCAGGGTACACGAAGGAAAGACACGTACTACTCCGATGGATGTGAACATAAGGCTTAAGCGCGATGAAGGGTCCTTGCTACCTGATCCTCGACCTTATCGCTCTCTTGTGGGAAGTCTTCTATATTTAACCATTACAAGACCTGACATTGCCTTCGCGGTAGGTCTCATAAGCCGTTTTATGCAAGAACCAAGGAAACCACATTTAGAAGCGGCAAAGAAGATCTTGAAGTATGTGAAGACAACTCTTGGCATGGGTTTGGTGTATAAGTACAATGCCAAGACCTCTCTTCATGGCTTCACAGATGCTGACTTTGGTGGAGATCTTGATGATCGAAGATCAACTTCAGGCTATGTGTTCTTATGTGGAGACACAAGTGTTTCATGGTGCAGCAAGAAGCAAGCAACGGTGTCATTGTCTACCACTGAAGCAGAGTATAAAGCGTCAACACTCGCAGCTCAAGAGTGTATATGGCTTCGAAGACTCCTTGAAGATTTGTTCGAGCCAATCAATAAGCCGGTTGAAATTTATGGAGATAATCAAAGTGCTATCAAGTTGGCTAATAATCCGGTGTTTCATGCAAGGACGAAACATATCGAGTTAGAGCATCACTTCATAAGGGAGAAGGTGCTTGATGGAACAATTGAAGCTTTGGAAGTTCGAAGCGATGACAACGTTGCAGATATCTTCACAAAGTCATTACCAAAAGGAAAATTTGAGTTACTTCGCTCGAAGCTCGATATGGTTGATAAAATCAAGTTTAAGGGGGAGTATTGAAATTAAACTTGATTTTGAGTTAAGCTTAATTATGGGTTCATAATCCAAACCCAAAATTAAGCCCAAGTTCTAGAGATTCTCTAGAAACATCATAAAATATTATCACCTCCTCTATATGTTCTAGAGAATTCTATAAAATAATTATCTAAAGATTGTGTAGAAAATTCTAGGAATTGTAAGACATAAAATCTAGATATTATGGTAGAGAGTTCTAGAAAGATATTTTGTAATCTTGGAGCCTATAAATAGCTCCTTCCTCTCCCATTTGTAAACAAGTTGAACAAATAAATAAAAAGCAAAGTTAAAGAAAGAGTGTTCTTCATAAGTTCTCTAATTCTCTCTTTTCTAAGTATTCTTCCATATCATTCTTCATACTTAGAGGATTTCTTCTCTTGGTTTCACTCGGGTTTCTCGGGTATTACGGTCTTGGGCTAGTGCTAAGCACTATCGGAGTTTCTCTACAAATAATCCCCATGAAAAGGATATCGAATTGACCAATTGAGGATGTTATTGCACTTTATTTCTTTTATTTTGTTATTCTTGTTGCTTCTCTTAGTAGAAAGTTGGATTTGTTCCCGGCCTCTCAGTCAGAGACGTTGGAGGTTATTGTATTTATTTTCTGCACTTTCCCCAAGCTAGTGGGTTATTTGAATTTTTTACCGTACTGACCCACTTTTTGAAAATATTGACCAAACTGACCAACTTTCGAAAATATTTATCCAACTGACCCAGTTTTGGATACGTCAGCATAAAACGTTATTGACAATAACGGCATATATAATTTTGATGTCGTTGTTGCCAATAGCAGCACCTGTAACAAAATTTCATTGCCGCTATTGGGAGTGACGGCATCGTATATCTCGCATTCACTTAAGAGTTTCTTGACTTTAAAAAAAATTGTATGTGAAAATTGCTTATAACTAATACCGCTATTTTTAATAACGGCATAATTAGCCTGATGCCACTATTCGCAATAGCTGCATCAGTATAATCCATAGTATGTACTCCAAATTTTATGCAAATGCATCAACTTCAAGCCCGATTTCGACCATGATGCAGCCAGTATCTCTCACAACTCAAAACATTAAAGTTGTAGATTTTTTTCTTGGTGTTCCATAACATTTTGAATCATCTCAATCGGAGTTCAAATGATAGAGTTATGTCCAGATTATGAAGCAATGTCGAAACTGTAAACTGATTTTTGGACAGTTTCGACATCACTATGTAATCTGAGCATAACTCTATTATCCGAACTCCGATTGAAATAATTCAAAATGCTATGGAACATCAAGAAAAAGCTCTACGACTTTCATGTTTTGAGTTTTGAGAGAGACTGTATCAAGATCGAAATCAGGCTTGAAGTTGATGCATTTACACAAAATTTGGAGTACATACTGTGGATTATACTGATGCCACTAATGGAAATAGCAGCATGAGGCATCAAGCAAATTATGTCATTATTGAGAATAGCAGCATCAGTTATAAACGATTTTCACTTATAATTTTTTTATAAAGTTAGCGAGGTCCTAAATGAATATCGGCAACGGAATCTTTTTTTTACATGTGCCGTTATTGGCAAAAACAGCAACAAAATAGCAGATTCCGTTATTGTCAATAGCGTTTCATTCTAACGTATCCAAAACTATATCAGTTGGGTAAATATTTTTAAAAATGGGTCATTTTAGTCAATATTTTAAAAAAGTGGGTCAGTAAAGAAATAATTCGTGTTATTTTGTTTTTTTAAAAAATAAAAGTGGCCCAGAGATCACCTATTTCTCTATAACAAAGGATTAAAGAAACAACACCATTAAATTCGGGTTATTTTGTTAATAAAACAATTGGCCATGAAGCGATGACTGGACCATTTTTTTATCAAAAAAAAAAAACAATTGGCCATAATCCACATTTTCATTTTCTTTTATTTTTAAAAAATCCCACGAAAGGGAAAATGCCTCCCTTCATAATCTCCATAAAATTTGAGGACCGATACACATCTCAAAGTGTCTCCAATAAGTCATGATCCTATTAGTGCTACTCAAAATATATCCTATAAGGAAAATGATTGAACAGAGAAATTCCCGAGCATTTCTTGATCTGAGATGTGCTCATATCAATGGAACCGAAAACTCATTATTTCGATGAATCATTTATAAAACAGAAGATAATGATTTGTTCTCTAAAACCTTTCCCAAATCATCACAACTACAAAATAACATACCTGACGAAGAAACTTGGGAGCACCGGCGGAAGCTCGGCTAGTCAAGGAATCGGCCTCGTAGATGGTAACATGCAACGTTCCATGCAACAACGTTTCCCCCATCTCTTCAATATCCTCTTTCCTCTTCTTCTTCTTCTTCTTCTTTCTTTTTAATATATATTCTCTCTCTAATTTTCAGATCTGAAGAGAGACTAACAAAATGGAGGAGAGAGAGAGAGAGATCCGAAGATCAAGGGCTAAAATATTTATAATAAAACATATTATGAATGGGAAGAAGAATAAAAAGGTAATACGATCTGAGGATTTTGACAGACTCGAATATGACAAGTGCAGGAAATAAATAGTCACCTCTTCGGTAATATTATATAAGCCCAATTGGTAGTGGGCCAAGCACAAATATACACGCCCAAAATGTACCTTTTTGAGCATATGCTGGTTGAATTGTATCTTTTGCAGCTTACACCGTGATGAGAATGTTTACTCACTTATTATTTCTTTCTTTTTATAGTTAAAGAATCATGTTTTATTAATAGAATATTCACTCAAGAGATTCGGATACTTTTGATCATAGTTTTTGAGCTTCTTGTAAAATGTATTCAAAGTCAAGTACATTCCAACTTAAAATAAGAGCACAAGTATCACTTGAAAGTTTGAAGTTCACTAGAACCATTCTTTTTAATGACAAAAAAAAGTCCTGTATGAGTGTGTTGTTTTTTTTGTTTTTTTTTTATCATAAAAGGTTGGCCTAGGCCTTCCGTGTTTCATTAAAAAGTTTTTAATAAAACAAAAATCAAATAGCAGGCAATGATGTTCATGTCACCCACATGCGGGTCTTAATGCTCATTCTCTGACCAAAAAATGAATCGTATGAGTGTGTTGTTATGACCCTTGTTCAAAAGAAAAAGAAGGAAAAGTCACAATTTCAGTTCGGTTGTAGGAAAGATAAAGAGAGTCTAATTGTAAATACTGTAATTTGGAAATCTCAATTTGCAAAAACATGTATATGTTTTTTTTGATGAATCGGATAGAGCCATAAGGCTCCAGCCATCAAAAATTATACATTAATCAATAAAACAGATAATAAACAATACAAGAGTCAAGGGTTTTACAAGAAGTAAAACAGTAATAAGAAAGATATACAAAAAGCTAGTAATTAAGAAATACAATAACGGACAGAACATCAGTAAAGCAGATCGAAGAGCCACAGACGAAGCACCATGCCGTAATCCGAGGGTGGAGCCACGGCCCTGAAAAGCGAGCAAAGAGAAGGAGACAAAAGCCAATCCATCGCGCTCGACAAAAACATGTATATGTTGAGAGATCAAATTGCACAGGACTCCTAATTACATGAGTCCACACTTCGGTGCTACGTGTGAGTTGACGTTCATTGTAGTTAGTTAACAACACATTAATAGAAAGTTATAACTACTAATAAAGGTACTTTTAAACACAAAAAACTTTAAATGGGTAGCTACACTAATCTATCTTTAACAATAAGTCGAACACCTTGCCAACAGTGGTCTTCAACACAGATTTCAAAACATTAAACATCGCTAACATCGATTCTTAACAATAAATACGTGGCACCTCATCAACAGCATTAAGATAAGTTCATTAACCCTAATTAAGCATTTCCTATTACAGAAAACTCTAATCGAAAATATGTCTTATAAAATGATGCAGTCGACGGGAAGAAGCAAAGGAAGGTGCAGCTGAAGCTTAGAAGAGGAAAATTAAGAGTTTGCGTATCAATCCTAAAAGTGTACATATCAGTCCTCGGCGATTATTTTTCTTTGTGGACTTATTGGTAAAAGTGTTGTAATTTTTTCACTTGAGTACAACAACCTGTAACCAACTATTCAAATACGTGTGATGCACGTGCTCTTCTCTCTTCTTCCTCTACAAATACTCTTTCTTGTAAACACTCCGATTATGAACATAGAATCTTGATTTCTACTATCCGTCTTCGTCCTCTGTCACTGCCATTGCAACTCGCCAGCATGATGACGAAGAAGAAAGCTCCAGTGATCACCGCCGTTGGCGATGGAGCTGGAACATAAAACCCTACAAAACTAAAGACTTGTTGAATGCACAAAATATATTCAAAGACAAAGGAAGCTAACAATTTTTTTTCAACAAAAAGAAGAAAAGTTTGCCGTACTGCCCCACCTTTTGAAAATATTTGGCGATCTGCCTCACTTCCGAAAATAATTAGCGATCTACCTCTGTTTAGGACACGTCAGCATAAACCGTTATTGAAAATAACGGCATAGGTTATTTACGTGCCATTATTTTCAATAACGGCATCTATATTTAAAAAAAGTGTCATGCCGTTATTTGGAGTAACGGCATAGGTTATTTTGTTTTTCGACAGCTTGTAGTCTCCATTTAGAGAAAAAATTGCAAGTTAAAAACCTTATAACAGATGTCGTTACATTCTCAATACTGATGCCGTTATTTGGAATAACGGCATCAGTTATAAATTTTTTTTATAAAAAAGTAACTTATTATTCATTCTCTCTGACGAATAAGTTAATTTTAAAAAAAAATAGTAATGTTGCCGCTAAATTCGGTGTGGGGGCAAGCAGATGAATTTGTGAGTTCGTGGAAAACCTGAATAGCAAACACCTAACCTGTTCCGCCGGAGCTTGACCGTTGACTCCCGCCGTTCACCTGCAAGGAAGTGCGAGACACCGGGGTTGATCCCGGCGACGCACCCTCCGACGCTCAAGTCAGTAACCAGAAATGATTATGAAAGAGCGTTTAACTAGAGAAAGATTGATTACCTCTTAATGGAGATGGGCGAGGGGTATTTATAGGCGTCTTAGGGACTGGTTTTAGGAATGTAATCCCCGTGATTAGATAAGGAATATTCCCCGTAATCAGATAAGGCATGTAATCTGATAAGGTATATCCCCTATAATCAGTTAAGGAATTTAATCCCTAATCCCCAGTGAAAAGATAGCTGTGAATCATGGCCGTTGATTTAGATCTAATCAGGGACCTTGATTGTATCTTGTCGGATCGGGTTGGTAGCGGGTTGAAACCCATACCCAGCTGAGGTGGATCCGTTTGCGGGTTATTGGATCTGTGAGAAGGAGACCCAGTACCTGCTTCGGACCCATTTGCATGTGAAATTACCGTTTTACCCCTGAGCTTTAAGATTCGAGTCCGATGTGAACGGTCCCGATTTAATCCTATTTTTAGCCGTATCACGAGCCCCCCACTCCTAAAGACTGAGTGTGATCAGCCTTTGAGGAGTAGTTTTACTGTTTCAATGGCGTACGGGATTTTATCGGTGTTCTCAAGGGAGTTTGGAATCTTGCTCGGGGTGTAACAGTGTTATTATGGGCTTGTAAAATGCCCAAAAATATTCTCAAAATTTTCTGGATTTTTGGTGATTTTTCCAGATTTTTTTGAATTTTTTCTCATTTTTTTGAATTTTTTATTCATTTTCCGAATTAAATAATTAATTATCAAAAATATTAATTAATTTGTCTAATTTAATAATTATTTTTTCAGAATTTAAAAATAATTTTTTCTGAATTAATAATTATTTTTAGAATTTTTAATTAATTTTTTTCGATTTTTTAATTATTTTTTCGGATTTTTTAAATAAAAAAAAACAATTAAATAAATAAATAAATAATTTAAATATTACCTGGACACGTGGCAGATTTCTGGCCGTCCATCGTGACCAGATGAGCACGCATCGTGAGGCAGATCACGATCTGGACACGTGGCAGATTTCTGGCCGTCCATCATGATCAGATGAGCACGCATCGTGAGGCAGATCACGATCTGGACACGTGGCGCGTTTCTGAGCGTCGATCGTGTCGCGACGCGAATTTTGAGACGATCGGACGGATCGTGTTGGTCGGTCTGTTTTTTTCTCAATTTACAGCATCGGTAACCCGGTACTTCGGTTCGGCGCCTCGGCAAAGACGGCTCGGCTCGGCCAGATGCGTAGGATGCTGCCACGTGGCATGCCACGTGGCCTTTTTTTTTTTTTTTTTTTTTTTTTTTTTTTTTTTTTTTTTTTTTTTTTTTGGCCCCGCTGCTTCTTCTCTCTTCTTCTACTTCGTTTCTGCTTCTCTTCTTCGTTTCTTCTTTCTTCTTCTTCCTTCTCGCTGCTGCTTCTCTTCTTCGCCGTCGTGAGCTTCGACAGTGGGAGGCTCCGGCGATTGTTGCGAGCTCGGCGACGAAGGTGGCGAGCACGGTGATGGGTTGAGCTCGTGACGAAGTGGATTTGTAGCTCGACGAAGCTTCGAGCTTGGCACCGGAGTTTCGATGGGAGATGAAGGAGAGCTCAGCGAAGCGCTCGGTGATGCGGAGCTTCGGCGAGGTGGAGTTCGGCAGTAATGGCGAGGCGCATGGCGGAGCTCGATGTAGGGGATGCTTGCTAGCGCCATGGTGATGGGTTCAAGTTCGGAGCTCAATCGCGAGGGAAGCTCGGCGAGAGTGGGAGCTCGGCGAAGTGGGTCGGCATCTTGACGAGCTCGATGCTTCGGTGCTCGACGAAGAGAAGAGGCGAGCGTGGGGTTGAAGGAGCTGTCGGCGCTGTGGGGAGCTCGACGGCGGTATTGGAGCTCGGCACGAATGAAGCTCGCGAAGGTGGTGCTCGGAGCTTGTTCGTGGGGCTTGGAGGAGGAGAAGAGGATAGGAGCTCGGAGCTCGGCGTTTCTCGGAGAGAGGGAGAGCTCGGCAGTGACCGGGTTGATGGGTTCGGCTCGGCGTTGCACTCGAAGGCGGAGCTCGGAGCTTCGACGGCGGTATTGGAGCTCGGCACGAATGAAGCTCGCGAAGGTGAGGCTCGGGGCTTGTTCGTGGGGACCCTCGACAGTGAGCTCGGCAGGGAAGATGGAACTTGGAGCTTGCGGTTTGGCGTGGTGCTCGGCAGTGGAGCTCGGCTCGGTAGCGACGACGGAGAGGAGTTCGGCAATGAAGATGGAGCTCAATAGTGACGACTGTGAGTAGGGGGGAGCTTGATGGAGGAGGCAGTCGGCGAGGTCGGGTTCGCGCGGAGATGGGTTCGGCGGAGCCCGAGGTTGAAGAAGACTATGGGATTCGGTTTCGTTTGGTTTTGGCGCCAGGAGTTTGGAGAAGATGAGACAGGGTTGAGTTTTGTTTAGTTTTTTTTTTTTTTTTTTTTTTGCCTGGGCAGGTGATTGGAAGAGGATGACGTGGGGAGTTCGGGTTTGGATCCTAACGGGTCCGAACCCACACTTTCTTTTTTCTTTTCTCTTTTTCTCCTCCGCTTCTTTGTTGCTCGGCTAATGCATTTGGTTCGGCAGATCCGAGCACAGATTTTGAGGAGAATTTCTTCCCACTCTGCTGTTCGGTAGATCGGTAGCTCGGATTTGAGATCCGAGCTACGTGGCTCAATCTGGGCGGTTGATCACGATCGTGGCGCGAATCACGAGACAAGAGGCACGAGTTTCGAGAAAACGTTATCTTGTCGTTTTGTGGAGACGTGGCGCGATCTGAACCGTTCATCATGTTCCAGCACGCTTTTTGATGCGATCCGACGGTGAGATGGGGTCGGCCGAATTTTTCTCCATATACGAGGGTCGGTACCCCGGCACCTCGGATCGGCACCCCGGATCGGCACTTCGGATCATTGAGATGATGCCACGTGGCCCTTTTTTTTTTTTTTTTTTTTTTTTTTTCCTTTTTTTGCTGCTTCTCATTCTTCTTCTTCTTCGCTCTTTCTCTTCTTCTTCTCTGCTTCGTGTTCGGCAAATCCGAGCACGGATTTTGAGGAGATTTTTTGCCAATTTGCAGTTCGGTAGTTCGGTAGCTCGGATCTGAGATCCGAGCTACGTGGCTCAATCTGGACGGTTGATCACGATCGTGGCGCGAATCACGAGACAAGAGGCACGAGTTTCGAGAAAACGTTATCTTGTCGTTTTGTGGTGACGTGGCGAGATCTGAGCCGTTCATCATGTTTTAGCGCAAATTTTGAGACGATCCGACGGTGAGATGAGATCGGTCGAATTTTTCTCCATATACGAGGGTCGGTACCCCGGCACCTCGGATCGGCACCTCGGATCCTCTCTGGGAGCATCTGGTTTGCTCGGCAAATGAGTCTGGTTCGGCAGATCCGAGCACGGATTTTGAGGAGAATTTTTTCCCACTTTGCTGTTTGGTAGGTCGGTAGCTCTTCTGAGAAGAAAGAGGAAGGGGAGGAGAGGCATTTGAGTTCTCTCCTCTGCCTTGTTCTTTCGCACAGTGGAGAAGAGGAGAAGTGCTGGGTACTTTTTGGAGAGGTGAAGAGGAGAAGAGGAAGGGGAGGAGAGGCAACTGGGTTCTCTCCTCTGCCTTGTTCTTCCGCTTGGTGGAGAAGAGGAGAAGAGGAAGGAGAGGCAACTGGGTTCTCTCCCCTGTCTTGTTCTTCCGCTCGGTGGAGAAGAGGAGAAGAGGAAGGGGAGGAGAGGCAACTGGGTTCTCTCCCCTGTCTTGTTCTTCCGCTCGGTGGAGAAGAGGAGAAGAGGAAGGAGAGGCAACTGGGTTCTCTCCCCTGTCTTGTTCTTCCGCTCGGTGGAGAAGAGGAGAAGAGGAAGGGGAGGAGAGGCAACTGGGTTCTCTCCCCTGTCTTGTTCTTCCGCTCGGTGGAGAAGAGGAGAAGTGTTGGGGAAGAAGGAGAAGAATGAAGGAGCTAAGAGGGGTAAGGGTCGGACCGTGGGTATCGGATCCGACCCCGACCGTTAGCCTCTTTTCTTTCTTCCTCTTCATCTGCTTGCTTTGTTCGGCGAATCCGAGCCCGGATTTCGAGGTACATTTTTCGCCGCTCCGCAGTTGGGTAGATTGGCAGATCCGAGCTGCACGGCTCAATCTGGACGGTTGATCACGATCGTAGCGCGAATCACGAGACAAGAGGCACGAGTTTCGAGAAAACGTTATCTTGTCGTTTTGTGGTGATGTGGCGCGATCTGATCCGTCCATCACGCTTGAGTGCGAATTTGGAGATGATCTAACGGTGAGATCGCCTCGGGACGATTTTTTGCCATATACGAGGGTCGGTACCCCGGTATCTCGGCTCGGCGCATCAGGGCTGTTTGGCCGAGGTGCTGAATTGTCTGTTTTGAATTAAGTGTTCCTTGAAGATTCCGCCCCTTCGTGCTCAGTGGCTCGGCCGTTCGGCTGAGCTGTTCGGTAGCTCGGCTGTTCGGACGGCTCGAGCGTGAGGAGAAGCTCGGTGAGTTGATGAAGGGGATGAGTCGGCATATGGAAGAGGTGATGCTCTGCTTGGCTTTTGGAGATTTTTGAAGAGGAGCTCCACTCCTAGGGGTGGAGAAGAGGTGCTAGGAAGATCCTCGTAAGAGCCATGGGAAGACCCATTCTTTGAAGTGAAGAGCTTAACTTGTAGAAGAGCCATCTGGAAGAGGAGCTTGAGGAGCAACTCTAGGAGAGAGTTCTAGCTCCGAACTCGTTTGAGAAGAGCTCCGCTTCGGATGCGAGCGGAGTGGGGAGCTCGATTTGTAGAAGAGCCATCAGGAAGAGGAGCTTGAGGAGCAACTCTAGGAGAGAGTTCTAGCTCCGAACTCGTTTGAGAAGAGCTCCGCTTCGAATGCGAGCGGAGTGGGGAGCTCGATTTGTAGAAGAGCCATCAGGAAGAGGAGCTTGAGGAGCAACTCTAGGAGAGAGTTCTAGCTCCGAACTCGTTTGAGAAGAGCTCCGCTTCGGATGCGAGCGGAGTGGGGAGCTCGATTTGTAGAAGAGCCATCTGGGCGGTTGATCACGATCGTGGCACGAATCACGAGACAAGAGGCACGAGTTTCGAGAAAACGTTATCTTGTCGTTTTGTGGTGACGTACGCGATCTGATCCGTCCATCACGATTGGGTGCGAATTTTGAGATGATCTAACGGCGAAATCGCCTCGGGACGATTTTTTGCCATATACGCGGGTCGGTACCCCGGTACCTCGGCTCGGAGACTCAGTGCTGTTGGCCGAGGCGCTGAGGCATTTTGGAGGAAGTGTTCCTTGAAGATTCTGCCCCTCCGTGCTCAGTGGCTCGGCCGTTCGGCTGAGCTGTTCGGTAGCTCGGCTGTTCGGATGGCTCGAGCGTGAGGAGAAGTTTAGTGAGTTGATGAAGGGGATGGGTCGATGAAGCTCTGCTCCTCGGCTCGGGAGGATGGGTCGGCATACGGGAGAGGTGAGGGGCTCTGAAGTTGTCTCTATTCTGTTTGGTTTTGGAGATTATTGAAGAGGAGCTCCACTCCTAGGAGAAGAGGTGTTGGGAAGACCCATTCTTTGAAGTGAGCGCAAGGAGCAATTCTAAGAGAGTTTTAGCTCCGATCTCGTTGAGAAGAGCTATTTGAGAGACAAGTTTGAGGAGGAACTCCACGAGAAAGTTGTGCTCCGAACCTGTGGAGAAGAATGAAGGAGCTAAGAAGGGTATGGGTCGGACCGAGGGTATTGGATCCGACCCTGACCCGTTAGCCTCTTTTTCTTCTTGCTCTTCATCTTGCTTAGCTGCTCGGTAGATGCATCTTGTTCGGCAGATCCGAGCACGGATTTTGGGGCACATTTTCCGCCACTTTGCTTCTCGGTAGATGGGTAGCTCAGCTCGGATGGTCGTGGGGGCAGTTCGGAATGGCCATCTTCCTCCGGCCCGTTTAAGGACGAGCCGGTGAAGTAAAGTCGAGCCATAGGACCCTGACCATCGTGAGGTTAGTTTGAGGGATGCAGGGGCAGTTTCGAATGGCGAGCTACTTCTAATCCGCTTAGGAGCGAACTTGCGAAGTAGAATCGAGCCAAGTGTTGGACTCCGATCCATTCAACGGCTGCAGGAGCAATTTCGAACGGCGATCTACTTCCGGCTCGCCTGTAGGCGAGCCGAGGAAGAAGTGTCGAGCCGAGTGCTGGACTCCGAACCATTGTGAGGTTATTCAACGGCTGTGGGAGCAATTTCGAATGGCGAACCACTTCTAACCCGCTTAAGAGCGAGTTATTCGAAGCAGAATCGAACCAAGTGTTGGACTCCGGAACCATCGTTTAAGTTGTTCAACGGCTGTGGGAGCAATTTCGAATGGCGAACCACTTCTAACCCGCTTAAGAGCGAGTTATTCGAAGCAGAATCGAACCAAGTGTTGGACTCCGGAACCATCGTTTAAGTTGTTCAACGGCTGTGGGAGCAATTTCGAATGGCGAACCACTTCTAACCCGCTTAAGAGCGAGTTATTCGAAGCAGAATCGAACCAAGTGTTGGACTCCGGAGCCATCGTTAGAGTTTAGTGAGTTGCGGGAGGAGCCATGTAGAAGAAGCTGGACTCCGAACCCAGAGAGATAGAGGAGCGAGAGCAATAATTTTCAATGAAAAGATAAGTTTTATTGAGATAAACTAAGTGGCTGCTCCAATAGGGCGAGCCATTATTACATGCTGTTGGCCGAGTTACTAGCATCGGCCTTATTGAAAATCAAAATCCTACTTCTACAATAAGGTGAGGACCTCTTGGGAGGAGCTGAGTCATGAAGCTCGGCGGGCCTTTCTGTTCGTTTGGAAGAGGTGGTGATCAGGTGAGGAGCTCGGCCCCCTCTTTTCGGACGAACTGGATCAGGTGCCCCCGCTGTATGAGTTCTTCGATCTCCTCCTTGAGAGCCCGACAATCATCCGTGTCGTGGCCGTGGTCCCTGTGAAAGCGGCACCACTTATCCTTATTCCTCTTCTTGCCAGGTGTATTCATTCTCGGGGGAGCGCGGAGTAGCCCTTCGTGGTCCACCTCCATAAGGACTTCTGATATGTTGGCAATGAGGGGGGTGAACTTCTCAAACCGAGGAGTCGGGCGACGCTGTCCATTGCTGTCCTTCTGGGATTTTTGGGAGCCCTCATCTTCTTCGGTCAGCTTTCGTTTCGTTCCTGAGGCAGACCCTCCGAAGCTTGGAGGGTAGGCGGCCTCTTCGGCACGAATGTACTTGTCACACCTGAGAAGGAGGTCGGCAAAGTTCTGTGGAGGCTTCTTAGCAAGAGAGGAGCGGAGGCTGGAACTGAAGACGTTGGATTGGAAGGCGGCTGTTGCGACGGATTGGTCGAGGGAGGCTATAGTCCTGGCTTCAGCTGTGAATCTCTTCACATAGTCTCTTAACTTCTCACCTTTCTCTTGCCTAAGCTGGAGGAGTGAAATGCTGGTCTTCTCCGTGTGCCTGCTACTCACGAAGTGGGTGATGAAGAGTGTCTCGAACTGCTCGAAGGAGAATATGGAAGACGGTGCGAGGCGGGAGTACCACTCTCGAGCTGGGCCCTTCAGTGTCGCGGGGAAGGTTTTGCAGAGGAGGGCATCAGAAGCTTGATGGAGGAGCATCAAAGTCTTAAAGCTTTCGATGTGATCAACTGGATCGGTCTCCCCGGTGTAAGTCTCAAATTGGGGAGGTTTGAAACCGAACGGGACAGGTGCATCCACTATGGTTCGGGAGAAAGGGGGTTGGCTAGGACGTAAGGTCCTCCCCCTAAGCTCCTCTTCTCGGTTTATCCGACCCAGGCACCTTTCTACTTCATGAAGACGGCGGTACATGGCGTCATCCCTCCGACGGTGATCTGCCGAGCCTCGGGACTCATCTTCATACGAAGGAGAACGAGGGCTGCGGCGATGGTAGGTTCGGGAGCGACGAGGACTTGGGGTACGCCGGGAGTTTGTAGGAGCAGGACGAGGAGAGGGGAACCGTCGGCGAGGGCTTCGGACCGGGGGAGGGGATGGAGCCTTGGGTGCGTTGGTGAGAGCTTGTAGGATGGTCGCTTGGAACTGCTGGAACTCGGCACGGGTGATTGGTGCCTCCTCGTTCTTAGGCTGCTGCCGACCCACGGGGGAGCGTGGCCTTCTTCTGCGATGCTCGGGGGATTCCCTTCGCCCCCTACGGTTAGGAGACCTTCTGTAATCCCGGTGACGGGGAGATCGTTCACCCGGACGATAGTGGCGGGAGGTTCCCTCTCGGGCCCGTTTTTCGTCCAGATGGTGACGAAGATCCACGTCCTTCTTCCGCCGACTCTGAGGATTGTGTGATGCCATGGAATCCGTAGAGGCATTGTGTATGGAGATGCGGTCTTGGTGGAGAGGTTGCTTTCCGCGGGAGCCCCCCGCACCAGCATTCTGAGGTCCGGTCGGACCCTTGGGGGGTTGCTGATTCTGAAGGGGCTGATCTTGCTGAAGGGGGTCTTTCGTCTGAAGCGGAGGTCGTTCCTGCTGCAAAACGGGTTGGTCAGGGACTGGCTCCTGCTGATCGGCGGGATTGGGCCCACGGTTGGACCCCCTAGATTTGGCTTTTCTCGGAGGCATGGCTGGAGAAGATCTAGTCGACGGAAAGAGGAGGGGCTGCTATTCGTATGTTTCCCACAGACGGCGCCAATCTGTTGCCGCTAAATTCGGTGTGGGGGCAAGCAGATGAATTTGTGAGTTCGTGGAAAACCTGAATAGCAAACACCTAACCTGTTCCGCCGGAGCTTGACCGTTGACTCCCGCCGTTCACCTGCAAGGAAGTGCGAGACACCGGGGTTGATCCCGGCGACGCACCCTCCGACGCTCAAGTCAGTAACCAGAAATGATTATGAAAGAGCGTTTAACTAGAGAAAGATTGATTACCTCTTAATGGAGATGGGCGAGGGGTATTTATAGGCGTCTTAGGGACTGGTTTTAGGAATGTAATCCCCGTGATTAGATAAGGAATATTCCCCGTAATCAGATAAGGCATGTAATCTGATAAGGTATATCCCCTATAATCAGTTAAGGAATTTAATCCCTAATCCCCAGTGAAAAGATAGCTGTGAATCATGGCCGTTGATTTAGATCTAATCAGGGACCTTGATTGTATCTTGTCGGATCGGGTTGGTAGCGGGTTGAAACCCATACCCAGCTGAGGTGGATCCGTTTGCGGGTTATTGGATCTGTGAGAAGGAGACCCAGTACCTGCTTCGGACCCATTTGCATGTGAAATTACCGTTTTACCCCTGAGCTTTAAGATTCGAGTCCGATGTGAACGGTCCCGATTTAATCCTATTTTTAGCCGTATCAATAACTAATGCCGTTAACTCCAATAACGGCATCAGTTATTTAAATGCCGTTATTCAGGATAACGGCATTATTTATAAGTATTTTTCACACTTAGAATTTTTAAAAGTTAGAAGATTCACACTTGTAAGAGAAATATACTGATGCCGTTATTCCAAATAACGGCATGGAAAAAAAATATAAAATAGATGCCATTATTGGAAATAACGGCACGTAAATAACCTATGTCGTTATTTCCAATAACGGTTTATGCCGACGTGTCCTAAACAGGGGTAGATCGCTAATTGTTTTCGAAAGTGGGACAGAGCGCCAAATATTTTCAAAAAGTGGCGCAGTACGGCAAAATTTTCCAAAAAGAAATCCTAAAAGACATGGAAGGAAGAGTGCATTGACCATTGTGTCAAAAAGATTACTCGGAGAAGAGTTGGCCGGAGTTTTTTTTTTTTTTTTTTTTTTTGAGGAAAAGATGGAGTATGGCCACCCTGTTTCATTAATAAGAGATTAATAAAACAAAACTCAGGGTACTGAGCTTACAACAAAATCCTAGAAATAAAACAGAAAAACATACTCCACCCCGAACATGGAGGGTGGGACAAAAGACAGACAGAGCATAAAGTAACCACAAAGTAATATATCATTCCCCCCAACAAACCCTGGGGTGGTGGGTATCAATGCCCATCAAAGCTTGTGCCGGTTCTCAGTCAATCGTCGGGCAAATCTCAATCTCCTCGTCGTCAAACTCCTGTACCTGGAATACTATCACAATCCTGTCCCTGGGATCTACTGCTGCCACATTAGCCCAAAATGAAATTAGATACATAATATGATTCAGATTGTCAGAAATACTATTGCAAGTTCTACGAAAGTATAAATTATTTCTGTCTAGCCAGAGCACCCAGGTCATTGCAGCAATCGCGATATACCACGCCTCTCTCATAGCAGAGTGATAGATGAGGAGGGGAAGTGGAGGAGAGAGTTTCTGTGTTTGATTATTATTATTATTATTATTATTATTTTATCCCTCATTTTCTCCTATTCAGATTCGAATTTGTCTACGTTGCATCCGTCAAAGAGTACCCCTGTTTATTTAAGTTGTCAAATGATGCAAAAAAAAAACCCTACTATTATTCCTTTGAATTTTAAGGAGATCATATCACGAGGTAATTTGGGATGAACAATCCATCTCCACTAGAAAATCCAATCATCATGCATCCATGTGAGAGGTGATATCATTATCATGCTTTACAAGTAAACATCAAGGAGTTACAAGCATTTCCCATAGAGTGCATAATTTATTATTATTACTATATTTGCCCGGTGACACATATTTACGGTGCGTCATCGTAACCATACAACATATGAAAGTCTTGTAAACAGTAAAACAATAATTAGTTGTAAATAAAAGTCCTTGTTTCCATTAGTATACGTTGAAAAATAATTATAAATGAAAGTGTAAAATCCTACTTCTTAGAACTTTGAGTGTAGAAAATAATGAAATTTAACTGTTGATGAGATATTTGTTATTTTCAGTGTAACATGAGCAATAAAATAATACATACAAAATCTGAAAATTTACAAAGCTAAAATCTGAAAATAGAAATTTCTGAGTAAATAGAGAGAGAGATAAATAAATAAATAAATAAATAAATAAGTTGTTTTGGAGATTTGAATTTGAGTTTTGGGAAAAACTTTTGGGCGAAAAAATATATTTTGTGAGGTTAGATCTAGACCATTTATTTCAATCCTATTGAATGAGAATCACTTGATAGCTTTCTTTGCGTTTTATTATATAGATTATTATTTTTTTTAGCATTTAGTAGGGTTGGGCATCAGTCGGTATCCGACCTAATATGGACCATCCACCACCGATCCAAAGAAGATCGGTTTTTTTAATTTTCTCATCCGCAACCAATTCGAACCTTAATTGGATTGGTTTCCATCCAAGCCGATTAAGCTCGGTTTGGATTGGATTGGATGGTCGGTTTGGCGTGCTACTTTTCTCCTTCAACATCATTCATAATTTTGTTGAAATTAAAGGTAGAACATATTTTTATAGAGGAATGGTCGGTTCGGTTTCATCGGTTATTTAAAAGCCTCATCCAACAACCGAACCGGTCCAATTGATTATTGAAGATCAAAAAACCGATCCAATCCAAACACCCAATTGGTTTGGTTAAAAACCGGTCGGTTCGGATTGGATTGGTTCGGATTGGTCGGTTCGATAATAGTTGTCCATCCCTAGCATTTAGTCTTAGCCACCCACGTGGTGAAACAACGATTTACCTTGTGCAGAAATTCTTGATCATGGAATTGCTTATATGGGTTTCGTTAATAAGAAGTTCACGAGCTAAGATGCCTGTCCACAATTTAACGGCCCAAACCCATAGAAGCCCATATCAGGTAATAGTCCAAAACAAGTTGGATATCCATAAACAGGCTTTGTGTCAGAAAGAGTCCAACTAGTCTGTTCCTCAAGTTGGGCTGGTTTGAATACCCAAATCCAAGGGAGGGAGGGAGATACAGTTAATTCATACCAATTTACTAAGCATGAAACAATAACAAAGACAAAGTATATGTTTTGGGTGCCCGGAGTGCACAGTACTTTCTTAGAATTGTAGTAGGACTATTTTGTGGTTTCGTTAATCTTTCATTAATAAAAGCGGTGACCCATTGGTCACTTTTATCTCAAAAAAAAAAAAAAAAGTAAGATAAATATATAAGGGCCACCCGCCATTCACATCACTTGAAACAGTTTTACACTCAAAAGCTAGATTCTGCAAAACATCCTTACCGTATAGACTAACGATTAGGTATCACCATGTGTTAGGACAAGAAAAGCATTCCCTCCGTCAAAAAACTAACTCGGCCACCGGTATTGGTCTGCAGGTGTTCCAGAAACGATGACGGCCTAATCTACATCCAGTGCTTCCAAATCTACTTTGCTCTCTCCTACAAATCAAAATCCAAATCAGTTGATTTCTACAGCAACAATCATTAAACAAGGACGCAATTCATCCAACTTGTAAGGATAAAAATTTCATTTCTTGTTCGTATTGTTAGATACATACATATAATCATCGAAAGAAAGAGAGGGCCGTATTTACTATTTCAATAAATAGACTACGATACATCCAATATTTCTTCATCCATAAATTACTGGTTCCTCAACAAAGAGTAGAGCAGTTAGTGTGCATGCATACAAAACAAAGGGTTACAGTTCCAAAACATTTCTATTGTACAGGAAAAGCTAGTAACAGTAGTAAGCTTGTAGTAATAGGATTAGGCTGGTTAAAATTTCCATTCAATGCTTCCCAAGCAACCAAACACCCACATTCATTAAATGGACACCTCTAATCAGTGAATTTTGTCTCGTTGCTAGCTCTTTAGTGTCAATGTAATAATGTACCTAATCAGTTACTTCAGTCAAAAATTAGAGCTTCGCTTCTTCAACAAGTGAACAATGATTACACATGGTTGAAGATAAGAAAGGACTGGCTGCTTCTTTCTTTAGTCAATAATAATAATAATATATAAGATGTATGTCTCTCTAGTTGTCGCTGGCCAGCCAAGTCAACAACCTGGAGGATCATTACCTGGTAGACGAGTGTGATATTGTGTGCAGGGTGGGTCCACGTTGAATAGAGATGAAAATCATATGATTTCCCTTCTGTATCGATAAGATCAACATGTCACATGTAGAAATCTACGGGACGTTTTCAGTGCATTAATAGTTACGAGTTTGGAATTGTCGATGACGGAGGAGTACTGGAAATAGGACCGCTAGATCTGGATTTGATGGTCATGGTCTTTGAACACCTGCAAAACAACGCCAATCACGGGAGTTTTGAGTATTTATAGGATAATTATCTACCGATTACAGAACCTGAGTAACAACTTGTTAAATCCAGCCTTATGGCTAAGGATTTTGATCAATAGCCTATTGAGAGCATCTGTAGTCGTTTATGGTAAAATTATCCATATATGGATAAATAGAAATAAGAATTTCGATTTCGCTGCACTCGTCGAAAGCTATTTTATAGCAATCAATAGTATAATATTAAGCGACGGCACTTGATGTGCCGTCGGAGGAGAAGAACCGCAAAATTTGGGCCCCATTCGTCAGACGGCACATGAAGTGCCGTCCGTTAAATAAATAAAAAATAAAAAATAAAAATAAAAATAAAAATAAAAACAACCGGCCGTGTGTCTAGGACGGCACTTGAAGTGCCGTCCGACACACAAGTTAATTGACCCAAAAATTAGGATACTTGAGCACATGAAGCATGCTTAAGCACATACTGACACACACACTTAGCATACTGACACACTACTTAAGCACATACTGACACACACACTTAGCATACTGACACACTGACACACACACTTAAGCACATGAAGTGTTTTTTTTTATTAAAACTCGACGGACGGCACATTAAGTGCCGTCCGGAATATGCGGCTTTTGACGATTAAAATATAATTTTTCCAAACTGACGGCCGACGATTAAAATAGTAATTTTTTTCGTGGGACGGCGCTTCGAACGCCGTCCCTCACTTATCGATAAATGCTATATCGATTCTCATTTATAGCAATCTACTGTAGCGATTTATCGATAATATCGATATATAGCAAACGACTGCAGCTGTTTTTTTAACCAAATATCGATATTATCGATATATAGCAAACGACTACAGATGCTCGATATCAACATGGACAATATATATTTCGAGATTTTGGTGAATCTTTTAGTATCTTCTCGTTAACCAAACTGAGCTAATGATTATTTACATTTTGGATTTTGGGTCTGGGTATTAGATGTTGGTTGAATCTATTTCCTCATATTACACCGAAAATTGATGTCAAAAAATGGCAATCATGTTCTCCAAGCATCGTGATAAAGCTTGTTAATCGTACTGTGGATTTTTATTCTCATTATAAGTCTCCAACAGTCCCACTCCATAAAACTTAGATAAAACTTAAATAAATTCAGAACATTTCCTACATGTGACGTTCTACAGCCAAGTTTCCCACACCACATGAGTGTCCAAACACTTCAAGTAGTAGGAGAAGTAAGGTTCGTTTGCAAGTGAAGCACCTTACATACATCCACCCCAACGGAAAGGATGGCAAAAAGGATTTTCAATGTTGACAGGCAATATAGATCCTACTCTAAATTGGCATGTTTCGGCTGCAGGCTGAACCAGCTTGTGGCCTTCTAATAAAAGGCCCAGCCCGGCCCGGCTCTTTCTACTACATCACTCCTGTCTAGCTGGTAAATCAAAATTATGGGGTCGTATATTGCCTATAAATACACCTCAAACCTTAGGAATCAACCAATGTAATTTTATCAACCACCAGCAGCAGCTTATAAATAATTTGGGTTCTAGTACACTGACATAACATATAGCAAAAGAGAATCAACAACAGATGAAGACAAACAAACTTTGAAACCAAAACGTACCACATTTTTATAAATTACACAAGAAGTACACGACTAGAAATGCCAGTGTGTATATTCCGCACAAGCTCTACAACTTGAATGTCAATTTAAAGCCAATGCTAATACTACTGGTTCAGTCATGACCCCACAATCAACTAAACAGTAAACACCAAATTCAAGTTCCTCACATGTCAGTTTCCACAACCGTATGAATCCGTAACTCCTTTTGATTCCTCTAATTGGCTTAAGCAGCATATTTTCGTTCATGCCTGATCCATCGATGCTCCCAATGTTTTTAGAGAGAGAGACTATCAAGTGATGTTCTCAATAATTGAGTTTCAGACTAATTCACGCACGATACGTGGACAACAAAGATGGTACAGAAGGAAATAAATGATGGGAGTAAGGGCTCAAGAATTATAAAATATTGAGGAAGATAGATATCTTCAAAGGACTGAATTTGAGGAACTAGCCTCCAGTAGAAAGAAGTTACACAGAATTTGGGAGATGGAAGAGTGCTATTAGAGGCAAAAATCTAAGATCCAATGGCTCAAGGAAGGAGATTCAAATACGGCTTTCTTCCATAAGGTGGCAAATGGTAGAAGGCGGCACAATCCAATTGGGGGATTATTTGTAGGGGAAGTTTGGACAGAGGATGAGATAGAAATTATAAATTACATAGACAGGTCCTTTAGGGATTTGTTGGGAAATGAGAGAACACACAGATGTAAATTGAGACCGGATATGTGGAGTGATTCTACTATTGAGGGGAGCGACGGGCTGGAAAAGAACTTCTCGGAGGAAGATGTGCTAAAGGCAATCAAGCTTTTGGATCAAGATAAGGCGTCGGGACCGGATGGATTCCCGATTCTATTCTACAAACATTACTGGACTGTCATCAAGAAAGAAAAATTCATTTTGGAGATTTTTCAGGATCTTTTTTAAGGGAGAGGCACAAATTGAAAGACTAAATTATGTGAACGTTATCCTAAATCCGAAGAAATCTGAGGTTCCTGGGTGACCGATCTCAAACCTATTAATCTGCTGAACAGATCATTCAAAATCATCACGAAAGTGTTGGCTAATAGATTATCCCCACACTTAACAAATATTTTTGAGGTATCACAAAGCGGATCTGTGAAAGGAAGAGATATCCTGGATAGCATCGCATCAACGCACGAAATGGTTTTCAGAGGAAACAAATTTAAAGTAGATGGTTTTCTATTCAAACTAGATTTCGAAAAAGCCTGTGATACTATAGAGTGGGACTGTGTAGATGAGGTGCTAGAACTCAAAGGATTCGGGATGAATGGAGGATGTGCATAAAGATGTGTGTTTGGAATGGAAAATCTTTCATCCAACTTAATGGAACACTAGGAAAGGAAATCAGATGCCATAGAGGTTTGAGGCAGGGAGATCCATTTTCTCCACTAATTTTTACAATTATTGCCGATGGGCTAGCAGAAATAAATAACAGAGGCATAGTGGAAAGACTTAACAAATGGGTTAAAGTGAAAGAAATCTCAGTACCCTTATCAATCTTACAATATGCAGACGATACTTTCCTGTTTGAGGTGGCTAAGGCAGAGGAAATCATCTCAATTTGAATCCTACTAAGATGTTATGGATGTTAGGATTGTGTTTTGAATACTCGTTCAGATTAGAAGAAGATAAGATGAAGCACGGAGGTTGAAGAGAGTAGAAGAAAACAGCAGCAGCAAGGTGCAGGCTATGTTGCGATTGACTGTCCTATGTTGCGGTCGACCGCACCCCAACTGCACCCCCCGACCGCAGTTGCACTGGGTTTGGCCGAGAGGTGGACCGATCTTGTTGGACGGTCGACCGCCCGCAGCGCTGTGTTCGTTTTGGGCCTCGATTTGTTAGGTCGTTTCGGCCCAATCTTCAACTCCAAGTTAGATCGTACGCTCCTATTCAGTTACTTCTTTTTCAGGTTATATCGGACGACTGAGAATCAAGATTAGACCTAGGTTTCTCTCTATTCTTCTATATATATTGTAAACTCCTCCAATATGAGAGGTAGTACTTCATAGATTATTTTCTTCATTGCCAAGAAAGGCTCGAGAGAGATATAGTTCTTGGTAAGTGAGTTTAATTCATTGTATTGAGTGAATCAATAACTCATGGTAATCTCTTCTAGTTGAATATCAGATCTTCCTATATTTTTCTCCGGATTAAGCAAAAGCTAACCGGGATAAGTCATCGGTGTGTTTGTGTTAGATTGTTGGATCTACTTGCTTGCTCAATCGATTCGTCTCATCTACTTCGACTTTCTCATTGCTCTATTTAGTTCCGCTGCGACAATGGGCGTTGGTTGACGCCCCAATCCCAACAACTAGTATCAGAGCTTCAGGTTGCCGAGTCCATTAGTTAAGATGACAGGCCATAGTATTTTGAAGATCAAGCAGTTCGATGGAAAGATCAATTTCAATCTTTGGAAGACTGGCGTGTATGATGTCCTTGTTCAAGAACATTTGCAGTTAGCCATTAAGAAGAAAGAAAAGCCAACTGATATGAAGGATGACGGTTGGGAAGATATTCGTGAAAGAGCCATAAGTCTGCTCCGACTATCCTTGGTGGACGAGGTCAAATGCAGATTTCTTGAAGAATCTGATGCGGCGAGTTTATGGAAAAAACTCATAGCTGACTACTTTGGTTTGTATTTATTAGATCGGATGCATTGGAAGAGGAAGTTTTTCCGTTTATCTATGAAGGAAGGTATCGATCTTCAAGACCACATTGTAGAGTTCAATAAGGTATTATCTTAAGGCGATCAACGTAGATGTGTGTGAGGATGATAAAATTTTCAACCTGATATATTCACTGTCGGATTCGTACGAGCCTTTCATCACTACCATACTACACGGTAGATCTGTCAAGGAGAGTATTTCGGTAGATGGTGTAATCAAAGCATTGAAGGAAAATAAACTTAGAAAGGAGACTCAGAAATCACCGTCTATTCCCACAATTTGTCTAGCAGTGGATGGTCCTTCATGTGGAAGACAAAGTGCTTTGCAAAATGATTTGATCCGTTGCCGATATTGCAAGAGTCCAGGTCATATCAAGAAAGACCGTTGGAAATTGCAGAATCAGGAGAGCACAAAGAATGTGAATTCAGCCGCTAATGTGGTTAGTGCCGTTGATTCAGGTAATTCGTGTCTTCTTATTTCAAAGTCTTTAGAAGTGGATCCTAGTTGGTTTCTTGACTCGGGAAGTTCTTCTCATATTTGCTCCGAGAGGAAATTTTTTTTCTACATATAAGTACTACGGGGCGTTGTGTGACAACGAGAACTGGGAAGATTTGTGAAGTAGTAGGTGAGGGGACAGTTGAGTAACTTGAGTTGAAGATACCAGGTCTATATATGTTCACTTTAAGTGATGTTTTGCATATTTCTCTGCTGAAACGGAATTTGATTTCCTTGGAAACTCTTGATACACTGGGTTATAGGTACACAGCTCGAGGTGGAGTTATGTCTATTTTTCAGGGTCGTCGTAAGGTGATTAGAGGTATGAGAGAGATTGGGCCAAGCCAAAATAATCTCTACAAGCTTTGGAGAATCTGAAATATTTGCGCAAGTGTTGCTTCTTTTCCCGTTATTCCCTACAAGCTCAGCTAGTTTGCCGCAACTAGATTCATCGAGACGAGACCACGACGTTTGAATATCGTCGAGAGGTGGAGAAAGCCTAAGGGTAGGTGGAGTTCGTGCGGAGTTTGGCAACTTCGTGAGTACATCTACGGAGGTGTATCCTTGAAGGGGTATACTGGATTCCGTGAGATTGGGTAGAGATCATTTCAACTAGAAGAAAAAATTATTGTTCTAAGTTTTCTTTGCAAGTGGAATTCATTAGAGTTTGAAGATGAATAACACATCATGTGATAGAACTCCTATGCAATCCAAGATGGAGTTTGTTAAGATTGTGTCTTGAGTACTCTTTGTTTAGATTAGAAGAAGGTAAGATGAAGCACGGAGGTCGAAGCGTCAAAGAGAGTAGAAGAAAACAGCAGCAGCAAGGTGCAGATTATGTTGCGGCCGATGTCCTATGTTTGGCCGAGAGGTGGACGATTGACCGGTCTTGTTGAACGGTCGACCGTCCACGGCGCTGTGTTCATTTTGGGCCTCGATTTGTTAGGTCGTTTCAGTCAAATCTTCAACTCCAAATTAGATCATACGACTCCTATTCAGTTACTTCTGTTCCAGGTTATATCGGACGACTGAGAATCAAGATTAGACCTAGGTTTCTCTCTATGTATATATATATATTGTAAACTCCTCCAATATGAGAGGGAGTACTTCATAGATTATTTTCTCCATTGCAAAGAGAAGCTCGAGAGAGAGATAGTTCTTGGTGAATGAGTTTAATTTCTTGTATTGAGTGAATCAATAACTCCTTGTAATCTCTTCTAGTTGAATATCAGATCTCCCTATATTTTCCCCCCGGATTAAGCAAAAGCTAACCGGGATAAGTCATCGGTGTGTTTATATTAGATTGGTGGATCTACTTGCTTGCTCAATTGATTCGTCTCTTTTACTTCGACTTCCTCATTGCTCTATTTAGTTCCACTGCGACAACGGACATTAGTTGACGCTCCAATCCCAACAATGGATATTGGTCTAGATTATCAGTTAATCTTCATAAGAGTTGTGTGACTGCACTTAGCAACATCACTGCGATTCTATTGAGGTGATCTCAACAATGTTGGGTTGTGAGAAAGGAGAATTCCCACTCAAGTACTTAGGTACGCCCATCAGACAATGTAAGATGCCTAAGGAAGACTGGGTTCTCGTGCTACAAAAGATTGAGAAAAAACTGTCGGGATGGAAAAGTAAGTTTCTATCTCTTGGAGGTAGAATTACTCTTACCAATTCGGTACTCAGTAGTCTACCAACGTACTTGATGTCTATCTATGAAATCCCCAATTAAGTTATTGAAAGAATCGATAAATACAGGAGACGATTCCTGTGGAATGGAAATCAGGAGGATAACAAAGGGTTTCATCCTATGAGATGGGGCAAGGTGTGAAAAAAGAAAGAGTTTGGTGGACTCGGAATAGTCAACTTACGAGATATGAACAAGGCACTTCTCTCCAAATGGTGGTGGAAAATGCACAAACGGTGCAAGGCGTGGTGGGGTAACTCGTTCATGATGTATCGAAGACGAAAAATAGTTAGATATGGAGGAAGAAGCAAGCAAGGGAAAGTGTCATACCTATGGAAAGGAATTGCTAAGGCGGGGGATATGTTCCATGCTAATATTAGGTGCAAGCTGAAAAACGGTAAAGACATTAGATTCTGGATGGACAAATGGTATGGGGTGAACACCTTACAATCTCTTTTCCCACAGCTAGTGGGAGAAACAACTAAGGAGAAAGCTCTGGTGGTGAACGTCTGGAAGAATGAGTCACTGAGAATTGAGTTCAAAGGAATCCTATCCCACGATGGTCAGGAGCAACTTGTGAAACTCAAAGCTCTACTGGTAAAGAGTGTGCGTCAGGATAGGGAGATGAGGACGACAGAGAATGGATATTAAATTCAAACTGTATGTTCTCAGTTAGCTCCATGTACGACTTCCCGAAAGATGGGAGAATTAGAAGCCCGCATGCAAATATTATTTGGAAATCTAAAGTCCCTACTAAGGTAAAGGTCTTCCTATGGTTGGTGTTGAACAACGTTATTCTCTCCAAAACGAACCTTAGGAAACGCAATATCCCGATCGATGTGACGTGCCCACGATGTAACATTGGAGACGAGGATACTAAGCATATTTTAATACTTTGCCCTAGAGCTAGACTGACTTGGAAAATTATGGGGCTGAGTTTTGGTAATGTAAAGTCCCCAAACTATATCGAGGATATTTAGGGGAGTTGGAGATCGAGAAACATTATGGAAGACTATAGATTAACTTGGAATATTACGGTAGCAGCTATTTTGTGGACTCTGTAGCTTGATAGAAATGATGTTTACTTCCGTAACATTAAATGTAGATTTCATATGATGTTGCATAAAATTCTAGTTCTAATAGATGTTTGAGCAAATCAAGTAAGAACGAGGAAGATGCTCCGTATGGAAGAGGCTGAGTAGCAGAGAGTGTGTTGGCAGCAGTCACCTCCTATCTCTCGATGATTTGTGCGATTTATGTTGGAGGTTTCTGTTATTTTGAGCTAGATTTATGTTGTATTTATTCTGGCAGACTGGATTGTACTGAGTGTATGAGTAGACTGGATTTGTAATATTTGACACTATATGTTTTGTTAATTTTTTATTTATGAAACCGGTAACTTCGGTCACTTTTATCTTTAAAAAAAAGGATGGTACAGAAAAAGACGAGCGTCACTCCATATAGGGAGTAGATGTTTATACTACATTACTACCACATCGTTTCATTTTTCCTTTTTGTCGTAGGAGAAACAGATAGAATTATGCTTAATATTTGTATAGCTGTGTATTCAATAACAAGAATTTGAGCCTATTAATAATGATATTAACCATTTATTACTGAAAAATGATTTGATATGTATTCGGTTATAAAGTCATCAATGTTGTTTCGGCGTAACGGCGTGTTGACCTGTATATGGCTTAGCAGTGTCATGCTGTTTTGGTTGTTTTGATCTGTTTGTGAGTTGTGACTGTGGGTGCGTTTGTCCTCCGGGTGGGCTTGGCTCTGTGGTCTTCCTGTGTTTGTATTTTGCGGTTTTACTTCTTGTAAAACCTCCTTGTAGTACTTTTCTGATTAATATGATATTTTGGTGGGCTGGAGTCTTTGGACTCTATCCGATTCATCAAAAAAGTCATCAATGTTGTCTGTACCCGTATCCCCTATAAATTGCGTAATTAACATAAAATAGGCATCCAAAAATTGGTACAAATCAAACTTAGGTGGATTAATCTCATTGATATATACTCCTAGTTTCATTTTTCTCATCAACAAGTATACACATAACTCAGTTTAAACTTTAAGCCACAATAAAAGAGAATCTGAGTATAAGAAGAGGGTAGATTGACCTTCATAAGCAATAAAGCAATGAATTATAAAGATAAAGAAAAAAAAAGGATTCATATGGCTGGAAGGTTCTCTGCCATTGCCAAGTACTCTATGCTTAGGGTATTCCTTTCCCTCAAAAATAAATACTGATGCCAATAATTTGAAGTGAAAAGAGAATCGGAGTAAACCAAACTAACTAGCTATAGCATGTGACATGAAAAGGGTGTAATAATTGTTGTTAGGATTATAGTGGCAGAAGCATAGCAGTACAGTTAAAACAGCTGAAAAAAGCATCAATGCATTACATGGCCACTGCTCTGCAATTAAATTCTAAGTGGGCGTAGGTGAGAGAGTTTATTACCTCTTGTACTATGGTTGTTACTCATACCCATTGCAGACTTCACCGACAACATCCCCTGCAAAAGAAAATTTTAAGATTAGAAATAAATTCAATCTCTCTCTCTCTCTTTGTAAATTAGATCTCTCTCTCTTTCTCTCTCTCCAACCTTTTAAACCACCTTCAATCTCGGCATCTATTTCAACCCTGCAGGATGCTACAATATGTGTGTACTTTGTAGCCTCTGACAAAACCATTTACTCTTTCTCAGTTCTCTGTTTCTTTTTAGTGTTAGAATATTAGGACATGGTTCAGTCGAAGAAGTTCAGAGGAGTCAGGCAGCGCCACTGGGGCTCTTGGGTCTCAGAAATTAGACACCCTCTCCTGTAAGAAACTCTCTTGCTCGTTGTATCTATATCTATATCTATATCTATATATCTAGATCATATCCACGTAAGTTTCAGTTTTGCGGTTACAACCTCCATTTCTAAATTCATATGCTTTCTTTGTCACTCAAAACTGGAAAGGTGATATATATTACAGCTGAATTAATTGTTTAAATTGTATATTTTCATCTCCTTATTCATTTTCTATCATAAAGCAAAGCTAACATGGCATTAATAAGCTCTTAAAAATGCATTATTCAAACTGCAATATGTGAAACTTATCATGTGATTTTTCTTTTAAGAGGTGAATTTTGTATTAATATATAATATTATGTTCCCTTTCTTGATTCTATCTCCTATTTCATTAATAGGAAGCGCAGGGTGTGGCTGGGAACGTTCGAGACTGCGGAAGAGGCGGCTAGAGCCTATGACCAAGCTGCAATTCTAATGAGTGGCCGCAATGCCAAGACGAACTTCCCAGTCCCAAAACCCGGTGACGAATTGTCTACAAAGACTATACCAACTTTCAGCTGCAGTGGTACCAGCTACCACAACAGTAACGCCAGTCTTTCTGAGATACTCAGCGCCAAGCTGCGCAAATGCAGCAAGGCTCCTTCCCCATCCCTCACATGCCTTAGGCTCGACACCGAAAAGTCCAATATTGGCGTTTGGCAGAAGAGGGCCGGTGCCCGTGCTGACTCCAGCTGGGTCATGACTGTTCAACTAGGCAAGTCTGACCAGTCGCCGGAGCCAGCAAAAGAAGATGGATCAATGCAAGATGCGCTGCCGACTGAAACTGATGCATCGCAGGAAACAGGAGGAGCAGGGATGAATGAAGAGGAAAAACTAGTATTGCAGATGGTCGAGGAGCTGCTCAACAGGTAACTGCCCAACATCCCCTTCAGAAGGAGAGAAAGAGAGCCCGAACAACATCGACAACGACTTTTACTTTGTCATGTAGCTTAAGCACTTACAGCCTGTCTCTACACTCTCCATCAGTGTTATAATTGTGAAGGTTACTCTCATATCACGTGAACAGGAGACCTTAGCTTTGTTTCATATTATATTTCCGTTTGTGTGCACCCCCCGTGTAAAGGAGGGAGTATATTATGCGTTGCTTTCTCAATTCGGATAGATAGGTCCAGAGTGTATTATTGTTGTATACTACTAAACAATTATAAGAAGAGTGAAGTAGGCCCTTGTACTCTTGTATAAGATGTTGACAGAAGTGGGTATTTCCTGTGTGTCAGTATTGTCATTAATCTCAAGAATGGAGCTTGCAAACTGGAAGTGGATTTCTGTGAATGAACTTTCCTGACAGTACAAGGAAGGAGACTTTACTAGGGAAAAAAAAGAGTCATCATCGTATATCTCACTCGTGTACAAAGTTTTATGATAAGATATATATAATATGCATAAACTCGTAAATGGATTGGAAACTAACCAAAATGGAAGGACATATTGGTCGGTAACATTTGCAAGAAATTCGGCTACGCCAGTGCAAGCTCATGATTTATGAGGTTCCAACAGTCATTTTTCATCTGCTCCAACTGTAGCAGAGAGAAAGATGATCAAATTCAGTTTGTATATGCACTTGCAACTTTAAATTGCATAAAAACCAAATACTTGAAATTCTATTTACAGGGAAACTGAATAACAGTCCCAAAAGTATATGGTTCCAGTAAATAAAGGAAGACACATACCATTCGGTAGATAAGAAATACAAATATTTTATCTACAAATTAAATTCAGAATCAAAGATAAACTTAACTCCTAGGTCCTTTATGACTGCAGTTGAACATGGACCACACGGCAACATTGAAGATAATAGATTTTAGCACAACGTAAATGCATGTAAATAACTAAAAAAGAAAATGTAGTGTAACATAGAATTTATCACGTCTTAAGACATTAAATTTTAGCACGAGCAAATGCACATAAAAATAAAAAGAACAAGTAATGTTAAAATTTTATTAAGCAGTCGTAAATGGATTTTAGAAGAGGGGGAAAATGTAGGGTATTAAGAAAAGAGAGATTAGTCACTAAAATAGGTTTAAAAAAGAGCATTATAAATATATTTAATGCATTAAAAGGAGGTGTAACATTTGAAACATGTGTAGTGAACGTCGTTATAATGGGAGGCCAATATTTTATACTTGATGACAAAATTTGATGTCCAGCAAATAAAATGACATTGACTCTCTTATTGTCAAATTTACAATCCAGTACATTATGAGCAAGATAGATAAAATTTTCCCACCATTAATCACAATACTCAGTCGATTTCCTCCAAATTCTCCTTTTGTAGTAGAGGGGAAGGAGGAGATGAAAGTTTGCTGTAAAGAATTGCATTCAAACTTGAGGTGCAAATTAAAACATTAGAGTATATCTTCAATAAGTATTACCGCAAACAATGTCAAATATTTCTAACTGAAATGGCGGAAGTAAGTTAGAGAGCAAATTAGGAGGCCTTGAGAATTCCGTGGATGTGGTAGAAGATACGCAATGATTTATAGGCAAACTAATCATTAGTCAGCCACCTTTAACATTCCTCTTATCAGATTCAAAAGCTAAAGCTCCAAGAGATTTGTAGTTTAACTCGGTTTGCCTATGGGCACGTGCCTCGGAACGATTCAGCATAGGAAAATAAATATTATAATGTCAAGAATATAAAAAAAAGAATTAATTGATCTAATATAAAAGAGTTGTAAATGTCATACAAAAAAAAAGAAAACTTTAGGGATGGCAATTGGCAAGTGGGCCGGGTTAACCGCCGACCCACCCGCAACCCGCCCGTATAATCCGGCCCGTGAAACGGCAGTTCGGGTTCGGGTCGAACCTGTGAACAGTAACGAGTCGAGCCGGGTCGCCAAAATACCGAATTGAACCCGTCAAACCCGGCCCGCGAACCCGTTAAAATCACCCTAACCTGCCCGCCAACCCACGGGTCGACTCGCGGGTTGCGAACCGTTCGACCCACCACGGGTCGACCGTTGACCCGCGGGTCAACATGCCGTTGGCTTGGGCACTGTACAACAGAGACAGCAGCAACGGCTCTTAGAGCCGTTTAGCTTTTTTTTTTTTAACCCTATAAATACCCCCAAAAACCCCATAAACAAAAAGAATCTCACCTTACTCTCTTACTCTCTCTACTATTATTACTCATTTCTAAACAATTTGTGAACAATTAAAGTATTGAACAAACAAATGTTCAAGGCATATACACGATCAAATTCCGATCGTATCGAAATCAACACTCAACAACGTCTTCAACTCCTCAACTCTCGTCCAACTCCAAGTGATCAAGTCTTCAACTCTCCTACAAGCTCTCCTACAAGCTCTCCTCAACTCTTCAATTCCGGATTTGAGGATTTCTACTTCTACTTCTATTCTTATTTTCGCGAATTTTTTTATATACGCGTATCCACGGTGAACGGTATCAAAATTTCATACCTCTTCTTCTTATTTTATTTTTGTTGTAGTTATAATTTTTCGTATGTTAACCGTTTGTTGGTTTTTTGATCTTCTCTATCTCAACCCTCTTGTTTTCTAGATTTTTTTTTTATAACTCATCGCTCCTACATTGTGTAGTTTTTTTTTACATACATTACTACATTATGTCTAGATCACGCGGTAGCGGTCGTAGCCAAAGTGAGCAAGATTCCACGGGCACTTCTCGTAGGCCACCAATTGTCCCAATTAGTGAGCCCGCCAAAGAGTTCCATGATCCTCCTACCCAACAATGGGGTACACACGATGAGTTTGTAGGATACATACAATTAGAAGAAGAACAACAACAATAACCAACCGAAATAACACAACCCCGTAGTGGTAGAAAAAGTAGAGGAGAAAGTAGTGATTGGCATAAATTTTACGATTTTATCCCGGACGAAGAAACTCCGTGTATAGGTTTGAAAGTTTGTAAAACATGTTCTAAGGCATAGAAATTCAAGATGGGTGATGGCACCGGTACAATTAGTAGACACATCCAAAATAACCATAAAGACCTTGTTGACCTACCCGGTCAAAATTCACCCTAAAACCGGTCTAGTTGATAGCCACCCTTATGATCCCGATCTTGTTCGTCAGGAAATGGCCTGATTAGTACTAAAGGAAGAGTTACCATTTTCCTATCTCGAGAGTAGGGACTTGAAAAATTTTAATCAAACAGCCTTAAACCCTCATTTTAGAAGAATCCTCAGAAATACTTGCAAATCGGATTGTTTTAAAGTGTACAATGAAATGAAGGACACTTTAATTGCAATTTTATAGAGTTTAACTTGTAGAGTTAGTTTAACTTCGGATTGTTGGACGGATGTCAACAATATTCTAACGATAGGAATAACCTGTCATTGGATCGACAATGATTGGATTCTTCAAAAAAGAATTATATCACTTGTCGCGTTGCCCTATCCTCATAGTGGCGTTGAAATAGCAAACCGTATTTTAGAAATTTGTGATGTTTTTCATATTCGCGATAAAATTATTTATATTAATTTTGATAATGCATCTAACAACAATGCATCAATTAGTACTTTAAAATCCGCATTAAACCCTCCATCTGACATTATTTTTCATGTTAGATGTTCATGTCATATTTTAAATTTATGTGTTCAAGATTCATTAAAAATAGTCGATCCATATATACTTAAAATTAGAAATTGTGTACATTTCGTTGCATTAAGTCTCAGCGTATTTCAAGAATGGAAAATTTGGTGTAGGATTTCAAATGTACCTTTTAGAAGATTTCCAAAGGATGTTAAACACCGATGAAACTCTACTTTTGATTTACTACATGTTGTTACCGACTATAAAGCACTTGTAAATAATTTTTGTATCGCAAAAAATATGCCAAATTTTGAAATGATTCCCACCGATTGGTTTTATGCCGAATCTTTGTTGAAATTTTTAGAACCATTTAAAACCGCAACTTTAAAATTTTCAAAATCATATGAATCTACTTCTAGTAGGATTTTTATTTCAGTAGTTATTATGATGCAAACATTTAATGAAATGTTAAATGATGCTTTTGTTGGTGAAATTGTAAAACCTGCATACAAAAAAATTTTGAAGTATTTTAATCCTCCTCCTATGTTGTTTTGTGTTGCTACCGTTATGGATTCTCGTATCAAAATAGAAGGTACGAAGAGTTTGGTTGAAATATTTTTTGCATTACTTGAGAAAAATGTAGAAACAGAAATTGATTGCGCTTCTTTTTTGGTTAAATTTGAATCTACATTAAATAACATGTATAATTATTACGATATATTTTTTGCTTCTAGTAGTACAACTTCTGTAGTTAGTTCTTTATCTGCAACTTCAAAGGTAAGGGTAAGAGTAAATTTGATGATAGAACATGTAATTTACTTGCACAAATTCAATCAAAAAAACCTAGGACTAATCAATCAAATGAATTACATTGGTATAATCAACAAGATTCTGAGTCTTTTACTTCTTCACTAGATATTTTACAATGGTGGGTAGACCATGAACACACTTATAGTATTCTTAAATATATGGCTAAAGATCTACTAACTCCTCTTGTCTCTACAGTTGCTTCTGAAAGTGCATTATTTCAAGTGGCAGGGTTCTAACTGATTACAGGAATCGCTTGAAGCCCAACTCGTTAGTGATGCTCGTTTGCACAGAAAACTGACTGAAGGCTGAAGATAGGACACAAGGGAAAGCATTATCTACGTCCACAAGTGGGAGCAGCTCGCCGGAAGAACAACAACAACAACAACAACAACAACAACAATACCAACGAAAATGAAGAATTCAAGACCAACAACAACAAGTCAACAACAACAAATTGAAGTAAATTCAACTTGAAGACAATTGTAAATAGATAAAAAAAATGTATGAAATCTTTGCTTGTTATTTCAAATTAGAAAAATTGAAGTAAATTCAAATTGTATATAAAAAATATGTTAGTGTATAAAACAAATTTGTGAATTTTTTATTTCTTATTAGAAATTGTGAAACTTGTATAACTTGAAATCATATGAATAATATTTCAATATTTTTTGGCAATTTCACTCTTTCAATCTTATTATTATTATTACGATTTTTAATGTTTATTATTATTATTATTATTATTTTAATAAATTAAAAAAACAAATAACCTATCTAAACGGGCCAACCCGCAAACCGACCCGGGTTGGACCCGAAACGGGTTGGGCGGGTCGCCATTTCCACTTTTCGACACGGCCCGGCCCGGTTAAGCCACCAACCCGACCCAAACCCGCCCAAATCAACATCCAACCCGGGCGGGTCCTGCCCGGCCCGGCTCGTTCGACCCGAATGCCATCCCTAGGAAACTTACATGGTCATATATAGTGATGTTATCCATTGCAGGAAGCAGTGAGAAGCCAAACAGATACTATTGTTTAGTTCTAATGAAGAACTTGATCTGTATATCAAGGATAAAAAATATTTGATGATAACATTGGTGTTCTCAGGGTATTCTTTTATCAGATGTTAATATACTTTCTGAGATATATACTATAATAATGTTCAGGTATAATGCTGGATAATTTACTTTCCATCAATTCAGATGCATGAATCAGAAACTTCCATCATGTAGCTTATGTAGCTCAAGTTTGAATAATACGACAACAATTAGTTGTAAATAGAAGTCCATATTTGAATAATTATGAATGAGGTGTAAAATCCAACTTCTTAAAACTTTAAGGGTGCAAAATGATGAAATTTAACTTTTAAGGAGATATTTGCTACTTTCAGTATAACTTTAGAAGTTGAAATTTACCCAAGTAAATATTCATCCAAATCTTCCATTGCATTTGGAATCAATCAAGAAACTCAGTGAAATATTCTATATGAGCTATCAAAAAAGCAGAAAAATCTAAAAAATCCAGAAATTTACAAACCTGAAATCTAAAAATCATCATTTCCGAGTAGAGAGAGAGAGCGAAAGAGAAAGAGAAATCTGAAAAAAAGAAGAGAGGAGAGAGAAATAATAATAAAGTGAGAACCGTTTTTATTTTTTAGGGAAAAAATTTAGTTTTGGGGAAAAACTTTTGGAAGAAAAATGTATAAATATAAGCCATTAATTTTGTTTCAAATAAAGGAGAGCCAATTGATAGCTTTTTTTTTTTTTAAACTGTCGAGTAATTTATTATATAGATTATAATTTTTTAGGTGGAGGGCAATGTCCCACATCAATTTCAGATCATTGAATCATTCATTAACCTACAGTGGAAAAAAAAAGAAGGGAGAGAAACAAGTCAAAAGAATCAAGTCTCTACTAAAAAATCAAAGCGACAGCTAAGATAGACCGAATAATATGATTTACTCAAAAAAAAATATGATAATATGATGTGATTTATGAGAAACTAACCAAAAAACAAACCAATTATGTATCATTCAACACTCCAGATCAAGGGGACTTTAATGGCACTTAATTTGTATTTAGTTAAACTAAAACTTTTAATGATCATTACTTGCATTAAATGGACGAGATGATTACGATTCTTGAATTGTTTGTGCAACAACTAACAAAAGCCGCTAACTACCTGTCAATATCAGTAGTGAACCCAGTATGCACCCACGGGCCACGATCCATCTAACACATGAGCAGAATAAAAGAGAAAAGAAAGGGGATCATACGTGGACCATAACAGTACCTTTCAAAAACAGACAATTCCAACTAATCGCTATAACTGCATACTAAATGGTGTTTAATGGTCTATCGGTTGAATGGTCCATCGTATTGTTTATTGAAGGCTTGATTCCATAAGGCATTCTGAGTTAGCCAAGAATTTTTAGTAGAAACTGCAGAGGACTTTTTTTTTGTTAAGGTGACAGTCACCTCGTCACTGCTTCATTAATGAAAGATAAATAAAACATAATAGAACGTAATACAATACTGAGGCCACCAGCTGTCTCAGAACTCGAACCGAAATACATAAACGTACTGCATAAATTACTCAAAGTAGTATAAATCAGACAAATACTGATAAGAACATCGGTTCTGTTTTGTTTTGTTTTAAGATTTAGCCATATACAGTAGTTTTGCAATTTGCACCATTTATTTTATACATTAAAATATTTTAGAGATTTATATTGAGATTTTGTTTTGAGTCTATATATAGCCTTAAGAATAATGAGAATGTATGCTATTATTGATTAAAAAATTTATTGTGTTAAATTGCTACTCTTCATTCTCCTCCTGTGTATTGTGTGTAACAAACTTAAAACAATTTTCTGATTTTCTTGATTTCCGATTTTGAGGCACTTCTTTTCTTTTTCTTTAATCTGGAAAACTTACACTTGTGTTGTGTATTTTTCAGAATCAAAATGACTACTGTATCGGAAAATGTTGTTGTGTCTAAAACGGTCCAAGTGCCAGTTGCTGATACGACGCAAGTACCGACTGCTGCTGCGGCACGAGTGTCAATGCCAACTATTATACCTGTCTCAGTCTCCCATGGGGAGAAACCTGAGAAGTTCAGCGGGCAAAATTTCAAAATGTGGCAACAGAAGATGATGTTCTATCTGACCACATTGAATCTTGCAAGATTCTTGAACGTAGAAGCTCCAAATCTTAAGAAATATGAGCAAGACAACCAAGTTATTACCGCTGTGGATGCTTGGAAAAATGCTGATTACTTATGTAGGAATTACATAATGAACGGATTAGCCGATTCTTTGTATAATGTATATATTGACAAAAGAACTGCTAAAGAACGTTAGGAATCACTAAACCACAAGTATAAAACTGAGGATGTTGGCGCTAAGAAATTCATTGTGGATCGTTTCCTTGACGATAAAATGGTAGATTCTAAAATAGTAATCAGTCAAGTTCACGAAATACAACTGATCTTGCATGAGATTCATGCTGAAGGTATGAACTTAAGTGGAAGTTTCCAAGTAGCATGTATAATTGAAAAATTACCACGAGGTTGGAAAGACTTTAAGAATTACCTAAAACATAAGCGAAAAGAAATGGGCATTGAAGATCTCATTGTCAGGCTTCGTATTGAAGAAGACAATAGAGGATCTGAAAAGGTTGGAGTCATCAGTCATGCGGCCAAGGCAAATATAATGGAACATAAACAACGTTCCAACAAGTACAACAACAAGGGTCCCAAGTTGGGGTCTAAGGGAGAAATCTCCAAGAAGCCGAAGTTTTAAAGCAAGTGTTTCAATTGTGACAAGATGGGTCACAAATCTGTGGAATACAGACTACCCAAGAAGAATAGGAACAGAGAAGCAAACTTGATTCAAGGCATTGCTCAAGATGTTTCTGATATCAACCTCTCAGCTGTGATCTCAGAGGTGAATATGATAGGTTCAAACCCGAAGGAATGGTAGATTGACACTGGAACTACTCGACATGTGTGCTCCGACAGAAGTATGTTCTTCACTTTCGAACCATTATAGAATGGGGAGAAGATGTTTATGGGGAACTCGGCTACTTCTGTAATACCCCGCAAAATAGCATATGACTATTTTGCACTGTAATCTGTGCACGTCTGAGTGCTGCACACGATTACATATTTCCGGGAAAATGATCAGTTAAATTGAGAGATTTCAGACATACGAGCTATTCTGAATCCGATGAGGTAAACTCGGAATATCGTCTCGATTAAACTGTGGTTTTGTCCCGATTGTTTTGACCAGACAATTTGTGGGAGGAAATTATAAGATCTATAAAACATGTATTTTTATAGGATTTTAATTTATATGTATTGGTTATTTCAATTAAGCTAGTGCTTGAATTGAATGTAAGTTGTATTTGTGCACTAGGGTATGGTGACCTAGGGTTCCTTGACCTAACCTAGGGTTAGGAACCCTAGCACCATGATGAATCATGGCTTGATCTTGATGGAGATCCAATGGTAGAATTAATTCACCATGTGTTATATGTGGGTATGTTGACTTATGGAATAAGAAGTTTCCTTGAAGGTTCAAAGGAAGTTTCCATGAAACTTCTAGCATGGTGTTGGCACTCATTCCACCCTTCATTCCTTCACCCATCCCACACTTCATCTCATCCCTACACCTCACCACACTCCAACCCACACCCACCCTCCATAAGATCCGGCCATATAACCCCCTCCCATCTCACTTCACTCCATTTTTCCAAGCTCCATTCACACTCCTCCAAAGCCTTCTCCATTCCTCCTTGTTCAAATATATATATATATATATATATATATATATATATATATATATATATATATATATATATATATATAGGAAAAGGAAGAAGTTTATTAGAATAGAAGGAGTAGTAGAGAAGGAGAAGAAGAAGTGCAGGAGAGGGTGTAGGCCAAGTTATACAAGTGCAAGGCAAGCAAGCAAGCAAGCTAGGAGCAAAGCTACAAGGAGATTCTTTTGCAAAACTTCAAGTGGGTGATCTCTTGAACTCCTTGGTAATTATTTTTGGTATGAATGGATGTGTAGTAGTAGTATATATGATTTTGTTACCATGGTTGAGTGTGAGAAGTGCTAGGAAAAGATAAATTGTATGGTAAAAAATAACTCTTTTTGAGTTTTGTTAAGTAGCATGAATGTGAGGGTATATTGGGGAATTTCTTACGCCCAAACGGGTTGGGATCTTGAGCTAAAACTTTGGGGTATTGTTCTTCTATGTATGTAGAGTATCCATGATTTTTTTCATAATATTTGGATGCATTTTAGTAGCCCAAACAGCGGGTCCAAGTCCGGACAGTAAGCAGCCAGAATAGCTGCTGGCTGTAAGGATTTTTGTGTCTTTCCGATTTTGTATCTCGGAAATGACAGGGCATTTTGAGCTGGAAATTTTTGTGGACGCTCATGTATGTGTCTACAACCATAGTCTTAAATTTCGTAATTTTCCAAGGTCGTTTGATGCTCCGAAAAAATTGTAGAACGCGACTGGTCTGTAGGTGTCAGCTGAAGCTGACTGTGTTTTGGGCTGAAGTTCAAAAAGCCATAACTCCGTGTATTCTTATTATTTTGCTACGAAATTTTGGGAGTGGCTTGGGGTATGAATCTATTTGATGAATCTCAATTTTTAGAATTTTTAGAGGTCATTTGACGAGGTTTCAAAAGTAATTAGTGAGGGGCAGTCAATACCCTGCAAAAAAAGAACAGCTGAGAATTATGCCATGTTTGAGGAGTCGTAGATCATTGTGTGAAATGAATTTGAATATAAATTTTGGATACAATGAAATGGTACATGTGTGGATTAAGAATCTCAATTTTCGTGAGCATTGGACTCGAGGTTGATTTATTATCAAATTTCGAAGTAGGCTATGTTCGGCCTAGCGCAAGTTGTCTAGTCCGTGGAGATGGATATTCCTGGACTTATCAATTAAGAATTTGGACGACTAGACAACTAGAGATTTGCAGTAGGGAGTCATAGATTTCTAACCCAACTGGAATTTTAGAATTTCAATTTGTAGGTTGGATGTTATGATTTTCTGAAGTTGGGATAGATTCGGCCTTGTCAAGGCAATGGTTGCTAGAGAAATCAACTTTTCCTTGTTATGCCTCCGATGGAAAATGAATATTTTTGAGGACCCTAAGGATTGAATCCGAGGACATGTCCAACTAAGAAGTTAAGGTAGACACTCCCAGCTTTCCATAGGACCCGGGGTCGAGCAGTTCCGATGAGCGTAGCTGGGGTTACAGCTACTGCTACTTCTTGATCTGTTCATCGGACAATTGATGAGGAACCCTCTGCATACCACAGAATGGGAATCATGAGCTATCGGATTTTATTGATGTCTTAGCAATTCATTTGGAACTTGGATAAGTTCCTGTGCTTAATACTCATGATGGACATGAGTGAGTTGGGATATAGCTCTGGTCGATTGTGTTTGGTGTCTCGATGCCTGAGTCTGTCAATGGTCAAGAATTGATGGTTATGTGTGTGCTTACCTTCCTTGAATTGTATTGCATCCTTGGGGCGCCGTTGGACCACTCGCTGAGGGTCACGGGCCAGGACTAATTGATCGCGGACCTGTAAAGGTATTGAAAATCAGTGGATGTGATTTCTGTGATGATTGTTGTCTGACAGACCAGACAGACTCGACATGGTTGATCGACACCAAGTGTGATCTGGGTAACAACTTGTGTTCAGTAACTGCATTGATTAGGTTTTCCTTATTGTTTTCGCTCGAAGACAGAATTGGTGTTAGGGGTGATTCCCTATAATCCAACTCGTCTGAGAATTAGCTGTAGGTGGTGATACTATGGGTTGTCTCTTCCTGTCATTAAGGATACGTGCTGCTGCGCGTATCTTGCACTGTTGATTCCTGAGGTACCGTGGTAAGGACGGATGGGATCCATGCACAGGCTAGTGGACATGAACGGGTCGTATGGGATACGGCGCTATAGGTATGCTGCGGTATATCTTTAAGTTCGTCACGGCTGTTGACTGCAGAACGGTGGGACCGTTGACTGCAGAGCGGTGGGACCGCATACCCTTAAGTTCGGCACGGCTGTTGACTACAGAACGGTGGGACCGTTGACTGCAAAGCGGTGGGACCGCATATCTTAAGTTCGTCACGACCTTCAAGGAGGGTCTGAGGCAACGATGATTGGTGACAACGGGCAGCGCCCCGAAGCATTTATGTTATTTATCTCCTCAACCATGTCATACTATCAGGAACAGGAAGTAGACCCAATTAGAATGCATTGCATGACGAGGGATTGAACCCTATATTCAGAAAAACGAACTCCTTGGAAGGTATGTAGTATGGGATGCATATGTGTCCATCGAAGTTGATTTTGGGAAAGTATGCAGTATGGGATGCATGCGTTCCGAATGAATCGCATTAGAGTAAGTGCATCGTGTGCATTCTTGTTTCGTGCATTAGATTAGACCATGTCATGTTTTGCCTGGAACGTATGTAGTATGGGATGCATGCGTATCCAGAGTCCCAAGGTTGCTTGTATTACAATAAGGCAGGTGATCAGCGCATTAGTTGTTAGACCATGGCATACACGAACACCAGGAAATTAGGATGCACGTTTTCCTTTTCATTCAAGATGGTTTGTGGTTGCCAGTTTGGAGATTGTTGTTTTCTTATCAGCTTTGCGTCAGTAGAATTACTGACGTACCCCACATTTTAGGTACATGAATATCAAGTCACAAGTGCAAGAGATCCCAAGATCAGCAGGGCACCCAAGGGGAGATGACAGTATACGTGCCCACCATTCGAATGGGTGTAGAAATATCAGAGTCGCGCAGCAGAAGGTTCAAGCAGAGGAACAAGTTCCAGGAAAGCAGATAGACCACTCAGTAGAGTTCTCAGCAATGACCAATCGATTGCTGATATGGAAGACAACTGATAGCGTTGCCAGAGGAGCCTGAATATTCCTTGCGATCAGTTGTAATAAGTTATGTAATTTGTATTCCTTGTTCAAGGACTTTTGATATTGTAATTATTGATGTAATAACTCCAATGGTAATAAAAGTGTTTAAATTTCCGCGTTATTTACTGTGTTGAGATGCATTTGAAGGCAATGATTCTGGTTGTATCACGGATGTCCGGTATTGGAGATCCGGGGCGTTACAACTTCAGAAATCAAGGGCCCAGACAAGGTGATCTTGAAGATGACTTCTGGAAAGGAACTGACTCTGAACAATGTTGCATATGTTCCTGAAATCCGTAAGAACCTGGTATCTGGTTCGTTGCTTAATAACCACAGTTTTCGTTTAGTGTTTGAGTCGAAAAAAAATTTTTGTCGAAGAGTGGAATGTATGTTGGTAGAGGATACATGAGTAGTGGAATGTTCAAACTCAATGTAATGACCATGGTCAAAAATATTAATCAAGCTAGCTCTTCTACTTATATGTTTGAGTCTTCCAGTTTATGGCATGGTAGACTAAGACATGTTAATTATGTTACTTTGCGTAGACTAATTAACTTGAACCACATAGCAACATTCCAAATTGATTCCAAACACAAGTGTGAAACTTGTATTGAGGCAAAACTAACATGATCATCGTTTAAAAGTGTTGAAAGAAACACTGAACCTCTTGATCTAATTCACACTGATATTTGTGATTTGAAAATGATACAAACAATATGTGCTAATAAATATTTTATTACCTTCATTGATGATAACACAAAATACTGTTACGTATATTTGCTTAAAAGCAAGGATGAAGCTATAGAGAAATTTGTTTTCTGTAAAAATGAAGTTGAGAACCAACTCAAAAAGAAAATTAAGGCGCTAAGAAGCGATCGAGGTGGAGAGTACGAATCGCCATTTGCTGACACGTGTGCTAAGCATGGGATTATACATGAAACGACAGCGCCTTATTCTCCTCAGTCCAATGGTGTTGCTGAGAGAAAGAATCGTACATTGAAAAAAATGATGAATGCAATGTTAATAAGTTCTGGTTTGCTACCAAACTTGTGGGGAGAAACTATTCTTTCAGCTAATTACCTTTTGAATAAGGTGCCCAAAAAGAAAGAAGAGAAAATTCCATATGAATTATGGAAAGGAAGAAACCTATCCTACAATTACTTGCGAATGTGGGATGTCTTACCAATGTGGCAATACCTCCACCTAAGAAAGTAAAAATAGGACAAAAAACGGTTGATTGCATTTTTATTAGCTATGCACTTATCAGTAGTGCCTATCGGTTCTTGGTGTACAAATCTGATATCACTGATATATCAAAGAACACGATAATGGAGTCTAGAAATGCATCTTTCTTTGAAGATGTATTTCCATGTAAGTCAAATGAGGAACCAAGTTCCTTCAAACGAACACATGAGACTATTAGTGAAGGTAGTGAAGACCAAGATGAAGAAGTTGAGGAGGAACCTCGACGCAGTAAAAGAACAAGAATGGAAAAATCTTTTGGTCCGGATTTCTTAACTTTTATGCTTGAAGGTGAACCCCAAACCTTCAAGGAAGCGGTGAACTCTAGTGATGGTCTTCTATGAAAAAAAACCATCAAGAGTGAAATTGATTCTATCTTGCAAAATCATACTTGGGAACTAGTGGATCTTCCACCAGGTAGTAAACCTTTAGGTTCCAAATGGATCTTCAAGAGAAAAATGAAACCTGATCGATCAATTGATAAATACAAGACAAGATTTGTAATTAAAGGTTATAAACAAAAGAAATGTCTTGATTACTTTGATACATATTCTCCTGTGACAAAAATAAATACCATTAGGATGGTACTTGCAGTAGCAACTCTGCGCAATCTTGAAGTACATCAAATGGATGTAAAAAACAGTTTTTCTTAATGGAGATTTAGATGAAGAAATCTACATGGAACAACCTGAGGACTTTTCAGCTCCAGGACATGAAAAGAAAGTGTGTAAACTGGTGAAGTCATTATATGGCTTGAAACAAGCTCCAAAGCAGTGGCATGAGAAATTTGACAGTGTCATGATGACAAATGGCTTCAAGATCAATAAATGTGACAAATGTGTATATGTCAAAGACACAAATGATGGATATGTTATTATATATTTGTATGTAGATGGTATGCTTATTATTGGAAGCAATAATCAGATGATTAAATCTATTAAAAACATGTTGAACTCGAGGTTTGACATGAAAGACATGGGACTAGCTGATGTTATATTAGGAATTAAAATCACAAGACCATCAGACAAGCTTATTTTAAGCTAGTTACATTGTGGTGACAATATTCTTGGAAAATTTGATAAAAATAATTGTGGAATTGCCAGAACTCAAATAGATCTAACTTTACATTTATCCAAGGATAAAGGTGAGAGTATTTCTCAAGTAGAATACTCTAGAATCATAGGCAGTCTAATGTACTTAATGAGTTGTACAATACCGACATAGCCTATGCAGTGAGTAAACTAAGTAGATATACGAGTAATCCTGGAAGCGAGCATTGGCAAGCAATTACAAGAGTACTGAAGTACTTGCGTTTTACTCATAACTATGGGCTGCACAATACGAGATGCCCGGCTATACTTGAAGGATACAGTGATGCGAACTGAATATCTAGTGATAATTCAAAATCCACTAATGGCTATGTATTTACACTAGGTGGTGCAGCAGTTTCTTGGAAATCCTCGAAATAAACAGTGATCGCTAAATCCACGATGAAATCTGAATTTATTGCACTGGACAAATGTGGGGAAGAGGGTGAATGGTTACGCCACTTCCTTGAGGATATTCCAAGGTGGACGAAGCATGTCCCTCCAATTTACATACATTCAGATAGTCAATCTGTAATTTGTAGAGCACAAAGCAATATATATAATGGTAAATCTAGACATATTCGTCGAAGACATAATACTATTAGACAACTACTTTCTACTGGGATTATCTCTGTGAACTATGTAAAGTCAAAGGATAACATTGCGGATCCGCTAACCAAAGGGTTAAACAGAGAGTTAGTTGATAAATCATCGAGGAGAATGGGACTAAAGCCCATGAAAGAATAAGTCGATACAATGGACACTCAACCTAGCTCACTGGAGATTCCAAGATCTAGGTTCAAAGGGACAACTAAATTGTAAAGACCAAGTTGAATCACTGTGGGGATTTTTCCATGTCCATTCCCATGATGAAACAGTAATGCCCGTAAGGTAACAGGTTAAGCTAGGCTTTTAATGATTCTTATGCGTCGGATATCCGAGCAGAGTAATGCGGGTTACTCTTAAGTAAGAAATCACCTATGTAAGAAGGAAGAATGGCCACTTCTAAGAGAATAATATAGGGCAGTATTCATGTTAAACTCTTGCAGAACCAGGCATATGTTCATGGCCAAAACGAACATAACATTGAAAACTGAAAATGCGTTAGGAAGATTTCTGTGTGAGATATGTCATCGTTTACACAAATGACAGAACAGTTCAAGGACATCGCGTCTACTATTTAGTTAGTAAACATATTTTCATAAGGGAATGTTCAAAGAGTAACACCTACATATCCTATGCAGGATTCAACCGCTGAATTCTATCACCAAGTCTGTCGTGTCAGTATGTCGTGTCAGTATATCGTATCTGTGGTCATCAATTTTCATTCATGTGGGGAATGTTAGAAAATGGGTATTTTATACACCATTTACGAACCGGTTTTTTAGAAAAATTTTTGAGTAAGATCCTCATTGAATTATTGAGAGATCTTGATTGATTTGTGTTCTCCTTCGTGAGTAGATCAAAATTGTATATTAATTTGCTAAAAACAGTAAAGAGGTGAATGAGAAATTGTCTCACAAAGTGAGACATTTTCATTCTTGAAAATGGGTTGAGGGAACATAGTCCCACATCAGAAGAATCGAAGAAATTAGAAGAGAATATATAGTAACCTTCTTATAAGCATTGTAAGATAGCTAGAAGAAAGACTCTCACTCGCGCGCGCGCGGGGTGCTAATCTCGCACCGGATTATATGCGACTTGTGTGCGCCCCCACGTCCTGCAGACATGAATGCCGAACCGACATAACCCCACCCCGTGCAGAGCCACTTTTTGCTACAATTTTAATTTTTTCCCCTTTGTAAACGGCAGTTATAAATGCAAAAACAGTTTTCTCTGCCGTTTCAGTGCAGTATTAAACATTTTGTCTGCCGTTACATTATACGCATTCAATTGACTGTCTGCAATTACACTGTGGCATTCAGAGCATTGACTGCTGTCTGTCGTTACAGTGTACGCATTCAATACATTGTCTACCGTTACACTGAAGGCATTCATAGCTTTGTCTGCCGTTACAAGTATCTAACCCTAACTTTATATATAGAGCCCCCCTCTCTCTTTCTTCAGTACACAAAAAATTCTCTCCTCTTCCTCTTTGTTCTGTTCTGTCCTGTTCTGTTCGCTGAGTCCATTCAGTAAGGTGATTGAGTTCTGATGCTGCCAGTTCGAGAGCGTTGCATGGTGACTACGTAAACCCTCTTTGTCGTTGCATCCTGGAAGACAAGCGCATCAACTAGTTCCAGCACCCGAACGAGGCGAAAACTGTTTTAAAGAGATTGTGTGCTACACAAGCCTCGACATCAAATCGGTTTAATTTATTATTTTCTTTTTTCATTTCACTTTATTGGTTTTATTTCACTCCTCCCTCTCTAGTTTTTGTGCCTCTCAATCGTTTTCTTTTATGCCAATCTCTTGTAACCAAAGTTGTAACAAATAGTATAAATACTAAAGAAGTTAGTTTTATTGTAAACAAATTTTGTAACACCCTCTCCTCGACACCCCGATCCCGTCGCCACTGTCCTCATCTCCCGATCCCCTACCGCTCCAACCCGACGCCGCCCCGTCGCCACTCACCACCATCGACCACCTAACCCTCCACCATCAAACCGAAGCCTTCCCCCCCATACTCCAAATCCCCAAATTCCTTCAAACCCTAAATACTAATCCCAATTCAAATCTGAACCCTAATCCCCAAATCTAACCCTAATCCTCAAATCCACCTCAAATCCCAAATCCTAATTTACATATCAAGAAAAGGAACTTTGGAAGAGTACAACGCACATCGACAACGCACGTCGACGATCAGCAACCTCTTCGTCTCCATCTGTGGCGATGACACTTCCATCCAACCACAGTAAACTCTTTCCACTTCCCAATTGTTTGTGATACTGCTTTATCATCTCTAGATTATTATCTGAATTTTATGTCGCCCACAAATATTGAGTGTATGTGCTTCTACTTGCTAATTAGAGTACGAATCATTATTGAATATTTTACTTGCTAAGAACGTTTAGGTATAATTATTGATTGTAGGCTTAAATCTTTAATTGAGTTTGTTAAACTTGTTTCAATTCTGGAAAATTCATCCAACCAATTATTAGTTTTAATTTCTACCTTAATCAACATTATATTTTGGGAAACTTAATGTTTTAATATTATTGAAAAATTTTCTACTTAGGGTTAAGTTTACATCAGAGCAGCTAAAAAAGCCATTTTGGCAATTATATTTGTTGGTATTCCAGTAGGGAATGCATATACTATATGCGTCGACTTGCAAAAAAAACATTAAGTACTGGATAGAAGAGAATGGAAGGGAATGGACTGACACTCAACAACTTGCCCATTTTCTGGTAGACAATATACTCATAGCAGCGATTCAATCTGGCTGCGTAACACAATAGTATTAAACAATGATGTGGTTTATGAATCGGAGTGGGGACTACATGAGAAGTAGGCTTGACATAAATGTGGCAATTGCATTGCAGAGGAGGGGGGGAGAGATTAAAACAATACGAGTTTTCAAATAAGAACATGTCATATTGGTACAATGAGGGACAGTGACCAGGCAATGTGGTTTCCATAATAACTAGTGGTTAGGGGAATTGAAAACTGGCACTAGGTGAATGGACTAAAAGACACAGAGTATGTAGCTTACACCCACAAAACCAAAAAGTTTTTTCAATGGAGTGTAAGCCATTATCTATCTTGGGCTAGAGTCCTACACAAGAAGGCTCCTCTCGACTACGTACTGGAAAAGAACACATGTGATCCAAATAAGCTTCAGAGATGTGTGTCATCATAAAGATGCCTCCAGTTAGAATGGAAAAAGGTAAGCAGATTTAGCCTTACCCACTTAGCCTGTAGCTAAGATTAACGGCTAAATTTTAACACCCATCTTAAAAAATTTGCAGGGCAAGGGTAAAAGCTTTGTTCAAAGCTGTTTTCACAAGATAGATATTAATACAAACACACACACACACACGTACAAACCTATTCTTAGCTCTAACTACTACACCGTAAGTTATAGCTTCTCCAAAGGATGCTACCTCAAAATCAAAACTCATCAGAAATAGAAAAGGAAAAACCTACTCTGAATGCTAAGGCTAAATTTGAAAAAACACGCCTCAACTATGATAGAGTAGGTTTGAAGGCTAAATTTGAAAAAACATCCCTCAAATACATTTCTCTTCACTACCTTAGGTGGCACACTCCAATAGGTTGGGAAAGATAGTAGGTGAGAGAACTCTCCAATAGGAGTATGCCACATAAGGTAGTGAACAAAATGGTAGTAAAATTGATAGTGGATGAAGCATTACTCTTCAACTATATGGTTTCTTATAAAACACCCCCTCAACCTTTTTCTTTCAAATAACACCCTTCAACTTTTTTCTCAAAAAACACCCCTCAAAATGCATAAAGCTGAGGGGGGGGGGGGGGGGGGGGGGGATGGTTCAAACATAAATGAAAGTTCAAACGTGTTATTTATGTCGCAAGTAAAAGGTCAGGGGTGTGTTTTGTATCATTAATATAGTTCACGGGTGTTTTTTCAAACAAAAATTATGTGGACCAAACTAAGAAAAAAGTTGAAGGGTGTTATTTCAACAAAAAAGGTTGAGGGGGTGTTTTATCAGTAACACGCATATATAGTTGTTGTTTTTTTCTTCCATTGAAAAGAGAGGGAAATGCTTTATAAGTATTTGAATCCATCTATCTCCTAGGTAATTCACGGTGAATATGTTTGCAAGAATCCAGATAAGTGTTATATGACCTTTACATGTTTTTTGATGTAAACTAAAAATGCATATGAGGGCGACCATTTCTTTGTTATAACATCTTATATCATAGTAGGGTAAGTTGATGTTTTTCAGAGTTCCCATTAGGGTAAGAGAAAGTAAGAGAAACATTTGTTACTTGAGGTGGTGGTCGTAGTAGTAACCCTAAAGACAAGTAATGCCTAATCCAACGAGCTTCAAATGCTGTGCATAAAGTATTGTACAATGTAAGAGTGAATAGTAATACAGCAGTAGTAACTAGTAAATAAACATTTGGAAATACAACTGATGCATCTTCTTTCCTTTCCATCCTAGAAAGGGAACAGTGATGGAAAGGATGGTTGTTTCCATATTAACCATAAGGTGCTAATTTTATCTAGTGTGGTTGTTGCATGATGAAGTAACATTATGTACTAAATAAAATTATGCGAGAAGTAACGAGAGCACGTGTGTGTCCAAGGGTAATATAATACGGCACATGCAAGGGATGCTGATGCCCTTGCAAAATGAAGTTGAAGTGAAACCGAACTTTCCGGCAATGCAAAAAGAAAATAGCTTATGAATAATCATATCATGTCATTTATCGGTAGTAACAGATATATCAGAAGTATGAGTAAGAAAAATTCCTCTGATACAGCTCCCTATCAGCTAAGGTTCAAAAACTATGAGCTAGACTAGGTGAGCGGACTTAATAGAAGGCCAAACTTAGTTTATAAAAAAGCAGTGGAATATGCAAGTTAAATGGAGAATATAGTAGATAAATGCATGAGAACCGACATTACAACAAGAAGAAAGCCTTGGTTGGTTACATAGATCCTTTTTCTGTATTCTGTAAATTGAAAGCGTTTTAAAATATCAACCAAATACAATAAATGTTTTACTATCAGACTCAAGTAGAAGGTGGAGGAGACTGATCCCTTGAGGCACTTTTTGTTCATGTACGATTTGCAGAAAATAAGTGACTACCTAATATTCATAAATTATAACATTATTATGGCGCCCGTTCAAATGTAAGGTCAGTGTATAAAGATTTAGTTTGTTTTATGTATACTCTTCCAACATAGAGCTAGAAAATCTTAAAGCATGAAAGGCAATGTGCAAACGTCAAAAAATGGACCAACATTCTAATTTAAGGCCAAGATTTCATTAAAAACCAAATGTTAGTTGGCCTTTGCACAGAGGATGCCAAAACTTTGCATGCTCAGTGCTATAGGAAGTGGATCGAGGGTTGTTATGATTGAATGCAGAGGACGGAGCAAAGGCCATGAAGAAGTTGGGCATAAAACCAGGTACAGAATCAACTAACAGTACAATCACTCTCGGACACTGCATGTGCCATACAAACAATTAAATTTATAAAACTGATATATATGCTATCTGTATCCATTATCTCTAATATCAAATTGTTACTTAAAATAAGCTAAAACTTGCATAATCTGAATGACATGATACAGACTTACAGAGTACTAATGGTGCATAAATTTATGTGTTTTCTGATTCCATTAAACTGTTTAGACAAAGGATGTGATCTTAACAAGCATAAGGAAAGGTTGCACCAAGGGTCGGATGAAAGTATCTAGGAACTTGTGTCACGATACCTATGGTTATTAACTAACGCAATTTGGAGACCTACTTCTTTTTATTTTTGCAGTGGTTCGATACAAGCCCCAAAAATTGGGCAGCACAACTGGGGATGCATGTCATTGGCGACATAATATACAAGACACATGACAAGCCTTCTATACTCAAAAATAGTAGAAATAACCAATGGAATATAAACCTTAAATAATTCATTGTGTAATAACAAAAATAGCTAAGCACTTACTACAATCAAACTTTAAAAACCAACTAAAGTTACATTCAAATAAAACTCTACAGTCAGGCCTAAACTACCAAATAAATCTTCGAAAAACTAATAATTATAGTTCTGGCCATGTCGAATGACCTTCAAACAATCATTCACTTTCCTCTGAGTCTGGAAAATGTAAATGCAACTGGGTGAGCAAAGCTCAATGAGAGTTACAATTTCCTAACTAGCAAATCAAACAAGTCAAAAATACAACTATTTATTTTTAATAAAGATACAAAATAACTCATGTAAAGTTTGCATCAAACAACAATTATTATATAGAAATCAAGATCAAGGCACGATATTTTGCTAGCATTATTTGTAAGAAAAACATATATAATGCGAAAATGAACGTCAATCAATTTTAGAAAAATCATTCTGCAAATAGTTTTCAATAACATCTCTCTTAAATTTTCATTAATTAATAGTGAACTTTTGCAAAGCTCCTCGTTCGTCACACTAAGGGGGCGTTGGGTACAAGGAATAGAGGATTCGCGAAATGAATGGATTGTTGGGAATGGGAATTAGATTACCGAGAATCTTTCCTTTTTGTGTTTGGTATAACACACTGCATTATGCTCATCCATTACATTGTTTGGTATTATACGTTGCATTCCCATGAATATGCTACCCTCACTTGGAGGTTTTCCGGCATATGTTTCTCTGTCAAATCACATAAATAGGATATAGGAAAATACACTTTCAAATCACTTAAAGATCATGTTGTATGTAATAAGTTCAATAAATCACTTTTAAAAAATTGGTAAGTCGCTTGTCATCATTTCAAGTTTTAGTCAACGTCAACGTCAACGATTTCAAAAATATTTTTAACGGTCTCTAATTATGAGAACTGATCTCATATGCTCTGAATCAACACATGAGAAAAGTTGTATATATTTATACAGATTAGCACTTCTCTTATCAAGGTCATGATATCATGTCTGATCCAATAACAAAAATATTTATGAAGGTTATTTTCATATGCAATACCGCATCTTTTTCACATAGCAAAACTGTGCATAAATAAGATGTTTTAGTAGAAATTTAGTGAGAGAAAGTCACCAATCACTTGTTACGCTTCCAAATTCCTTCTCACACTACACCAAAAGATTCAGTCACAAGAGACTCCTAACCAATATTGTATAGCTAATAGTATTAGTGACACACAATCATCAAAAGCAAAGCTAGATTAGCATAAATTTACCCTAATAAATCCATTCACGCCGACTGTTGCTGCTAATTTCTGTGTGGCAGCAAACAGATATATGAATTCTTTTAATGAAAACAATAAAGATCAAACATTAGCTGTTCGCCGGTGTTGACCGTCAAAAATTGCACTTGACTCCGAGATCTGGTCATTTGGAACATTGATATCGCTCCCGTGGACCTACAAACTAGCCTGAAACACCGGGGTTAGCCCTGGCGATAGGCATTCCGACGTCCAAGTCAGAAACTCAATGATATGGTGGGTTTTGAGAGCGGGATTTGCAATTACCTGGTTTCCGAGGAGGTCTCGGGGGATATATAGTCACCGAGGAAGGCCAGTTTCAAGATATTGATCTATCTCTACTTCCCGGTGTTTTGATAGAGTCGGTTACCTTTTCATGTGAAGAGATCGAGTCGTGACTCTTCTCTTGATGAAGAGATAGAGTTTTCAAACTCTCTTGTACATGGAGAGATATAATCGGTTACCCCAAGAAATATAGGGTTTAAACTGGGTTCTTCTGACGAATCTGGACTCCTTTGCGATAGGGCTGTTTTAGCAATCCCTATTACAGGCTGGATCGGACCGATGGGCCGGAAAACGGCCTAGCTCCTCTCGTCTGGCATGTTTCTATAGAACATTACCGTTTTACCCCTGAGAGATTTAATATTCGCACTCGATTTGAACGGTCTGAATGTTGTTCTATTTTTACCCATATCACCGAATATTTAGACATTCTTCTGAATTTAATACCACTAATTCCTAGTTAATGGGCCTTCATGCAATTTACGAAAAGTTAGGAACAAATCCGTAGTTATTGTATTACGTCCGAAGTTTAACTGCAACTTTTCACATCAAAATTACCATCGACCCGCCATCCGCGACTTCCTCCAGCATACCCCTATTCGCGACAATCAATGTCATTGTTCATGCGACCATTTGGTATCCCCTGAAACCCAGTATTGGGTTTGTTGAAAGTATCGCTGGCAACGGGCCGGGTTTGGGCCGGACCCATATAAGTCCGAGCTCGAGCCCGAATTTGAAAACATAAGCCCGAACCCGACCTGACTTTTCTTCGGAATTAAAAAATTATGTCCGAGCCCGGGTTCGAATTATGCCCGAAAATATGTTTAGGGCTAGGCCCAAACTACTTATGCATGTTCTAATATATAACTTTTCATAAAATAGAACTATACCAAGAATAATTTACAATAAAAAATAACAATAATAGGAATACTACAAACTTTTGAGTAATTCACACTTAATTTGTCTATAGTCATTCAATTTTATATACAAGGCATAATTTCTCTATCTATAAACTTTAACACTCAATTCAACTTATTTACATGAATATTCTCTTTTTAAAAATCATACATAAATATACATGATGTATACAAAAACATACACATGCACATGCCCATCGGGCCTAAGCAATTGGGACCGAGCCCGGCCTGAATTTTCCTTGGGCCTAAAAAATTGAGCCCGAGCCCGGCACGAAATGAGAATTATTAGCCCAAGCCCGCTAATTATTGGATCGGACCTAGGCGGGCTTGGGTCGGGTTTAGATCAATTGCCACCCTTAGTTGAAAGGTTTCATTCACAAACAAAGGACTGATAAAAATGCAACCCAAAGAAGAAAAGTTAAAGGAAAATTTTTATTAACCCCTAAATGATCTATATTTTTGTTTGTCTTTTTTCTTAATACTTTTGCAGGCCAAATCATGGATCCCAACAGAACCAACCTATATAAATTAGTCCAGGTCTGGCCCAGCTGAGGCCCAACACGGTGAATTAAATTGGAAAAATTGTCCATGTTCACAGCCCATGCCAATTACTCATCATTCAAGCTAGGCCTCCAGGAAATAAACTTTCTAGTTTACACAACAAGAAGTTACATCTACAAGAAAATTGGTGAGGGGAACCTAATAAGATCCATAGACTATTTTCCCGTGTTCTAGATTATGACAGAATTAATTGCGATTGGAACATGATTATTGGTTAAGACAGGACATTTCTGTTTCATCACAGGAACAAAGATTTTTGTTATCTTTTCCATATTTAAGTATGTGCTATTAAACGCTGGATACAAATGATCCCCATTCTAACTTTGTACTATTTCAGTTTAAAAAAACCTAAGGATCTGGAACAATAAACAAAAACAAGACACTATTTCAACAGAAGTATTCAATCATAATAAATAGAAGTCAATACCTCTATCTCTATCATTAACATCACTAGCTACAGTCCATAGAATTATTCTTGCCGTCCTCCATAGTAAACATCAAAGAACTCTAACCTGCAGACAATAAATCCAGGATGAAAAAAAGTTACTTATGCAAGTTTAAATGATCAAAAAACTCTAACATGCAGACAATCTATATTGTTTAGAAAAAAGGTAAATGAAATTTCACTAGCTACAGATCACCACCGTTAACTATTAAGTATTAACAATCACAATGCTATTTCCAGTTTTCTCTTTCCAAAATTTATCCCTCTGAATGCCAATGTTCCCATCAGTCTCACCACTAGATACAAATAAGGAATAGTATAGACATGGGAAGTTTCTAAAACCAAGGATGGTATGATACAGAAAAAGTTAATGCTCAACATCATTAATGGAACCGGTGACCTCGAGTCACTTTTATTTCAAAAAAAAAAAAAACAATGCCTGTAAGCCTGTTACTCCCAATCTTTCCTTACCATTGAATGAAGTCAGGATATGCATTAAACAAATGCGTTCGGGTCATGGCAAACTTAATGAACAGTAAAACAATAGCTTTTCTTTTACTTCTTTGTTTAGTTTCGCTATAACTCACAATCTTTACCACGCCCAATGATAGTTGAAGTAACTAAGCTACCATGAGAAAAAGTCAATTAATTTCACAAACGTTTAAAAAAACACAAATAAACTAAAACATTGTAGCAAGCAAAAAAATAAGAGTCAGAGAAAGTAGATATATTCCAACAAAATTTTCTACAAAAGTAATAATTAATATACGTGCAAGTGTTGCCTTCCTCCAAATCCAAACATTTAATGTGATTTACTTCCAAAAGCAGATTGAATACTTTAGATACTTCAGCCAACATGGCAAGAAACGTTCATGGACAAGATAAGAGCATCCAGTTGGTGAAGAACAAAACTAGAGCCCAAAAAAACGATTGGAGTTTCTCTCTCTAGAAAGTCTAGAGATAGAAGCTCTCCCCTAAAAACCCTAAAACCAAAAACCCAAACCCTAGATCTAAGCTTGGGGGGCGGCGGCTAGGGTTTCGTTCCCCCCCCCCCCCCCTCCCTCCTCTCCCTGCTTCCTCTCAACCTCTTTCTTCCAACTCTCATCTTCTCTTTCCCTCTTGTTTTTTTTCCCACCAAATCCTTACTTTTCTATACCAGAATCCGGTCGCCGTGGTGCTGGCCTTCACCAGCGAGGCGGGTTGAAGGGGGAATGGTGATAGCGTCCACCATTCAGGTTTTACTCCGGTGTCGGAGCAGGATGCAACGACGAGGTTCGAGAGCGCCGCATCTTCGGCGGGACCGAAGGTGCAGCGCGGAGTGTCGTTGGAAACGTTGTTCGTGATCGTGGTTGTGGGACGAACTGACTGGGGCTGGCGGCATCGGCGATGGCGGCGCAGCTCGCAGCGGGGCTCGGACTGGTTGCGTCGGGGCTGGTGGCGAGAGTACTGCCTAGCGCCGGCGTGGAGCGGGGAGCGGCAAACTAGGAGGTAGTCGGGGCTGCCGTGGAGGCATGTGGGGGATGTCGGGGAGAGAGTGGGGGGAGGGGGATTTTCTGATTTGGGAGTGTTATGGTAGGGGAGAGATTTGAATTTCAAATTGAATTTTGAAATTTGAGTTGATGCGGTAGAGCCCCTAAGATCCAAATTTTTCTCTAATATTCAAATTACAACCGACTTACAATTGCAACAAAATGTATCCTAGTTGGTGTACGCGACGATTTTTAGGAAATTTTATAATTTGGGCTCTATTTTGACCTAGTATGGTCAAAATGAGGAGTGACTTTGGTCTCTCTCATGTCAGGGGCCACGGAGGGGTCAGGTGCGACGTCTGCCTGCGCCGCAAAGGGATAGTGAGAGTCAACAAGGGTGAAGCAAGGGGATGAGAACAATGACTCAATCTGGACAGGGAGTTGTTAAATTGGTGGAGTGTCTGCAGTATCTTTCATATGGTGCTTAGAGTTGACGTTTGGGTCACTGTTGGGGGCAACGGAGGCGATCGTGCGATAGATGGAGTGGATAAATGGTGTATAAACGACGGACTGAGTGAGAGAGTGAGCCCAAATTGGCACGAGAAATTCATGCTGGCAAGGCCGGCTGGCCAGTAGGATTATATTACGTTGTATTTTTTGTTTGTTGGTTAGGGTGTATGAGTTCCAGAACCCAGCTTGTTGGGAGCTGATTCCCATAAGCCTTATTTTTGGTCCTATGTTTTGTTAATTCTTTTAATGAAACGCGGGGGGCTTTCAACCCACCGTTAAACGAGGAAAAAAAAACTAGAACCGCGTGCCTATTGTAAGGCTGGATACAGGGTGGATTTTCTTTTAGTCATCCATATCTACTTTTTTTTTATAAAAAGATAACTCAATTATCGCTTCATTAATGATAATTAACGAAACATACAGATAATAATACATAGCAAGCCCGAAGGCTATTCAAATAACAAGAACTCCCAAAACTGAGGCTATAAACTCAAAAGCCTACCACTGGCTACAAAATAGCTACAACCAACAAGTAAAACATAAAAACTCCCCACAGCCGGCTCGACCCTGCGAAACTCCCAAACTGAAGGACAGCTACTCCCAGACGTAACCTCTTCCTGGATCCGTCATGCCCTGTCCATTCATAAATGAATATGTGAGTTTTGTGCATCAAAACTGAAAATCTATAATTAATACTGCGAAAACATAAATCGTTTCGATCTAGCCATAGATTCCATATCGTAGAGGCAGCAGCTATATCCCAATATTTTCTATCCTCCTTTCTAATCCTTTTGAATCTAATATTACCCCAGACCTCCGAACTCGACCTCGGACAATCTAAAACTCCAAATCTAGATCCAATCCTTTCCCAAACCATTCTAGCTCTAGGACAATTAAAAATGATATGATTCGTGTCTTCATCCTGTGTTTGACATCTAGTGCAGGTTACGCTCACCGTAAATCCTCGTTTCATCAAGTTGACCTTCGATAAGATCGCATCGTTGTCCACCAACCAAAGAAAATTTTTCACTTTAGCAGGGGCATTGATGCACCAAATAACGTCTGCAATCTCACTTCTTCTACCTCCATCATTCAGTCTTTTATACAGTGAGGATACCATGAATCTGGAATTCGACTCCAGAATCCACCCTCTCCCATCTTCAGCCTCTTGGTTGTACCTTCCTTCTATACGAATGGAATTAATAAGATTTTGAAGTTGAATGATAGAATCTTGATCCAGGCTATCCTTGACTTCCAGTCTAAGCTTGTTGTTGCACCAAAAGTCAGTGACCAATGTATCACTGCGTAGTACTATTTTTTCTGCTGTCGGGAAAAGCCCCATCAGAGTGTTGTTACCGCACCATTTATCCTTCCAGAATCCAGTATTCTTGCCATTCCCTATTGAGCAGATAGTATTGTTGTGGAAAATATCTCCCATTTTAGCTACCCCTTTCCAGAGGAAGGAATTCTTGCTATAGACGCTTTTTCCCCCGTATTTGAATTTCTTCCTCGCCCGATAATTAATGAATGACTTGCACCACCAATTGTTCCACCTATTAGCTAACTTCCACCACCATTTACTGAGCAATGCTTTGTTCATATCTCTGATATTGACGATTCCCAACTCCCCAAACTCTTTCCTTTTGCAAACTCTCCCCCAACTTATTAAATGTATCCCTTTTCCACCTCCGCTTGCCCCCTTCCAGAGAAATCTCCTTCTACTTTTGTCGATTCTGTTAATCACCCAGCCCGGTAATTCTTATATAGACATGAGGAATACCGGAATGCTGTTAATAACTGAGTTCAAGAGGGTAATCCTCCCTCCTAAAGTTAACATGCTCCCTTTCCATCCGGCTAATCTTCTCTCGATCTTTTCGATTAATAGTTGCCCAGTCGTCCCTTGATAGTTATCCCGGTCTAATAGGGATCCCCAGATAGGTAAAAGGGAAGTCCCCCTTATTGCATCCCAACATTTGTTGGATAGACGCAATGGGAATAGAACAGTTGTCGCTTAGAGGGATTATGCAGCTTTTGTTGAGGTTTACCTTCATTCCGGACTAAGCTTCGAAGCATCTCAGTACCGTGCCTAGTGCTATGATATCATCTTTTGACCCTGAGCCGAACAACAAAGTATCGTCAGCATACTGCAAGATGGAGATTACTTCAGTGATTCTCTTGATTTTGATGCCTTGAATGACGTTCTCCTTTCTACTGTTTACCATCATCTCTGCTAATCCGTCTGCAACGATGGCAAATAATAGTGATGACAATGGATCTCTTTGTCTAATCCTTCTTTTGCATTTGATTTCTTTTCCTTGCACTCTGTTGATGATAAGAAACGATTTCCCTCCTCTGACACACTGTTGAATCCATCTCCTCCACCTTTCCCCGAATCCTTTTACAAGTAAAACCTCGTCCACGCAATCTCATTCTACAGTATCGCATGCCTATTGAAAATCCACTTTGAATAGAAAGCCGTATGTTTTATCCGTGTTTCCTCTGAATACAATTTCGTGAGCCGAAGCAACACTGTCCATATTGTCTCTTCCTCTAATAAAACCGCTCTGCAATTCTCCAACAATATCATTTAGTTGTGGACCTAGCCTGTTAGCCAAGATTTTTGAAATGATTTTAAAAGATCCATTCAGGAGGCTGATGGGCCTCAAGTCTCCGACCTCCTTAATCTCCTTTTTCTTTGGAATTAGAACAATATTCGCATAATTGAGCCTTCCCAAATCAGCGTCGCCGTTAAAGAATTCTTGGAAAAATGCGCATGAAGTCTGCTTTAATAACTTTCCAATACATTCTATAGAAGAAAAGCGGAAATCTGTCCGGTCCCAGTGCCTTATCCTGCCCCAGACTCTTGATTGCAGCTAGAACTTCGTCCTCACTGAAATTGTTCTCGATACTATCGCTTCCATTAATCCTCGTTTGTATCCACATATCCTGATTCAATTTACATCTATGATCTCTTCTTTTGCCCAACAGCTCCTTGTAACTCTCATTAATGGGCTGCGTGATTCTGTCCTCGTTCTCGCACCAATCCTCATCCACCTGTAGCCCAGAAATATTGTTACATCGTTTTCTTCCGTTAGCAATCCTATGGAAGAATTTGGTGTTTGCATCCCCTTCCTCTAACCATTGAATCCTCGCTCGTTGTCTCTAGTATTGTTCCTCCATGTTTCCGATATGTAGAATATCTTGTCTATTCTTACGTAGCTCGTCGAATTCAGTCTCTATTAAATCTCTTTCCTCCTCTATAAGCTCCAATTGCTGAATTCTCCTTCCAATTTCATCTTTCAACCTATCGTTCTAACCAAATTCCATCTTTGCACAATGTTTCAGTCTATTTCTTAGTCTCCTAAGATTTTCAATCCAACATCCCACCGTAGTCGTCGATGTCGTAGTAGCGGTCCAAGATTCTTCGATAACCTTACGGCTCCCTTCGCACAATGTCCAAGCTTTCTCAAATCGGAACTGAAATCTACTCTTCTCTCCTTCTCCGCAATCCAAAGCTAGCGGAGTATGATCAAAAGTAAACCTAACCAAGGCTTTAACCTGAGCTAAAGAAAATTTGTCTTTCCAATCTGAAGTCACAAAGATTCTGTTCAGTTTTTCCAGAATTGGATTGGCCTGCAAATTCGTCCAAGTGTACTTCCTATTCCTAGCATCGATCTCCATAACATCTAATTCGTTGATGACTAAGTTGAATTGATCTCTATCGACTCTTGAAGCTCCTCTTCCTTTGTGCTCGTACTGAAATCTAGTGATGTTGAAATCTCCTCCTGACACCCAGGGACCCCTGCATTGAGTGAATTCATCATTCATGTATTTACACACATTTAAATTTGATAAAACAACTAAAAGTCTAATATCCATACTTATAACATGGAACTCCAAAAACAGAAACAGGCCAATATGTTCAACATAATTAGCCAATAAGAGAGATCTAACACATTTTTCTAGTAACTACAGAATTTATATAAAAGAATGTGATTGGTAATCTTATAAACTTAAGTACAAAAATAAGGAAATGAATATTCATATGAGAATAAGGTAGCTAGAATGTCAACCTAGATAACATAGGAAGCGAGCATAGGCGGAGCTTAGTGAGGGCCCGGGGGGCACCCCCTCACCCCCCCACCCCCCCCCCAAAAAAAAAAAAATCAAAACCCCTTCATACTAATCAAAATTTTGAAAAAAAAAACCCCAAAAATATTATGATTTGCCCCTCAAAAAAATAAGTTTTATGGTTTGGCCCCCCTAAAATTTATGGAAAAAACCCTTATATATATCTATATATAGCCATAAGATTTTTTCTTGGCCCCACGGGCAAAATTGTTCTAGCTTCGCCCCTGCAAGTGAGACATCTCAAAATTCATATCTCGGTTTTCCAAATAGAAAATCCACACCGTTAGATGTGATCTACTTTTTAAAAAATATCTATGTACAAAATTTAAAAGAATTCAACAGGTTTAACCATTTATCAAGCAACCAAAAATTTACATTTTATAAAGGGTCTAGAATTACCTCATTTTTTGGTCCCATGATGAGTGGTTACAATTTGCCGAATTCATTTAAACCTTTGTACACCGATAGTTTATGTGATGTAGATCATATCCAACATTGTGCATTTTCATTTTAGAGAGTTGAGAATGAATTTTGAGATGTCTCCCTAGCTAAGTTAGCTACTGTGACACCCTAGATCCCTTATTCTCTATTTATAATTTATACAATCATTAATTTTAACATGTATGAGAAACAGATATTCGAATTTGTTTCTCAATTTGAATTCAGAACTGAGCTAAAAAGGAACTGCACCTGTTTCCAAGTCATATACACACAACGGAACACTAAAACAAACATAACCAGACAAAACCGAATCATTTTCACCTCTATTTTATACAGTAAAGCCCCATTTGGGGGAATCCATCACATTCTTCATTAATACACTGGCATCCTTAAGGTCTTCAAATCAATGAGTAAAATTTCAGAAATTAATCTTGATCCTGCCTCAAAACTCTAAGGCATAAATAGAATGAAAATTTTCACACACACACAAAAAAAGATCTTTTTTTTCCTAAACAAAATTTCGTACAAATCCATTGCCAAACTCTCAAAAGATTATAGGGTTTCCGTTCACGCTGCAGCTTAATTAGGGTTTTGACATCAAAGGGGGGAAATTGAGTAAACGGCATTAGGGTTTGATTGCTAAAAATGATTCCAAGATAGATTAAGATTCTAAACGAGAAGAGGAAAGAAGTGTGGGGCAAGGGATACCTGAAGATTCGGAATCGCCATGGATTTTGTCAGGGATTAACGGATTAACCTCCATGGATTAGCTCAGGTTAAGCTTACCAGAAAGATGGGTTCAAGCTCTGCTGAAGATCTTCAGTCTGCGAGTGCTGCTGAGAATATTGAGTGTGTAGAGTGTAGTGTGGAATAGTAGACACGTGCGTTACGCACGGTATTATTTGTAAAAGTGGCTTGGCGGGAAGAGTAGCGGGAAAAGGTAGGAGTGCGCTATGCGCGTAATAGTTCGAATATTTTGTCGTGTAGCATAACGGCCTAACGGCCTATATAAGATTGGTTGTAATCAGTTAGCTGCAATTAATGAAATTCTAGTTCTTTCTTCTCTAAAATTCTTCTTCTTCTTCCCTGAACTCTCTTCTTCCTCATCTCCATTCCCATTCTTGAGCTCCATCTATCGCCATGGCCAGATCAAGGAGTAGCAGAAATCCGAATGCTGATAATTTGGTATCAGAGCCAGAAAATCTGGAGGTCGACGACGGCGGTAATCTTCTTGAGGGAATCGTGGCTGATTTGAGAAGTCAGATGGGGGAAAACCAACTCCAAACAAATTACCTCAACGAAAGAATTGAAGCCATCGCTGAGAGCGTGGGAACCAGAATGTCGTCGATGGAGTCGAGGTTGGACTCGTTGATGACGATGGTGCAGCAGATCCATTCACGACCTCCGCAATCACCACTACTTCCAAATCCAACACAACCGCCCTTTCGTAGAGAGGTAAATTCTTTTAATTCCAATCCGACATTCATTTCTCAACCTGTGGAAGCTGGGAATGTGTACAGGACTCCGTTCAAGGTTGAGTTTCCAATGTTTCACGAAGGTGACCCAACAGAGTGGATCTGTGGGGTTGAACAGTTCCTGGACTTCTACGAGGTCCCCGAACATCAGAGGCTTAAGTATGCTACGTTGAATTTGAGAGGAAAAGCTGCTCAGTGGTTTCGACGACATCTGAAGCCAAAGATTAGTGAAGTGACATGGACGATGTTCTTGGAGGAGTTAATCACTAGATTTGGGCCAACGGAGTTTCAAGACTTCGAAGGAATCCTCTCGAAACTTCAACAAAAAGGAGATCTCGAAATCTATATCCAAGAATTTGATCGGATCTCTAACTTCGTCGATGGATGGACTGAATCGCATTTCTTAAGCACTTTCATAAGCGGACTACGTGATGAAATACGATGGGATGTTAAATCTCAGCGTCCAAGGAATGTTAATGAGGCCATTGGATTAGCCAGAGGTTACGAAGAAAAGCTTTCGTGTTTGAGGAGAAATTTCAGGGGCCAGTATACTTCAAAAACTTACTCTCTTCCTCCTAAACCTCCTCCCTCAGCAAGTGCTTCGACAAATTCTTATACTCCACATCCCTCAACCTCCGGTGCACCAACTCATTCCAGTCAAAACAGTTCTCCGTCTCCAGTTACAACCAACTTTGTGCCAAGGCGTCTCTCACTTCAGGAGATGCGTGAAAGAAGAGCCAAGGGCTTGTGCTTCAATTGTGATGAAAGGTATACTGTTGGTCACCTCTGTAAAACTCAGAAATTTTATTTCCTTGAAGGTTTGGAAGAAGAAGGAATGGAAGGAGTTGAAGGTGAGAAGGTGTCATTAGAAGAGGAGGACTCCACATTTGTACAGCAGCAAACTCATCAGACTCTCTACCCCGAGATATCCTTCCATGCTTTGGTAGGTAATCAAGTATATCCTCAGACCATGCGAGTAAAAGGGAGAATTGGAGGTAAAGAAGTTAACATTCTAATTGATTCGGGCTCAACTCACAATTATTTGGATCCTCAAACAGCTATTAAAGCTAATCTAGCTGTTACTAGTGAGCCTCGTTACAAAGTGACGGTGGCCAATGGCCAATGTATGTATAGTGAGGGGAAGGTTTCCAGTGTGAGTTTTGTAGTTCAAGGGGTTGAACTTCAGGCTGAGCTACTCCTATTGGCGTTAGGACCTGCTCAGATGGTCCTAGGGGCACACTGGTTGCGTTCGTTGGGCCCAGTTACGATGGATTTTTCACAAATGACGATGGAGTTTGGAGTGGAGGGTAGAAAAAAGAAGTTGCAAGGGCTGCTCAATTCCCAACTACAGATGATTAATGCACAAGAGATATCTAAGTTGAACTTATGTGTTTGTCAAGCTTTCATGATCCAAGTGCAAACCACTAATGCTGAGAAGCAAGGAGATAGAGATGAGCACAATAATTCTGCAGATCTTCAATCAGTTCTTGATCAATTTCCTGAAGTATTCCAAGACACTCTTGCGCTTCCTCCTCAGAGATCCATCGACCACCAGATACCTATTGTTGAAGGGGCTAAACCAGTTTGTTTAAGACCCTATAGACATCCTCATTATCACAAAGCTGAGATTGAGAAACAAATACATGAAATGCTTAGCTCTGGGTTTATTCGACCAAGTCAGAGCCCTTATGCGTCCCCAGTGATTTTGGTGAAAAAATCAGATGGGAGCTGGAGGCTTTGTGTCGATTATAGAGCGCTCAATAGTCAAACAATCAAAGCCAAATTCCCAATTCCTCTTATTGACGACCTCTTAGATGAACTAAATGGTGCGGCATACTTCTCTAAAATAGATCTGAAGTCGGGGTATCACCAAATACGGGTTAAGGAAGCTGACATTGCCAAGACAGCATTCAGAACCCACCATGGCCATTATGAGTTTATCGTTATGCCTTTTGGTCTCACCAACGCACCCGCAACATTCCAAAGTTTGATGAATGATATTTTTAAAGAATATCTCCGTAAGTTCATCTTGGTATTTTTTGATGATATCCTTATCTATAGCCATTCCTGGGAGAGTCATTTACATCATGTATCTCTAGCTTTAAAGGTGTTAAGTGAGCACCAGTTGGTTGCGAAGATAAGTAAATGCAAATTTGGCAAACGTACAGTAGGGTTCTTGGGGCACATTATCAGTAAGGATGGTATAGCTGTAGATCCTAAGAAAATTCAAGCTGTGCTAGAATGGCCAGAACCCCAAACTGTGAAAGAGCTCCGTGGATTTTTGGGTTTAACAGGGTATTACCGTAGGTTTGTGAAGAACTACGGGGGAATTGCATTTCCACTCACCCAATTGTTGAAGAAGAACTCTTTCCAATGGAGCTCCGCAACATCAGAAGCTTTCCAAGCACTTAAGAAGGCCATGACAACTACCCCGGTGTTGAGATCTCCAGATTTTTCCAAAGTGTTTGTGGTTGAAACTGACGCATCTCAATATGGAATTGGAGCTGTTTTGATGCAAGAATCTCAACCGATTGCTTATATGAGTAAGGGATTGAAGGGTAGGTTATTAATCCTCTCAACCTATGAAAAGGAGGTATTCGCAATCTTGCAGGCTGTCAAACAGTGGAGGCAGTATTTGTTGGGGGGTGAGTTTATAATTAGAACGGATCAAAGAAGTATTAAGTTCATTTTAGAGCAAAGAATTAATACTGATATGCAAGAGAGATGGTTGTGGAAGTTATTGGGTTACAACTTTTCAGTTGAGTATAAAAAGGGGAGTGAGAATAATGCTGCCGATGGCTTGTCTAGAAGAAGAGTGGGAGATAAAACATTCTGCGAAGTCACGTTTATAGTACCAGAGTGGATGGAAGGAATCAAGAGAATGGTAAAGGAAGATCCATACTTTACAGATTTCGCTGAAAAACTGCAAGCTAAATATGGAGACCAAGGGAAATATAAGTTACTTGGTGGCATTTGGTATTACAAAGGTAAGGTAGTGGTGAGTCCTACTGCAGAAGTGAGGCAGCTGATATTTTTCGATTGTCACTCTTCAAGTGTAGGGGGCCATTCGGGTTTCACAAAGACTCTTAAGCGCATCAAGAGAGATTTTAAGTGGGAAGGTATGAGCAGGGACATCAAAAGTTGGGTAAGGGAGTGTTTAATCTGTCAGAAAAGTAAAAATGAACAGATTCATCCTGCTGGGCTCCTTAATCCTCTTCCAATACCTGATCGTATTTGGGAAGATATCTCTATGGACTTTATTGAGGGATTGCCAAAAAGCCAAGGGAAGAGTGTCATTTTGGTGGTTGTCGATAGATTAACCAAATACTCCCACTTCATGGGAATATCACATCCCTATACGGCTCAGTCAGTAGCTAAGGTGTTCATTGACAACGTCTATAGGCTTCATGGGATGCCACGGAGTATAGTTAGTGATCGTGATCCTATCTTTATTAGTAAGTTCTGGAAGGAATTTTTTAAGCTACAGGGGTGTAAGCTCAATCACACTACGGCCTATCATCCACAGGGAGATGGACAAACGGAGATAGTTAACAAAGCATTGGAGCTGTACTTGCGATGCTTCTGTTGTCAGAAGCCTACAGATTGGATGAATTGGATTTCTTGGGCGGAGTTTTGGTTTAATACCAACTGGCATTCGTCTACAAAGGTCACTCCATTTGAGGGTGTGTATGGAAGAGCAGCTCCCTCAATTGTCCAATATGTGAGGGGTACTGCCAGTCTACCAACGGTTGAAGAGGATTTGATGAGTAGGGACACTATTCTGAAATTGCTTAAAGATAACATGTTGCAAGCTCAAGGAAGAATGAAGCACTTCGCCGACAAAAAGCGCACTGAAAGAACATTTGAAGTAGGGGATTTAGTCTTGCTTAAGCTTCAGCCTTACAAGCAGAATTCACTCAGAAGCCACACTCCACAGAAGCTCACTTCTCGATATTTTGGTCCTTATAAGATACTGGAGAAAATAGGGAAAGTGGCTTATCGTTTGCAGTTACCGGAGGGGGCAGTAATCCATCCAGTATTTCATGTTTCGAAGTTAAAAAAATGTCATGGTGATCATTTACCCAACATTTCTTCAGAATTTCCCTCTTGGTGGGTAGAGGATGACAACACAATGACTCCGGAGTTGGTATTGGATAGAAGAGTACTCAAGCGCAACAATAAGATGGGAATTGACTTATTGATCAAATGGAAGAATACGGGAGTTGAGAATGCATCGTGGGTGGACATTGACGTGCTTCGTAGTCGTTTTCCTGATTTTGAACTTGGGGCAAGTTCATTCTTAAGCGGGGAGGAGTTGTCAGGGATTAACGGATTAACCTCCATGGATTAGCTCAGGTTAAGCTTACCAGAAAGATGGGTTCAAGCTCTGCTGAAGATCTTCAGTCTGCGAGTGCTGCTGAGAATATTGAGTGTGTAGAGTGTAGTGTGGAATAGTAGACACGTGCGTTACGCACGGTATTATTTGTAAAAGTGGCTTGGCGGGAAGAGTAGCGGGAAAAGGTAGGAGTGCGCTATGCGCGTAATAGTTCGAATATTTTGTCGTGTAGCATAACGGCCTAACGGCCTATATAAGATTGGTTGTAATCAGTTAGCTGCAATTAATGAAATTCTAGTTCTTTCTTCTCTAAAATTCTTCTTCTTCTTCCCTGAACTCTCTTCTTCCTCATCTCCATTCCCATTCTTGAGCTCCATCTATCGCCATGGCCAGATCAAGGAGTAGCAGAAATCCGAATGCTGATAGATTTAGGGTTCCGATTAGAATCGCCGGAGAAGACGATGGGGGTAGCAATGGTCTAATTTGGGGAGAGCGGCAAATTTTGAAAATTGGGGAATTTTGAAAGGGTTTCCAAGCATATATATACCTTGAGAATTGTTGCACTTTTTTATTTGAGGAAATTATTGTTTTACCCCTTTTTTTTAGATCACTTGTTTTTTTATTCCTCTCTGGTCGTCTCAAATCATGTCATTCTATATTTTGTTTTTGGACATTGTATTTGTCCAAAATTATTTGACATTTTAAACTTTCGAAGAGTGATCATCAATTTTTCAAAACCTTGTTAGTAACTTTCTATTATTTGTCCTTGACTTACTACTCACTTTTCATAAAAAACAAAAAAAATTAAAATGAGAGCGATTTTTTGAGATGTTGTAGGGAGGGAGGGGAGGCATACAAATTTTGAAGTGGGAGAAAGGGTGTAATAAAAGAATGATTTATAGAGGAAGGCTATGGGGGAGGAAGGAAGTAAAAGCAGATGAAAAGAAATGAAAGGCGGGCGAGCTCATCCCCACCAAAGCAGCTACCACCAAAGCGGCCTACACCATACCAGTCTTCACTCAAGCCGCGGCAAGCATCTGGGAGAGGACAAAGAGCATACCATGACCAAGCGCAGGAGGGAAGAGGTTCTGGAGAGGGAAGTGCGAAAGAGGAGTGATGAGAGAGTGAACTACGGTGACTCGAATAGATCGAGAAGCCAGTGAGCTCAGAGAACTTCTCGTCCATCCTATAGAAGGATGGCAAGCGAGAAGGCTAGATGCGAAGATGATAGGGTAAGGGAGAAGAAGACGAGACTCAGCCCTTCAAGTTCTGACGACAATGAACGAAGACATTCAGAGCGACATCGAAGGTCTTATGTTGAGGTGGCCAGGGGACAGGAAAGGCAACTATCTCCAATCCAGAACCGTTCAAGGTTGAGCTCCCCTATTACGACAGAGAAGATAACCAAGAACGATGAGGAAGGCGGATGGGTTCTTGTACGTCCCCGAAAGCTGATGAAGGTAGAGAAGCGACAGGTCAGGGAAGACTCAGAGTCGGCGGGCTCAGGTCAACAGTATCACAAATGCGCTCAGAGAGGACATACGATCATGAATTGCACCAACGACTGGTTTTGTTATGCTTGTAGACGCTCCGGACATATCTCCAAACAGTGCTCCATATTCAAACGTCAAGTGACGTCGACGGCAAAAGCTACACAGCTAGCGTCTCCTGTTAAGTCCATTAGCAGCAAAACTCAAGAGAGTACTGCGGGAGGAAGGACGGTGATTAAGGCTATCATCACTCCTACTCCTCTTAAGGCGGAATTTGAATGTAGGTTCCGTATGTGCGTTATTATTAAGGTGCAGAGTGGGAATCCTAGCTCCAAAGAGATTGAGAGGTTGCTCTACGACAATACAACCGTTATTCCTAATCTGGTGTGGAAAGTGCAGCGTCTCAACGCCAATGGTTACTTCGTGCATTGCCATGACGAGTACAGATTGAAGGAGGTGCTTGGGAAAAGAGGTATGGGCACAGACGACTACTATTTGACGTTCTCACAATGGTCGAATAAGCTTGGAGCGTTGAGGGTGAACGAGATGCCTACGTCTTGGATTCGATTGTTTAATTTGCCCTTTCACTGTTGGGTACGATCGGGGTTTCAAAATCTAATTCAAGCTTTCGATTTTGTGGTGGAAGTTGATAGGGGTACGATAACTCAGGAACGAAGAGAGTTTGCTCGCATTAGAATCGGTATAGACAATTTAGCACGCATTCCATCCACGATTTAGGTTGAGTTCGAGGGAGAATTTTACGACGTTAGAGTTATCGTCGAGAAGAAAAAGGGCATCTCTTTTGGGAAGATTTCGGAGCTAGAAGAAGCAGAATTATTGGACGACGGGAAAAAGAAGAAGGAAGACGACGACTTGAAGGTAGACGGTGATGGTGGACCATTAGATCGAAAGGCAAGAGATCCACAGCGTTCATCCACCAAAAAATTAAAGAAGATTACCAAACCGTTGGATGAGTATGGCACCAATCTTGGCAAGGTAGTAGAGCTTTCAGCTGTCAAAGTACTTGAGCCAGCTAAGACGCAGAGGGATAGTCACATCGAGCGGCGCGGTGGGATAGGAGAGAGTCTCGAAAGCAACAGGGTGAATGGGACATTAGACAGGATGGAGAGTACAATATTGGGGGGCAGAAAAGGTGGAATTCTTAAACATACATTTATGGCGGAAAAGGGGAAGGCGCGCTTATTTCGACAAACACAGGTCTCACTACTTTGTCCAAGGAGCAGCTATAGGAATCTATTCGAAGAGCTATCAAGGCGTTAGCAAGCAACGGTCTACTGGGTAATGTTGGGTCAATTATCGATCGGGATGGGCCAGGGGAGTTAAAGGCCCAACAAAAAAGTGACGGCCTATGTGGAGAAGCAGGCCGGTCCAATGAGCGGGGTGGAATTGGATGTTTGTTGGCGCAGAGCGATCCAAGCAAGGAAGATTTGATTAAGGCGGCAGCAAAGACTAGGGAACCGGCATCGGCATGTCGAGGTAACTCGTCAAGTAATTTTTTGGTCTTAAATTCATTAAACGGTGATTCTCTCATATACTTTGCTATTCTTTACGGTATAGACATGGGTTCCAATAGAGAAGAGCAATTCTTTCACGTAAGCATAATTAGAGGGGAGAGTCTTCCAGGGGAACTCCAATACGGTGGTCCAATGTGATGATTAGAGTATAGGGTCTACGATTTAGTTGTTTTATGTTATATATCTTTTGGAACGTTAGGGGAGTGTGTCAGAAAGCAAAACAAAAAAAAAGGCTTATTGGCGATACTATTGTTAAGAACAAACCAAGTATTTGTGCCTTTCAAGAGACTAGGGTTGAATCTTCTACTAGGGAGGAGTTTCAAAGCATTAAGGGTATTGGAACCTTCGATTGGAGGTTCAAACCTTCGAGAGGGTTTTCAGGTGGCATCGCTATAGGAGTTGACCCTCGATTGTTTGAGATTATAGAGGATATTGCTGGACTTTTTTCAGTACTGGTGATTATATTAGGCGGCGTAGCGATAACTGGGTTCATACGGTCACCTCAGTGTACGGTCCATACGAGTTGAATCGGAGGACCTTGTTATGGAATGAACTCAAGGACATCAGAGGTAGATGCAAGGGTCCGTGGGTACTGGGAAAAAATTTCAATATCACTAGATTTCAGAACGAACACCTAGGAAGTGGAGCGTAAAGGAATGATAGGGACAAGTTCAATTCTCTCATCAACGAGTTAGATTTATTAGAGATAGAAGCAAGGAATAGGAAGTTCACGTGGACTAATTTGCAGGCCTCTCCCAATCTTGCAGAGTTAGATAGAATATTTGTTACCATTGAATGGGAGGATAAATTCTCTTTAGCTCAGGTAAAAGCTTTGGTCAAGTTCACATCAGACCATACCCCGTTAGCACTGGACAGCAGAGAAGGATAAAGGACGAATAGATTCCAGCTTCGATTCGAAAAGGCATGGACGTTGTGTGAGGGAAGTCGCAAGGTTATCAAAGAATCATGGAACGCCACAACAATTTCAACTTCTGGAGTCGAACGATGGATCGAAAAGCTTAGGAGACTCAAAAAAAGTCTGAGACAGTGGGCAAAGCTGGAATTTAGATAGAATCAAAGGCTAAAATAAGAAATATGAGGGAGAATTCAGCGGTTGGAGCTTATAGAGGAGGAAAGAGATTTAATAGAGGCTGAATTCGAGGAGTTATGCAAGAATAGAAAATATATCCTACACATAGGGAATATGGAGGATCAATACTGGAGGCAAAGTTCAAGGATTCAATGGCTAGAGGAGGGTGATGCAAACACCAAATTCTTTCATAGGACTGCCAATGGAAGAAGACGGTTTAACAATATTTCTAGATTGCAGGTGGAAGGGGATTGGTGTGAGAACGAAGAAAGAATCATGCTGCACATTAACGAGAGCTATAAGGAGTTGCTGGGCAAAAGAAGAGAGCATAGATATAAATTGAATCAGGATATGTGGATAGCGATGAGGATCAATGGAAGTGATAGCATCGAGGGCATGTTCAGAGAAAATGAAGTACTGACTGGAATCAATAATTTGGGGTAGTACAAGGCGCCAGGGCCGGATGGCTTCCCACTTTTCTTCTATAGATTGTACTGGAAAAATAATTTAAAAGACTTAATGTGCATTTTCCATGAATTATAAAATGGTGATGCCGATTTGACAAGGTTGAACTATGCGAATATTGTTTTAATCCTAAAGAAATCTGAAATCAAGAAGGTGGGAGATTTGAGGCCCATCAGCCTTCTCAACGGGTGTTTCAAAATAATATCGAAAGTCTTGGCTAATAGAATGGGCCCTCACCTCAATGACATTGTTGGAGAATCGCAGAGCAAATTTATTAGAGGAAGAGACATTATGGACAGTATAGCTTCGGCCCACGAAGTCGTTTTCAGAGGAAACAAAGACAAAAAAGGACGAATTTCTATTCAAAGTGGACTTCCAAAAGGCATACGATACTGTAGAATGGGACTGTGTTCATGAGGTTTTACTAAGAAAAGGTTTCGGAGAAAGGTGGCGAAGGTGGATCCATCAGTGTGTCAGAGAAGGAAAATCGTCACTTCCTATCAATGGAGTGCCCGGAAAGAAAATTAGATGTCAAAGGGGGTTAAGACAGGGAGATCCGTTGCCTTCATTATTATTCGCCATAGTTGCAGACGGATTAGCAGAGATTATTGGAAATAGCAGAAAGGAGAAAGTCATTCAAGGCATCAAAATCAAAGGAATCCCAGAAGTTATAGTCATCCTTCAGTACGCTGACGATACGTTGTTGTTCGGCTCAGCCTCAAAGGATGAAATCACTGCGATGGGTATGGTACTTAGGTGCTTTGAGGCCTGGTCCGGCATGAAAGTTAATTTCAACAAGAGCTGTATAATTCCTCTTAGCGGTAGATGTTCTACTCCCATCAATTCTATACAGCAGATACTTGGATGCAATAAGGGGGACTTTCCCCTAATTTATTTGGGGATTCCGATTAGACCAGGGAAATTAACAAGGACCGATTGGCAACCACTTATCGATAAGATCGAGAAAATATTAGCTGGTTGGAAAAGCCGCATGCTCACATTAGGAGGAAGGATCACCTATTGAACTCAGTTATTAATAGTATCCCTGTATATCTCATGTCGATATATGAACTGCCAGCCTGGGTTATTAACATAATTGGCAAAAGTAGAAGGAGATTTTTTGTGGAAAGGAGCAAACGAGGGAGGAAAAGGGGTACATCTTATTAGTTGGGGGAGAGTATGCAAAAGGAAAGAGTTCGGGGGATTGGGAATCATCAACCTTACGGATATGAACAAAGTCATGCTTAGTAAGTGGTAGTGAAAGTTGGCTAACAGGCGCAATAATTGGTGGTGCAAGTCTTTCACTAAGTACCGGTCCAGGAAGAATGATGTATCAAAATTAGGGGACATCTTTCATCGCAGCACTACCTGTAGGGTAGGAAACGACAATAATACAAGATTCTGGAAGGATAATTGGTGCAGAACCAATTCCCTCATGGGACTGTTCCCGTTAGCTGCAAATGCAGCCCTAAACAGGGACTCCTAGGTGAGTGACGTTTGGCACAACGACAGGCTGAGACTAGAAGTCAAGGACACCTTGGACCAAGATTCCATCAATCAACTACAAACCTTAAAAAATTTCATTCATATAGAGGGGAGATACATGCAATAGGCTGAAGATAAGAGACGTTGCATGTTGGAGTCGAGCTTCAAATTTACAGTATCTTCACTTTACAAAAAGCTGAACGACGGGGGAAGAAGATGCAAGGTGGCTGATGTTATATGGCACATTAACGTTCCTACTTAAGTGAAAGTCTTTCTATGGTTGGTGGCTAACGAAGTTATCCTTTCGAAGGTCAATATGGCGAAGCGTGGTATGGTGGTGAACATTGTATGCACTAGATGTCAAACACAGGAGGAGGATACGAATCACTACTTTTTAACTGTACCAGAGCCAGGATAGTATGAGAGATTATGGGTATTAGATTTGGAGTCTTAGACTATCCTGGGTCGAGTTCGGAGGTCTGGGGTAACTTTAGAACTAGCAAGATTAGAAAGGAGGATAGATTAGGTTAGGACATCGCTGTCGCATCTACAATATGGAACCTATGGCTAGACCGAAATGATTTATGCTTTCGCAAGATATATCTTAGATTATCAGTTTTGATGCACAAATTTTACATCTGCATTCATGAATGGACAGGACAAATCGGATCCAGGAAGAGATTGCGACTGGAGGTAGAGGAGTAGCTGCTTTTCAAATTTGGGGACAGTTGGCTACAGTTCTTCATAAGGGAGGCTACGGCCTAGCTGCTTTTTGTATCGGTTGTATCAGTTGGGGTGTTGTTTTGTTGCCACGAGTTGGCTAATTGTGGAGGATACAGCCTATGTTTTGGGATTTTTGTTGTTTGATTATCCTTAGGGCTTTTTATGTATCTTTTCCTTCATGTTTCGTTAATTATCATTAATGAAACAATGACAGTGTCATCTTTTTATCAAAAAGAAAGAAAAGAATGATTTATATGGTTTAGGCATTGTGTTACCTACTTGAGATGGACTATACTGTTGATGTCAATGAAATGAATGGATCATATGTTGTTATTGTAAACAAAACGTATGGTAACTATATCATCATCTGATGAGAAGAATAAGAACAAAAAAGTGAGATTTTGAGAAGCATTATTAGGCGAGGGATCGCCTTTTATTCAGTTACCGCCTACCACCTGTATGTCGGAAATGGTAGACATACAAAATTGTGTTTAGTAGGGGCAAAACTACATATAAGATAATCAATTTATTTATTTAATTTTATTGTAGGTTAATTTATTTTTATTTATTTTGGAAGAAAGGAACATAGAATGTGAAAATAAGCAGTAATGAAGGGGGCATTTGGTACGTGGGAATGTGCAAGGAATTCCCATATTTCCTCTTAAATTACCTTGTTTGGTATGTGACAAGCATAATTTTGGAAAGAATGATAGATTCCCAAATAATCAAAATCCTTTATTGGGAAGGATTTTAATTCCCCCAAAAATCATGGGATTTGAGGATTCCCATGGGAATAACAAATAATAAAATAACCCAAAACTAGAATACAAATATATTCCTCCCTAAAATCATGGGATTTGATAATTCTCATGTGATTTCCATAACAAAAAATAAAAAAAAAACCCAAAAAAACTAGAATAAAAAATTAAAATAATAAAATATTCCCGGGAATGCAATGTACTATACCAAACGCGATAATGCAATATTCCTGGGAATATTCATTCCCCCTCACATTTTCGGGAATCATTTCATTCCTAGGAATTTTTCAATCCGTGTACCAAACGTCCCTAAGAGTTGCCGGATGCGAGGAGGACACAAATATGTCCACAGAGACTGAGGATTTGAACATACCAGAGAAGAGTTCGTGTGCTATAGTGTGGCAAAGTAACTGATATGAGAGAAATGTAACAGTGGCTACACTGAAGAGGTTGATATATTTTTCAAATTTATTGAGAGTGTGTTTTCAATCTTTCAAGCTTTGAACTTCAAATTTCAAATCCCTATTACAAGTGATGACTGTGTGTTCATGGTGTTGTAGGGGCCATAATTTTCTTTTCATAATCTTGCAAACATTTGGATATTCTTACTAGAAAGTATGGTTGCCATGTTCTCTTAAAGCTTTTTGTCCTTAATTGTTTAGTGGTATATTTAATGTGGTGATAAGTAGCACTATCACATTTACCCAATACTCGGACCCATCCCGGACCCGGCCCGGACCCGGCATTGGATCAGAACCGACCCGATTTATACGGGTCCGGGTCCGGGTCCTAAAATAAGATCCGATGCACTTTCGGGTCCAAATTCGGGTCCGCTCGAAATTGAACCGACCCGGACCCGTTAAAAAATACCCTATTGAAGTTTGGAAGTGTCATGGGGATGGAGGAGTGAGTTGGCTAACAAAATTATTTAATGCAATTTTGAGGACTAAGAAGATATCCGATGAATGAAGAAATAATATTTTAGTACCTATATATAAAAATAAAAGAGATATACAAAGTTGCACAAACTACCGAGGAATTAAATTAATGAGTCATACGATGAAAATTTAGGAGAGAGTGATCGAACATAAACCAAGACTAGAAACTACAGTGTCTAAGAATCAGTTTGGGTTTATGCCGGGGAGGTCAACAATGAAAGCAATTTATGTACTGAGGAGACTTATGAAAAAATATAAGGAGAATAAGAAAAATCTATATATGGTTTTTATAGACTTAGAAAAAGCATATGATAAAGTCCCTAGAGACATAGTATGGTGGATGTTAAATAATAAAAGAGTAACTATTCGGTATATTGAGGTAATTAAGGATATGTATGAATGGGCAACAACAACAATTAGAACAACCACATGAGAGACCAGCGATTTTTCTATTACAGTAGGTTTACACCAAGGTTCGGCTTTAAGCCCCTACCTCTTTTACTTTGGTTATGGATGAATTGACTTGAGGAATACAAGATGATGTGCCTTAGTGTATGCTTTTTGCCGATGATATCGTCTTAGTTGACGAGACTAGAGCATGAGTCAATGCTAAATTAGAATTGTGGAGAGAAACTTTGGAAGGTAGAGACTTTAAAATAAGTAGAACTAAAACAGAGTATATGGATTGTAATTTTAGTGATATTCAAAACACAAATAAGGATGTAGTGAAGCTTGATGGCCAAGAGATACCTAAAAGTGACCGTTTCCGATATTTAGGCTCGATTATACAAAGAGATGTGGAGATTTGTGAAGATGTTACACATAGGATCCAAAATGGGTGGCTTAAGTGGAGAAGTGTCAGTGGTGTTTTGTGTGACAAACGTATACCTTTGAAGTTGAAGGAAAAATTTTATAAGACGGCTGTTAGACCAGCAATGATGTATGGAGCAGTGTGTTGGGCAACAAAGAAACAATATGTCCAAAAAATGAATGTAGCGGAGATGAGGATGCTAAGATGGATGTGTGGTAAAACAAGGAAGTATAGAATTAGAAACAAGTATATACGAGACATGCTAAAGGTAGCTCCAATCCAAGATAAGTTAAGAGAGAATCGCCTCAGGTGGTTTGGACATGTCACACGTAGACCTAGTAGTGCTCCCGTTAGAAAGAGTGATTTGATAAGTATTGAGGATAAAGTTAAGGGTAGAGGAAGATCTAAACTAACTTGGATGAAAACGGTGAAAAAATATATGATAGCTTGTGACCTTACAGAAGATATTGCACTAAACCGAGCATAATGGAAAATCAGGATTCATGTAGCTGGCCCCAACTAGTTGGGAAAAAGAGTTTGTTGTTGTATATAGTTTTTGAATCATAAGGCTATAAGAATATACATATAAAAGTAATTGTTGAAGATAGATGTGTAAATATAATATTAATTCATGTACTTAAGTGCAACAATTGTTAGAATCGTAGGGTATCGTGTGCAAAAATACTTAAGTGCAAATATTTATTCTCTACTATCGGTCCCGACGGGTAATTATTTTTTACGAGGACCCGGACCTGGTTTTTGCAAGTCCGGGTCCGGGTCCAATTTTTGGACCCGTGAGGTACCGGGTCCGGATCCGGGTAGTGGAAGACCCGACCCGATAGGAACCGATATCAACTCTAGTGATAAGGTCTACTAAGAGCATCTGTAGTTGTTGAGACCAAAATTTTGGGTATTTGGCAAATAGAAATGGAAAAAATGACTTTGCGCTACAGTCGTCAAATGCCAAAAATTGGATTTTTGAACTTTTTAAAATTTTAGACGAAAGAACATTTTTCGTCCCACGTTTAAAAAAAATTTACAAATAAATTTGAACAGATGGAGGAATATTACCATCTGTTTAAAATTTAAAAATAATTTTGAAATAAAATGACGGGATTTCCCGTCTATCGTAAAAAAAAAATTCTAAAAAATGGAACGTGACAACAACTGTAATTGATTGATGGTGTGGTTTTTTTTCTTTTTTTCTTTTCAAATATCGAAGGACGGGATCATATACTGTCCTAAAAATTAGGCCAGCCCTGTATGCAATGAAACCTACAGTGACACGGGAAATCATATAGTATCCTAAAAATAAAATTTTAAAAAAAAAGGACGATCGGACGGGAAATGATTTTCCGTCCATCCCATTTCCCGTCCATCGATTTATTATTAAAAAAAATATTTCGGGACGGGATATTATTTCCTGTCCGATAGGGTTAAATAAAAAGAACTCTCCGACAAAAGATAATATTTCATCCGATCAAACGAGCGATAAATCATCTTTCGTTTGCTATATTTTGAAAAATATCATTTCGTCTGTCAAATTTGGCAGACTACTGTTCCTCCAAAACCCATATTCTGAGTTTTTGGCCAACGACTGCAGCACATTTTTTTTTTCCAAAATTTGAAAATTTTGGCAAAATAGCTAACGACTACAGACATGGCCGGCCCCTACCTTGAGGCTAGTGAGGTGGCCGCCTCAGGCCCCCGATTTTTTTGCGCTTTTAGGGACCCCAAATTTGTATTCTCCTTGTAAATATATGCACGTATTTTACGCGTAAAAAAATTATATTGTAATTAGGAGGTCCCAAAAATAATTATTTGGGCTCTTCACCTTGGACCCGGGTATTCAGGACCAGCCTTGAATACACATGCTCTAAGTATATATTTGCCACCTCAAGGAGAATAATGCCTGTATCGCTTTCCATTGAGTAATCAATTAATGCATTGAATTGAAATAGCCAGGTCTATAGTCTTGCCAAACATTTGGAGAAAAAATGTACATGCACGCAACAAGAAAACATTTGGATAGAGGATGCATTTATGTCTGATTCAGGGGCGGATCCAGGATTGAAAAGTGAGGAGGGCCAGAAAAAAAAAATTACACAAGGTAACATGCAAAATATATATAATGTTATTATAGATACTAGAGAAGTAAAATTGTTATAGATACTAGATAGAATAGAGTTGGACTTGAGCCCAAAAAATAAATAGAACGATCAAATATATATGAGGCGGGCTTCAAAAAATATTTGGGGTGGGCTTTAAAAAATATTTTGGGGGGCTGAAGCATACATCCCACACTAATATACCCAAAAAACAAAAAAATAGGGGGGGGGGGGGGGGGGGGGGGTGCTATAGCATACCCCAACCCCCCTGGATCCGCCCTTGGCCTGATTTCTAAAATTTTGAAAATATCACGGATATTTTCTCCTTCATTTGCAGGTTATATATGCATAAATCAACCTATATAATTTGCCTTCAAAAAATTGCCTTCTGTTTTCTAAGTGAGAGTACAAAAAAATGGATAAAATGTTACATATAGCATCTAACACATTTAGCATCTAAGAGCATCCACAATGGTGTTTCTCAAATTTGTCAAGATAGCAGCTACAGTAATAGTATTTAGCGAAATCGTCTGCAGTCGTTTTTTTTCTATTTTTTTGCTAAAATTTGAGACAGACGAGACATGTTGTTTCGTCGGAATTTTTATTATTATTTCACGGTTAATTAATTGGAGGATTAGATATTAAAATAGTTTAATTAAATAAATTATATAATAAAATATAACCTAAACCTAATAATTAACTAACTAAACTATGTTTAAGCCCTAATCTAAATGCCCCTTTTTATGGACAGGACATGTTGTCATGTTGTCCCGTCCTAAGCTTTTTAGCTTGAGACGAGATAATTTTTGATTTTTTTTTCTTCGATGAATCAGAATCGTCCGATAAAAAAAAGGGACGATACATGTTGTATCGTTCGACGTGATTAAAAAAAAATTTAATTGAGACGAGACAACTTGTATCGTCTCTTATAATTTGAGAGTCACAATTTCGTTTCTAAAAAATCAGAAGCAAGTGTAGCAATTTTGCTAAATTATGGCAAAATAGTAAACGACTGCAGCGTCTTATTTTTTCAAAAAATGTGAAATTGGCAAATATAGCAAACGACCGTGGATGCTCTAACTAATAGTTATGTATGCAAATTCGAATTTTTGACCAAAACGACCCACTTTTTGAAAGTTTTTATCAAAATGACCCACTTTCGAAAGTTTTTACCAAAACGATCCACTCGTTAACTCAGTTAGCGATCCTAGTGAAAACATGGTATACTTGGCCTTTTTCTTCAGTTTCTTTCTTCTTCAAATGGTAAAACCTGAAGAAAAAAAAACTAAGTATACACTCGCTATCTCAGTTAGCGACCTTGTTTTCACTAAGGTCGCTAACTGAGTTAGCGAGTGTGGTACAAACAAATTGGGTTTAGACTCGCTATCTCAGTTAGCGAGTGTGTTTGTACCACACTCGCTAACTGAGATAGCGAGTCTAAATCAAAATATATTTTTCTTCAAGTCAATACACTCGCTATTTCAGTTAACGAATGTGGTACAAATACACTCGCTAATTAAGATGGCGACTCTAAACCCAATGATTTTTTTATAATACAAGTCAAGAATATATTTTTTTCTCAATTCATTTGTACGACACTCGCTAACTGAGTTAGCGACCCTAGTGAAAAAATGGTCGCTAACTGAGGTAGCGAGTGTCTACTTGACTTTGTTCTTCAGGTTTTTCTCCAAGTGGTGAAACCTGAAGAAAAATGCCAAGTATACACTCGCTAACTCAGTTAGCGATCCTGTTTTCACTAGGGTCGCTAACTCAGTTAGTGAGTGGGTTGTTTTGGTAAAAACTTTCGAAAGTGGATCGTTTTAGTAAAAACTTTCAGAAAGTGGGTCGTTTTGGTCAAAAATTCTGCAAAATTTAACGAAAGCTGTTGAGTTCGACTCTTCATAGATTGTTTGTCCTACAAATACAATTTTGTACAACTGTAAACAAATGGGATAAACTATGAATAATACTTTTACTTTGAACTTTCAACAACAATCTTTTATAAAAAAAACTACTTTAACTGTCATAAAGTTTTTTTCTGACTAATCAAAGAATTCCCAAAATACACTTGCACAAAATTTCTCAATTTTGAGTAATCTTTTGCTAAAATTAATTGATAATAATCTTACGTATCTCGTTGATACTCCAGAAACCATAAAATCTTTATTACAAAATAATGCAAGAAACGATTTGCAATGCAACGTACCACACTCAATCCCCTACTGACCGTTACCAAGCTCACCACCCATTACAATTTCCATAAACCATCTCATTAATAATTTTCCCATAAACATCCCGATTTTTTTTAATGCCATTTTTTTTTAGCTATTTGCACTTATAGAACAGTTATCAAAATATTTTGCATTCGTGGACTCAACAACTAAACTCGCCATACCTTCCCAATGGCGAGTATCGACGAGTTTAGTGCTAATTTTTTTAGAAACTCGTTGTTCCTAACGGCGAGTTCAGTTTAAAATTTTCAATGAATACTCGTCGTTCCTAACAACGAGGACATTTATACTAGACTTTAGTTCAAAATTTTCAATAAAGACTCGTTGTTCCCAACAGCGAGGACATTTACACTAAACTTGCTGTTGGGAACGACGAGTTTATTTTTTTTAAAAATTATATGGAGTTTTTTTTCGAAAATTCACTAAGTCCAACCAAATGTTTCACTCAGTGAAATTTCCTACATCCTCGCCGTTTCCAACAGCGGGTCTAGTATAAATGTCCTTGCCGTTGAGAACGGTTAGTCTTCTTTAAAAAATTTCAACTAAACTCGATGTTTCCAACAGCGAGTCTAATATAAATGTCATCGCCGTTGGGAACGACGAGTTTTTATTAAAAATTTTGAACTGAACTCGTCGTTGGGAACGATGAGTTCATCAAAAAATTAACATTAAACTCGCCGTGACTCAACGGTGAGTTTTGTTATTGAGTAGACGAACGTAAATATTTTGACAATATCATCTTTCTGCAAATAGTTTCGAAAAGTGGCATATAAAAATAAATTATAAACATCCCCATGTGGTAAAAAAAAAATATTTAATTCCCATCCAAAAACATCAGATAATAATTCAATACCAAGTGGCAGTCTCCGCAAGTTGTCACATTCGGGCCTCTTTTTTTTTTTTTTTGTTCTCTTTTCAACCCAACGAATATTGAATATTTTTTTTAGTAATAGACCATTTTTTTGAAAATATTTACGATTATGGGCCAGTTTCGAAACTATTAGTACTCGTGGGCTACTTGATGTCACGTCAGCAGCGGTCGCAATTCTCGTTACGACCTTTTCTTTTTTAAAGTCGCTAATAGAGAGAGCGGGATTTGTTTTAAAAATATTTAATTGTATTTTGTTGTCACAATTCCCACTAGCGACCTTAGTATATATGAGGTCGCTAATGAGATTAACGACCTCAAATGAATGTATTGATACACTTAGGATTTCTAGAGAGCTTTTACTCTATTGGAAAAAATAATAATTTAAATCTGAGGTCGCTAGTCCGAATAGCGACCTCAGTAGAAGACTAAATCTCTTTGCTCTCTGTAAGTTTTGAAAATAATCACCCAACTAATTATTACTAAGGTTGCTATTAGGAATAGCGACCTTAGTATACTTCGGTCGTTCTTCGCAATAACGACCTCAGTGGAAACTCATTCTCCTTGTTCTTTGTAAAATTTGCAAAATAGTCACACAACTAACGCCTCTATTCGGAGCATAAATGTCTCTATTAGGAATAATGACCTTTGTACAACTAAGGTCGTTATTCCGAATAGCGACCTTAGTATACTTCGGTCGTTATTCGCAATATCGATCTCAATAGAAAACTCAATCTCTTTGTTCTTTGTAAAAATTGTAAAATAGTCATGCAACTAAGGCCTCTATTCGGAATAACGATCTTAGTACAATAAATGCCTCGATTTGGAATAATGACCTTTGTACAACTAAGGACGCTATTCCGAATAGCGACCTCAATTTCAAAAATAAATTGATCGTTATTTTTTCAGAGAGCAAAATCTCTTTATATTTTGCGAAGTGTTAGAATATAGTTCATTGAAGATAGCTAATCCCATCAGTAACTTCATATATAGTTTGGTCATTAATAGGAATAGCGACAATAAACAAAAATTTCAATCTCTTTAAAAAAAAGTGGCAGCTATTTTCATTAGCGACATCTAAAATGAACATACAGCTAATGAGAATAGCAGCCGCTGCTGATACGACACCAAGGAGCCCACGAGCACTAATAGTTTCAAAACTACTTTATAATCGCAAATATTTTCAAAAAGTGGCCTATTTACGGCCAAAAAATTCACGAATATTCCCGTCATTAATTATCATCCTTATCTCTTCTCAGATCACAAGAAAGAAAAAAAAAATAAAGAAAAAAAAATAAATAAAGAAAATGAAGTTTGGGAAGAGCTTGAGCAACCAGATAGAGGAGACGCTGCCGGAATGGAGGGACAAGTTCCTGTCCTACAAGGATTTGAAGAAGAGGCTGAAGCTGATAGCCGAACGACCAGAGAAGCGGCGGAGATTGGGCGGAATTGGAGGCGGAGGAGAGGCGGTGATGACCAAGGAGGAGGAGGAGTTCTTGAGGTTGCTGGAGGAGGAGGAGTTGGACAAGTTTAATGGGTTTTTTGAGGATAAGGAGGAGGAGTACATCATCCGACAAAAGGTTGTTGATTTTTTGCAATGTTTAGAGTAATTTAGAGACATGTTGTTTTTATGGGGGAAATGATTTTTTTTCAAGAAATTTAGTTGAGTGGATCAGAATCTGCAATTGAGGTTCGAATCTGAGTGATCACTTTTAGAGTTTGTCGAGAAACATTTGCTAGTGAGTCACGGCAATCTTGTGGCAACATAAGTGTGACTGAAAGTAATCAAAATGTAGGTTATATATAATTGCAGCTAAATAAATAACCAGTAGGGTTGAACATGTGTGATGTGGTAAGACGCTTTGTTGGTTTAATGAGTTTGAAAGAGTAAGCAACACTTTTTTATTGCATTAGGTTATGATCACATGACATGATAGCTTGGCATTGGTTTTCGGCTACAGGAATTGCAGGATCAGGTTGCAAGTGCTGCAGAGAAGGAGTCGGCAGAGGAGCTCATGAGAGTGAGGAAGGAGATGGTTGACTTCCATGGGGAGATGGTTCTTCTTGAGAACTACAGTGCATTAAATTACACTGGTAAGACTACTAAAGCTTAGTGAATTCTCTTGAGAAATTAGTCACTATGAGTGAAATTAATACTACATTCAGTTAATCATATACCAACAATCCAACCTTTTGGTGATCGAAGATTGAATAAGAAAAAAAAACATGCAAAGTAAAACTAAAAGTTTGAACTTTAAATACCCAAATGGGTTTAACCTCTCGTTCAATAGTCTCATGTCTTATTCGCTCTCCTTAGCTTTCTGGCCTACCCTAAATAACACCTTTCTTATTGTTGTATGTTGTTTGGTAGCCTAAAATAGTAACATTCTGACCAAAATTTCCCAGTAAGTCTTATATCATAGTTTAAGAGCTTATTAATGTTATATCTGGCTTAAATTTGTGATATGCACCATGTTAAGAATTTTGGGCCGAATCTTGTTGAGTTAAGCGACACGATCAATACAAACCACTGAGCAATATAATAGATCAAACCAAATACACCAAAAGCACACACTTTTTTTTCTGGTATGGGCGAACCCTAAGCCGGAGGAGAAATAACCGAGATAATGTTTAACTAGAGAAAGATACGAGAGTTGCAAACACCCTCACCAAGAAACTATCTATCTCTCAAGCCTCTCAAGAAGTACTTGTTTACAATCGGAAAACCCCTCAAACTCTCTTCAATGAAGTACTCGTTCTTACCTCTCAAAGGATTACAATGTATGTATAGAAAATTAGAGATCTAGAGGAACCCTAGTTTGCTATCATGATACAATAACCATACGATAAAGAGTCATATGATCGTTCTTGGAGAAGAAGACGGACTCCAAGATAGATTACCCCAAGCCTAGGTCCATCTGTTGTCTGCCTGCATATTGCGGTCGACTGCCACATTGAGTAATCGACTGCTTTGCTTCAACTCAAAACAAAGAGCAGGCTGTCAGGAAGGCAGCCGACTGCTGTTGTTGATGGCTCTGTTTGCTGTTGCTTCCCTTTTTCATCCATCAATGCTTCGTACCTCTACTCACATCCTCCGTCTTCTCTTCTCATCGAACATAGTATACAAGACATAAACTCAATAATCTCCACACTGAATTGCATACTCATGAATCCAAACGTGTCTGATTAAGCTCTTCTAGATTCTTTAATTTTTCTCTTACAAACAACTCATTTTAGTGACTTCTACTCGTTGAATCTACCTCTACATATTTTTTCTCTAATTGATATACCCCTCAAAGGCATATCCCAATAGGCGTTAACACGAAGACTCTACCCTCCGCACGAACTTCACCTACCCCGAAACACTATATCTCGACGAAGACTTTACGTTAACACGAAGACTCTACCCTCCGCACGAACTTCACCTACCCCGAAACACTATATCTCGACGATATTCGAACATAGTATTGCTTTAGTGATTCTAGTGATGACGAACTAGATAATGCTTTTGGAGCGCATAGCTTCAAAAGTCCCGCGCAAGTTTTTCCATTCCGACAAAGCTGGTAGATGTTGTGCTGACTCTTCTCAATCTTCCTCTTACCCATCATCACCTTACGATGACTTTTTTAAATTAATAGAACTCCACATTGAGTTGTGTATCTACAGTCCCGTGCTTCCAGAGTTCTCCCGGATATCAGGTTCCGTTTCAACAAAGGATTATGCATGACATTCTCTAGTGCGTACCCCTTCCTATTTGACATTTCCGACTCAACTGATTTCTTACGTATCAAGTCACAAATCTCACAAATTCTCGTTCTCACACAACTACTTTATGTAGACTTGTAAGTAGAAACCATCTTCCTATCGGAGCAAATATGAGAAAAACTACCTGAATCATGAAACTTCCAGAATCCACATCTAAAGAACTTGAAATAAGTAGACAGTCCATGTTATCATCTAATTCAGGCATTGATCATGTTGGGACCCCTCTGATTTTACCACTTGCAACAGTCTTCTTGTAATGCCCAATCCTTCTGCAACGGCAGCAACAGACCCCACCCTTACATGCACTTTTCCTTCTAATCGAAGTATCATCCACCATTAGATAACTTGTAGATGTAGATGCTGATTTCTGACTCTTTTCTAAGTGTATCCGCCTTTAAGTCCTCGATCACACCTGCTACCAAAATTTCTCCTTGACAGATTTATCGTCTAACATGGTGGTTGTTCAGTTGGATAAATTTGGTAGTGAATATATCAAGTTGGAAGTTTTTAGATCATCTGCGTTAATCGTCCTCAGTTCAGATAACTCCGTATTGAACTCCACTGTCTGATCTAGAATAGCGGTAATTTTCTTCATTGAGAAATCCGACAACTTTCTCTTTTGGTACATCCGATCCTGCAACTATAATTTCGAGTAGTCAGTTTTGAGTCTCGCTCAATGACTCAGCGCGCTTCTCCTCTTCACGAGGTTGCACCTGACGTCGCTCATCAATAATCACCGGATTAAATCCAAGGCTTTTGAATAAATCTCCTCCCAATTCTTCTGTTTTGTGCCAAGTTGTCTTCGTTTATCTCCTTCTAGGGCTAAATCCAAGTCCTGTCGAACCAAGGCTTCATGCATGTCCACCTTCCAGAGATCAAAGTTGATCTTACTGTCGAATCGCTTGATCTTCGTGATATGATTTGTCATCTTCTCCAAGGAACTTGAACAAATACACGAACCTCATGCTATGATACCAATTGTTAGGAATTCTGCGCTGGATTTTATTGAGTTATGCGACACAATCAATACAAACCACCAATCAAAATAATAGATCAAACTAAATACACAAAAAACACATAATTTTATCCCGATTTGGGCAAACCATAATCCGGGAGAGAAATAACCGAGATGATATTCAACCAGAGAAAGATACAAGAGTTATAAACGCCTCACCAAGAACTTATCTATATCTCAAGCCTCACCTGAAGGTACTTATTGTTTACATTTGAAAAACCTCTCAAACTCTCTTCAATAAAGTTATTGTCTTGCATACTATGGTTTGATGTTAAGAGAAGACGATGAAGCAAGAAGAAGTTCGAAGCATCGCAGGTAGAAGCAGCAGCAGCAACAGTGTAGTCAACTGCCACTAAGGACAGTCAACTGCAATTGCTTTCTGACTTGGGGTCGAGGCATTACACCGATGGCGGCTGATGTGCAATACGGGTCAGGTCTGGGTGATCTATTTTGAACCCATCTTCTTCTTCAGGTTAGATCATGCGGTTCCTTTTGTATAGCTTTCTCTTCATGATTTATCAGACGGTTATTGTATCAAGACTAAACCTAGGGTTTCTCTAGAATTTTATATATTATTGTAAAGCCTTTTTTGAGAGGTAAGCGAGATTACTTCATTGTAGAGAGATTGAGAGTTCTTTATTATTTTATTTTTTTGAGGAAAAAGGTGGAATCTGGCCACCCTGTTTCATTAATAAGAAATTAATAAAACAAACTCAGAGTACTGAGCCCAATAGTCCTACCAACAAAGCAAAAATACATAAACTCCACCCCAAAACATGGGGGGTGGGACAAAATAGACATAGAGTAGCCCCCAAGAAATACATCATATCTCCCCAATAAACCCTAGGGTGGTGGGTATCTATGATCAGAGTAGCTGGCTATCAATCGATCGTCGGACCGATTTCGATCTCATCATCAAAGTCCTCCACCTGGAATATGCTCGCAGTTCTCCCTCTGGGACCTGCTGCTGCCACATTAGCCCAAAATGAAATAAAATGCATAATGTGAGTCAAATTACCAGAAATATTATTATAAGTTCTGCGAAGGTAAAGGTTATTTCTGTCTAGCCAAAGGACCCAGGTCGTTGCGGTGATAACGATATATCACGCTTCTTTCATAGATCTCCTTTCCAACGCGAGCATTGGACCCACCCACAGGTTCTCGTATGTACTAGGATATTGAGTCGTTCTCAGGGTACTGAGTACCTCTACGAGTACCGCTTTGCTCCTAGGACATAGTAGAAAAAGGTGGTCTCTAGTTTTCAGGGTAGCGTGGCAGAATCCGTATTGAGAGTCCACACTCGGTTGGCGTTTAGCGAGGTTTTTCCTAGTCAAGATGGCATCATTCAGTACTAGCCATAAGAAAAAACTTTGACTTTTAGCGGAGCTTTCGTCTTCCAGATGACAGCTGACCACTTTGGGATACAACCCCTAAAGTGAATGCGGTTGTACATGGAGCACACTGTTATCTTGCCGTTCTTCTCCAGACCCTAGGATTTCTTATCCGGACCCTGGGAGCACCAAATACCAGTGTTGGTGATGTAGGTCTGAAGTTCCGTTAGTCTAATCTGGAAGTTCGGATCGAGCGGTTGTTTGAATAGTGGTTTCCATGTGCATCTCTTCCGAGTTGCGGCCACCGTGCAGTGTGGTTGTGACGCCTGATCATATAGGTCGGGGAATAAGGTTCTGAGTGTGTGATCGACACACCACTTATCCCACCAAAATCTGGAGAGTGCCATTACCGATAACTGACGTCACACAGCTAGTGAAGGGTTCGTAGGCCTTAGTGATACATTTTCAGAACTAGGAGACCCGTGGGCCTATCCTGAAGCCCAGGTTTCTCGTTTCATTCCCATGCATATATTCCTGAACAAATTGTTGCCACCCTTTTCCGTTAGGGTGGAACACCTTCCACCACCATTTGCCCAGTAGCCCCAGATTCTTATCGCAAAGATCAATTATACCTAGTCCTCCATGAATCTTTTTCATGCACGACTTCTCCCATGTGATGAGGTGATATCCTCCTTGCTCTGGGTCTGCCCCTTTCCATAAGAAGCGTTTCCGAGTCCGGTCAATTCTCTGGATTACCCATCGTAGCATTTCAAAGAAGGACAAGTAATAGGTAGGAAGGTTTGATTGGACTGCATTAATGAGTGTGACTTTCCCTCCCAAAGATAGGACTTTGCCTTTCCAACCTGTTAGCCGTTTCTTAACCCGGTCAATAATGGATAGCCAGTCCGTCTTTTTCATTTTTTCGGATCTTAGTGGCAATCCTAGGTACTGAATGGGGAAGCTCTCGGTGGAGCAATTGAGAATTGTGGCATGTTCAAGTGTCTCCTCCGGTGTCAGGGCAATGGGGATGAGAGCACTTTTGTGGAAATTAACCCTGAGGCCAGACCAAGCTTCAAAGCTAGGGGTGGGCATTGGTCGGTATCCGTCCTAATATGGACCATCCACCATCGATCCAAAGAAGATCAGTTTTTAAATTTTTTCATCCGCAACCAATCCGAGCCTTAATTGGATCGGTTTCTATCCAAGCCGATTAAGCTCGGTTTGGATTGGATTGGATGGTCGGTTTGGCGTGCTACTTTTCACCTTCAACATCATTCATAATTTTGTTGAAAATTTTAAAGATTAACTTCAATCAAACTTAAAAAACAACCTGCTATTTGTTATTTTGAAATACAAGTTGTAATGAATTTTGCACTAATTGTTTGAGATGACGACGTTTAAATGGGTGAGATAAACTACTTTTTCACTTGCATACTTCTGTAATCTTAATTTATTATTATAAAAGAAACATCAATAACCAAAGCTAATTAAATATCAAGTACAATAAAAAAAGATTTAGAAACCAATTTCTGCTTGACTTGATTAAAGTAACTATTAAATATTACATCAACTTCATCATTCTATTAAGCTGGGCCACACTGTAACGCAAGCATTTCTCAACAACATAACACAGGATTATGGAGAATCAAAACATAGGTAGAACAACTGCTCAGTTTGTATTAAAGAAATTAAAGAAGACTGTTTGTATTTCCAAAAAAATGAGAAATGACTATGTATATTTAAGAAATTAAAGGAGAACTATATTTTTTATGGACTTATGCATAGACACTTAGTCATCATGGATCGGAGTACATCTGCCACAATAGTAAAGAGCAGGGGAGAGAGCGAATCTCCTTGTCTGAGCCCTCGTGTGCACGAGAATGGGTGGCCTGATACCCCATTTACCAAAATTGCTGTTTTGTTGGTGGTCAGACATGCGTGGATCCATCTGATCCATCTCTCCCCAAAACCTCTACAAGCAAGCGCTTCCAGCAAACAATCTCATTCAACAGAATCATAGGTTTTCTCGAAGTCCAGCTTCAGGAGGTAGCTCTTAGAGTTCGAAGTGTGGCACTGGTGGATAGTTTCCTCAGCCGTTGCTATACTGTCTTGAATGCATCGACCTTTAATGAATCCCGCCTGGTCCTGATTAATGAGGTCATCCATTACCTTTTCCAGCCTGTTACTGAGGTCCTGATTGTGAGTTCTTTATTGTGAATAACAGATTATCTTTCCGTGAGACTTGAGAGATAGATTTGATCTTGGTGAGAGTGTTGTATCTCTTGTATCTTATCTAGTTAAATAATATATTGGTTATTTCTTCCTCGGGTTAGGGTTCGCCCAAATGGAGACAAATATTTTGTGCTTTGTGTGCTTGGTTTGATTTACTATTGCTTGGTGGTTTGTTCGTAGTGATCGGTTGTCGCAAAACTCAGTAGCGAATTCCTAACTATACTCACACCTCTCAAAGGAGGTTGTTACAATGTATATATAGAGATATGATGGAATCATATTTTTCTATCCTGATACAATAACCATCTACTGTATCCTAAGGAGATAACCATACGATAAGAGCCGTACGATCGTTCTTGGAGAAGAAGTTGGACTCCAAGAAAAATTACCCAATTCGAGTTCCATCTGTTGTCCGCGTGCATATTGCGGTCGATTGCTACATTGGGTAGTCGACTACAATGCTTCAACTCAAAATAGGGAGTAGTCCAGCCAAGTGCTAGTCGAATGTGATTGTTGATGCTGCTGCCCTTCTTCATCCATTTGATGCTTTCAACCTCTGCTCGCATTCGCCGTCTTCTCTTCTCATCGAACATATTATGCAAGACATAAGGTCAACACACACAAAATTGAGAGTTTGAGACATAAAAGTAAAGCTATATGAAATTAGAAAATGGGGCTATGTCACACTTTTTTAACAAAGTAATTAAAAAACTTGCCTCCATAATAGGACTGCAGATGACATGGTCATTAAATTGCAATATTTGATTGTCCTGTGCATGTGATGGTATGATGAAAATTATTACTATGCGTAATATAATTGTCCTTTCTTAGGAATATGCATAGCACTTTCCTCCTCGACAAATGAAGTGGAATCTCATAGATTAGTGAATACTTTTTTTTATGGTACTCCATGTTGGACGAGTTTTTCTACAATTAAATTTAATGAAGTTACTAATTTTTCCTAGTTACTTGCTTAATATTGTATTGAAGTTGGGTTTTCTTCAAGCTAAATTGAGATGGCATTTTCTGATCAGTTGACAGTGGAATCAACTGGTTGATGTTGTCAACTATTACAGAACTATGAATACCTTTTCTAATCTCTACTCTATTTAGCAGAATTCCGATGGTCACTAATTTTTGTCGTTGTCCTTTCGAATGTATATAGGACTCGTGAAGATTCTGAAGAAGTACGACAAGAGAACAGGAGCTCTTATTCGATTACCCTTCATCCAGAAGGTCCTCCACCAGCCCTTCTTCACCACCGATCAACTTAACAAGCTTATCAAGGAGTGTGAAGTCATGCTCGACCGCCTCTTTTCCAATGCTAGCGTACCTTCAATCTCCACCAAAGACAGTGAACAAGTCGTAGGCGATAAAAACCCTCCATTTTTGGTAATCAATGAACAGGTTCCGGATCTTGATGAGGTCGAGTACATGGAGAGCTTGTATGCAAAAAGCACGGTGGCCGCTTTGCGATCTCTCAAGGAGATACGGAGCGGGAGTTCGACCGTCAGTGTGTTCTCATTGCCCCCTATTCAGAATAAGGGAGAGGAAAACACGGAATAGTAATGACAATGTCCCTGCTGTAGTAGAACAGCTTGCTAAGTGAAACAAACTGTATTGAAATTAGGGTGTGCGATATTAGGTTGTCCTAACCTGGATGTGCAGTTTTCCAAATACATTAATGTAATATAAACAGTCTATTCGAACTTTGAATAGATGAATATACTGCTAGTACTGTGTTAAAAAAGTTCTGTCAATGTTTTTGTGTGCGAGTATTTACAGATAAATTATTGCTTTTTCAATACAATTTTAATTTTGTGAATAAAGTTTCAGGTGCTGCTCGGTATATAAGCAACCTAAACATTGAAGGGCTTCTAGTTTGTTAGTGTTGTTAATAGAAATGTAACATATACTTACCTTTTCGGGCATTTGGTCTAGTGGTATGATTTTCGCTTTGGGTGCGAGAGGCGAGGTCAGTTTGCCCCATACTTTTTAACTTTTCAAAAAAAAATATTATATTCTCCTAGAGTTCGTGGAGGCCGATGACTTTGTACTTTTCTATTTTTCGCTTGTTTTGTCCAGTTTCCTTAGCTGAGTAGTTTACACGGCCGATGCACATCTTAATAAATACAGTTTTTTTAAAAGTAAAAATTCAGACGTAGTCTGGATTTGATCTAAAATCTCATTTACAATAGTTATGTACGTGCGTTGTACGGATTGGTAGATGGATAAATTACACTAAGGCCTTCTCCCATTATAGTAGTAGAGATAGAATGGACATAGTCCATATTTTCTATAAAAAAAGCAGGGGATATTAACAGTATTCCAATTCCCAAACACCAAAATACTTGCGTACACGGCACACGCTGCTAAGATATGCGCACAAACATTACTAGTCCTGTGTACACTAAAAAAGAATGCGCCATTGACAACACCTAATGAGGACCGAACATATCATTGTGAAATACTTTGTTACATCGTATTCTCCTTCAGTATTTGTTTTATGTTTGATTGTATGATATCTGAAGGCTACCAAAATTAAGCATGCAAAACTCTGGAATTTTTCGCACATTCCATAAAGAAGTTGCCCAAAATTTCAATGATTTTATACATTGTTAGTAAGTAGCAAAAGAAACTCGACAATCAGAAAACATGCTACATATGAAGAAAATAATTTTGGGGAAAATTCTTATTCTTATTGTTCTTCATAATTTTTCACTGTATACATATATATAGATTACATTCTTTGAGAAGAAGAAATCAGATATTTGGCTGTGGCATCGACGTCTAGGGCATGCTTCTTTTGGTTATTTAAAGAAATTATTTCCAAGTTTATTTTTAAAGTTGGATATATCTGCCTTTCGGTGTGATGTATGTGAACTTGCAAAAGGTCATCGTGTCTCTTTTCCTCCAAGTCCAAGTAGAAGCTCCCTTCCTTTTATGATTATTCATTCTGATGTTTGGGGTCCATCCAAAATCACTACATTTGGAGGAGCCAAATGGTTTGTGACCTTTATTGATGACTGTACCCGTATGACCTGGATTTGTCTGATGAAGTCGAAAAGTGAAGTTAGTGGTTTGTTTCAGAAATTTCACAAGCATGTTATGATTCAGTATAAATCACAAATTCAAGTTCTTAGGAGTGATAATGGCGGAGAGTACCTGAGTTCAAATCTGCAACAATATTTGGTGGAACACGGAATTGTTCATCAGACTACATGCTCGTATACACCTCAACAGAATGGAGTTGCAGAAAGGAAAAATAGACACTTGCTCGAAGTGGTCCGTGCTTCTCTCATCCATGGAAATCTACCACTCATTTATTGGGGAGAAGCCCTTGCTTCTGCTGCATACTTAATCAACCGAGTTCCCTCTAATATCCTAAACTTCCTCACACCGTTTCAAGCATTAACTGAAGCTGTGAATGCACCAAAAGTCGTCAACTTGCCACCTCGTGTGTTTGGGTGTGTTGCATTTGTTCATCTTCATCAACATGAACGAAATAAGTTAACTCCTCGAGCTATCCGCTGTGTTTTCGTGGGATATGCACAGAATAAGAAAGGGTATCGGTGCTATCACCCACCAACTCAAAAGATGTTTGTGACTATGGATGTTGTGTTCCATGAAGATGAGATGTATTTTTCCTCTGAGGTTGAACTTCAGGGGGAGCACCGAAGTGAAGTTCAAACTCTTGCCTATGATGAAGTAGTTACTATTCAAACTGAACAATCAGATATAAGGGGAGAAAATCAGTTTGTAAGTAATGACGATCACTCGAATAAAGACTTGGTTGAGGAAGAAAATTTCTACGAAGATCTGCAGTCAGTGCCGAACCTCCATGAAGATGAGCCATCTCCACCACCAGAACTGATTTCTACGAAGATCTTATTCTTCTCATCTTCGGATCCTTCCACACTTAGAGCTTGAGTCAATTTGCTCGAACTTTCAGATTCTAAATCTAGGTAATAGAGCTTCCCGTGCCTAACCCCATAACCAATCATCTTGCGAGTCCGAATATCCTTAAACACACAATGAGAAGGCCAAAAGACTACAATACAATGTAAGGCAGTAGTTATTTGAGCAACAGATAATAGGTTGAAATTCAAGGATGGCACAACTAAGGCAGTATCTAAGGTTAGGTTATTTGTGAGATGTATGGTACCCTCGCCAATAACAGTGGCAGGGTCACCATTGGCAGTGGACACAGTCGATTTAGTGGATGGTTGAAAATTTTGAACTTGTCTAGAATCAAAAGTCATATGGTCGGTAGCACCCGAATCAATTATCCATGCACTATTCATAACAGAAGCAGAAATATTAAATACCTTACCATCATTACCTGCAGCTGTGACTAATGTAGAGGCCTCCGTAGAGGCGAGTCCAATACTCTTCTCAGCTCTATCAGTTTGTCCCATGGCACAAGAAAAACAACGGATCTGATCGACACTACTTGGCCAAGAACAGCAACTAGCAACACAACAAACAACACCAACAGTAACACAACAAGCACCAACACCAACAAACACCAATCGGGGATCAGGAGGACGACCGGGAGGATCAGGATCGGGATGTTCTTCTTTCTTAGATCTGATTTGATCAGCAAACAACTCACTCAATATACAGAGAGAGAGACAGCAGCAACAGTGGCAAGGGGAAGACGGCGCTGACTGGCAGCGCGAAGAGACAGAGGGCGGCGCGTTGACGGCGCACTGGGGGCGGCATGGGGATTGGCGCGGCAACGGGAGGTGGCGCGCCGTCGATCGGGAACAGGAGCAAGGGGAGGGTCTTTGGCTGTCGATTGAAACGGAAGAGGAGAAAGGGGTTTCGGCCTGGTGGTTCGGGGATGAGCTGGCGGCGCTGGTAGAGGGTGGCGACGAAAGGGGGATGGCGACGAGAGGTTGAACGGAGAAGGGGATGGGTTATGTTGTCGACGATAACGGGAGAGGAGAGGTCGGGGGTGCAGGAGAGTTGCGACAGGAGGTCGGCGGCACCAGGGGGTGTCGACGGGAGTGGAGGTCACCGGAGGGGGGAAGAACGCCGGAGAAGAGGATGAACAGGAATTGAAGAAGATGAAGGTGAACGGGATCTGGAAATCTGTAATCGACGAGGATGATGATCGGTGACGGGATCAGCAACGGGATCAGCAACGGGATGATGATCGGTGACGGGATCAGCAACGGGATCTTTGGATGACAGGAGGCAGATCTGATCACCTCTTCTTCTTCAATTGGCCTAGATCTGGTTAGGCTCTGATACCATGAAGAAAATAATTTTGGGAAAAATTCTTATTCTTATTGTTCTTCATAATTTTTCACTGTATACATATATATAGATTACATTCTTGGAGAAGAAGAAAAGAGATTGAGAGAAGATTGGGAAGATGAGAGATTTGGGGAATCTGTTTTCTATATTAGGAAACAGAATATACAATTTACCATATTTCAACAACATAAACTTGCATCAATTGAACACCGAAAGGTTTGATTTTGTTTGGGAAAAAAAAAGAGTATAGATGAACAAATTAACAACCTATGTGGATTTTGTATGTTCATCTAACCATCTTCTACTTAGTTGGATCAATTTGTTGTGTCTTACTGAAAATTTCTACAGATAAATTTAATACACATTTTGTCCTCTCAGATTCGACGCATCTGTGATTTCTTCAAGTAGTTGGACGATGCATGGGATAAATTTTAAGTGATGTCTCTTAAAGCACTTCCACCCTTGTTGCAAAATTTTTTCCAAATGACCCTCTTTTTGAAAGTTTTTCCCAAACTGACCTACTTTTTTTTAAAATTTCCAAACCGACCTACTCGGTATCTCAAAAAGCGAGTTTGGAAAAAATCACATCACTTTTTTAGACAGCGAGTGTGAGGCTTGAATTTTTTTATTTCTCCTTGGCCAAGACTCGCTGTCCAAAAAACGATGAGATTTTTTCCAAACTCGCTTTTTGATATAGTGAGTGTCGTTTGGGATTTTTTAATACCTCAGGTTCGAATTTCGACCTAACCTTATCTCCATTCTTACACTTTCTTATCTCCATTCTTACTCTCTCCTTAATTCCGAAACACAAAATCCTAGCCTTCCAAAATCGACCTCCTATCAACAAAATCTTCTATAAATCTAAATATATTCACTTAATCTTTTCCAACCCTCTCACCTTCCACCCTCAAAACCCTAAACTCATCTTCCGAAAGATCCATAATTTAAAATTTTGATAAACTTCAAGAGGATAGCAAATTCAACTCTTCTACCCATATATCTACGGCTATATCCTTCTGAATATTGTTGTGAAGGTATGATTTATATCACCTATTATTTTGTACATTTTTGTAGGTTTTGTTTGTGGCTAGATAATAACTCGTATTTTTGTATAAATATACATAGGTATGGATTACGATATTCATATTTGGTTATCTTTGGTGGTGAAATAATTTGTGATCTAAAGATAGGTTATTGTTATAGTGTCGTTGATCCTGAAATAGTTTGGGCACCTCATACCATTACATTGGCAGAAATAGTTGAGAAAATTTATGAAGTTACTAATTGGGATATGGATCAATGAAATGTGAAAATTTTAGCTCGGTACGCAGCAGAAAAATGAGATGATTAGTATTTTATGACAATGCCCGTATCTACTGATAATGCTATGAAGTCAATGATTGCTAGGACACTTGATCCAAATTGTACTTGGTCTGCATTGGAGTTATATATTCAGCACATCCAAATTATGAATGCTCAGCCACATGATAATCCTAGTTCAAGCTTCGTACGAGAAGTACAGACACAACAGATGAGGTCTGGTCCTATTCAAACTTCACAAGATATCCCATTGTCCACACAAGAAGACACGTTTACAAATACAACAAGTTCGAATTCTACAGATGTTGAGTTGCCACGTCAACCTAGTCCGGTTCATGACTATGTTCGAAATGACATTTTATTTGAATTATTTCAAAATGCTACCATTAACAACGACCTATTAGACAATGATGAAGAAGAAGAAGAAACAGACGATGCAGTTGATGAGAGGGTAGAAAATGAGGAAGGGGATGAAGATGATGAATATGCAAATGTAAACACAAATGAGAGCTATGCTAATGTGAACGCTCATGTTACCGAGGAGATGACACAAGGTGCTAGAGTACATCAAGTTCCACAAGAGTCATCCGGTTCATCCAATGTAGACGAATTGTACATTGGGAAGGAGTTTATAAGCAAAGAGTTGATTTAGCAGGCTGTGAAGCTGTATTCTATTAAGAAACATTGTGAATTCGTCACATTGAAATCTATACCGACACTGTACACCGTTAAATGTAAATTGGCACATAGGAAACATACAATTGAGGAGATGGTGCAAATTCCCCTAGTAGTAAGTTAGGGTGGCTGTCCTTGGAGATTACGAGCAATCGTTCCAAAAGGCCAGACAAATTTTGTGGTGAAGAATATAGTTGGGCCTCATACTTGTACGAATCCCATGCTGAATCAGGACCACTGTAAAGTTGATTCTATCCTTGTTTGCAATTTTATTGTGAGTGTGGTGAAGTATGAGATAGGTTTAACACCGCGGGCCGTTATTGAGATAGTGAAACTACAATATAATTATCATATTTCATATAAGAAGGCTTGGATTGCAAAACAAAATGCAATTAAGAGGTTGTTTGGTACCTTTGAAGAAGCATATACGAAGTTGCTTTTTTTTCTATCAGCAATATAAGCAGCAAATCCAGGAACTATTGTCCACTGGGATAAATATCAGTCTGGTCCTGGCGAGAAAACATTCAAGGGAGTATTTTGGGCATTTGGTGCTTCGAATGAAGGTTTCAAGTCTTGCAGACCTGTTATTAGTATTGACGGGACTCACTTGTACGATAAGTACAAAAATTGTTTGTTAATTGTTGTTTCTCCAGATGCGAATGATAACTTATTTCCCTTTGTATTTGCATTAGTTGATGGAGAGAGTATAAATACTTGGACATGGTTTATGAGTTACATTCAGTATTTTGTCACCGATCGTACTGAGTTGTGTGTTATCTCTGATCGTCATGCTAGTATTTTGTCTGCTATAGAATTGTAAAATGGAGCTTGGAACGAACCTAATGCATATCATCGTTATTGTATGCATCGTTTCGCTACAAATTTCTTTAGTAAATTTGGTGGTAAGGCAGTGAGGAAAAATGCAAAAATCATAGCGTGTCAAAACCAACCCAAAAAGTTCAGTACCAAACTCGCTGAACTTGAAACCATCAATGTCGAGGCGGATAATTGGTTGAAAGAGAAACCGGTTGAGAAATGGGCCCTTTATGCAGATGAAGGTCCACGACACGACATAATGACTACGAACCTATCAGAAGTCTTCAACTCAGTCTTGAAAGGTGTCCGTAGTTTACCGGTAACTACGATTGTGGCGATGATCTTTTTTCGTCTAAATTCTTACTTTACTACTCATCGACAGGAAGCCAATAAGCTTTTATCTAAAGGGAATATTTTTTCTCAAAGATACAGGAATTGATCGATATTCGACGTGAGAGAGCAAGCTGACATGAGGTTATAATATTTCATCATCAACTTGGAGTTTTTTCCGTCAAAACGGGTCTACGCATGGTAGGTGGAGAAAGAAAGGGTGGGAACTTGCACACTGTTAACTTGGATACTAAAACATACAAATGTATGAAATTTTAATTATATCATATTCTATGTTCGCATGTATTGGCAGCTTGTGCATATCGTGCAATCGATTACAAGTCTTTCGTTGATAAATTTTACTTAGTTACTGCATTAGAAAAAACATGGGCTCTCCTCTTTCATCCAACTCTAGATCATGCATATTGGCCTACTTCTGATGGACCATAACTCGTAGCTGATGCAAGCCTGCGACGTTCAAGAAAATGCCGACCAAGATCTACGAGAATTCGCAACGATATGGATGCGAGAGATAGGTCTAGCAGGGGTATGGGAATAAAATGTTCGAAATGTGGGTTGCATGGACACAATAAGCGGTGATATAGTAATGGAGGATCTCGAAATATTTAAAACATGTCAAATTGCAATGTATTTGTGTTTGTTTTGTCAACTTTGCAGTAGTTTGTAGTTGTACTATGTGATGTGAACTTTCTACTAATTTGTATGTGCTTAATTCTGAAAAAGCGATAATTCCCATTTGTTTCAAAATCATTGGAAGTTTAGAGATTGTGAATGAATTTGTAAGTTGCATGATGTTGGAGTACATATGAATGTACAGGGCAGACTGCATATGCAGCTTGAAATGGAATTTTTTCTCCTAAACTTGCTTTTTCAGAAAGCGAGTTTGGTTTAAACCTCCCCGCTTTCTGAGAAAGAGAGTTTAGAGCTGAGAGATTTCTAGAGCCTGACTGGTCTCTGGAAATTCTCAGCTCAACAGTCGCTTTTTCAGAAAACGAGGAGATTACACCTACACTCACTTTTTTAGAAAACGAGTGTAGGCAAAACCACATCACTTTCTGAGAAAGCAACCGTGGTGTTGAGAAATTTCCAGAGACCAGCTCAATATTCGCTTTTTCATTAAGCGAGGAGATTTCGCCTACACTGGCTTTCTGAGTTAGCAACTGTTGAGTTGAGAAATTTCCAGAGAGGAGCTAGTCTCTGGAAATCTTTCAGCTCAACAGTCGCTTTCTCAGAAAGCGAAGAGTTTTTTCCTACACTCGCTTTTTCGGAAAGTGAGTTTAGGAAAAATTCAATCGCTTTCTGAGAAATCGACTGTGAAGTTGAGAAATTTCCAGAAGCCAGTTTAGGCTCTGGAAATCTCTCAACTCCAAACTCGCTTTCTCAGAAAACGAGGAGGCTTAAGCTAGACTCGCTTTCTGAACACATTTTTTCCTGCACTTGCTTTTTAAACGAGACTCAACACAGCAGCACAGTTTTTTGCCTGAATCCAAGTCTGGGCCATCTACACAACATGAAAAGTTGAAATATTAAGTGAAGTGCATATGTATATATAAACCAAAATTTTAGAAAACATTAAAATAAGACAACAAAACTTAATAACTTACGATTTTACGAAGAGCCGATGCCTTCGGTTAGAACATAGGTAATTTCATTGAATGGTCATCTGCTGGTTCGGCAGCTGGTCGACGAATTGGGACTTCCACACCAGCAGGAGTCTGCGCTGTGGGAGAGATATAACTTCTATTCATCCTCTCATACAAAGCCATGTAAGTCGCATGCACCGTTGCATCAAACGGAGAAATGTCACCAATGATTTCGTCGAACCGGTGTTCATTCCATCTCTCAACATATGTAGCAAAGCATGCACCCCAATTGTGTCCGGATTGTCGACCCATTCTTGTCACGCCCCGCTTCCCAATCTGTATCAAAAGAAAAAACTCGGAACTATAAGTCCGTTACAAGATTCAAGTAACAAAAGAAATAAATAATTCAAAAACAAAATATTTTAAAGCAAGTCTTCTCTCCAAGCGAAGCCTAGAACGTCTGCTCACCAATTCCAACAGAAAATTCGTCTTCAAAGTCTGTATATATATATATATATATATATATATATATATATATATATATATATATATATATAAAGAAAAGGAAAAAATATAGATAAAACAAGACAAACGCCCTTAGTGCAAGTTAGGACCGCACGTAGTACAAGCAAGGGTATGAAAACAAGTGCAAGAAATATAAAACAAGATTCGGAATCAAGAATATATAGCATAATATAACAAGTATGCAATAAGTAGGGATATTCAAGAAACTAACTAGCAAGAAAGACAACTCAAGTGACAAGATTGGGTAACAAGTACTAGTAGTGGATCACGTAACAAGTGAGCATGTAGTTGTATCAAGTATCAAGTAACAAGTATCACGTACAAGTGTCAAGTAATAAGTCTCAAGTATCAAGTAACAAGTCTCAAGTAATAAGTCTCAAGTAACAAGTTTCAAGTAACGAGCATCGAGTAGGGTAACAAGTGTGTACAAGTGATAAGTTAATCTTAAGTCTAATGTTTAATTCTATTTAGGTAGCACTTCATGCATCCATATTTTTACTACATGGTTGCTACATACAATCAGTTACGTTTAGGCCTAGTGATGAATTTTATAGGAGGTGTACTCAGGTATCCAGTATCAAGCAAGCCATGTTCATGAATCGAGTAATTATATAACTAGTTCATGTGTCAAGTCATAACAAGACAAGTCATAAATCAAATATATACTAGTTCATGAATCAAATAATATACTAGTTCATGAATCGAATAATAATATAACTAGTTCATGAAGCATGTATCAAGTGGGAAACACGGGCCCCCTTCCGAGTACACTTACCTATATTGTCCACTACTATGGTCTTTTCCTTAAACCCCGACTTATTATTTATTATTATCATTAAACAAGCATGAAAGTGTGCGAAATAGGTCAAGTAAACATGATCAAGAATATGGAACAAGTTTAAGATAATTATAAAGCATATTCGAGGGTCAACATAAATTAAGATTATCAAGAACTACGAGAATTGCAATTCTGGATAGCATGACGCTGCTGCACCAAAACTGCGATTCCTCTTGCTAAAAGATAAAAAATGTGGATCCATCAGAAGGCCTACAAACTAGACTCCTGCCCGGTTCCAACGCATATAATTAAGACACATAAAAGTTGCAGCAATTGATGTTAAAAAAGCAAACTATACAGCATTTGTGTTCAGCCAGAATTTGTAAAACTGAGTTTATACATATGAAATAGGATTGAAACTTTATTAATTAATTCCAAGAAAATTAGAGAATGTTCTATAGGGTGTCCAGTATCAGCATGTAAAATTTCAAGTCATTTGCTTACTGATAGCATAGTTAAAATAATTGTAAACTAAATTGATGCAACAGTTTTTATGAATCTGCGATTACCGACACGGCAGCAGTAAAACTGCGATATCTCTCAAACCGTAACTAGGAATTCTAAAATTCTGGATGTTATTGGCAACTGGACACTAGGGGATACATTTCATATTCAGGACTCAAGTTCAGATTCTAGTGTTATCGGGGTCGAAACAGCAAGCCAAGACGGAACGGAAACCAAGTAAAACACTTTTTGCATGAAATGTATCAAAATTATACTAGATGTGAACAAGTGTATCAACAAAGGGTTGTAAGTTGTGACTCTTAGATTATGTGATAGATAAGGCGAAACATGAGATCATCAACGATAAACAAAGAGTTATCACATTTACAATGTACTTGCAGTATTTTCAAATAAAAGCTTAAACTAGAAAACGAAATGTACAAGAAGATACTTGCCTTAGGGTGTAGACGATGAATCCGACAAAAGAGTAACGGAAATGGATCTCGGGTGACGAGCACGATCGGCACGGATCTTAATGAGATGATCAAGATCACAATGAAGATCAAGCAAATCTAACGGTTGAGATCGAAAATAGAACATATTAGAATTAGAAGAGTACCAAAAGTGTAAATATACCATGATTGACAATTGATGAATAAGAACAAAAAGTGGATCAAATTTTTAACTCACCAAGTAGAAGAAGAACGAGACGATCAATGGCCGAGATCAAGTTGATCAACCAATCGACAGCCGAGATCGAAGATAAGGAAGATGATGATCAGATCTGGAAATCAAGATCACCAAGGTGATCGGACGGTCCAGATCAGAAGCTGATGATCATGACGATCATGATGAGATCGACAGCCCACAATGCTCTGATTGAGATCAAGATCATGATGATCAAGTTTATCGGACGGTTCTGGATGGTTTGATTAAAACCAACAGAGCTAGGGGTGCTCTGCGAAGAGGAGACGACGGCAGCCAGATGGTGACTACGGTGCGACGGCAGCCAGGGGAGAGGCGCGTCGAGGACTGGGGAACACATTGCAGGGAGGGGTGTTGTCTGCTGCTGGAGGGTGATAGCGCCGGGGAGTGGCACTGGCTGCGTCGCAAGGTGGTCGCGACAGGGAGGCAGCAGACCAGGGGCTGACGGGGATCTCAAAAAACATGAGGAAGGGAGAGAGAGAGAGCGGCTGATGGCATCGCGATGTCAGGGCTGATGCTCAGCGCTGTAGGAGGGATGGGTTGGCTGGAGGTGCAGGAGGACGGAGGGTGATCGGAAGGATGGTGCAGGGGGTGCCGAGGTGGTGGAGGATGCAGGTCGAGGAAGACGGTGTGAGGGAGAGTGGGAGGAAGGGAGATCGGGGTTGAGAAGATAGGGCGGCTGAGTTTTTAGAGGTGATTAGGGTAAACAGGGTTAGATATATATATGGTATAAGTAAACGGGTTTGGGCACAGGAGATAGAGTAACGGGTAGAAGTATAGTTAAATGGGTTATTGGGTATTAGGGTTATTGGTAATGGATCCAATAAGAAATAGGGTAGGGTTTAATTAAAAGACCCAACAAGATAATGGGTTTGGAGTTTTGGGAAAATAAATAAATAAATAGGCCAATCAATAATATAGTAGTACAAATAATCAGTTTGTATGATTTAAATTAATATACTCAAATAGTACTAAATACAATAGAATTTTATAGAAATAATAATAATAATAATAATAATAATAATAATAATAATAATAATAATAATAATAATAATAATAATAACAATAATAATAACAATAACAATAACAATAATAATAGTAATAAAAATAACAGTAATAACAATATAACTGCTGACAATAATAATAATGGTCATAAACATAAACATAAACGTAATAACAATACTAACTATAATAATAATAATAATAACAACAATATTAATAATTAGAAAAATGATGAAATAATGATAGTAATAAGAATAATAATAATAATAATAGTAATAGTATAAACATCAAAATATGATTTGAGTCTAACAAATTCATTGAAATCCAAATAGTATTAACATATTAGATTTGGACCAAAATATAAATAGTCAATCATTTGAAAACGAAAAATAAGGTTGAAATACTCCATTATTCGAAAATAAATATAATTGTCCAAGAAAATATTTTAAATGTAAAGTCCAAGCTGAATTTAACAAATACTGAATTTATAAATTTTAAATACAGAAAATACACTTGAAATACGTATTTACGAAAACAGGGGTTACAAATCCTACTCACCTTACAACAAAATTTCGTCCTCGAAATTTGCTTAGGCGGTACATAGGACAAGGAAAAAGCAAACTTATGGGGGTAATAAAACAAGGGATCTAATGGAAAAGTCAAAATGGTGGCAACACCAGAATAAGAAGGAAAATAGATAACAATGATGTCAAATGAAATGCTTGAAAGAAAATAAACAATATCAAAACGAAAGAGACAACGCAAGATAACAAAACAAGATAGGGAGTAGGTAGAACTGGAATCGAAGAGAGAATGGACAGGGAAGATCGAACCAATCAAGGAATCAACAGATAAAGATGAATATAAGGAACAGAGGGAAGCAACAATGTAGGGAAGAAGAAACAAGAGAATTCTGGGACCTGTGGATTATGGGCCCACCACGCTTCCGCTGCGCTATCCGATGGTGATGTCCCAAGAAACATACCTGTCGCTGTAGGCCACATGACGCCAATCGACGAACCGAGCAGGAAGACAAGAATGAGACACCAGGATCAAGGAGAGTATGAGCTCAAGATAGATATAAATAAATAATACAAAATGAATGTAAAGTTTGGCTTCAATTTAAATAATTAAAAGATATGCTATAGGTCAAAATTAATGAGATTTAACAAAAATAATAATAACAACAAATATTAATATATATTGTTGGTCTTCGGGTCACAGAGGTTTTTTGAAATTCAAAAAAACCTATCTCTGTAAGTTATCATCCTCTTTAGTTTTGGTTTGTTGGTCTTGGATTGCGCTGCTCTTTTGGATTTTGGGTGTTCGTCTGTTTGGAGAGTCGTCTTTTCTCTTCGGCTGGCGGTCTGCTCTCCTTGTGTTTTTTCGGTTTCGATTTTGTTTTTCCTTCCGAGGTTTTTAGGACTGAGGTTTTTCCTCTTTCCTCTTCCTCGAGTGATTGCGGCGGCTTTGGCGGTGATTAAATTTTCGCTTTCAGTTGGCCATCGCCTTTCTCATTGGCCCTAGGCTGAGCGCTTCTTTGCTCAGCTATCCCCCCCTTTTTTCTTGTTTTGTTATTCTCCTTCTCTCCGTTCTCCCGCCAGTGTGTGGTACCACGGTAGTGGTCGGCGGTCTCCTCTTAGCTTCACCTTCGTTCTACTTTCCTTTCTCAGGGTTCTGTTTTGGTAGTGGGCTTGGGCCTCCATGGGCTCCTTTTGGGTGGATGTAGTCAAAAAAAATAAAATTTTTTTTAAAAATTTTGCTGAAGCCTACTTCGACTCCTCTGAATTCGTTGCTAATGGGCCCCTGCGGGGATGTTCCTTCTGTGATGGGATCTGACGTGACTCAGCCCATCATGCGGAAGGTTCCTCGAAGCTCCCCTACATCTCTTTATCGCCCGTTCATTTCTTCCTCCTTCCCTCATTCTAAGTCATCCTGCCTCCCCTTCCTTTCTTTCCCCCATATGCTTTCGCTCTCTACAAGCAGGGCACATTAGAGCATTTTGCACTAATAACATGAAGTGTCTTTTTCTGTTTGAAATTGGTTCACGTTTGCAATAGATGCTTTGCTTTGCAACAATTACTGGGGTTGCCTAGGGGAATACCCATCTCCGATCAAGTGATTGCAACTCTCAATTTTCCCTCTCTACAATCGAAGCTTGCCGATCAGATTGTGCCAAGTCTAAGAAGGCCAAAATCTCTTCTTCCTCCCCTATTCTACCGATGCCCCCAGTTTCGTAGCGTTTAATTACAGCATCGACTCTCCCTATTCCAGAGATTGTCTCTATCCCTTTGCAGTGGGCAAAGGCCCCAGCGACTGTGATTTTCCTCCCTGCCGTTGAACTCTCTGATAAGATGAGCAGATTCGAGCACTATGGAGCGGTTTCTTTCAATGGTGGGTCTGTTCCTTTCTCCACTTTAGATGCTTTCCTTAGCAATTTCTGTAATATGCAAGACTGGGTTTGGGCGATAGACTGTTATTCCACTGGAGAAGTGGTCATTAACTGCCCTTCTATTAAAAGTCTGGAAGCACTTACTTCCATTCCCTCCCTCTCTATTGGTACTATTAACCTTTCGGTGCGCAAATGGAGGTACCTCTTTTTTTTCCCTCCTCCCCTAATTCCCATTGAGGTCAAAGTCACTTTACTGGGTATGCCCCCATTTTGTGATTCTCATCGGGTGGTTGCGGATTTGTCGAAATGTGTGGGAGAATTGAAGTATATCTCGTCATCGGCTAAGCTTGCATCCGAGTGTCTTCAAGTTGATGCTATGTTTAATTGCTCTGCGGTGAAAGATAGAATTCAGAACTACTCTATTAGAGATCATATAGCAATTTTTGCTATTTCGGTCATCTATCTTGACAGCCCTATCGGTGGGCATGCTGCTGCTACTCTGTCTCAACCTGTCCCCATATCCAAGGCGCTTTCTCTCCCTACTCCCAGTATCTTGTCCGTAGGCACCTCATCTCAATCTACTACCCCTTCTTCTTCTAAATGGAAGGCTCCTCCCAGAAAAAATAACCCTTCTTTTCGTTCTGGACCTGCCACTCCCGCCAAGTCTTTCTCCTCGCCTTCTAAGGCTCATAACCTTGTCTGGATCAATCCAGTCATTGCGTCGGCTAAAGCTCTCTCATCGCCTCATGTTGATCGATTTGATCGTCAAGCCAAGCCACCCCAGCACCCTCCCGCCAGTGTGCCTTCAGCTGTGTGGACTCTACTTCTCAGGTTGCGGCCACTGCCAAACCGCACCTGAATGGTAAGTCGGAGCAGTGGCCTAAGTGGGAGGCGAATCCCTATTTCGCTTCAGACTGGCACAAGTTCTTATCTGCGGCTCATGTATCCTCACGTCGGGCCCCCCTTTATCGTCCAAGTCTGGCAAAGCTACTGATATCTCTTCCCAGAAATCAGAGACTTGGATTGATAAAGACAATCTCTTGGATGAAGAACTGGGCGAGTTGGATCCCTCCCTCTCGCATAAGTCGGTACGTTTCTCATTGTTTTATTTTGCTTTCCAATTACTTTATTCTAACTTTCTTGTGTCCCTGAACCTGCAGTTTTCATTTTTGCAATGTTATTCCCATTTGTTGATTAGATTTAACATTGATTTTGGCTTCTCCAATTACTGTCTTCTTCTCTCTCGGTTCGGGAGTCCGACCCCCTCCCTGTGTCGCTTGGGACCTCCCAGTCATGGGATTTTCGAATCTACACCCAATCCCTTATCCTTGCTCAACTCCTTGAGCTCCTCTTGCCCAATTTCTTCACCCCGGGCTCTATCTAGATGCTCCACAGAGGGTTTAGTCACTTTGGATGAAATTCCCCTCTCTGCTAGTCAATTCTCCTTTCATCTTTCCTCAAAGGTTTTGTTTTTTCATGATAACATAAAAAATACCACTGAACTAAAAAGACAAATGAAAAAAGAAAAAGAAAAAGGTTCGTTCTCGGTGATTCGTTCTAATGCTCGTATTCGGACCAATAGGGAGTCTTTGGCAGCGCAGGTCCGTAATCAGGACCTAGTTCCGCTTCTTTGACTTCCCTTGGGAACGTCCCTTTGGGATCCTTATACCGGGTGCACTTTGATTCTCTCTCAAATCAAAACATGCTATCCTTTACTAGGAAAATGGGCTTCCTGGTGGACCAGGATAATTTTGTAGACTTTGACTCTATCAGATGCCGTGAGATTTTCCGAGCTTTTGAGACTAGTTTCCCCAATGATTAGCATCTCCTGGAACATTTGGGGTTTGGGTAGTTCGTCGAAGACACATGCGGTTTACCAGCTTACCTCTTCTTCCCACTGTGACTTGATTTCTATTCAAGAGTCGAAACTTTGGTCCCCCTCCTCCTCCATTCTTCATTCGATTGGAGGAACTATTATCTCTAATTAGATCTCTCTTGACGCCAATGGTTCTAGAAGAGGTATCCTTTTTGGCTTCAAAGAGTCCAAGTTCTCCCTAATTTCTATTAACCGTTTAAACTTCTTCCTTGTTGTTCGCCTTTGCTGGCTTGAATTTAACTGTGACCTCACCATTGTGTCCGTGAACGGTCCTTCCATTGCGGATCGACGTAATGTGTTTTGGGAGGAGTTGTCTTCTTTCTAAAACAAAATCTACGGATATTGGATGTTTTGTGGCGATTTCAATGTTACCAGATTTCTCTTACGAAAGATCGTGTAACTCGATCTATTCTTCAGACTCCTCCCAATTCAAAGAATGCATCCATTCGCTCCATCTGACGGATCTTCCCCTCAGCGGTAGAGCGTTCACTTGGTCCAACATTAGATTGCATCTGTCTATGGCTAAACTCGACCGTTTTTTGGTCTCCTTTGATTGGATTAATTTCTTTCACAACTCTTTCATTTCAGCACTGCCCAATCCCTCCTCTGACCACGTGCCTATTATGTTGTCTTCCAATTTCAATTTTTCCAAATCTCTCAAATTCCGTTTCGAGAAAGTTTGGTTGCAAGACCAAACTTTCGTCAACCTCATTGCTGAATGCCTTTCAGCCATTACGGGTTCTTCCGGGCTTGGGCGCATTCTTATTAAACTCCATGCTATTAAATTCGACAGCAAAATTTGGCGTAAAAAGAGAGCAGCGAATGATTGTTTTCTTAAGAACGTTTTCCTGTCCACCATTGAATCCATTGATTTATTGGAGGAGAGTGTTTCGATTTCCGATTCTCTTCATTTTGAATGGGCCTCTTGTAAAAGAGGTTACACGGAACTGCTTCACCATGAGCACATTAAATGGGCTCAGAGGGCCAAGCTCTGCTGGCTTAAAGAGGGTGACGACAACATCGCTTTCTTTCACAATTTCGCTTCTCATCGCCAACGGTGCAATTGTATATCTCGGATCGTTGACAATGAGTCTGAATTTACTTCGGATTCAGATATTCATTCTTCTTTCCTTCGCTTCTTTAAAGATCTGCTGGGCTCGCATAAACAACACTCGTCGCACATTGATTGGACTCATTTATTTGGTCAGCCCACGCATGATCTATCTTATCTGGAATCCCCCTTCTCCTTAAAAGAAATTAAGTCGGCAGTGTTCTCCTTAAATAGCGATTCTGCGCCGGGACCAGATGGGTTCCCTGCTTTTTTTTTCCAACGTTTTTGGGATCTTCTTAAAGATGACCTCTTCCAAATGTTCTCTGATTTCCACCAGGGTAATTTCTCTTTCGATAGGATTAATTACGTGCATATCATCCTCATTCCCAAATTTTTGGGAGCGGATTTGGTTCGGACTTCAGGCCTATTATCCTTCTCAACACAAACTTTAAAATCATTATGAAAGTGCTTTCTTCTCATCTAAGTTCTTTGATTTCCCCCTTAATTGATTCGTCGCAATCAGGTTTCATTAAAGATCGCTTCATTCTTGATAGCGTGGCGTCAGCCCAAGAAATCATCTCCGAGTGTCATAGGACCAACTCGGAGGAAATTTTGTTAAAATTAGATTTTCAAAAAGCGTACGACAACGTCAGTTGGGACTTCTTTTTTGAAATACTTCTTCATCGTGGTTTCGGTCCCAAATGGATTGCATGGATTAAATCCAGTCTTTTCACTGGCACTTCGTCTATTTGGATCAACGGTACGGAAGGCCACAAATTCAAGTGCAAATATGGCCTTCGTCAGGGTCATTCGATCTCCTCTCTCCTTTTCGCTCTGATTACCGATGTTTTCAGTAAGCTGTTGCGCAATGCATGGGAGGGTGAAGGACTCGGAAGCTCTAATAGTTTCCGAGGTGTTTTGAACCTTCAATACACGGATGATACTATCATCTTCGCCAAACCCAATGGAGAGTCCCTTTGTAATCTTAAACTTCTCCTTTATGTGTTTGAATGTACTTCTGGATTAGCTATTAACTTTCAAAAGTCCTCTGTTATTTGGCTGGGTGGGTTTCATAACCGCCAAGCCGAAATCGCGCAGTTATTTAACTGTAGTCCTTCTTCTTTTCACATTCATTATCTTGGTATCCCATTGAGATGGGGTAAGCTCCTGAGAGCAGATTGGTTGCCGATGATCGAAAAAGTTGAATCTAGACTGAACCGTTGGTCGGGTAAACAGCTATCGCGTGGGGGCAGACTTATTCTTGTAAATTCTGTCCTTTCTTCGATCCTTTTATACATGATGTCCTTCTTTTATCTCCCTTTGTGGGTGATTAAGAGGGTTGATCGGATCAGAAGAAATTTTTTCTGGTCAGGTGCGGATTTGTTTAAATATGGTTCGAATCTTTGCAATTGGAAGATCATCTGCACCTCCAAGGCTGCTGGGGGCCTGGGGGTCTTGAATCTCAGACACCAAAACCTTGCTTTATTGGGAAAATGGGTTTGGAGACTCATTAATGTTGATGACCTTCCTTGGGCCCGTATTATAACTCATAATTGCTTTTCCCGTCATCCCATTTGGGACTTTCCGGCCTCCCTCCCCCGTAAAGCTTCTTCTTTTTGGAAAGGGGTATGGAAAGTAGCCGAACCTTTCCTTTGTGGATTAATCCACGAGTGCGTGGTTGGTTCCAAGACCAAATTCTAGATGGATCTTTGGTTTGGTAATATCAAACTCGTTACTGCTATTCCTTCTCTCTTTCTAATAGCATCTAACCCCTCCGCCTTAGTGAAAGACTATATTATGATTGTCAGTAACCAAAAGTTTTGGTCAATTCAGTTCTCTTGTGTTCTGTCGCCGCAGTTTTCGCTACAGATCCAAAACCTGTTCGATGAGATTAACCAGTACCCATGGTTTCCTTCTGACAAGTTAAAATGGAGGTGGAACGCATCGGGTAATTTCTTGGTTAATTCCTTCTACAATTTTCTCAACTTCGGTGGGATTACCTCTCCATTAGCTAAGCCGCTTTGGAGCAATTTTGCGCGCCTCAAATCCAAAATCTTAGCCTGGCTTGTGCTTAATAACAAGCTCCTTACCGTAGAGGTTCTTAATAAGAGGAACCTTGCTTTAGGTCAATTGTGCGCTTTTTGCGCCACCCATCCTGAGGACGCTGATCATCTATTTCTCAAGTGCCCCTTTATCCGCCCATTATGGAGTATAGTAGTGAAAGCTTGGCAAGCATCGTCTATCCCCACCAATTTCTCGTCCTGTTGGCAACATCATCATCTCAAAAAAGATTTTCGCAATTCGTGGATTCTCTCCACAATTGCGATCATTTGGGTTATTTGGTCGGCTCGTAACAAGTGCATTTTTTCTAACTCCGTGTTGCCGATTGAGTGCTTAATTGAAGACTTTCTCTTCTTCTCCAAATTTTGGACTTCCACTCTATCTACTGATAAAGTGGAAGCTTTACACTTACATCGCCTGGATGAGGCAATCTCTTTTCTTAATTTCTTCACCTTTTAGTATTCTTACTGCTCTTAATTTTCTGATGTTATTCTCTTTTGTTTCCCTTTTGCAGCTCTGAGGTGCGGCTACATAATTTCACTCTCGTCCCTCTGGGTATTTTGGTTGGCCGGTATTTTCGTTGTGTTTGTTTCCTGTGGTTCCCGGCGGAGCCTCGTTTATGGGCCACCCTCAGACTACCTGTGGTTCTTCTTTCCACTTGGTGTTTATATTTTGGCTGCTCTTTTTTGGTGCTGGGGTGCGGCTGTTGGTTGCTCTCGGTGGAGGCTTTTGATCTCTTCTCGGTTGCATAACTCTGTTGGTTTTACCCTGGGCTTAGAGGCCTGGGGCGGTTGTAGCTCTTTTTTCTTTCCTCTAGACTTGTCTTAGTTCGTTGTGCGTGTGCTGGTGGTGAACTCCTTGGGGAGTTGCTGTGTTATTATGGTGTATATTTTGTCTTTTCGGGGAAATCCTGCCAGCTCATTCTGAGCTTGGTTCCTATTGTTTGCTCTAAGTATTGCCCCTAGTTACTGTTGTCTGTGCTTTTTTCTGTGTTATTTTTTGCACTAATTTTTTACCCAGGTTGATGTTGGGTTGTGGTGGTGGATTTTCTAGTTGGTACTATTTGATGGCTGGCCACTTGTTGCATTTCTAATTGTCTTTTCTTTCCCTATTTATGCCCGATCGGTAGCTTGTCATTTTTGTGACCTTTTCTAACCGTACTGGGTTTGAGTGTTACCCCGGTTGGCAACGTGAAGCTTTTTATATTCCTCTTCCTTTCCATTTCCAGCTTGTTCTCTTTTCTTTCGTCACGGCTGCTTATTCTTCTGGGCGGCTGCAGGGTGGCCTCTCCGATTGGATCTTGTTGCGTTACCGGGAGTGTGGCTTTTCTGTTCTTGGCTGAGGTTTGTTTTCGCCGTTTCAGTCTTTTGCCTCACCTGCGCTCCGCTCTGCTCACGCCGTTCGTCTGTCGTTCGCTCCGCTGCGGTGCTTCCTTCATCGCGCGGAGGTGCGATTGTGTGTTTGCGGGTTCGTTCTGTCAGGGGCGACGGTGATGGCTTTGGTGCTGGGTGCGTTGCTCATGTTTGCGAGAGGCTGTTTAGGGCGGGGTGTTTTGGATCGCGGGTTTCAGCCTTTTTCAGCAATGTGCTTCAATGCTTTGTACATATTTTTGTTTCCTGTTTTTTTCGTCTTTTTAATTTTACTCCGTGTAAAATTTGACTTTCGGTGGTGTACTCTCTATTTTTTATATATATGCTTGGCTGGAGTCGTTTGACTCTATCCGCTTTATAAAAAAAATATATTAATAATAAAAATAATAATATCAATAACAATATCAATAATAATAGAATAGTAATAACAATAATAAAATATTAATAACAATAATATTAAAAATAATAATATCAATAATAATAACAGTAATAAAAATCATTATAATCATACTGCTAATAATAATAATAATAAAATTAAAAATGTTAACAATACCGATAATAATGATAATACATACAAACAACAAAGGAACACAAACTTTAAAGGTGATATAAAAAAAAATAATTTTGGAAAAATAACCAGTCAAGATACATAGAAATACGAACAAATTTAGCTAAGTAAAGAAAATATTAATAACAATGAATGTAAAAAACATATAATAATTAGTAAATGTTGACATTATAATGAATACTTGAAAAATATATTAAAGGGTAATGAGCAAAATAGACCAAAATATATATATGCAGAAGACTCAAAAGGAGTTCATTAAATATTACAAAAGTAAGCATCAAATCATTAATTAGGACGTGGAAACAAAAGTAAGCGAGAAATCTAAAATGTTATAGAATTGGACAACGGTGGCAATAAATAGTAGTTCACAAAATAACGAAAACTTAGACCATAGTTGATGTACTCAATCTTAACATAAATGGAAAAAAAATTTGTAAACACAAAATAGAGTAAAATCAACTATACTAGTTCAAATTGTATGGACATAAAGTGTAATTGTATAAACAAAATGTCATAAAGAAAATATTCCTTTACCATTAGTTTCATAATATAAGTAAAAAGTCTTAGAATATCAATTAGCAAATAGATAGAAAATCATGCCTTTTTAATATTAAGTTGCATGTTTGCCTTCACGACATCAGGTTGCAGGTTGCCGTCTGGATATTCGGTTGCACATTTTGCCTCCCCGACATCCAGTTGCAATTTGCCTCCATTAACATCGAGTTGCATATTTTCCATCTCGACATTAGGTTGCACCAAAATGGTGAAATGGAATATGTAACCTTCCATATGCACAAGGATATAGGACATTTAATTTAAGTATGACGTTATGTTTTGAAATTCGTGATATGAAAATAGTAGAAAAGTAAGAAATAGAGTTGAATGTCACACAATGGAATATCAAAAATAGATGTATAGATTATAAATATCAAACATAATAGTACAAAATAGTAGTAGTGAAAAGGATTTATAAAAGTAGGGAGAAAAACGGAATGAAATACATGCATAAGCACAATGCAAATGTGAATGAGAAAATAAATATGCAGTATAGCAAATTTACACAATAAATATACCATAAAAAATATACAGTGACGTAGGAATTAAACAAGCCCCTAACATGTCGTTGAAGATCCACCGATGCTGATCGACGAACCAAGTGGGAATAAAAGAATGGATAGCACCGGAATTTAAGGAGAACAAGATAGGAGAGAAACAACTAGTATGATACACAATATGAATCAAAAAATGAAGATGAATGCAAGGCAGGGAAAGCAATGAATGACACACGAGCTGAAATAAGAAGGGATCAACGAGGCAAGCAGAAATAAGAGATTGCTTGCAGCGGAATCAAAAGAACATGGGTACGGAAAGAATAAATTTATACTCAATATGGAATCAACAAATCAGGACGACTGTAAGAGAGAAGGAAATAAGGAATCAAAGAATTGAATATGAAGGGGTCAAAATGAATGGAATAAGACTCGTATCCAGATCAAGTTGATTATCAAATTCGTGTGATTGCATGGTCTGTTTAATGCTGAGTTAATCCTGACCGAGTCAAGCCTGTCTAATGTATTAGTCAAACTAACACATTATCCAAACCTGAGCTATGGTACCACTAAAAACCTTGTCACGCCCGCTTCTCAAAAATACGGAATACGAGCGCATGACGAAGCCCAACAAATGATTTTCATCATTCGTAAGCTGTAGGATCGACTTAGCATCATAACAAGAAATATAACAAAATATATACAACCATGCATGCATGAATAATTTATTAATCAACAAAAATAATTGAAACAAAATAATAATATCTCAAATAGTTTTCAAATCTGGATCAAAAGACAAAACTCGGGACTATAAGGGTGCGTTTGGCCTAGCTTTTTTTAGCTTTAAAGCTACTTCAGAAGGAGAAGCTAGAAAGTATAGCTTTGAAATTAAAAGCTGAAGCTGTTTGGATAGTCAGCTTTTTTTTTTTAAACTTTAAAGCTACTTTTAAGCTAGAAGTTGTTTGGCATATATCAATTAAAAGCTACTTTTATACATCATCTTTACCAAATCCCTAATCATAATAATTTGATATTCTTAAAGAAGTTGTACATACATAAAATACTTCAGGTATATTATTCGAAATGATTAATTACATAAGACAACTATGCGATATTAAATTCACCTCATAAAGAGTACCAATTAACCATCAGTCATCACACAGAATTATGAGTTTCAAACTTCTCAATGGGTACTTGACAATAGGGTTTGTGATTGCTCCTCATAGCGAAAACCATTGTTCTTTGAGTAATCTGCACACCATACAAAGATGCCAGGAAGCTACCCTTGCATCCTTAAACTCTCAGATGCGTTAAAGAATCCATTATCAGGACTCAACCCTCCACTAGTTCCATCTGTTGCGAAACTCATCAATACCTTACCACCACTATAATTTGCACTCTGGGTCTCATAATAGCCCAGAAACTGAGATACTGTTGTGTCCTTACTTTATGCATAGAATTGGAAGTTCACATAGTCTATTACTAGCCCATACTTTTTCCACAAAGCCTGGTAATGGCTCTGTACCTGGTCATCATCAAAAGGAGCTATCAAAGGAAGCAAACGATATCACACCATTGCTCTTAAGAGTTGTTATCACCTGACCATGCACTCTGCAAACGTATCTAGATCTGCTTCAAAATGCTCGTAATCAATATCCATCCCATCAAAATTGTGTTGCTGAATAATTGTTGTTAATGAAGAGACCACGGTGCTAACCCAAGAGTTGAGCGATAGAGGAAGGGGCGAAATAGGCACTGGAATTGCCAACACTGTCACCACTGATGCTGAGTGCTACTTTCCCAACTGGCGGGGGCAATGGTGAGGGGAAGGAGCGAGGCGATCGGCGGGTTGGGTTCTGATCTGTTGACGATGGAGGAAGAAGAAGGGGAGATTTGGGTTTTGATCTGTTGACGATGGAGGAAGAAGAAGAGGAGATTTGGGTTCTGATCTGTTGACGATGGAGGAAGAAGAAGGGGAGAGTTGGGTTTTGATCTGTTTTTTTCTTTGTTGGTTTTGATCTAGAAGCTAGAAGCTAGAAGCTAGAAGTAGATCTGGAGGGCTTCTTTTAGAGCTCTTTTTTCTTCATAAAAAAAAGCTACTTCTCTTTTTATAAAGCTTTTCAAAATATACGTTTGGCCCAGCTTCTCCTTCTAAAGGAGAAGCTAAGTTAATTTTAAGCTGGGCCAAACACTACCTAAGTCCGTTACAAGATTCAAGTAACAAAAGAAATAAATAAATAGGCCAATCAATAATATAGTAGTATAAACAATAAGTTTGTATGATTTAAATTAATATACTCAAATACTACTAAATACAATAGAATTTTATAATAATAATAATAATAATAATAATAATAATAATAATAATAATAATAATAATAATAATAATAATAAAAATAACAGTAATAACAATATAACTGATGACAATGATAATAACGATAATAAACATAAACATAAACATAAACGTAATAACAATACTTACTATAATAATAATAATAATAACAATGTTAATAATTAGAAAAATGATGAAATAATGATAGTAATAAGAATAATAATAATAATAATAGTAATAGTATAAACATCAAAATATGATTTGAGTCTAACAAATTCATTGACCAAATAGTATTAACATATTAGATTTGGGCTAAAATATAAATAGTCGATCATTTGAAAACGAAAAATAAGGTTGAAATACTCCATTATTCGAAAATAAATATAATTGTCCAAGAAAATATTTTAAATAAAAAGTCTAAGCTGAATTTAAGAAATACTGAATTTATAAATTTTAAATACAAAAAATACACTTGAAATACGTATTTGCAAAAACAGGGGTTACAATTCTAGTAATAGAATGCATATCGGCATTGTACGGTTCAACAACAGGATTACTTTGAAGCAGACCAAACTGACGTAGCACTCTATTAGCAAAGTAGAATTTGACTGTGCCAAAGTTGATTAGAGGTGCCTTTGTCAGCCACAACTCGCGCCTATATAAGCAAATAGGCGGTAGTTGACCCAAACACGCCTCCGTGTAGGGTTGCCACACGACGCAATCATCTGCCAATCTATCCAATTCATCTCGAAAGTATGTCAGGCATCTATTGGGATTGGCCTTCCATGTGAGATTGCCAGACCAGTAAACACCTAGTGGAGATAACATGAGTTGGTCCTCGAGGACTTGAATCCAATTGGGTGATTGCCTATGCACTACGGGCCGACCAACATGAATACGCTCCTAACTCCAAACTTGAAGCAAGATCATTGGTCCATTCATCTGCACCGAACCAAGACTACAGTTGCACAAACTCCTGTACAGAGATGCCAACGCGGCACTACCCCAACTGTATACTCTGACTCTTCGCAAATCAGCAATCAATGGCAGGTACATCAATGACACCGAATGAACAGTTGAATTCGGGAACATCACGCTGCCAAATAGTGTCAAGATGTATGCCCTACAATAGCACTCAACCTCGACCTCAGTGGAATCTTCATTCAACCTATTCTTGAAAGTCTCCTTTAACCACTTCAAGCGAATGAACTTTCCATATACTGCATTCATTTCGACTTCAACACCAAGGTATTGTTCTACAAGATATACCGGTTCGAAGTCCATCGTACCGGTCACTGTCTTCCCATCGACTGGAAGACCTATGAGTACGAAGACATCCTGTAGTGTTATGGTCATCTCCCTGACCGGCAGGTGGAAGCTATGGGTTTCAGGCCGCCATCTCTTAAGAAGTGCGGTAAGAAGATGCCGATCACATTTAATCAAGCTCATTAGTCCAATACCATATAATCCGCAGTATCGTAGAATCTCGTGAATCCGTGGGTGCATAGGAAGTGGATGACCCCCCCTAAATGTACACTCCTTAGATTCATCTTCCCACACGGCCTTCGAACGGTTTTGTGATTGGAGAGTAAGCAGTGTAGGGTCGAGGGGACCTGGACCTCCAAAAGGAACATAAGCTGATGAAGAAGGGGCTGATGAAGAAGGGCCCGCCTCATTTAGTGAAGCGGTAGGATTAGTTGAGACCTACACAACAATAAAATTTAAATTAGTACACCGATATTACATTTTATTATATGATAATCAAACTAATCGAATACAAACAATTATTCACTTACATTAGTATGCTCTGTACAACCACGACCACGACCACGTCCACCGCGAGGAGGTAGGCCAAAAGAAGTACGTGGTCTGTCGCCTCGAGTATTTGGAGGTCTATGTAATACTCCAGATTTTTAAATAATGTTTTTAATATTAATAAATGAATTAAAATGATTTTTGGTGATTTAATAAATATTTTTTTTCTTCTGAAATTTACCTTTGTACACGTGCAAATATTTTCTTGGAAAGTTCAAAGTCAAAAATTATTTTGGGGGAAAACTCATTATTTATTATTAGATATTATTTGTGAATTTTCTGAATTTTTGATAATTATTTGACCTATTTGCAAATATTACAAAAGATGGACTTTTGTGCAAATTACCACTTGGAGTAAAAACTCCAGATTTTTGGATTTTTGGGCTGGGGTTGATGCCTAGTCAACTCAGAGGTAAAGAGTTACTTTTTTTAAATAAATTTGATTTATTTTGTAAGTTTTGATAAAGAATAGTCTTTTTACAAACTTGCCACTTAGAGGGGCAAAAGTGCAAATTCGTTTTCTGGGATTTCAGAACAGTGCCGGCTGATTATAGGGTAGTTTTTCTTGTTTTTAAATCTCAATTAAGTTGGTTTTGTTTAATTTCCAAGTATAAGAATTTATATACGTAAAGATATATTTAAAAGAGGTATTTTACAAATCTATTCAAAAACCCTATATACTCTTAATTCCGGCCTATAAAGGGTGGGGTGCAGCTATCTCTTTGTTGCACAACACAAAGGGATTTATTATTATTATTTTCTTGGAGTTTTAAAGCGGGGATCTTGGTTTTCTTGTGAAAGGAAAGATTTTTCTTATTTATTTATTATCTTTGGTTAATTCTTCAATAAGGTGAGTGACTTGTGTTTGTTTTCTTATTGTTCTAAACATGTTGTAGGTGATGATTCATCTATTAGAAAGCATGTTAGATGATGGTATGAAGATATAATGAGTTTTGATGAGTAGATAAATTAAAAAGTGAATCTTTTCTTGAAACTACACTATTGATGACTAAAACCCTAATTTGATGACTTGAGATTTGTTAAGAACCTAACATAAATCATGAGTAGAATGTTTTCTTCCATATTCTTACTGATTTGAACCAATACCATGAGATTGTATGACTTTGTGCATAAGGAGAATGGAAATTTAGTTCTTTATTGTGTATGAGTATAAGTATACTCTGGTTTGATAATTTGATGAAGTAAACTTGATTCATATATGTTATAATTGCTTGTATTCATGGATAAACTGATGTGAGTGATTGGGTTTGTGTATAACAAGTAGTAGAGGTAGTTATTGGATAAAAAGAATTAGGTTTTAAAGATGGGGGTTGAGTAATTGTTTTCGGGTCTGATGGTGGATGGCCGAACTTGGTTTTGTGCTCTTTGTGAAGTTTTTCGATTGATTCTTGAGTTGTTTTTGATACTGAGATTAAATTAAACCTTGCACTACTCCTATATGCTAATTCTTGATGCCTAAAGACATAGATATACACAAATGCACATAGACTATATGTTCTGTTTTTGATGAATGGCCATGGATTTTGATGTACTTTTGAAGTTTTCAACTGAGACCTGATTGTTTTAGTGCTGATGCTGAATCCAAACATTATAATAATCCTAATTGATCTATTTTGATGTTTAAACTGATGCTTAATTACTCTATGCATACATATATACTCTTTTACTGATTTCGAGGAATTTTGGGAAAGAATCACTCTTTTGAGATCTTGATGTGTTTTGATGTATATGTTATATAAGTTATAATTAATCATCTCAGGAAATTTAGTTTTGATTTTACAAGGATTTAATCGAGTATCATTCGAAACATGCACAAAAGCTCCAACTAGCTGTGTCGCAGGTCACGGTCGACCATCAATTGTTGTTTTGGCTGTTTTGTTGAATTTTCTTCGTTCCTTTTAAATGATTATTCTTCGATATTATGGATTATTGCTTTCATGGTTTAGATGATGTTTTTACTACAGATTACAGTATTTTATAGAGAGTTATATTTTATTTATAATAGAGTTTTAAATGCGTTCTTATGACCTTATTTAAGTGAGTTATATGTGTTTTCAACAAATTGATATTTTGGTGATATTCTACGACTTAAAAATATAATTTTCTGTTATTTAATCGATTTAATATTTTATTTGAATTTTGGAAATTTATGAACACATTAAATGAATTTGAATTTTGTTGATTTAAGAGGTTTTCTTATTATAAACGTTTTGATGATGGATTTGTGAGTTTTATTGAAAAGTTATGGTGTGATGGTTGAGTTGTGAGTCTCTAGAGGATGTGTGGGACCCTAGGCACCAGCAGTTGAGATTTTGTGGTTTGGCTAGTTGTGGCTGTGTTGTTGATCAGTTCAGTTCAGTCCAGTAGGGTACACCAACTCTAGGAGATTCAAAATTAATTAATTAATTAACTTAACAAGATAAAGACAGATACTAGATGGTGATATGATGAAATGAGTACAAACATAAGTTATGGACTCTAGGATGATCCAAGGAGTGAGATATTCTCCAGTATTCTGGGACGATGGACGTATGGGCCACAGAGTGATCTGCAGAGTGAGATTGATCTCCAGTATTTTGAGGACGAGAGTGACACTCATGGGATGTTTGTGCAATGAGGGTTTCAGGATGGCCTACTTAGTGAGGCAATCTCCAGTTTCTGGGACGATGGATGTAAGGGCCACAGAATGATCTGCGGGTAGGATTGGCCTCCAGTATTCCAAGGGCGAGAACCGATACTTGTAGAATATCTAAATCTCATAGTAATCATCGTAGTAGGATTAGTTGCATAACGGGGAATTTAACCCTATCAAATGGAGAATGATAAAGGCTTGCACCGACCTATGTAGAGTGTGATGCATAGAATCTGACAAGTATGCATTAGAGAGTCAGCATATAACATTGGTTTTTTCTTGACTTGGTTTTATGCATGTTGTTTCTTGTTTTTCTACACTTGACGCTTAGTCTAGTTTCACTTGATGTTTTCATGTTTTATTTATTGTTATTTATAATTTCATTTGTTCTTACTGTTGATACATATTGTTTAAGACCTTGTGCCTTATGTTTTAATTATGTTGCATTTATTTTTATGTCACTCACACCGTTATGGTTGACCCCTGTAGTTTTGAGGGTTAGGGTTACCTCTAGCCTCATATTTTACAGGTAGGTACCTATAGCTTTGGGATTTGAATGCATGAGATAGAATTGATGTTATGGCTTATGTAAATTGTAAAAGAATGTGTTGTAAAAGAAAGAATTTGTAATTCAAGGTATTTGTTTTTTCGCTGTGCTTTGTAAAGAATTAATGTAATAAAAGTTGAAAAATTTTATCTGTGTTTTGACTATGTTTACTATTACAATTGAGGTTAATGTTGGGAATTGTGCCTCGTATTTTTGAGATATTATATTGGAAATTCGAGGCGCTACAGTCTACTACTCGTTCCTTCCTCCACATTACCCATCGTGCGCGCCATTTATAGTAAACGAGAGTACACTACAACTTAAACAAATTGTTATTAACTATACAAAAATATATAACTACATAAAAACTATATACAAACTATATAGCAAAAGTTTTCAACATTTCTCAAATAATTCTACACTATATACCGACATATATTATCAAAATTCCTATTCAACATTTGTCATTTTTTTTAACACTATATGCTTACATATATAACCAATCATCAAATATTTTCGAATGATAGAACTATTCTAATACTATACGATTGTTCGTCGAATATCAATCTATTATTCATCATCGTACTAATGTACAACTAAAAAGTATTGTCAATTCAACATTTTTCAAAAAATTACTATATATTATCAAATTTCCTATTCAACATATTTCAAAAAAATTTAACAATATGTTCCTACATATATTATCAAAATTCCTATGGCAAATTTCTCAACATTTCTATTCAAATTTGCTAACAATTTCTAAATATACCGTTAAGAATTTCTCAACATATCTCAAAATTAACCCGAAATTAAAAATGCAAAAGTATGTGAAATATATTCTTAAAGTTGGGTGATTGAAGAGGTAGATAGTGAATAGGAGGTCGAAGAAGCTCCTTCAACCGCACTCTTTTTGCCTAAATCCCCAATTGAACGATCTCTTGGATATTGGGGTTTAGGGTTTTCAGAGCGTAATAAAGAAAGTTGAGAGTGTGAGGAGAGATCGTAGATGAGAGATGTAGAAGATAGAAACGGCTAAGGCGAGGAATTTTGGGTTAATCGAAGAGATGAGATCGACGAAATGGGTTAGGGTTTCGGGGTTAGAAGAGAAAGAGGGAGATAGAGATTTGAAAGATAGAGTGAGGTCGTAATTCGAGCCTAGGGTATTAAAACTCCCTAAACGACACTCGCTGTCTCGAAAAAAGCGAGTTTAGGAAAAACCCCATCGCTGTTTGAGGTAGCGAGTCTTGGCCAGGGAGAAATAAAAATCCTGAGCCACACACTCGGTGTCTAAAAAAGCAATGGGATTTTTTCCAAACTTGCTTTTTGAGACAACGAGTAGGTCGGTTTGGGAAAAAATTTCAAAATGAGGGTCATTTTGGGAAAAAATTCCCTTGTTGCTGGGGTAAAAGGCAGAAAGCCCCCAGGCAGTTACTAATAGACTACCTCTCAAAGATTTATACCCCTTTCCACCCACATAAACTATTCACACTTATTTTATTAATTTTATTTTGTAAATTTGTGATTGATAATAATTTTTATAAGATTTGTTAAAGAGATTTTTTATAGATATAATTTTTTTTGCCTACTTTGTCTTGTTTTATATTGTTCGATTCTAACCTTGACTGAAATTCTCCAAAAGAATTTTTCAACATTAACAGCAACCTCATCTCAGTACCCGCAATCGGGTGATGACAAACACTAACTTAACACTGGCACAATAAAACATATTTCGTTGGTGACCATGCGTAGCTAGCTTCGGCAGAAGACAACATTTTTGAAACAAAAACAAATTTCAATTTAGACAAATAAGAATATGTGAAAAGAGAAAGAAATAAATTTGGGTGTAGAAGATTAATAGATAGTGTAGAGAGTGAAGAAGATTGATATATATTTATAGGCAAATTTTTATAGACTTTTCCCCCCAAATTTTCAAGTTTGTTTGATTTTTTTATTTTTTTAAATCACGAAATAGTGTTTCCCCAAAATTTTGGAATAATTTTTTATATATTTAAAATATTCTAAAATAGTCGTTATGTGTACGTTTGGTTTGATGCAGCTGCCCAGTTTGGGTTGCAGGCTCAGGCTGCCCAATCCTAAGCCCAGACAACGTGGGACGCACCAAATACCCAGGCAAAAGGCCACCGCTGGGATGGGGGATTATGATTATGATTATTATTATTATTATTATTATTATTATTATTCATTTTTATCGTTTTGCTTGTGGGGCCCACCGCTAGCCTGGGCAGAAGGCTGGCGGTGGAAGTGCACTATGTACACGTCATCCATACACCTCCAAGAGCATTTCCACCCATGGGTTCGGAGCAAAAAGCAAAAGGCCTTAGAGCATCCACAGTCGTTTGCTATATATCCCATTTTGCCATATTATAGCAAACGAATAGCAAACGAGCGCTGCAGTCGTTTCTCATTTTCCCATTTTTTGGCAAACGTTCTATTCTCATTTCTCAAATATGAGAAACGAAATGAACTTTCTCAAATTATAAAGGACGGGGTATGATACCCCGTCTCTCCGATTTAATAATTTTTTAATCGATTCAGACGGAAGATCATATACCGTCTCTCCTATTTTATTACTTTTTTTTTTAAAGGTCGGACGGGGAATGATACCCCGGGCGGGGTATCAAACCCCGTCTCTCCCTTTTTTTTTATTTGTTTTAATTTTTTTTTTTAATAAAACGAACGGCCACGATTGAGGGATATTAAAAAAATATATATATGGTGGGACGGGGACACATACCCCGTCCGGGGTATGATACCCCGTCCATGAAATGCTGCCATTAATGCTGCACATGCACAATTTAGGAGTAGTTAGTATCCTTAATTAGGTTTAGTTAGTATATTAATTAGGTTTAGTTATTTTTATATTATTTAATTTAGTTAATTAATATAGTTTAATAGTTAATAAGTAATTAACTTTTTTTAATTTATTTGAAACGATCGGATGGTGTATCATATACCGTCTCTCTAAAAAATAGAAAAAATATAGCAAACGACGACTGCAGTGAACGATCGTATTTGCTATTACTGTAGCTGCCATATTATAGCAAATGAGAAAACGACTGTGGATGCTCTTAGTGGCAGTTAATATTTATCCCGAATAGTAACTGCCTTCCGATTTTTTTATACCATATCTCACTCATGTGAATATTAACAGCCCGACCGTTACTATTCACATTTATTTTATTAATTTTTTTTATAGATTTTTTATTGATAATATTTTTGATAATTTTGCACCGTCTTTGATAAATTAATTAAGATAACAAAATAAACTTGTACAACAAATAAATTAAAGTGACCAAATAAACTAGTACAACAAATTTATTATCATCTCCGTTATTTTTTTCTAAATTAGTACAACCAAATTATCATCTCCGTTATTTTTTTTCTAAATTTTAAGGAAAGGGCCCACCATGCTACAATTTTTGCTCGGTTTGTGATTAGGACTTGGGCTACCCGATCCCATGTCGCGCTGGGCGGCGTGGGCCCCAGCAGCTACCCTGGCTAAACACAACCGTTGAAGTGCCTTTTCTTTTTCCCGTTTCTTGTCGTTTAGTATGTGGGGCCTACCGCTAGCCCTGGCAAGAGGCTAGCGGTGGAAGTGCTTTAAGGGAGTGTTTGGTTGGCCGAAACTTTATTGTAGGAAAAGAATTTCATAGAATTAGCACTGATCACGAGTTTGATTGGCCAGATTTTGACTGGATTTGGATTCGCACTGTAGTGCTACATTAGTGCCAATAGAAATCCGAAAAAAATCCAAGGATTTCGGCTGAAGAGCAGTGTAGCAATACTGTAGTTAATTTTTAATTGTTTCTCTCTCCTCTTTTTTTTATACTATTCAATACAAAAAATTCACATAATCTCTTACGTTAAATTTCTCTCTCATCTCTATTATATACTACAATAAAACCATTTCTAAACAAACTAAATTTTTAGAACTCATTTTTACAGATTTGTTTTTTCTACAGTCATAGTTTGAAAATATTTTACAACCAACCAAACACCTATAAGTAAACAACATCTCGAAACCCCCTTGATCATACATATTATTATAAAAATTGTGTTGATTTTAAAAATAGTAAGTTATTAGAGAATTTTTAGTCGTTCCGACTCAAATGTTGGGTATTTGGCATATAGGAATATGAAATTTGGGTTTCAGTTATAGTCGTTTCAACCCAAATTTTGAGTTTTAATTTAAAAAAACGACGAACGAGGAATGATTTCTCGTCCATTAATTATTATTATTATTTGTAAATAAAAACCAAGGGACGGTGAACTATTTGTCGTATGAGATTTGTTTTTAAAAAAAATTAAGTGATATTAATTCCTAATTTTAATATTAAATTAATCCTAATTAAATCTTAAATAAATCTTAATTCTTAATTAATTTCAATTAAAACCTAATCTATACACATAGAAATATTTATAGGCTATAGTTTATAGAATTTTTTCCCCACCAAAGGAATGAAGAAATGGGCTGGATAGGGAATCATTTCCTGGTCGGGCACTTTTTTAAATTTTAAAAATTTCGAATGGACGGGGAATCATTTCCTGTCCGTCGAAATTTTATTTATTTATTTATTTATTTGTCTGGACGAGAAATATTTTTTCGTCCTTCGAATATTTTTTATTTTATTATTTTTGTTATTTTTTGTTTGGACGAGAAATGATTTTCCATTTGTCAATTTTTTTTTGAAAAATCAACGACGTCTTTCGTCTGATTGACTGCACGAAAAATGATCTTTCGTCGGCTATTTTTTTCAAAATCCAATCTCTTCTCCCAAGTATAGTAGAAAACTATTCACCCGATGCCCAAAATTTAGCCATATAGCAAACGAGTGCAACATCCTTTTTTCTATTTTTCCAAAACACGAGTATATAGTCAACAACTACAAAAGCTCATGTAAAGCTGGTGTGGAAGGGTAAAAATGGCTTGGGGCCCAACCAGGGCCCAGTACAGCTCTCACTCGAAAATGGGGAAAACAACAATCTGGCTCGGCTTCGAGCCACTACAGGGTCGGCGCCGAAACTCAAGTTCACCCCCACAGAACTGGTCTCCTCGTATCCGACGAGCATCGATGGCCCTCGGCCTCCGATCCACGACAGCCCTCCGGGCCATCCGCCCATCCTGGTGTAGAATGAAGATGACCTGGCACAGCCTAGGCCACCAGATTCTCCCGGGAGCACAAGAGCCCCATGATCTGCCATGTCTGCTCCAAATACCACCAAGGGCTTTGCCACGTCAGCCCTATACCACTCCTGGTACTGCCACGTCAGCCCTAAACCACCTGGGCCTTCTCCACGTCAGGCCCATGGGCTTTCGAGTTCAGACCCGGCCCCCAAGCGGATCCAAACCCGGTTGGAATTCTCTATAAATACTAGACCCTCATCCACCTTTTCAGGTAACCAATCTTTTGCCACTTAAATTCACCTAGTTATTGCTACTTTCTCACAGAGACTGACTAGATCGTCGGAGGGTCCGCCACCGGGATAAACCCCAGTGTTTCAGGACCGTCTGCAGGTACACAAGACCTCGGATCCGAACCCTCTGATCCGAGCCCAGACATCCACCTCATTCCGAGCCCGTCGCAGGTACCGCCCAGTCAGCTGAGGGTCGTCTGACAAGCAGCTTTCTCCTTCAATACAAATCAGTCCGAACTCACACCTGGTGCATCCACACGTCTCCCAGAAACAAACCGCATCAGGTTGGCACCGTCTGTGGGAACACTGCTTCAGAAGCCGACCCGAGCCCGACCATCAAGGGACCTCGACAGCCGAACTCCCATGGCCTCCAAGGGCAAGGGGCCTGCTTCCTCCGTCAACCGACGGGACTCACCCCCACCAACTGCTAACGCCGGGCCACGCATTTCAAAACACAGGGCTCCCCATCAGGGGTCCCAAAGGAGCGTCACCCGTCAAGTCCAGCCCGACCTACGAGGGATAATCATCAACTGGCAAGCTAGCCGCAGCAGGGGAAGGGCCACTTCCAACCCGGCCCCGAACCATCCCAGACCGCTGCCCGATGGACGGAGGCCAGCGCTCAGCCGCGTCGGAAGGCAACCTTCAGACCGACCGAACAGGGTCGAAGGAGCCCCCGTCACTCACAAGGAGTTCCAGGACTTCCGAAGAGAAATTCTTGGGGCTCTCCGACGGGCCCCCAGGGAGGAAACCCTCCATTCCCAAACCGGGTCGGACGCCGAGGCCAGCGTGTCCCGCCCCTCAACAATCCAGCCAGAGGACGATGGCGTACTCCTAAGGCGCCTCCAAGAAATGGAGGATCGCCTCGATCACATAGGAGATGGCGACCAACGAGCGGCTCAGGAGTACAGACCTGTCCGTCCTCCCTTCTCCGCCCCCATCCTCCAAGCGGAAATACCCAGAAATTTCCGACCACCTCAATTCGAGACCTACGACGGCGAGGGAGATCCTGCTGATCACATGGAGGGTTTCAAAACCCTCATGATGATTCACAGCGCCTCGGATCCCCTGCTGTGCCGAGCCTTCCTTGCCACCCTTCGGGGTCCGGCTCGTGAATGGTTCTCGAAGCTCACCCCCGGCTCCATTTACTCCTTCGACCAACTAGAGGGCAATTTTCTCGCCCACTTTGTCACCAGCCGGAAGGCCGAAAGGACCAGCGCCTCTTTACTTGGGCTCAGAAAGATAGAGGGGGAGTCACTCAAAGTGTTCGTCCGGAGGTTTACCGCAGAGGCAAGGTCGGTCTCCTCCCTTGATCCAGGCGTCACCTCCGCGGCATTTCGGCACAACGTCCGTCGTGGACAGCTGAAGGCTTCTCTGGCAAAGAAACCCCCCATCGACTTTCCTGACCTCCTCAACAGGGTCGAGAAATACATTAGGGCAGAAGAGGCCCTCAACCCCGAAGATGCTAGGGAGGCCACCGGGAAGGGAAAACGGAAGGCCGAAGAAGTCGAACCATCAAAGAAAGCTCCGAGGGATGCGGTGGCCATGAAGAAGTTCCCGCTGGTCCCCCGCTTCGAGAGGTACACTCCCTTGACACATAACGTATCCGCCATCCTCTTAGAAATCGAAGACAAAGGCATCGTCCGACTTCCTCCCCGACCTAATAACAACAAAAATCGAGATCAGCGCTTCTACTGCCGCTTCCACAGAGATCATGGACACGAAACCGACCAATGCCGGGCCCTGAAAGACGAAATCGAGGAACTCATCTCACGAGGGTACCTCCGAGAATTCACCCGAGAAGGCCGACGGGATCGGCGAGATGCTAGGAACCGAAGGCTTTCGCCTCTGAACCCTACTTCGAACCGCATCCAGGGTCGGGATCTCGAGTCCGAGGGAGCCGCGGATACGCCCTTCATCTTGCACTGTGTCCATGGGGGGCCAATGGGAGGAGAATCAAATACGTCCCGAAAAGCCTTCATCCGAGAGGTGAATGCTGTCCAAGACAACCCCTCGCCCAAGCTACAACCGAGGCCAGTCTCCTTCTCAGGAGAGGACCTCGAAGGCGTTCACCTACCCCACTGCGATGCCCTCGTCATTAGCCTCCACCTGGCTAATTGTGAGGTTCGCCGAATCCTCGTCGACAACGGCAGCTCAGTAAATATTCTTTTTCTCAAAGCCTTCGAGAGTCTCAAGTTACCCAGAGGGAAGCTCAAGCCAGCTGGATACACGTTGCATGAATTCTCTGGCGTCCCTGTCGTAATAGAAGGGATTGTTACCCTCGACGTCACCGCAGGATTGGCTCCTGTCAAGAGGACCGAGTCCATGGATTTCATGATTGTCAACATCAAGGCAGCTTACAACGCCATTCTCGGCCGACCCGGACTGAGCTTCCTCCAAGTGGTACCTTCGGCCTACCATCTGAAACTTAAATTTCCCACCCCCCAAGGGGTCGGCATCGTCCGAGGTAGCCACGAAGCAGCGCGGTCATGCTACATAACCGCCGTCGGGGGGGGGGGGGTGGGTGTATTCCCCCTCGATGCCGTTGAACTCGAACCCGAGAGGGACGGCCCAGCTCCCGAGCCTGTCGACGAACTAGAAGAGGTCCTGTTCGACACCGAGGATGAATCAAAGTGGTTCCGGGTGAGCCGCTCGCTCACCAAGGACTTGAAAACAGGCATCATCGCCTGCGTCCGTCGCAACGTTGATCTCTTCGCTTGGAAGCCCTCCGACATGCCCGGGATCTCCGAAGACTTGATTATGCATCGGCTGAGCGTCATCCCTGACTCTAAGCCGGTCGTCCAAAAGAGGCGCAAAGTCGCCCCGGAGAGGCAGCAAATTGTGAAGACAGAAGTGGACAAGCTCTTGTCCGCTCGATTCATTCAGGAAGTCAGCTACCCCGAGTGGTTGGCCAATGTCGTCATGGTGAAGAAGGCAACAGGGGGTTGGCA